>OX578149.1:38420212-39620212 GCA_951213105.1 Amaurobius ferox | reverse complement strand
GGCATTTCTTCAGATTTGGTTTTAAAACGTACCGTAGTTCGGTCCTTAGCAGCAATAAATATAGAATGAAAGATCTGGTGTATTCAACATATGACTTTCTTTAAGATTCCGAAATTTCGATATTGCGAACACAACATAAATTAGAGCTTTCTCAAAACTCGATATTGTAGGGAAACAATATCACAAATTAGAGCTTTCTCAAAACTCGATATTGTAGGGAAACAATATCACAAATTAGAGCTTTCTTATAACTTGATAATTTGGGAAAACAATACCACACATTAGAGCTGTCTTTTAATTCGATATTGGGGAAAACAGTAACACGAATTAGAGCTTTCTTATAACTCGATATTGTGGAAAACAATAATGCAAATTAGAGCTTTCCCATGATTCAATATTGTAAGAAACAATAACACAAATTAGAGCTTTCTTATAATTCGATATTGTGATAATATTGTTTTACAAATTTGAACTCTCTTATAACTCGATAAAACTGAAAACAAATTGGCTTATTGTCGTTATCATTTAAAATAAACATGCAAAATTTCAAGAAAATAGTATTCTTTCATTTTTAGCTCAAAGTACTTCTCATTTACTTATTTCATAATAGTTGTTTTTATACATTTTTCAGAATTTTTTTTTCATGTTGGTTTCCAAAACGTGCAATATCTTGAAAATGACCGCATGTTAGCGTCCTGTAAATAGATAACAAATATCATTCAAAAATGCTATTTCAGTCACATTTTTAACAAAATTATTTTTGTACAATTTTTCCCCCCATTTACAAAAATATATGTGTCTTTTAAATTATTTCAAACAGCATGTCAGAAATTTATTCTGTCTTTTAGCTTTTCGAGCTAAAAATCCGTTCATCCCCCGGAAACCGGTAGACTTCAGATGCTCATGAATTGGATTAGTCTCAGAAAATTTCATTCAACTTATTAATTTATTATAGCAATATTGTATTATCCACAATGCGTAAATTCGACAAAATACGATAGTCTGATTTTTAACACCACTCCAATATTTTCTCTTTACATATATGCATGTATCGCAGGAAAAGTAAAAAGTTTAACTGCTTCATAAAACCATAGAAAATATGAACATTTTTATTATAAATAAAGTATCATTTCATAGAATTATTCTAATCTTCCCCTGATAGTGAAGTCAAAGAAATCCCCTTTTCGTCTGCAATTTAATATCAATTCCACTGAAATTTAACGCAATTTTCCCCGTTTTCTACATAATTCCTCACTGAATTGAAAACGGTATGTATATTAGTGTTTACTGATATTTCGACGTTTTGGATATTTTCCTGCTAAAGTCTACGCAAAAATAACGCCGTCCGGCCTTGAAAGACAAGCACGCAACGTGGGTGTTTTATGGAATCGCGCACTCTGTGGGAGATTGAGATCTGGTATTATCTCTTCCATACATCGAAGGCACCCAAAATAGCCAAGTATCCCATTGTCTGCGTCTTCCACGCTTCGGTTGTCATTTCCCAACAACACTTGTGTAGGACATCATCGAGTTCGAACATCACAAAGGACGTGAAAGTTTGTGCATGCCCTGTATGTCTTTCGGAGAGTAAGTTATCAAATTTAGATAACGTTGATTCAAAGCAACAAATATTTTCCGTTTACTTTCGTTGATGCTTTTATTCACATCTCTCTATATAATCCTGTCTGTCTGACTGTCTGTTCCATATGCAAATCCACAGTTTGCGGCGATTATTTTTATTTCAAATTTCGTATGGTTATCCCTAGTAGCAATCCAATATTGACTCAATATTAGCTTTTTATTGGCTCCAATGTTGGACCCATATGAAAAGTGGACATTTTTACGGAATTGGCCAAATATTGGCTTAAAATATTGGGATCATATTATGCCAATATTTCCAATGTAATACCAATATGGATATAATATTGAAATGATAATATTAGTCAATATTGGAGGCCAATGTAACCTCAATATTTGCTTAATATTGGGATTACATTGGAAATATTTCCAATGTAATGCTAAGATACATAATATTGGTCCAATATTAAATGCTACTAGGGATTCTTTATTATTCTACGGTTAATTCCCTCCATGTTTTAAGTTTCCAGGACTAGGGTTTGTTGAGATATTAAAAACAAGAAAGATCAATCATGCTTAAAGCATTGATTATGAAACACTTTCCAACATCAATGCAATTTTATTTAAAAAAGTCGAAAGTGCTATACATTCCTCGGTAATATTTTAAAACTTATCACAATACTACATTGATTTATTATATTTGAAAACTTAAACCTTCATCGAAAAAAATGAACTTCATTCAAATGACGGCATTGAAATATAAATTGCGTGGTTTAAATATCTCTAAAATGCAATACATTCCACGGTAATATTTTTAAATCTATCATAATACTACGATAATTTATTATATTTGAAAACTTCATCGAAAACAACTGAAATTAATTCAAATGACGTCATAGAAAAAATAACACGCCTGGATCTCTCTATAAAAGCAGAATTTCATTCATAACTTTCTCCATTTCATTCATCACAATACTATAATAATTTATTTTATTTAAAAATTAAGACCATGGAGCTACAATTCATAAACTTTATGCTTAAAACTTCATCGAAAAAAATCGTCCTTCTGTTTATAAAATCAATTAATATTTTATTCATATCAGCCATGCAGACTCCATGGACTGAATTATTTTGTGTTAAAGAAATACAGTAATTCTAATACAACTCATTCTACATATTTTGCTGTTTACATTTTACATAGGTGAAATATAGGCTTAGTTGTAGAAATAATCAAATTTGAATGAGAATTTAAACTCAAATATATTGTCATTGTGTTGTTTTAGTATGTAGATGCACAGAATTTAAGCAGAAATAAAGTAGTTTTAGGATGGATACAACACTCAATATGAATTAAAAAGAACTTTAAAAAATCACGAATTTGAAACAAGATGGATGCCATATATCATTTTAAAGTGGGTCATGTGATCGTTTCATATCATGGTCACGTGATCGTTTCATATGTGTAATTATTATTTTAATTTTTATTTAAAAAACTACTGAATATATTTAGCTGAATTTTTTTTTATATATTTTATGGAACAATTTGACTATTACCTAAAATTTTCGAAGCAATTTGTGAATTTTAAATCCGCTTAAAAAATGTTAGAAAAATTAGGTCCCATAAGGCTCAATGTATTTCAGTTTTTCAACCCGGGTTCAATCCAAAACTAATTGTGTGATATTATTCATTTATATTCCCATAGGTCCTACAGACCGTCTGAACAACATACTAAAATTTCATTTTGATTAAGTCATTTTTACGGCAGTTATCGTGCTAACGGACAGACAGACAGACAGACAGACAGAATGAACAAAGTCATAAACACTTTTCAACTTTGTTGTAAAGTGTTAAAAAAAACGCACAATTTACAATTTTATATATATAGCATTATGCAAACAACTTTTTTTTACCGAAAATTTATTTAGAGAAAATTATATTATGTTGCTTAGCAACGCAATAAAATCAAATATGTTTATAAGGCAGACTTATGGGCTTCGATTTTAAAAGATTACGGGGATTATTGATATTTTCGCTTTCTTACATCCTCTGTTTTATTTTGGCAAATCTTTTTCAAACTCATATACTATGCTTGGTCGTTTACTGAAACAGTATGAAAATGATACGGGTATGTCTTCTGATACGATTTTACCGTTTTCATTTTGTCATATATTGATCAAATTTGATATTTCTGGTAAATTTATTTACAAACAGGACCTAGATGTTTTATTTTTAAGATCTGACTGGGAAGATAATTTTGTATAGCGAGAATAGAGATCCTTATACTTCTTCTTGGAGTAATTGAAATGAATATTTTAATAGAAAGCTTTGGAGAACAATGCCATTTAAAATACCATAGGATTTTGCACACATTTTAAATCAAGAACAACGTCAGGTGTATCTGCTGGTCTATATTAATTTGAGAGCCTATTTGCTGATTTGTCTATTCCGGATACAAATCCACAGTTTTTGACAGTTTTTTTTTTCAAATTAGGTATTGTTATTCTCTAGTGCACTACGGGTATCTTCATCCCTGTTTCCAGTTTGTAGGTTAAGGAGTTGCCAAGGTATTGATAAAAAACAGCAGTCAGAAAAGTGTTAAAAGAGTATAAGACGAAAACACCTTTAGAAATAACTCATGAAAATAAAGTACAGACCATGGAGTTAGAAAGAAGGATATAAAACGCCTATGGATGAAACGTTTTGAAAATCCCATTATGCTTTGAGAATTATATCTAGTTATCGCTAGTGTTAGTAAAGTAGCTGTTATTGCTATAGTTGGCACAACAGAAAGGCGTAGTATTTAGTATATGTATTTTGATTATTTTTAAATTAAAGATTTTTTTATGAGTATAATTAACCAGTACTTTTTCATAGTTGTAGGATAGAATACAAAATATAGAGAGATAAAAATAAATTGAAAGGTAAAATAACTTTGAATACTTAGGAATATTCTTTATTGTTTCAGTTCTACTTTACATTGTGCTAATAATTTATTATTACAAAATTAGCAATTTAAATAAATATTTTAAACCTTTCGCCACAGACAAGCGTATAATGGAGGGCTACTTATCTTATCTCATAGCGTCACCTTAATTATTGTTTTAAACAATTATTGGTGTTTTCTTGATATGAAGTCTTAACTTCTTTTGCCTCCATGGTGAACACAATTGTTTTCTGAAACTTTATTTAAAGAAAATATGTTGCTAAACAACGGAATTAATCCCAATTGGTTTATACGACACAGGCGGTTTTCATTCGTTGTATGCGATTTAAAAACTAATTTAGGCAAAGATTTTTCAAACTCATTTTTTTTTCCCATTGTCTGCAACCAAATTTTGCAACAGGATAAATATGGCACAAGTAAAACTTGTTTAAACTTAAACTATCATTTTAGCGTTTTCCAAGTGCTTGTGAATTAGTTTACAAACGGGGCCCATGATGTCTTATTCCTCAAAGTTGCCAGTGCCGATCATTATGTATAGCGAGAACAGGTATTATTATTCATATTTTTAGGGGAATTAAATTGCATATTGTAATAACTTTGTTTGAAGAACAATATCGTTCAGAATACTCCTAGAATTTGCAAATTTTTAATCACGAACGACATCGGGTGCATGTGCTAGTTAGGCATAAAATAACACAGTCTAGAGGACATTTTTAATGGAAAATATTATTGTCACAGAGTTAGTTCTATGCGCAGCAGAAAACAGGTGAAATAACTTTACATTTGTTCTCTAAAATATTTTCGTGCCATGGCAGACATTTCAAGAAAAGGACAGATCCTATACATTAAAAAAAAATCCGGTATGCAGGATTTCACTTAACATACTTATGCGTTCATACTCCAGGTTGTTCAAATTCAATTGCACAAAAAATATCACAATACAGAAACTATTTATCATTGAATGTAGTTGTCATTGTTTTCGTTCGCAAATTATTCGTTAACAGTTTGAGTAAAAATTATTAAAAAATAAGCTTTTTTCAAGTTGGCACCAGTTCATGCCGATGAGTTAAATGCATTTTAATTACATTTACATTCATAGCATGGTTGAAATCATCTGATTTTCACATATTTTCGGTAATATTACCTTTGTTCCGGTAAATTTAATTGCTCATTATAGAAAATAATGTCATAAAAATCTTTAATTGAAAAATTACTAAATTTTTAATCATTCACATTCGTGTTCCTATCGCGTAAATTACGATAAACCTATTTTGTTTTAGTTTTTACATAATGTATCCACTTATAAAATTTAATTTTAATGCGTTCTTCAGCTCTTTTGTTCTCGTCCACACCACACACACACAAACGGAACCATCGAAATGGGTTCAGGAGGTCTTAAGCCATGCGTTTCCATTAACATTTCACATTAAAAAGAAAAAAAATATTCTCTCCGAAAACAATGCTTCTGTGTACGATGGTATGAAAAAATAAAAATTGACGATTCAGTAAAGTAGATCCATGTTAAACATATTTAATGAGACTTCAACAGATTTGGCAGTTTTAGTCTGCAGGAAAGCCGGACAACACTTTTTCATACAATGGTATAAAAAAAGCAAAAAAATTGAGGATTTTATAAAACTTCATTCATTTTTAAATATATTTTGTGATACTGTATTTGACTTGGCAATTTTAGTCTGCGTGACAACGTGGACAATACTTCTCTACACAATGGTATGAAAATGTAAAATTGAAAATTTTATATCAATCCATTTTTAAATATATTTAGTGAGATTTCATCAATTTTGGCAGTTTTAGTCTCCACGAAAACCGGACAATACTTCTTCATGCAATGTTATAAAAAGTAAAAAATTGAAAATTTTATAAAACTTTATTCATTTTTAAATATATCTAGCGATATTTTATTTGACTTGACAATTTTAGTCGTCTGCGTGACAACGTGGGCAATACTTCTCTACAGAATGGTATGAAAATGTAAATTGAAGATTTTATAAGATTAATCCATTTTAAACATATTTAGTGAAATTTCACCAATTTTGGCAGTTTTAAGTCTCCACAAAAACCGAGCGATACTTCTTCATGCAATGTTATAAAAAACGTAAAAAATTCAAGATTTTATAAAATTGATTCATTTTCTATTCTAGTGAGACTTTATCAAATTTGGCAACTTTAGTCTGCAAGAAAACTGGGCAATACAATAGTATAAAAAAAGGAGATTTTATAAGATTAATTCGTTTTTAAACATGTTTAGTGAGACTTCATCAGACTTGGCAATTTCAGTCTGCACAAGAACCAGGCAATATGTCGCGATTTCTTATCTTAACGCGCTTTTCATGACACTTTTCGCTTTTGGGCAGCAAGAGATGATATATCCGTGTCTTCGCCAGTGTTCGGTTGACACACTCCTACGTCAAGCAGTTATTACAAATGTTCACAGATAAAAGCCAATGTACGAAATGCAGCTCACGTAAGACGATGGGACAACCGAAAAACCGGCGGATTTATGAAATTCTAGGCCACTTTCTTTCTCAAATTTTGTTTTCTTTTATTTCGACTCGGGTGGCAACGGTGATGTTGGGAGTCCCTAGGCTGTTTTTCCCGAAGGTTAAGGCAATTTTTATAATTTGCCTCGAGTTGTTAAAGGTGATAAAATGTGATTTACTCCTTCGGTGGAAAATTAAATTTGTTGTGAAGCAAGGTTGTGTCAAAGGCTTAACCTTCAGGAGAAAATGGGGTGCCACAGGAAGTGAACAATTAGGAATTTGAGAAAGATGGAAAATATTGATAAAGTCTATGACGGCTTTGATTTATAATATCATGCGTTGGATATTTTCCTGCCGATCGTAAAAGTCACACAATTGAACAGATCAATAAGTAAAATACACTTTGTGCAAAGGATAAGAAAAAAACTAGATCAACGTAAATAAGCACAAATAACACAATAAAGCAGCCTGCTGCTTTATTGTGTTATTTGTGCTTATTTACGTTGCTCTAGTTTTTCCTTAATTGAACAAATTTTGGAATAAATAATTTAGCATTATTAACCAAAATAATTTATGCATGCGTTATTTATATGCGTATGCAGTGCTTATATATACGTTGCTCTAGTTTTTCCTTAATTGAACAAATTTTGGAATAAATAATTTAGCGTTATTAACCAAAATAATTCATACATGCGTTATTTATATGCGTATGCAGGGCTTCAAGAAAAATCAAGAACCAAACCAATAACTCTAGAAGTATCAGATCATAGTATATATTTTTATTTAGGTGTATACGAAACCTCTATGGTGCTATACGGTGAGACAACTTTAAGCGTGATAGCCCTATTTTTAGGAGGGTACGTGGGCCATCTTCCTGTTACAGATAATAGAAAAAAAAATTGCGAAGTTGTAAGTGTTGCAAAATCAATATTAAACATTACTGTTCTACAGTGAAAGCTGCAATAATGATTTCAAAATGGACAATTTTATTAATCTGCATGTAACAGTGTAAACGTAGAAATATTGAAAAACACGCGAAAACGCCTTATTACACGTGTGCAAGAATTCATCAGTGCTGCAGAGAACATTTTGTATTTTGTGTATAATAATGCCAATTTCATTCTGCCGCATTGTCTAATTGTTCGATTTTTTTTGTGTGGTGAGTGGGGGGAGGGAGTTAAATTGTATATCTAGTTTTCAGGGTTACTTTCCATCTTTTACGAGGAGGACAAAATGTTTACTAATTCTGCAACGCTCCACAACTTTGTAATTGACTTTTTCTCCTATCTCTAACACGAAGCGAGATAGCCCTGTATCCCCCCCCCAAAAAAAAACGGATCAATCCTCCAAAGTTGTTTGATCGTGTAGCGCCATAGGGGTTTCCTATACACCTGTATAAAATATATACGTTAACCATAATACTTTTCAAGTTATTGGGCCTGATCTATGACTTTCCTTGGCACCCAGAATAACATTTACTTACATACTTTTTGCACCTGTATATTTATTATTTATAATCACGCTGCCGGTGTAGCGACCAGCATCGGTGGACCGGTCACCCGTTTCACTTTCTTTAATCCTCTTTATCACAAAATAGCCGATAATTGCACTAACGACTAGAAAATATTTCCCAGCAGCAGTGCAAATTTGAGAAAAATGTAAAGCCATGCTATATTGTAAATTTAGAAACCACAAAGTATTTATAGAAATGTTGGATTTTTTAGATAGGCCTACATAAATGTTATTATTCGCAAAATTAATGAAGAACATGTGACGAGTTTAGTAATCAATTTTTTAAAATATATTTTCTAATCTTAATATCCTGAAATCTATATTACTTTCTATAGAATAGGTAAAATTTGTAAAGGAAAAGTATTAGGATGGATTCAAATATTTCAAATAAGGATTTGAATGGATATTCTTAAATTCATTCAAATCCTGATTTTGAATACTTGACTTAAATTAGTTTCAAACATCACTGAAATCCTACTATTTTTTTAGTATTATAAGGAAATTCAAATATTATTATTCTTAAGGAAAACTTGAGCAATGTATATAAGAACAAATATTTTACTTATTGATTATTATTTTTATCGAAAATCATTTTTTTTTAGTTTATAGAGAGGTTTTATGTTGGACATATCAAATGTTTAAATACATAGATATAAAGAAAATATATGGCTTTTATTGTCTGTTCTTATTATTCCATGCATGCAATTATTCCCTTATACACAAATCTACACAAATTCCTATTACTCATAAATACATAAAACTGCATCAGACGTGACGGCATATGAAACCATTCATAATAAAATTAAACAGCTTGTATCTTTTTCCAACTTTCATCTTTCCTAATCTCATCTGAAATACTGTTTTATATATAAACTTTTCACATTGACGTTAATAAAGTTTTCTCCCGATAGATTCACTTTTATCGATCTTTCTCCGTAGATGGTTACTAAAATGTGAAATTAACAATTAACAATTTTAAGTAAAATATTGCATATGTAACACGGACCGCTGAAAATAACAGATAAAATATAAATTCATCTCTAAATCAGGCCAAAGTAGACTTCACCAAGCAGTCGCCCAGTGGTGTCGCCAATGGAGTGAGTGATTTTAAGGGTTTAATTAAAAAGAATTTAATTTTTTTTTCAAATAAAAATATAAATATTCAAAAGTATATCATTAAATAAAAAAGTCAATAATTAAACTGGAGTTCAAACAAATAACATTCCGAAAATTTGAACTTACTTTTCAGTTGCTAACTCTGCCCTCTGAAAAATATTCCGACACCACTAAATTTATTTTGGGCCAAAATAAATTACGGAAGAAAAAAAAAAGATTCTAAATGCGCCTATGAAATTCATTCGACTGATTTATTTTTATTTTGACAGTTTGTTCATTTCTGCCCGATGTACAAAAATTAATCATTTTAAAAGCCGTTAAATTCAAACCTATGCAAAGCATTTTTCACAGAGCCACTAGTCATCAGTTTAGTGTTAAATTAATTTAGTGCTTTATTGATTTATTCTAATATAATTAATTATTAAGAACACACTGTTACAACTGCTAGTATTTACTTATTAAAATTAAAAAAAAAAAAGTCTGGAGCGGTTCAAAGAGAAACAGTGTATGTGAGATGGCACTACTAAAAATGCAATGATAAATGTGGAACACGTGCGCAAAGTCGCGGAGAAATTAAATAAACTTAACACGTTTGTCAACCGACACGCCCTCTCGTGTTAAACTTGATAAAATGAAAAAA
This sequence comes from Amaurobius ferox, assembly GCA_951213105.1. Lineage (NCBI taxonomy): Eukaryota > Metazoa > Arthropoda > Arachnida > Araneae > Amaurobiidae > Amaurobius > Amaurobius ferox. The sequence goes on along the minus strand of OX578149.1, from coordinate 39,609,920 downwards.
AGAAAAAATAAAATTACTTACCGTTTTCTTTATGAGGGCGCTGCTGCTGCAACTGACAGCAACTGGCGGATCGGCTCCGAAGCTGCGGTGCTTTCCCTGCACACCTCGGCGGCGGCAGCGTTGAAGATGCGGCGGATGAGCGGGATCCCTTCGCCTTGATCCTCCGGATGGCCCGGATATTATCCCGTATTTTCCGGACCTCCCTGGCATACTGCTCCCGAAAGTCCTCGATGCCTTCATCAGAGTCCTCGGATTCATGTATGAATGATCCGGGCTCCTCGTACAGTTGGTCCGGGAGTAGTGCTATCCGAGGCATGCTGGCGGATCTCGCGAACGAGCACCGACGATGTTGACGAGCGTCACCATGGCAACGATCTGTATCTGTGAGTGGACGGGGACTCTCCAGTTTCAGGGTTACACTCTTGGCGCTGCTCTTCGTCGCCAAATTGGATAACCTGCAACGGGAAGATTTGGGATATAATTGTATATCAAAAGCTCACTTTCACTCTCTTTTTCGTGCAGTACTCACAGTTTGCAGTGTGTGGAATATAATTCAAACAGTTCTGAGAAATGCTACGTGTCCCGTGCGAATTAAAATATCGTTTATAATCAATCACGGCATTGGGAAAGGTATGAGGGCATTTTCGTATTTACATAAATTTCTTGTTTGTAAACTGCCGCAAACTTTTATTCAGTTTCAGAAATATCTCACTTTCTCAAGCTGTTGTAAAGTGCTTCAACCACCATGAAATTTTATGTGTTCTATTTGAACTGCACTATTAATATAGAGTACTAAAATAGTATACAATATAATAGATCAGTCAAATGCACATAATTTACCATCGTGACAGACCTATTTTGAACTTTAAAAAAAAAAAGAAAAAGAACGTGCTAAGAAAATATGATAAAAGATTTATTTTTAACACTTTACAACATAGTTGAAAAGTGTTTATGACTTTGTTCATTCATTCTGTCTGTCTGTCCGTTTGCACGATAACTGCCGTAAAAATGACTTTATCAAAATGAAATTTGAGTATGTTGTTCAGACGGTCTGTGGGACATATGGAAATGTAAATGAATAATATCACCCAATTAGTTTTGGATTGAACCCGGGTTGAAAAAACGAAATACATTGAACCCTATGGGACCTAATTTTTCAAACATTTTTTAAGCGAATTTAAAATTCACAAATTGCTTCGAAAATTTTAGGAAATATTAAATTATTCCATAAAATATATAAAACAAATTTCAGCAAAATATGTTCGGTAGTTTTTTAAATACAAATAATTAAAATAATAACAGCACCCATATTATATGAAGAGATCATGTGACCCACTTCAAAATAAAATATGGCATCCATCTTGTGTCAAAATAGTGATTTTTAAAGTTCTTATTAATTTATATTTAGTGTTGCATTCGTCCTAAAACCGTTTCTTTTGTTATTATTATTTTCTGTACATCTATGTACTGCGCCAACGCAATTACAATATTTTGGAGTTAAATAATCATCAAACTTTAATTATTTCTACAATGAAGCCTAATTTTCACGTACGGAGAATGTAAACACCTCAAGCTGTAAGATGAGTTGTATAAGAATTGATGAATTTCTTTAACGCAAAATTGTTTAACATCTGAAGTCTGCAATATAGCTGATATGAATGAAACATAAGTTTATGAAAGAAATATTTTATATAGAGAGCCAGGCGATTTATATTTCGATGACGTTATTTGAATAAATTTCATTTGTTTTCGATGAAGTTTTCAAATATAATAAATTATTGTAGTATTGTGATAATTTTAAAAATATCACCGCTGAATGTATCGTGTTTTAGAGATGTTTAAATAAAATTGCATTGCAGTTGGAAAATGTTTCATAATCCTTGCTTTATGCATGATTGTTCTTTGTTGTTATTGCATAGCACCGATTATGATATAAATAAAACTCAAAAACTAAAAATGGAATCGATTAGAGACTGACTCCGCATGTTATGTGGTTTAGTTAAACAGATATATGCATATGCGCAAATCATATATTAATCCATAAATATTTTGAGACATTACCAGTTATACTAATAAAATATGTTCTAAAAGAGCTTTGGTAATTTTTCTGTCTACGGATTTGGAACTATGAACCTGGTCTTATAGCTAGCTACGTAGAGTTCAAACTTAATCGTATTTGACGCAGGCTGTGTGGTACGGTTGATTTTTCCCAAGGGATTTAAATACTATTTTATGCTGATGAACTGTAGTGAAAATAAAACCGATTCACCGATACTGATGTTTGATGCTTGGGAGCATGACTCCTAACTTGTTATAAAGGTTATTAAACATATATTTGTCTTTTTAATTCTTTTATAAGGCCTATTTTGGAGTACGGATGTGTAGTTTGGAATCCATATTATGATTGTGCTAATAGTAAATTTGAAAATCTGATGTGGGCAACAGTTTAATCAGAATCATTACACAAAACAATCTGATGTGGGCAACAGTTAACTTTCCTTATGTAATGCAATGAATTTACTACTTTTACAATTAAAAAAAAATAGGTTTTTCTCATAGTAGATACTTATATTCTTTCCAAGATATTGAATTTTCGACAATTAGTCGTCATTTTCATTGATTTAGCGTCATTTTTATCCATTTGGCGAGATTTTCGTTCATTTGGCAACATTTCAAAAAGTCGCCAAGTTGGCGATATTCCGCCAAAATCTCGCCAAGCGTTATGGAAGGAGAATTAAGTTATTCTTATAGCAGATAAATGACTATTGGTGTTCAAATACAAAAGTATTACTCAAAGTATCTTTTCTCATGAATGGAACGAGTTAGATCCACGAGAATGATGTCACTTAATTTATCGCATGATATTTTATATGAAAAGTGAACATGTTTCTCAACAGTTAATAATATTTCTTTTTTAATTTATGGGATTTTTTGATAAATTTATTTGAAAAATGTGCAATATCTCGAGAACGGTTCATGCTAGCATTCTAAAGTTGATGTTAATCGTTTTCTAAAGAAAACTTACATAAGAAATGTCTATTTGCTAACTTTATTAAAGGTTTTGATTTTTTGATGATTTTTTCAAAATTTCACTTGAAAATTTAGGGGATTAGGAACATTCGATTACGTTTAAAAACAATAGGCTTCCAGTGTTCACGGATTGTGATTTTTGTACCAAATTTTATCCGAATCGCTCCATTCGTTCGTGAGATATCGTCTCCACAAACTCACTGACACACACATACTCTCACACACACGCACAAACACATACTTTCTCACACACATACTTTCACACACAGACATCACCTCAAAAATATTTGATTCGCGATCAGAGATGCTTGAAACGTGCTTTCCCGTCGAAAACTCGAATTCGAATTTTCGACCCTGTCACAATACTTTCCTTATATATTATGTATATAAGAAAAGTAAAAGGGTTCAAAATAAATTTTTGAGATACACTTGTTATAAGGGTAATGATATTTGTAACCGTGATATGTCTAGTACTTTACTTCGGACCAACAATGGTATTGGATCTCTGGAATGTAGACGGTTGTATTTTGTCTTTTTGTTCTTTTACAAGTTAATACATAATAATACTGACTGTCCGGATTTACTGTGTGAAATTAATATTTATATACCTGCTTATAGGACAATAAATAGGTGTAGAAAGCCCAGACCACACGACCAACCCGAAGGCTAATGGTAGCTGTTTGTGTGGTAGGTGTGTACTCTTTGAGGGGTTTCATGGTAAAAAATGTTTGAAAAATCAACCTATAGTTGATAGTAAAATTGAAAAGATACAAAATAAACGTCGTCAAAATAAACGTTCATCAGAGCGGTCAATGGGGTATCTTTTGGTCTTGACATATTTAGTGATCCGACAAAAGTGTTTAGGTCATGTTTGATATAAATTGTAATTGTGTTTAAAAGTTTTTATTTGTGCACTTTTTATGTGTGTTTGTAAGTATATGTGTTGTTTTTTTTTACCCATATTTGTAATTGGGCTTGTTGTGCCTGTTGAGATGCAAGTAAATAAATAAATATATGCTAATACAAATCAGTGGATGAACGAAGAGATTAAAACGCATTAGTTAAATTAAACCTATAAATTTAAATCTATACATGTATTTTCTTCTTGTTGTTATTTTTAAGCTAAAATAAGTTCAGATAGTGTAGATCATTCATGAATGATACAAATATTACGAAAACATTTTGATTAATCTATATAAATAAAATTGAAAATCTGTCTGTCTGTCTGTTTGTCCCATCACCACGGGAGAACGGTTGAACCGAAATTGATGAAATTTTGTGGGTAGCCTGGCAATAGCCTTAGTTACTACTACCACACTTAAAATTTAGTATATGTTTTGAGTTTCTATGATCAGTGGTTCTCGAGATATTAGTAAAAAACGAAATTTTCGTTTGTTTCATCATCACGGGAGAACAGCTGAACAGAATTTAATGAAATTTTGTAGATAGCCTTGAAATAGCCTCCCCCCCCCATAAATTTACTCTAAGTTTCGGGTTTCTAAGACCAGGGGTTGTCGAGATACTAATAAAAAATGAATTTTTTTCCCAGGAGTTCTACTCTCTAACTCCGTGGTTTATCCAAACGAAAAAGTTGAAAATCGTTTGTGTAAAACGTAAAAGGAATTTAAATCTTATCTCTGAGTTTGGTGCAAGATTTTTGCACTAATTAGTCACTATCTGAAAGCATGAATTGTTTGAAACATGTATTTAAATGGAAAATCTATCTCCATGGTTTATTTTTCACAAACATTTACTCAACAGCGAAAAGTATAAAGAAATCAAAATGGTTATTTAATTTCGAATTTTATGAGGAAGATTCTATCTTATATCATGTTGCTCAGCAACGTAATTAAATTAAATGTGTTTGTTAATTTTTATTATTATTTTTTCGATTTGAATTATAAATAAATGGATATAAAAATATATTTTATAAATGAGCGGTTTCATTTTTCTTTTAATTATATTAATTGCGGACTGCGTATATCACTTTCATTTATTTTGGCAAAGAGTTTCCAAGCTTATATATTGTGTTTAGCTAATAAACTCATATATTGTATTTACCCAATAAATTCATTTAGACGATTGTTGAAACAGAAAAAGAATAGAACAGGTATATCTTCTAATACAATTTTAGTGTTTTCATTTAGCATATACAAACGGGATCAGGATGTTTTATTCTTCAGATCTGCAAATTTAGAGCTACAAATTTGGCGAAATATCGCTAACTTGGCAACTTTTCTTAAACGTTAAAATTGACGGAAATGTCGCCACATTGATAAAAACAACTTAAATCAATGAAATTAAATTTGTTTTTTTGGAAGAGAGTACTAAAAGGATGTTTCGGTAGCATTTGTCTGTCAGTCCATCCACCTTACTTAATAACACATTTAACGAATTTTTAAAATGTCACCAAATTGATAAAAATGTTTGAAAATCCATAAAAATATCATGAAATTGATAAAATTGCGCTTAATAAATGAAATTAATTGTGTTTTGTTAGGGGATAGTATTGTGATGATGTTTCGTCAATTTGTAGCAAAATAGGACTGTCGATTCTATAGTCCCACTTGGCGATAAATTTGGGGATTTTTTAAATTGTCGCTAAATTGACGAAAATGTCGCCAAACCGTCTATGGATTCAGACATTGATTCATTATTCAGATGATATAAATTCCATCAATTTATTTGAAGCAAATGATATCATGTCGTTTAGCAACGGATGTAAATCTAATGTGTTTATGCGGCATACGATTTTTATTGAATCTTTTCCGATTTGAATAATAAAGATATGTATATAAAGTAAATTTCATTGGCATTGCATTTTTGACTGGATAATATCAACTACGGTTTTCAGGTTTAAACATTATTATAATTGATATTTTCGGCGATTATTGATTCAGGGATTATTGATATTTTCAAATTGTTATGCCATTGTTTTATTATGACAAAAATTGTTGATACTTATATATTTGTACGTTATTCGAGTAATCTTCTACAAATACACGGGTATATATTCTAATCTACGGGAATATAAGTAGTACAGGTATATTGGCATATATTTTGATATATATTGGCATAAATATGACCTTCTGGTATAAAGATTACGGGGATTACTGATATTTCAATTTATTACGTCATCTGCTTTATTTTGAGACTCACATTGTAATACGGGTAATCTTCTACTAACACACAGGCATATTTTCTAATCTGCGACAATATAAGTAGTACGGGGATATATATATATGTATTATTCCCATATAATTTTAGTGCTTTCATTTTGGCATATATTGGAATCAATTATGGGTTTATTGATATTTTCAATTTATACATGTAATCTACTAATACAGGTTATATCTTCTGATATTTGCGTATATAAGTAGTACGGGTCCCATACAATTTTAGCGCTTTTATTTTGAATATATTGATTCAATTTAATATTTTTTGTATATTTGCTTACAAAAGGGGCCAGGATTTTTATTCTTCAGATCTGCCCGTGAAGATAATTCTGAATAGTGAGAACAGATATTCTTAAACTTCTTTTTAGGAGCAATAAATTTAATATTTTAACAGAATATTTTGAATAACAATGTCATTTAGTATACTATAAGAATTTGCACATGATTGTGAATTATAAGTTTCTTTATATTATATACTAGCAGCATACCCGTTCTTCGTACGGAGTATATAATATAAAGAAACTTGAAATTCATAATCATGCCCAAATTCTTATAGTATACTAAATGACATGTTTAATCAAAATATTCTGTTAAAATATTTAATATAATGCTCCTAAAAAGAAGTTTAAGAATCTCTGTTCTCGCTATATAAAATTATCTTCATGGACATATCTGAAGAATAAAACATCTTGGACCCCTTATGTAAGCAAATATAAAAAAAAATATGGAATTGAATCAATATATGCAAAATAAAAGCGTTAAAATTGTATGGGACCCGTACTAATTATATACGCGAATATTAGAAAATATAACCTGTATTAGTAGATTACATGTATAAATTGAAAATACCAATAAACCCGTAATCTTTAAATCTGAAGACAGTGATTTATTCCAATATATGTCAAAATTAAAGTGCTAAAATTATATAGGAAGATATACACGTACTACTTATAATGTCCGATTATTAGTAGAAGATTACCCACATATTGCAATATGAGTCTCAAATGTTTTTTGGTAAAATACAACAGACGACGTAATAAATTGAATATATAATTAATCCCCTTAATCTTCATACCAGAAGACTGTACTTGATTCCAATATATATGCCAATATATGTCAAAATATATGCCAATATACCTGTACTACATATTCTCGTAGGTTAGAAGATATACCCGTGCATTCCTAGAAGATTACTCGTACAACGTACAATATGCGTGTGTCAGCAATTTTTGCCGCAATAAAACAATGGCGTAATAACTTAAAAATATCAATAATCCCTGAATCAATAATTCCGGAAAATATCAATAATAATAATGTTTAAACCTGAAGAGTATAATTGATATTATCCAGTCCAAAATGAAATGGCAATGAAATTTATTTTATATACATATCTTCATTATTCAAATCGGAAAGGATTTAATAAAAATCGTCTGATGCATAAACACATTGGATTTAAATCCGTTGCTAAGCGACATGATATCATTTGCTTCAAATAAATTGGTAGAAAAAATATCGTCTAAATAGTTATATTTCTATGGAACATTTGGCGACAGTTTCGTCAAATTAGCGACATTTTAAAAAATCGCCAAATTCATCGCCAAGTGGGACTGTAGAACAGACAGTTCCACTTTGCGACAAATTGACGAAATATCATCACAATACTATCCCCTAACAAAAAACAATTAATATCATTTATGTAGCGCAATTTTATCAATTTCAAGATATTTTTATAGATTTGAAAACATTTTTATCAATTTGGTGACATTTTAAAAATTCGCTAAATGTATTACTAAGTAGGATGGTTGGTCTGACAGATAAATGCTAACCAAACATCATTTCAGTACTCTCTTCTAACAAAACAAAAAAAAATTTCATTGATATGTAGAAGACCCAAGCCACACGAACAACCCGAAGGTTTATGGCAGCTGTTTGTGTGTCGTTTATATCAATTTGGCGACATTTCCGTAAATTTGGCAAAGTTTAAGAAAACTTGTCAAATTAGCGATATCCCTCCAAATTCGTAGCTTTGAATTTGCAGATCTGAATGAAACATTCTTATCCCGTTTCAATATACTAAATGAAAACGCTACAATTGTATTAGAAGATATACCCGCTCTACTCTTTTTCTGTTTCAACAATCGGCTATATGAATTTATTGGCTAAACACAATATATGAGTTTAGTAGCTAAATACGATATAAGCTTGAAAACTCTTTGCCAAAATAAATGAAATTGATGTACGCAGTCAGCAATTAATATAATTAAAAGAAAATGATCTAAATAATTTTGTGTTAAAGAATTACAGCAATTCTAATACAACTCATTCTACATATTTTGCTGTTTACATTTTACATAAGTGAAAAATAGGCTTCGTTGTAGAAATAATCAAATTTGGATGAGCATTTAAACTCAAATATATTGTAATTGCGTTGTTTCAGTAAGTAGATGCTCAGGATTTAAGCAAAAATAAAGTGGTTTTAGGACGGATACAGTACTCAATATGAATTAAAAAGAACTTTAAAAATCACGATTTTAAAACAGGATGGATACCATATAGAATTTTGAAATGGGTCATGTGATCTTTTCATATCATGGTCACGTGATCGCTTTATATAAGAGGTGTAATTATTATTTTAATTTTTACTTAAAAAACTACTGAATATATTTCGCTGAATTCTTTTATATATTTTATGGAACAATTGGAATATTACCTAAAATTTTCGAAGCAATTTGTGAATTTTAAATCCGCTTAAAAAATGCTTGAAAAATTAGATCTCATAGGGCTCAATGTATTTCATTTTTTCGACCCGGGTTCAATCCAAAACTAATTGGGTGATATTATTCATTTATATTCCCATAGGTCCTACAGACCGTCTGAACAACATACTAAAATTTCATTTTGATTAAGTCATTTTTACGGCAGTTATCGTGCTAACGGACAAACAGACAAAATGAACAAAGTCATAAACACTTTTCAACTTTGTTGTAAAGTGTTAAAAATTAATTTGTTGTTGTTTTAAGCCCCCAAAAATGTTCAAATAGTATAGAATTGAATGATACAAATATAACGGAAGCATTTTAATTAATACTTTAAGATAAAACATTAAAAACTTCGTTTTTTGATACTTACAGTATAAAACAGGACTTTAAAACCTTGTTCTCTCAGAAATTGAATATTTGAAAAGTTGAATATTTAAATTGATATAAAACTCAAGAAAGATTTGAAGTAAAACTATGAAGTTTGAGACGCTCTTTTTCTATAATGTTAACTTTAATTTATCTTCAGGATTTGTATATTTTCATTAAAAAATATATTTTTTTTATTTTCAATATATCAAAATATCACGAAAAACAATTAAAGAGCTTTTGTCAAATAATGAATATCTTCATTTTGTAAAGAGAGTATTTGATATCATAATTATATCAAATTTAAAAACTTTAATTTTTATTACATTTTAAATATTTCAATTCTTTTTATTTATTTTACTTAGCATATTTACGCATAGTAAAAGAAAAAGATTTGTGTAGAAATTCTTGACTGAAACTATTCATAAATAAGAGAAATAAATATTTCTGTTCTGTATCCCTTCAAACGCAATAATAAAATTTCTCCAAATTTTATGTCATTATTTCCTTGTTTATATTTAGTATATTGAAAGTTTAACTTCAGCAGTTTATACCTAGCATATTGAAAATTTAACTTTAATAGTTAATATTTAATATGTTAAAAAATTTACCTTAGCAGTTTATACAAGTATTTAGCATATTGAAAATTTAACTTTAGCAGTTTATATTTCGCATATTAAAAATTAAACTTTTTCAAATGTATTGCAATAATAATGTAATCGAGTGTTTCCCAAACTGCACTGCACATGTTCCCAGAAGTACGGGAAAGGATTCAAAGGGGTACGCGAAAATGGTTCAGAGGGAGTACGCGTACAAACTTCTTTAAATTATTACTGACTAAAACAATTACTAAATATTATTTTAAAATCTGAACTTTTAATTCTTAAATGTTTATTTATTAAATTTGCGTAGCAACCACAGATAATATCCAATTACAGTAACCCCAAAACATAAAACTATAGAACATAAATTACCAGAATACTAAATAGTAAACATGTCGAATACATTAAAACAGATATTTTGAGAAGTAGTAGAAGTCAAAATAAAAATATGAATATCAGAACAATATGTATCAAGGAGATCAACAAATTTATGGACAGAAAAGTTCTTAATGTAATTGTGTTTAATAGTAGCATTATGAAATATGCATATTTTTTTACGTAGTATTGGTAACAGGCATATGGAACTCTAAGCAAGAAAGTAAAATGGGACAATCAGTAGTATTAGATGCAAGACCATTTTCTTTTTCCTTTAAGAGACATTAAATTGAATTTTGCCTGAGTGGACTATTATGCATAACAAATGGATAATAACCGGAAATTTTGTCATTAATAGTACGTAAATATTTATTTTGGAATACTTCGATTTGTTGAGAATGTAGATGGTAAATAGGATCCTATTCACAGAACAATATTCTAAAATAGGTCTAAGAAAAGTATTATAAAGACAAATAACAGCATTAGCCCTGACAAAAAGATGAGATTGTCTTAAGGTGAAGCCAAGTCCTTGATAGACTCTTTTAACAGTGTTATCAGTAAATATCTTTTATCTATCGCTATACCTTTGAAAGTTAAATAAATCATCCAAAGTAACACCTGAATCAATAAAACGGGTAAACCGAGATAAAAGAAAAATTATTTAAATGGTAGTTGTGATTGTGGATATTATGGAGCAATACTAGCAATACTCTTAATATAGCACTCTTAACATACTATACTAGTAATACTCTTAACATAGCACTTAGAAATACATATTAATGGAGTCTATTTAAAACAAGGAAGGTTTGTAGATAACTTTGTAGCAAAGTACAATCAGTTAACGAATTGATTTTCGTGTGAAGTTTCAGATCATCAACAAACATAAGATATTGGGCAGTTTTAAAAATCATACGTATTTCATAACAAAAATAAAAAAATCTGATGACGGCAACACATCACTTTGACAATAAATTTACTCCTTTTACAGTAAAAAAATAATGTATAAGATCCACCGTGCTGTGTTTTTAACTTTGAATTGTACATTTGGCGATTTTACGAATGACAGCATATAAAACTGTTTCAAAGTACCCGAATAACTTATATTTCTCGCAACTCTAAAAAATCTGATGTGGGCAGCACATGACTTTCCTTATATAATGCAATGAGTTTACTACTTTTACAGCAAAAAAATAGTTTATTCTTATAGTAGATACTTATATTCTTTTCAAGATATTGAATTTTCGTTAATAAGTCGTCATTTTCATTGATTTAGCGTCATTTTTAACCATTTGGCGAGATTTTCGTTAATTTGGCAACATTTGAAAAATCGCCAAGTTAGCGATATTCCGCCAAATTCGTCGCCAAAATATCGCCAAGCGTTATGGAAGGAGAAATAAGTTATTCTTATAGCAGATAAATGACTAGTGGCGTTCAAATACAAAAGTATTACTCAAAGTATCTTTTTTCATGAATGGAACGAGCTAGATCCAAGAAAATGATGTCACCCAATTTATCGCATGATATTACATATGAAAAGTGAACATGTCTCTCAACAATTTATATATTTATTTAATTTATGGGACTTTTTGATAAATTTATTTGAAAAATGTGCAATATCTCGAGAACAGAACGGTTCATGCTAGCGTTCTAAAGTTTATGTCAATCGTTTTCTAAGGAAAAATTACGTGAGAAATGTCTATTTGCGTAACTATATTAAAGGTTTTGATCTTTTGATGATTTTTTAAAATTTCACTCGAAAATTTAGGGGGGGTTCTGAAAATTCGATTGCATTTAAAAACAATAGGCTTCCAGTATTCACAGATTGTGATTTTTATCCCAAATATCATTCGAATCGCTCCATCCGTTCGTGACATATCGTCTCCACAGACTCACTGACACACACACACACACACACTTTCACACACACAGATATCACCTCAAAAATATTTGGTTCGTGATCAGGGATGCTTGAAACGTGCTCTCCCATCGAAAACTCGAATTCCATTTTTCGACCTCGTCACAATACTTTCCTTATACATTATGTATATAAGGAAAGTAATAAATAATTATCAATATTGATAGCATCCTCAATAAGCTACATAATATATTAAAATATTTTAATAATTAATTCATCAATTAGGCTTCATTAATTTAGCATCATTTTTGCAATTTTGACGATATTTCGTCAATTTGGGGGGAAATATCGCCAAATTGGCGATACGTTGCTAGATTATTCACCAAGTTCCCCAAATGCATCACCAAGTTTTACAAGCAAACGGAGAGAAAATCATTTCTTATACACTTGCCAGTCATATGAAGGAAATCAGAATTTGCGAAACATTACTTTCCATATATAGTCACTTTTATCAATTTGGTGACATTTTTGTCACTCTGGCAACATTTAAAATAGTCGACAAGTTGGCGAAATCCCGTTAAATTTCTCGCCAAGCGTTACGGATGGACGGAGAAATGAATTATTTTTATAGTCTACTCTTATGTTCTTTCCAAGATAATGAACCCAATTAGTCGTCATTTCATCGAATTAGCGTCGGTTTCATCAATTTGGCGAATTTTTATCAATTGGGTGACATTTTCGTCCATTTGGTAACATTTAAAAAGTCAGCAAGTTGGAGATATTCCAACAAATTCGTCACCAAAATTTTGCCAAATGTTACGGACAGAAAAATAGATTATTTTTATAGTAGATACTTATATTATTTCGAAGATATTGAATTTTCGTCATTTAGTCGCAATTTTCATTGATTTCTTATCAATATAGCGATATTTTCGTTAATTTGGCAACATTTAAAAATTCGCCATGTTGGCGATATTTCGCTAAATTTATCGTCAATATCTCGACAACCGTTATGGACGGAGAAATAAGTTATTCTTATAGTAGATAAATAGCTATTGGCGTTCAAATGCAAAGGTATTACCCAAAGTATCTTTTCTTATGAATGGAACGAACTAGATCCACAAGAATGATGTCACCAAATTTATCGTATGATATAACATATGAAAAGTGAACCTATTTAACAATAGTTAATATTTTTTTACTTTATGTAATTTTTTGATACATTTATTTGAAAAATGTGCTATATCTCAAGAACGGTTCATGTTAGTATTCTAAAGTTTATGCCAATTATTTTCTAAGGAAAAATTATATAAGAAATGACTATTTGCGTAACTTTATTAAAGGTTTTGATTTTTTGATAATTTTTTCAAAATTTTACTCAAAAATTTAGGGAGTTCTGAACATTTGATTGACTTTAAAAACAACTGGCTTCCAGTATTCAAGGATTGTAATTTTTTGTACCAAATTTCATTCGAATTGCTCCATTCGTTCGTGAGATATCGTCTTCACACACACACACACACACACGAACATACTTTGACACACCCGCACACACTTTGACACACACACACATACCCCGGCCGACTAATCGGTTGCTCATGTCCTTGCTGACGAGCCGGTCGGTCTGGGTCTTCAACACACACACATACCCGGCCATCCAAACAGCTGCTCTTAGTCTACGGACGAGTCGGGTGGTCTGGGCTTTCGACACACACACATACATTCACATACACAGACATCATCTCAAAAACATTTAATTCGTATTCAGGAATGATTGAAACGTGTTCTCCTGTCGAAAACTCGAGTTCGAATTTTCGAGCCCGCCACAACACTTTCTTACATTATATTGTGTATATAAGGACCTCTACTCTTAGAATAACCTATATCACCTTGGTTCGTCCTGCCCTTGAATACGGGTATCAAATTTTTCAAATGGCCTCTCCTACTAACTTGAAAAAATTAGAGAGAGTGCAGTTCAATGCATCGAGAATCATCACGGGACTTAGAGAATCACATCGTTAGGACAGCTGTTTCTATGAAGCGGACATCCAGCCATTGTCAATGAGATTTGAAGTAAATTCCTACAAGTACTTTGGCAGACTTAAAAGTTTCGGTTCCTATAATAGGACCTTTACCTTCATTTTAAACTAGACAAGTAACCAGCGTTTAAAGCGTGACAGTCCACTTATTTATGTGTAGAAACGTGATTTTATTGGTTCTAACGTAGAGCCATCCATACCTTTTAGTTGTCTCACTCCTAGTGCTTCTTTTAAACATGTTGATTTCCGGGAGGATTTGTTGACAAGTATTACCAAGCATAATCATCATCCGGAACTACTCAAGCAAATGGCTCTTGAAGTCATTAATGCTACTCCTGACCGGGGACCTTGGTAATCTATACAGATGGAAGCCGATCGGATACGGGTAGAGTAGGGAGTGGCATCTATATTAACACTTTCGAGGGTGTTATTAGAAGCAGCGTTAGAAACGCTGACCATTGTTCCGTCTTTAGATCGGAACTTATCGCTATCAAACTTATCGCTATCAGTAGCGCTCTTGACCATGCAGTCTGTTCTGATAGGGACAGTATTTGGATCCTGACGGACAGCAGAATCTCCATTCACTATTTAAAAAATTGGCCAAAGATTGTGGAAAGGAGTGGTCAGAGTATTATTTCCAAGTTGGCAAGGCTTGATCAGAGGAAAATTGTGTGTATCCAGTGGATACCGTCACATGTCGGTGTGCCTGGAAACGAGATCGCTAATGAGCTGGCTAGAAAGGGGTGTGACTGCCCTGACCCCAGTTCTTCTGTCTTATAGATTATTGTGCTTCGGTGTGTGTGTGTCCTTCGGAAATTCACTCCCTCCACAAAATTAAAATAAATTCATCTTGGCGTACTCCACCTGTCCACCACTGGTTCGCCGCAAAGAGCCCTGGCCACTCTCTGCAGTGCAAGAGTTCAAGATCCCTCCAAACGACCATGTCACGACTTAGAAACGGACACCTCCGTAGTATGAAACAAGGTTACTGGTATGAAATTCGTAAAGGGGGAGAAATCTTTTTCTGCTTGTCCTTGTTCCCTTCTGCTTCTCCTGCTCACCTCCTAGAATGCATGGGCATCTCCTTGAGACAGCTGTCGGTTGAGCAGGAATTTGTCTGCGATTCTCTTTTGCGACAGGGTCTTTTGGACTTGGTGTAGGCTTTCCTACACCAAGGGGATTGGAAACAACAACATATAAGGAAAGTAAAAATCTGATATGTGCAGCACATGACTTTCCTTGTATAATGCAATAAATTTACAACTTTTACAGTCTAAAAATAATCTATAAGATCCACCGTACTGTGTTTTTATCATTGAATTGTACATTTAGCAATTTTCCGGATAACGATATGTAAAACTATTTCAAAATACCCAATTAACTTATATTTCTCGCAGCTCTAAATAAACAATCATCCATATTGAAAGCATCCTCAATAAGCAATATAGTCTATATATTAAAATATTTTAATAATTAATTCATTAATTAGGCGTCATTTTCATTAATTTATCGTCATTTTTGTAATTTGGACGATACTTTTAGCAATCCGGGGCGAAATATCTCCAAGTTGGCGATACTTTGATAAATCACTCGCCAAGTTCGCCAAATGCATCATCAGGTGTTACAGCCAAACACAGAGAAGAGTATTTCTTATATGCTAGAATGTATGTATGCAAGTCAAATGACGTAAATCAGAATTTACGAAACATTACTTCCCATTTGGCGCCATTTTTATCAATTTGACGACATTTTTGTTACTTTGGCAAGATTTAAAATAGTCGCCAAGTTGGCGACGTCCCGTTAAATTTCTCGCCAAGCGTTACGGACGGAGAAATGTGTTATTCTTATAGTCTACTCTTATGTTCTTTCCAAGACATTGAACTTTCATCAATTAGTCATCATTTTCATTGATTTAGCGTAATTTTTATCATTTGACGACATTTTCGTTAATTTGGAAACATTTAATAAAGTCTCTAAATTGGCGACATTCCGCCAAAATCTCGCCAAGTGTTATGGACGGTTAAATAAGTTATTCTTATAGCAGATAAATGACTATTGACATCCAAATACAAAAGTATCACCCAAAGTATCTTTTCTCATGAATGGAATGAGCTAGATCCACAAAAATGATGTCACCAAATTTATCTCATGACATTACTTATGAAAAGTGAACCTATTTCACAATAGTTAATATTTTTTTATTTTATATGATTTTTTGATATTTTTTTTAAATGTGCAATATCTCGAGAACAGTTCATGCTAACATTCTAAAATTTATATCAATCGTTTTCTAATGAAAAGTTACATAAGAAAAGTCTATTTACGTAACTTTATTAAATATTTTAATTTTTTGATGATGTTTTTAATATTTCACTCGAAAATTTAGGGGAGTTCTGAACATTCAATTGCGTATAAAAACAATAGGCTTCCAGTATTCACATATTGTAATTTTTGTACCAAATTTTGCTCAAATCGCTCCATTCGTTCCTGAGATATCGTCTCCACAAACTCTCTGACACACACAGACATTATCTCAAAAAAGTTTGATTCGTGTTAAGGGATGCTTGAAATGTGCTCTCCCGTCGAAAACTCGAATTCGAATTTTCGACCCCGTCACAATACTTTCCTTATACTACATTATACTATGCATATAAGGAAAGTAAAAATGAGTGGCCTCAAATTTGAACCTTAAGAAACACCAGAGGAATTGCTATAAAATCTAGAGTTAATGTAAGATACTTAACACAGAATAAAATCTATTTGTAACGTACAAGTGCAACTAAGTCGATAAATAGTACAACCAAGACGAATGCAACCAAGACGAGTACAACCAAATCAACACTGAAACAACAAGTAATTAGTTTACGGATAATAACCCAAGATTAATGTGATCCAATGCTTTACTAAAATCAGCATAGAGAACATCCAGTTGCTTCTTATTTTTAATAGCCTCAATAATGTTACAAGTAAAGCAAGTTCAATTAGATAAGCTCGAGTGCATTGGCATATATCCATGTCGATAAGGCGAGGTCGATTGCTTAATTTGGGAAAATATTTTTTCATGCATAATACACTCACATACTTTGGGGAAAAGAGGACTGTATGGTAATAGGTCTGTAGTTAGAAATATCATGTTTGTTGTTCTTTTTATAGACAGGAATAACTTTGCTGTATTTCCAAACACTGGAGAAAGTCGTAATTTTAATCGAAGGGTTAAACGAAATAAGCAAAGGTTAAACTAATAAGTCGGAGTAGCCTTTGATAATGAAAGAGGAAACATCATCACAGCTTGTAGATTGGGTGGATTTTAACTTCTTTATGGAGTTAACAATATATTTTTTAGAAATGCACTTAACATTAATTAAGTCTATGTTAGTAATCTCGCAACATTTGGTCAGTAGTTCAGAATGACCAGGTTGGCTATTCTGAATATAAACAGATTCAAAACATTATCAATATCATTGGAATATTCGACATTATTGTAGTTCATAGTTATACTCATATGATGACCAGGAGATCGCTCAAAAAGCTGAGTTTTCGTTCAATTTTAGCAATATGATTAGAAAAATCAGTTTTGATTCCATCCTTCACCTGTTAGCACAGTCTATGAAATTCCAATAAATCATTTTCATCTTCAAATCTAATAGATTTATTACGAAACTTATTTTGACTTTCTCATACTATGTAATATAGTAAAGAGAAAGTATTGCTTTCACGAACATTTTCGAATTCGAGAATTTGGGGCTAATATATGTTGTAGGACTTCCTGAACACGTTTCGACTATTTTTGTGAGTGATGTCTGTCTGTTTGTTTGTCTGTGGTCGATTTCTTGTGTACACGGTAGCGGCCACACATATTTATGGATTTTTACGAAACTCTATCAAACTATTATAAAAGAAATCTAGAACTTAGAATTTCTTTTAAATTTGAGAGAGAACTTCAAAATTTCATATTTTTCAACATGGCAGCATAGGACACATTTTAACATATGCATGCATAAAAAGGTTTATTTATGAACCAATGACCACGAGATTTAACAGTTTCAATCATTGTTGGAACGGAAGTTGTAACACGCTATAATTGCAATCATTTGGACCCATAATACCGATTTTTCAGAGGGGTTTTTTTGTAAAATTTGGAAAAAAGAATCTATTCTGGTATGAGAAAGTCGAGTTGAGCCACACTTCAATTAATTTAATTTAATTTTGTTAATAGTGTCTGAAGAGTACCGAGATTTATATTTTGTAGGAATTAAAAAATATATTTAGGAATACATAAGTCAAAAATGTTGTAGACACAATCATAAAAACTGAATACAGCATCGTCAACGTTAGTGCATATATGTTTAAAAAGTTCCAATCGGTATTATAGAAGTAGTCGTAAAACACAGCTAGATCCCTCCCGAGCAGGATGGCATAAATCTTCCCTCACGAAACTGAAGGTAGAATGTTCAATAACAACTGGCTCGTAGTTGGTCGAAATAAAATCGTTTTACCGTATTCATTCAAAATAGTCTTGGTCTGATCAAGGTTTAGAAACATCAGTGATGAATGCAGAGTCCACTTCGAAGATAAGAGCTTGCAATTTCGTCTCAGTACGGTACAACGTCGGCTGGCCAGTTCGGAGATCTAGGATTCGATTCCCTGTTGGGGCAGCAAGGCTCTTTACAATGGCGTCCGAACAAATTAAACCTGTAGGTGAGTGCAAAAAGATGTCGGAGGGCTGAAAGTGACCCTAGTATGACTAGTACAGATTCAGGAACTCTGGAAGATTGAGCGCCGATTTCAAAATTGAGAGGATAACGACCACGCAAGATACTTACCTGGGTGAATATAGTAGTAGCAGGAGGCTAACCTGAGGTAAAAATAGCAGGAGTCTAACCTGAGGTAAAAATAGCAGGAGGCTAACCTGAGTTAAAAATAGCAGGAGCCTCACCTGAGGTAAAAATAGCAGGAGGTGGTCAGTCAGATTGCCAGTTGCCCGCCAATCTGATGTTAGAGGGTGGAGAATGCAGAGTTCGCATCGACGATAACAACTTGCAATTTCGTCCCAGTAGCTCAAAAGTAGAGCGTCGGCTGGCCAGTTCGGAGATCCAGAGTTCGATTCCCAGTTGAGGCAGCAGGGCCCCTTTACAAGATTCAACTTGAGTATGAGCAACTAAAGTATCAGTACTGAAATAGTTGAATGTCACAGATGCAAGATTAAAATCTCCAAATATAGAATGGCGATAAGATATAGAATGGCGGAACCGAATTTTTCTTCAAATCTCTTAAAGAATCTTTCATAAACATCAACGGCTGAACTGGGCATGAAATAAACAACACATATAGAACTTTAAGGGATGCGAAACGTTGACACGAACCCATAAGCATTCTTTATCAAATGATAGATCTGTTAGTTGAACAGAAATGGAGACTTTTTTGTGGCAATAAGTACACCTCCGCTTCGACTTAAACCAGTAGCACATCTAAAAACATTGATGTCCATCAAACATTTCCCAGTCGCCAATGTCACAGTTTAACCGGGTTTCAGCTTTGCAAGCACTGAAATTTTACGACACTTTTCCACACGAATAAAATAAAACTCTAACATCGGGAAATTATCAGAATTTTCCATTTTATATCAACCGTATTCTAATTAGTGCACCTTTAGTATTTTTGTTGTCAAATATATAAATGTGCACTCTACACACATTTTGAAATTCTCACCTGTCCCAATTGCTTCATCTTTGATACGTATAAACAGAATTAACGATCAAAATACCAAAATGGTCCATCATAAAAGCTACCCGTGAGGGTATAGCACAAATTCATTGACTTATTAAATTGGATATAAGGAAACAATCTGTCGTGTGGGACTAAGAAAATGTATCACTAAGATACGAAACAATAATAATTTTACTTTAATAAATAGACTAAGTCGTCATTTAATCAAGTTTTACTGTACTTGGAAAATTATTTGACATATTCTTTTCAATAATATGATAATGTGAAATATTATTTGCACCTAATGTAATGTAGATTTTGTTTTTGATTTTTATAAAAATAAATAAAGTTTAGTTACTCCTTTTTGCATAAGTTGGCTTGCTGAGGCCTCCCTTCGTAATGGGGACTTTAGGCCCATGCCCAGGGGACCCTTGCCTTAATCTGGCCCTGAGTGCTAAGGAATAACATAGAAAACTCAAAAACATTTTGCTTAATTATCACTTTCACTCTAGCTAGAATCTTGGTTTTTTGTCTCACTCAGTAAATCTCAGCTTCCAGGTGAACGAAAAAAATCTGATATTCCCAACATTCGAATTAGGTATAACGATGACAAAAAATGATAAAAAAGATTCAAAACAACTTTTGAAAATGATTGAGTACTCCGAAATCGAGCTAGAATCTTGGTTTTGGTTTCATTCGATTCGTCTCAGTTTCCAGATCAACAATAACAAAAAACAAAATCAAAAATTCGAATCGGAGTGACGATACAAAGGATTTTAAAAAAGCACGTCACTTTGCCTTTCAAAAATGTGCGCCATTTTATTTTTATGCTTAAAAAACGATATTTGATTTTCAGAACATTTATTGAGCTAGTAGGTGTTACATATAGTGACCACTAACTATTGAGAAAACACAAAGCGCGGATGAAATAGCTAGTTTAAATATACCCATGCTTCATCAATATACGAAATATATTTCATGAAAGTTAGTTTTAATCAGCATGCTAAACGCTCTAAGAATCGTGATCATGAAAGTTAGTTTTTGTAATTTATTCGATTAATTGTTTATAAGAATCAACAATTAGACATTAACTGTAATGATTATTACATTTTAACTAATAATAACATTTTAATAATTGTTCATGATAACAATAGTTGCAAAACACTCTGTTTACAAGAATCAACAATAAGTCATATCATTGTTCTCATCCTCTGCCATTTTTGTGACGTTTCTGCCAGCAACCCATCAGAAAGAAGTGGGAAATCGGCTTGACCCATTATATCTAACTTAACTGGCAATGTAAAGGTAAATTAATGAATATTTAAATAACTAAGAACTAAATCATAAGCCTAAGCCCTTTATACATGGGTGGGACAGTCCAGTGGTTAGTGAGCGGGGATTGGCTCGGTCCAAATTATGCCTGTATTCACGCGGAGTACGGGCACATTAAATATGTGGGTTCGTAAGTCCTTCCGAGAGGTTTGTGGTAGTGGAAGGAGGGTACGATCCCTGTGAATGCCTCCCCCACTAGGTTCCGGTCTAAATTGGGTGACACTTTCCGGTCATTTAAACAAATATCTTAGACCTTCGAGTTGGTCGGACGGTCTGGGTCGAAGAAGAAGCCCTTTGTACATCTACAGGTTCATATTAGTCTATATGTAAAATGTCAGAACTGTACGTTTTGCCGCTTTTTCGTAAACCAAAAATCGTTGGATTTTTTTTTTTTTTTTTAATCTTTACAAAACCAGCTTGTAAACGAAATATCATAAAAAAAGCTATCCTAGAGAAACTCACCCTATAGACTTTTTGGTTTTGTTAATGCCCGTGACATTACTTTTCCTAGATACATAGTATAATGGAGAGGAACATTATTGAGACTGGGTCGAAAATTCGAATTCGAGTTGTGGACGGAAAAACCCGTTTCAAGTTTCAAGCGAGTGAGTGAATGAGTGAGTAAGAGAGAGAGAGAACAACGAAGGGAGCATTTCGAAAACAATTTGGAACAATTATTCCTTGAATACTTGAACCCTATTGATTTTAAACGCAATTGAATGTTCGGAAGATTTCCCATTATCGGATGAATTTTTGAAAAAAAAGTCATAAAAGAAAATATTAAGGACATTGAATAATGTCAAAAAAACATTTTACTTGTTTTCTGTGAGACGATGAATGACACAAACTTTAGAACTCTTGTTTGAACCCTTCTCGAAATATTGCATGTTTTTCAAATAAATTTATGTGAAAAAATTATATAAATTATATAAATTGAAGTGCCTAATACGTATCGTCTGTAACCCTTATGGATCAATTATGCAACCTTTGCGACTCATTTGGCGAAATATCGCCAACGTTTATTTTGAAAATGGTGCCGAATTCACGAAATGGTCGCAAAATTGTCAAAAATGACACTAAAGTTTCGAAATGGACGCTAAATGAATGAATTGTTAATTTACCTCTTTTAATTTATGAGCTATATTGCTTAGCGGATGCTACCAATATTTTCAATTGTCAAGTTAGATTTGCGCGAAATACATGTTCATTGGGTACTTCGAAATGCTTTTACAGGTTGTCATCCTGAAAAGGGCCCAATGTTTATGCACTTTTAAATGCTGAAAACATCGTGAACTTCAATGGAAGAAGTAAAGTTGCTGCATTATGTAGAGAATGTCGTGTGCTGTCCACATTAGACTTTTTAAACTAAATGATGGGCTTCAATTGCAACTTTCTCCTTTTGTTGGGAAATATTTCTTTGAAACATCAAAAATATGCAGCGAATTTTAAAGGGAATAATTTGGGGTAATGAGTAGGATTTTGTTTTGCAAATTCGGACTAGTGAAAGAAAACGAGTCAGAGAAAATTAGAATTAAATGATGTGATGACTGATGTCGCATTTATATACGTATTAAGGTTAGAAGATATTTTCATTTTGCTTGTTCTCGTTAAGGATATTACAAAATTTGACAAGGATTATGATTAGTTGAAATATGAATAATCTGATGGCGGGGAACAGATGACTTTCCATACAAAGTCTATAATTTGTTTTTCTTTGTTCTGTCTTTTATATTCATTGAGGCGAGATTTTTCTTTAATGAAAGAAGTAATATATGAAAAGAAAACATATTTAAAACCGGATTGAATTTACAGTTTTAAAACACGTCGTTTTTCAATTGGCGAATTGGCGTATATTTAAACCACATGAAGTCGCTAACTTTTCAAAGAACCGAAATAACTTTAGAATCGTTTAATTTAGAGTAATGGTAGTGATTTCATTCGTTTTGCTATCAATAAAAACAAATAAATAAATATAATTGATTTTTATGTTTTATTATGCAGTGTTCGGTCCTAGGTTAAAACATTGTCTTGCATAGCGTATAACCTACAGAAACACGGCTGCAATCACTGATTAAGTAGATCCTTAATGGAGGCTTCTTCACTGATTGCCATTTCATACTGTAGTTCACCATCCATGTTGTCTGTTGTATCCATATTGCAGATAACAGCATCCATGGACTGATATCTGCAAAGGAAGTGTAGGGATTGATGATGATGGGTACCCAGCTAGGCTCGAACTCTAGGCTTGCAAGACCGACATTATAAGGTTAGCCCAAAAGTTAGCTTCGGATCCGAACTTATAATTCGGGTACTGATGCCTAGCATCTTCGATCTATGTTTTTACAGGAGCAGAGTCGGCTGCTGCCACAGAAATAAGGACACTTGCTCTGTGCTACAATTTTGAAAACCTCTGTGAAAACCAGCAATTCAGTATGAAATTTGATGGCGACTGATGGCAGGTCAGAATTTGTGGGTCTCCTTGTTGTATCATATTTGTAAAATTATGACGCAGCAAATTTTCTTACTGCCGTTGCAAGTATCGGAGATTAGCGCATTATAAAAAGCGTGAAACCGGTCAAGATGATGCTGTTGTTAGAGCTATCCTAAATTCGCTAGAGTTCTTGATGTAAGGAATCTGAATACAAAAGAGCGTAATTTCTGAATTCTGCAAAAGTTCGATGCTTGCAAGAAGTTCTTATTGAGGAACTTCTCAATAGATCCCTGTCTACCAATGTGCATGTTATAAAAATGAAGTTTAAATTTACAGAAAAATGATAAAGTGATTTATATCAGAATACTGATGAAATATTTCATAATACTGTGAAAACACTCTTTTTCAGCGTTTCCTACCTTTTCATCCCCCCCCCCCCTCAAGAAAAAAATCGGCTGTGGTTCCAATCTGATGGAGCCGAAATCCTATTTGCATCACTAACATCTTGTACAATGAAACTTCAATAATTTATTCTTAAATAAAAAATATTTTAAAGGGCTACAAATTACTCATTGTTTTATTGCCAACCCTTTTAGTCTTCGAGATATAAGCATTGCAAACTTTATAAACGGAAATTTGTCAATATTGTTTAACATGAAAAACGATTCTTCGAAAACTATAAGTGTTTTGTAAAAAAAATAAAATTATCTAGAAGCTAAATTTTTATACATATATATATATATATATATATATATATAACAAAGCTGAATATAAAGTTTCGTAAAAATTCATTAATATTTATGGCTGCTATCGTGTACACAAAAAATCGACGTCACAGACATCAGACAGACAGACAGAGATCAATCCGAAAAGAGTCAAAACGTGGTCAGGAAGCCTTAAAACATATACTGGCATCAAAATCTCGAAACTGAAAATTTTCGTGAAAACAATACTTTCTCAATACGTATGAGAAGAAAAATTGATATTGTAGACTGACACACAAAAATTGGTCTTTTACGGTAAGTCATTGATAATTGTTAGCTAATGGGCAACAACGAAGGCAAATGATAGGCGGATTCTGTGATTATGTACAGCAAATTTCTTTGCCGCCTTATTCAACAGTTGCGTCTGTAAGAAATGTCTGGTAACCCCTCCGTTGAGGTAAATCATGGATGGAAGGTAATTACAGAGAGAAAGGTCAGGCGCATCACGTTTTTGTGTTATCTACTTATCGGCCGAAAACATGCCGTTTCTTTTTCCTACTTTCCTTAGTTAAGGTACGACCCGTACAGTGTTCGACATGATCTCTCTATTGCGGTAAGTTTTGCCCCGAGCGAATAATCGTTTCTCTTTTACAAAGATCCAACACTGAAATGCCAATTAGCACAATTCACTTTCTGCGAAGGATGAGGAAAACTTGAGCAACGTATATAAGCACAAATACCACAATAGTGCAGCATACAGCTGTTTCGAAGATGCGCTGGATCTCCTTCGCCAGTGCAAGAGAACCAACAAACCGGAAGTCCAAAAGAGGAATGGGATTTATCCCATTCCTCTTTTAGACTTTGGGTTTGTTGGTCCTCTTGCACTGGCGAAGAAGATCCAGTGTATCCCCGAAACAGCTGTGTGCTGCATTATTGTGTTATTCGTGCTTATATACGTTGCTTAAGTTTTTCTTAACACTGAAATATATTTTGAGCGACAGACCCCACTGGAATTTCTCATGCATTCTCATTCCATATTTTTATGCTCATATGTGAAAATTAGTGTAAGTAAAATAAAATTATTCTTTTTTATGGGTTCCTTTCTTTCTTTTTTGTTTCTAATTATGTAATTCTTTTAACGTAGCTGCCAACCTGGAGAAGAAAATAGGAGCACTTGAAGCGGCATCGATGTGCACACTAGGATGCTAACTTTCATTCGCCAATTTCCTCTCCATAATTTATTGAAAGTAAGTGTATAAGCATTTAAAAAGTATATAAATGTATAAATATTTCCTTTTTTTAATGCATTAAAACTTATATAAATATTAAATGATTTTGTACATTGAAAAAAATTAAATTAATTTTCCATTCTACGGACTTATAAATCTATTGTAATTCGAGAGTTTCGCGAAAATAAAAAAGTAAAAGAGTGGAATAAATTTATGATTTTCACAAAAAAAGAAAATGAAAAAAAAAATGTTAATAATTTGTAATTTTACAAAAAAACGTTAAATTCGTGATGTGACTAAAAATCGTTAAAATTCGAGATATAACGAAAAATCATTAGAATTCGCGATTTTTACAAAACCTTACTAAACTTCGTGGTTTTACAAAAGTACGTTAAAATTTCCTACTTTTACGAAAATGCGTTTAATTTTTTTTTCAGGGGGCATAAAATGATTTCCGGAACACACTATAAAAACCGGAAAAACTCCGGGTAAATCGGAACACTTGGCAGCTATGATTTTAACATTTTTCCTTCTGAGTATGCGTGCTGATCCGTGGCAAAGGGACTGGGGCTTCAATAATACCCTCTTTCCTATAAACATTTATCACGATCCCACCTTTATATTTGATTTTTCTTTCATTGTAAATTTTTATGTCTTCCCCTCCCTAAAAAAAAAAAAAAAAAAAAAAAAAAAATAGAGGCCGGGTTCCTTTGGCGTGTGGAGCCCGTTACTCGAGCTGTACCTGACCTATGTACCTATTGGGAGGTTCTGATACGAACACAATAACTCAAGAACTAATTCAAGAAACGCATGAGATTTTTATATGTGAATGCATTATGTAATTGAACTAGATAGAATACTTTTTAATTCACATGATCAAAATATGAATCATCCAAAAATTTCCTATAGAAAACATAATAATTCCTGGAACAATGATCGTAGTATAGTCTGAGCAGAAAAACGATACTTTGAACCACGCTACGAGTATAAATCGTATTCATATAATAATTCAATTCATCGGCGTGGAAAACTTATTGCCAATTTGAAAAAATAATTTTTTTGAGAATCTTTACGAACAATTAAAAAGGATTAACTTGCAAATGAAAACTCATCAAGAGATACATTTTTGTGTATCTATCGACAGTCCCCATTTTATAACTGGGCAAGCTGGGAAAATGCCCAGAGCGATTACACGTGTTTGCTATACGTGTGTTTGACTCCTCAAACAAGTTGTTACTGAATTATCTACAAAATAAAAATGCATAAATTGTGAACGAACGGACAGCTGTAACATAGTGGAAATTTGCAAATAAGGACAACAATGTGGACCTCATTTCAAAATGTCGAAACAATAACATAGAAAATATTCAAAATCCTTTAAGATTCGTGTGCAAGAAGAAAGAAGATAAAACACAAAAAAGAGGGGGCCACACAGTGATGCTGAGCGAATATGTAGAAGTAAGTGGCCGAAACTGGCTATTCTGTAATACCAAAGATAATGACTGGTCACTTCAATTTCGACATAACCAAAGACGAAAATAAAACATTTCTAGAATCCATGAAGAGTCTAGATTTCGATGTAGATTTGATACAGACTATAGGGCCGCCCATAGAAATTGTGGGCTCCCTACACATATTTATCACGGATCCCCTCCATATTTGATGCTTTCATTTTTATGAATTTTTCATGTTTTCTCCAGCCCCTAAAAGAAGATATTGGCGGTCCCGGACACCTCCACTTTTAGCTCTAGTAATGCTCGCTATCCACCTCCTTATGGGCATTCCTGTGGACTACACCAACAACATTAGGCGGCTCGTATTTAGATTTAATGTTTGGTTAAGATACCTAAGTTTTAAATGTTTGCCCTTAGCAACTCATTTCTCCTATTATAAACCACTGTTGGCAGTTTGTAGAAATTAATGAAATTGTTATGTAAACTCTTTCATTTTTAAGTACCCGTGTGACAAGGCATATAATACGTTACGGATTTCCGAGTTTTTTTTTTAATTTAAATTCTTCTGGGAGTAATTGCTTATTTTTATAAGTTTTACTCTTTGTAAATGAAAATTCTTCTTTGCATACTTAAAAGACATTTCATTTTTAATAATTATAGGCCTAACCATCAATGGCCTTTCATCATAATAATAAATAATCTGATGTGGGCAGCACATGGTTTTTCATATATAATGCAATAAATTTACTACTTTTACAGTAAAAAAAAATAGGTTATTCTTATAGTAGATACTTATATTCTTTCCAAGATATTGAATTTTCGTCAATTAGTCGTCATTTTCCTTGATTTAGCTTCATTTTTATCCATTTGGCGAGATTTTCGTTAATTTGGCAACATGTAAAAAAGTCGCCATGTTGGCGACAGTCCGCTAAATTCGTCGCCAAAATCTGGCCAAGCGTTATGAACGGAGAAATAAATTATTCTTATAGCAGATAAATGACTATTGGCGTTCAAATACAAAAGTATTACTCAAAGTATCTTTTCTCATGAATGGAACGAGCTAGATCCACGAGAATGCTGTCATCAAATTTATCGCATGATATTGCATATGAAAAGTGAACATGTTTCTCAACAATTAATATATTATTTTAATTTATGGGATTTTTTGATAAATTTATTTGAAAAATATGTAATATCTCGAGAATGGTTCATGCTAGCGTTCTAAAGTTTATGTCAATCATTTTCTAAGAAAACATTACATAAGAAATGTCTGTTGCGCAACTTTATAAAAGGTTTTGATTTTTTGATGATTTTTTCAAAATTTCACTCGAAAATCTAGGGGTTCTGAACATTCGATTGTGTTTAAAAACAATAGGCTTCCAGTATTCACGGACTGTAATTTTTGTACCAAATTTCATTCGAATCGCTCAATTCGTTAGTGATCTATCGTCTCCACAGACTCACTGACACATCACCTCAAAAATGTTCGATTCGTGATCAGGGATGCTTGAAACGTGCTCTCCCGTCGAAATTCGAATTTTCGACCCCGTCATAATACTTTCCTTATGCTTTATACTATGTATCTAAGGAATGTAACAAACATATGGATTGGTCAATTAGCACAGTTGTTGCAGTTATGTGCTAAATACTAGTAAGAGTACAAGTTAAGGGGAGGGGAAGGGGTCGTCTGAAATTACTTTTCTCAGGGCGCCAATTAATAATGCTGGGACCTGTCTATCGTTAATTATCATACAACTGTCCCAAAGTAATATTTATCCTTTTAATTTTGAAACATAATAAATTTTTATCCTATAAACTCAAAAAATGAAATAGTTAATAGAATTTTAATTATTTACAAACAACAGCCCAAAAAATTCCAAAATATAACGCTTATTTCAATGCACTTGTGAATACGATAACTTTTGTGATACGTTAACTCGCTTTTTCTTTTTAAATAATTGCAGATAGAGATCTAGGCATTTACACAAAAGATTCGAAAATTAAAATAAAATTAATAGATGTTTAATTATTTACAAAAATCTGGATCAAAACTTCGATTTGTTGTGGCCATTTTTATCTTCTGTTACGGGAATCGTCACGGCCTGTTCATATGAATCAGACTTTTCATCAGAGCTTAGCTAAAATCGCGAGTATTAGAGAGACGAAAATGAGTTATGAAACAGTCTTAAGACAGGCTAAAAGATTGTCTCGGAATCCAAGCAGGTGATTAAAAATTGGGTGTGTTTAGAAATACAGAATTCTAATTTCATCAATTTTACAATTAATGTTTTCAAATTGGATATGTGGGCATATATTTTTACTTTCCTTATATACATAACGTATAAGGAAAGTATTGTGACGGGGTCGAAAATTCGAAATCGAGTTTTCGACGGGAGAGCACGTTTCAAGCATCCCTGATCACGAATCAAACATTTTTGAAGTGATGTCTGTGTGTGTGTGTCAGTGAGTCTGTGGAGACTATAACTGACGAACGAATGGACCGATTCGAACGAAATTTGGTACAAAAATCACAATCCGTAAACACTGGAAGCCTATTGTTTTTATACGTAATCGAATGTTCAGAACCTCCCTAAATTTTCGAGTGAAATTTTGAAAAAATCGACAAAAAATCAAAATCGCTAATAAAGTTACGCAAATAGACATTTCTTACGTAATTTTTCATTAGAAAACGATTGACATAAATTTTAGAACGCTAACATGAACCGTTCTCGAGATATTGCATATTTTTCAAAAAAATTATCAAAAAGTTATATAAAATAAAAAAAAATATTTCCTATTGAGAAACATGCTCACTTTTCATATGTAATACCATGCGATAAATTGGGTGACATCATTCTCGTGAATCTAGCTCGTTCCATTCATGAAAAAAGATACTTTGAGTAATACTTTTGTATTTGAACGCCAATAGTCATTTATCTGCTGTAAGAATAGCTTATTTCTCCGTCCATAATTCTTGCTGAGATTTTGGCGACGAATTTGGCGGAATGTCGCCAACTTGGCGATATTTTAATTGTTGCCAAATTAACGAAAATCTCGCCAAATTGATAAAAATGACGCTAAATCAATGAAAATGACGACTAATTGAAGGAAATTCAATATCTTGGAAAGAATATAAGTATCTACTATAAAAATAACATTTTTTTAAACTGTAAAAGTAGTAAATTCATTGTATTATATAAGGAAAGTCATGTGTTGCCCACATCAGATTATTTAATACGAGACTTGTGAAGTTTAAGACAGGGGAATAGCATATAACAGTTACTATACGTATTCAGGATTTTATTGTGGATTGTTTGTTTTAAGCTGTTGTGTCGTTATCGTTATTGCATGTAATTTTGATGTTAGTTGTGTCCTTTTTAAAAGTGACAGGTTTTAATTTATAAAGAGGGGACGCTTATTAAGGACGTATGCGAGGTAGAGGCATATGCACTTATTTACTTAAAAGGTGAAAAAAATAATTTAAATCTTAAAAAGTTACATTGATGGGCAAATAAGCAAAAGTATTTCAAAATTTAAATTATCTATGTGTAAATAGAATGTTTTAAATTCTCAAAATTAAAATTTCTTTAAAAGTAACACAAAGATATTTCAAAAAGTTAAATAGTGAAGAGTAAATAAATTTATAAGTGTTTTCTTTTATAATTTGAATTGTTTAAATATTTTCATATATAAATAATTTTAATAAAAAAAGTTAAATACCTAATCATTACATTTTTAAAATTCCTTGTGAACATGCAGAATTTTAATATGGAATACTGAATAAGCATATACAAATTTTAAATACTTAATTTGTTTAAAACTAAGCAAAACATTTTATTTTAAAATATTTATATGAAAATAGAGAAAGGCCTTTCAAAATGTAAATATTTAAATTCTTTTAAGTAACTAAAAAGTTGAAATTCTCAAAATGTAAGTTATTTTAAAATGAACGAAATATTTTGAATATTAAAATATTTAAAAGTAGACAAACGCATTTCAAAATTCAAACATTTTAAATATTTAAATGGGGTGGAAGAAATCTAAATCTTATAAAACTGAAGAATTCTAAATGTAGACGAAAATATTTACAAATTAAATGTTTGAAATAAAAGTTGGCAACAATGAATCTGCCGGCATCTGACAATTTTGCAAATTCCTGCAGTGGTTGGTCCCTAAGACAATTGAATAAAGTCATATGATTCAATCAAACAATTGAATAGAATCATATTAAAAAATATTTTAAATAATAAATTTATTTACCTCTGCAGAAAATCCTTCATTGTTCTCTTATTATATAATCCTGAATACACAAATAAATTTCCACTCAATCCACTTCACTTCTAACTGAAGTCAGGAAGAGCCAAAAAAATTTTCGGAACTTGCGACTGTCGCGCGCGACGTATTGTTCTAAAATCTTGATCGTTTTTGTTTATTGGCAAGCTTTTGCTCGCTGCGCTTCGCAAAGTGCTTTATTTTTTCCACCACATCGCTTCAATGATTTGATAGACATGACGGCAAAAATGGTTGCCATCTATTGGTTTTGAAATTCTCTCCACTAACACCGCATTCCAAACCAAACCGTGAAATGAATTTTTAGGTATCCCTTTCAACTTTTCCTTTTACGTAATGCACCTAATGATAGCAATCCCCAGCTTTTAAGGCAGGAAAATCTTTGCAACTGGGAATTAAATAATGTATTATTTTATCTTGGATTTTTATAAACGTAAAAAATTGAGAACAAGAAAATCTCGAGCGAGATTCCATCCAAGTAACTAAACTTATTTTTTTTTTTTTTTTTTTTTTTTGAATTGGTTAACGAATTCGTAGCAGAAATTTTATCTAATCTATATAAATAAAAATGAAAATCTGTCTGTCTGTCTGTTTGTCACACCATCACGGGAGAACGGCTGAACCGAATTTGATGAAATTTTGTGGGTAGCCCAGAAATAGCCCCACTTAAAATTATATCCGTGTTTTGAGTTTCTACGACCAGTGGTTCTCGAGATAGTAAAAAACGAAATGTTCGTTTATCTCATCATCACGGAAAAACGGCTGAACCGAATTTAATGAAATTTGGTGAATAGCCTTGAAATATACCCCCATAAATTTTGTCCAAGTTTCGAGTTTCTAAGACCTGGGGTTGTCGAGATATTAATGAAAAACGGAACTTTTTCCTAGGAGTTCTACTCCCTAACTCCATGGTTTATCCAAACGAAAAGCTTGAAAATCGTTTGAAAGTGAATTAAAATTTAATCTCTGAGTTTGATGGGAGATTTTTTGCGTTAATTAGTCAACTTCTGAAAACATGAATTGTTTGAAACATGATTTAAAGGGGAAATCTATCTCCATGGTTCATGGTTTATTTAAAACAAGCTTTTACGGAACAATGAGAAGTATAGAGAAATCAAAATCGTTATTTAATTTCGCAGTTTATGTTATAAGACATGACATATTTAAGACATGATATAAGATTCTATCTTATATCATGTTACTCAGAAACGCAATTAAATTAAATCTGTCTTTTAATTTTAATAATTATTTTTCCCATTTGAATAATAAATAAATGGATATAAAAATATATTTTAGAAAAGAACGATTTGATTTTTCTTATAGCATTTTTGACTGGATAATATCAATTACGGTCTTCAGGTTTAAAAATTATTATTATTTATATTTTCGGGGATTATTGATTCAAGGATTATTGATATTTTCAAGTTATTATGCAATTATTTTATTATGACAAAAATTGTTTAAACTCATATATTGTATGTTGTACGAATCTTCTACAAATACACGTGTATATCTTTTAATCTACGAGAATACAAGTAGTACAGGTATATTGACATATGTTTTGATATATATTGGCATATATTGGAATCAATTACGACCTTCTGGTATAAAGAGTACGGATATTATTGATGTTTTCAATTTATTACGTCATCTCTTTTATTTTGGCAAATATTTTTGAGACGCATATTGTAATACGGGTAATCTTCTACTAACACATTGACATATTTTCTGATCTGCGACAATATAATTAGTACGGGGTTGCATATATTCATTCAATTCCTATTTTTTCTTCTGTAAATTTGCTTACAAAAGGGGGCAGGATGTTTTATTCTTCAGATCTGATCGTGAAGATAATTTTGCATAGTGAGAACATATATTCTTAAACTTCTCTTTAGGAGCAATAAATTTAATATTTTAACAGAATTTGCACATGATTGCGAACTTTAAGTTTCTTTAAATTATACACTCCGTACGAATAACGGGTGTGCTGTTAGTGGTTAATAATTTTTAACATTTTAGGAGGATATATCATGTTGCTCGGCATCGCAATTAAATTAAATGTGTTTGTTAATGTTTTTATTATTTTTTTTTTCGATTTAAATAATAAATAAATGGATAAATGGATATAAAAGTATATCTTATGAATGGACGGTTTGATTTTTCTTTTAATTATATTAATTGCTGACTGCGTACATCAATTTCATTTATTTTGGCAAAGAGTTTTCAAGCTTATATCGTATTTAGCTACTAAACTCATATATTGTGTTTAGCCAATAAATTCATATAGCCGATTGTTGAAACAGAAAAAGAGTAGAGCGGGTATATCTTCTAATACAATTGTAGTGTTTTCATTTAGTATATTGAAACGGGATAAGAATGTTTCATTCAGATCTGCAAATTCAAAGCTACGAATTTGGAGGGATATCGCTAATTTGACAAGTTTTCTTAAACTTTGCCAAATTTACGGAAATGTCGCCAAATTGATATAAACGACACACAAACAGCTGCCATAAACCTTCGGGTTGGTCGTGTGGCTTGGGTCTTCTACATATCAATGAAATTTTTTTTTTGTTTTGTTAGAAGAGAGTACTGAAATGATGTTTGGTTAGCATTTATCTGTCAGACCAACCATCCTACTTAGTAATACATTTAGCGAATTTTTAAAATGTCACCAAATTGATAAAAATGTTTTCAAATCTATAAAAATATCTTGAAATTGATAAAATTGCGCTACATAAATGATATTAATTGTTTTTTGTTAGGGGATAGTATTGTGATGATATTTCGTCAATTTGTCGCAAAGTGGAACTGTCAGTTCTACAGTCCCACTTGGCGATAAATTTGGCGATTTTTTAAAATGTCGCTAATTTGACGAAACTGTCGCCAAATGTTTCATAGAAATATAACTATTTAGACGATATTTTTTCTACCAATTTATTTGAAGCAAATGATATCATGTCGCTTAGCAACGGATTTAAATCCAATGTGTTTATGCCGCAGACGATTTTTATTAAATCCTTTCCGATTTGAATAATGAAGATATGTATATAAAATAAATTTCATTGCCATTTCATTTTGGACTGAATAATATCAATTATACTCTTCAGGTTTAAACATTATTATTATTGATATTTTCCAGAATTATTGATTCAGGGATTATTGATATTTTTAAGTTATTACGCCATTGTTTTATTGCGGCAAAAATTGCTGACACACGCATATTGTACGTTGTACGAGTAATCTTCTAGGAATGCACGGGTATATCTTCTAACCTACGAGAATATAAGTAGTACAGGTATATTGGCATATATTTCGACATATATTGGCATATATATTGGAATCAAGTACTGTCTTCTGGTATGAAGATTAAGGGGATTAATTATATATTCAATTTATTACGTCGTCTGTTGTATTTTACCAAAAAACATTTGTGACTCATATTGCAAAACGGGTAATCTTCTACTAATAATCGGACATTATAAGTAGTACGTGTATATCTTCCCATATAATTTTAGCACTTTAATTTTGACATATATTGGAATAAATGACTGTCTTCAGATTTAAAGATTACGGGTTTATTGGTATTTTCAATTTATACATGTAATCTACTAATACAGGTTATATTTTCCAATATTCGCGTATATAATTAGTACGGGTCCCATACAATTTTAACGCTTTTATTTTGCATATATTGATTCAATTCCATATTTTTTTTTATATTTGCTTACATAAGGGGTCCAAGATGTTTTATTCTTCAGATATGTCCATGAAGATAATTTTATATAGCGAGAACAGATATTCTTAAACTTCTTTTTAGGAGCATTATATTAAATATTTTAACAGAATATTTTGATTAAACATGTCATTTAGTATACTATAAGAATTTGGGCATGATTATGAATTTCAAGTTTCTTTATATTATATACTCCGTACGAAGAACGGGTATGCTGCTAGTTATATAAATAAAATCAATATTGCAAAGCTTTTAAAGATATATTTATTTTACTAGTCGAAACAATTATATTAATTGTTGTTTATTTTATACACAAATATTTTTAAAGATAAAGTGGATGAATTATTTGCTTGTAAAATCAGTGGCGGACATACAGACCTCAAGAAAGGGGTGGGCAAGAGGTTTAGAGGCATGTAGGAGCACAATGTTAATGTATGGTAACATGAGTGATAAGTGGAAGGGGGAGGTAAAGGGGATGCAATGCTTCAGGCATAGACATATACGTATAGTACTATATATGTATTATATATGTCTATGCTTTAAACTGCGAAGGGAGAGCAGCCAAACCTAAGCTCCGCCACTGCGTAAAATGAATGGAATATGTTTGTTTGATCACACTACGTCTTATGCACTTTGGAGAGAACAAACACCATGTGATATTTGAAGGAGCTTAAAAAGAGCATTTGCATTGTTATTAAAGAAGAAAATATCTCGCGGATGCATCACCGAGAATGGAATTATAGAATGAACAGCACTGCTTTTCCGCATTATTCACTAAATCTTACACACTTTGGAGGCAATGTCACGCGATATTTAACGCAACCTAAAAGGAGCGTTTGCATTGCATTGATCAAAGTACATCACCGAGAACGGAATTCTTAAATGAACTACATTGCCTTTTCGCATTATTCACTAGAAAATCTGATGTGGGCATGACATGACTTTCCCTACACATCACTTTTGGTAAATTTAAAAAACATCATTTATTTTCACTCCTATTAAGTCTTGTCTACGTTCTGCAATTTCTGAAGAGAGTCGCCAGTGTTTTCTTTGCAAAACAGTCATTTATAACCTTTTGGGAGTGAAAACGAATTTGCATGAAGTGATATTTTGTTTTGAATAAGGTGTTATTTGGGGGCGTGAATGAATGGGAATGGATGAATTGATTATGCAAGGGGAGTTTTGACAATTGGATATTTCGTCGGACAGTTGTCACTCATGTATATGTGGCTCAAATATACCTTAAACTTCAAGTGAGTTATTTTTTTTTCTTTCTTTTGTATCCTTGACTCCACTCAAAACAATTAGTTTAGCTGACTGATTGGGGATTACAGAAAAGTGAAATCCCTTAATATAGACGGTTAGCCTAAAATCACAGGGATAGTAGTTGTATTATGTAGAAGCTGTTTCATCTATGTTCTAAAGTCTATACCACAATACCGTTAAATTTAAGTGGCATCCACAGTAAGGTGACACAGTAGCAGCCACACCTGTTCATTACCTAACGAATCCCTGAAGGAAAGGGTATTAATGTTTACTGTAATTCGATATCGACTTAAAACTTCCCGTTCTCTTCAATTTAGTATTTTTTTAACTTTAGAGTTGAGTGTCAGCATAATCCAGTTCAAATGTTTCTACTTTCTCGCAATAATAATTTTGATTGCTATTTAATCACAAGAAAGTGGTGCATTCAAAAGGATAAATATTTTTTGATATGAAACATCTTTAGAAAGAGTTGTAATCACAGACCCGGCAAGCTACGTTCTTAGTTGTTTTCATCTATAAGAGTTTTTCCTGAACTTCCTGAGCAATAAAGTGATCATTCCCATCATTACTCTTGAACGAGGATTTCCAGTTTTCGTCGTTCTTCAACAAAGGATAAACAACGGCATAACAGTGGAACACAAAACATCTTTGTATAAGATTTCTCGTATTGAGCTCATCAGCAATAGCCATGAACTACACTGGGCATAGACGTAGACAGAATTTTGGAAGGAAGATTAACGATCAAAATAGAGATCAACGGGGGTTTGCAGTGCTGCATTTCCTTTTCCAATGTGGATTATATGAATAAATCAATGTTATTGGTTAGTCAATGGGATAATTTAACCCCATCACTCTCTTGTGTGCGCCACTGACACTGGAAGGAAAAATACTTGATTACGCTTCAATTTTTGTTTCACTGCTGAGGAGCTTTAATGGGAAATAAATATGTCTGACTATGTTACTTACAGCATTGGAAGGAAAACGAGTCCGATTATGATCAGGGCTACCCATAGACATATATCTTTTACATCTGTGGGGCTACCCATAGACACCACTTGAGGAGGCGGGCGTCAGGAGGGACCCGGCCACTCATTTGTTGTTGTTGTTTGTTTGTTTGTTTGAAGAACGAGAAGACATGAAAGATTTACAAGGAGAAAAAATCAAATATGGAGCGTCGCCCCGTGATAAATGTCTGTAGAGAGCCCGTAATTTGTATGGAAGGCCCTACTATGATGTTTACAGCACTAGGAGGAAATCGGGTCCAATTGTGTTGTTTACAGCACCGAGAGAGCGATTTTAAACTAAAAAGTATTATATCGCTTTTCTCATTCATTACAAGGATGCTTCGCCAATCTTGGAAAGCCGCCCTGTTCATCGCGCGCGTGCCGAGCGGTGTTGCATCACTGTGGAAAAATGGTTTGATTCCCATCATTTGTCTGCTCACTTATGCTAATGCCTCCGCTGCTCCGATAGCGACATCCACGGCTCGGTGCTCCATCTTACGAGCGCGGTCGGAGCGTTGACCTACACTCTAAACAAAATAATTCTCCCCAGGAGATGTTTCGGGGGATTAGCTTTATTACTAAATCGTGAGACATAGCTCACCCAGCCGATGAACAGAACTGATTGGGTATTGGAGTTATTCCACCAAGTGCCGTGCCGACCGCTAACCGAGCATCGGCGGTGTGTGTGGGCCAGTTATGTGCGTTATTAACCTCTTTGCTACTGGCAAGACCGCCCATGCAAATTGTGGATCCTCTACAAAAAATTATCGTACACAACTTCCTTAATATTTGATTTTTCTCTTTTCGTAAATTTTTCATGTTTTCTCAAGCCCAAAAAATTATTGGGGTCCTGGCTTCAATTGGAGCCCCTCCCCCTCCAGAGGTGTTCGCCGCCCTTCATTATTGGCGCCCCTGATACTAGTGTCTAACACAAATATTTAAGGAGGAAAATACTCCCGACAGCTAAAATTAATTAATATGTATATAAGGCATGTTTTAACTTAAATTTATGTTTACCTAAATTTACAAATATTTTTTAAAAGTAACACGATGTTTTGAAATTTATCATTTAAAAATTGAGAAAAAAAAATTATGTTCCCAATTTACACTTAAATTTAATTAGATATTGTACACATATGCATTGTATATAATGCATTGCAAAATTGTAGGATTTTAATACTTTTTAAACTAGACTTTCTAACTTAGACTGCGCGCAAGTTGAAACATCGTAGTTTTGAGAAAAATCGGATTAAGGTTCTAAATTTTCTATAAATGCTGCATGGGTGCTTCACTATTTTGGCTCTAAAATTCGTACTACTCGGAATTTTTTGATAATATTTTTGTTAAATGATTCAAAATGCTTCATTTCTAAAAATAAAGGCAAAACAAAATTTTCGATTTTTTTTTAAGCTTTAAAGGTGATCTCCAGCTTAAATTACAATTTAAAATTCGCCCTAACGATGTCAAATATCTTCGCTAAAATGCAGTATAAAAGAAAGCAAGGGCGAAAGCCCGGTTTAGAGACTCAAAACAGTCTCCTTTTTCTGGAAAAATAAAAAACAGAACAGTAACACCAGCAAAATTAAGAAAGGTATCTATCTTAACATGAAGGAAGGAACATGAATTCTTTTGGAAATTATTTGTAATGTCATAAAAAAATTATCCTCTATATCCAAATTCAAAATTGATAGCTGAATCGAATTTCTGTAGTATATCTACTCCATTTTTAATAAAAATGCATTTCTCAAAATAAAATAAAAAAATGGAATGAAATTAAGAAACCAACCAACTTTACTAGATTTTTCATGGAAATACCAACACTGCAGGAACTTTGGGGGAAGAGGAGAGATTATTAAGACCGACACTGATTCCTCCACAAAAGAATCGAGGGTGACGTAGTGAAACGGAGAAGAGTTTTACACAAATATGTTTTACCGCTTTCTCAAAGACTGAAAAAGGGGAAACTAGCAATACACGAAAACAGTTTATCAATCCTTGATTTATCCTTCGATTATAAGGATGGTACGGTCATGGATATTTATTGCCTACTTAAAATAGAGAAAAATTCAAGAAAATGATCCGAGAATGTAAAAAAAAATACTCGAAGTAAAACTTTTGGAGTAATAGACAATAGTTTAACAAATAAAACTCTAAATAACTACACTTGTGCATCTATTTTCTTTCATAACTAGACTAGCCGTCTTCGGCGATCAGCACGGTTGCTTCTTTAAAAAGTTTTTTACTTGCAATAACTTTATTGCAATAGGACAGTTTTTTGACCATAGAGAAAATGCTGGGGCCCATCTTCCGTGCTCAAGGTATCCTTTTAACTAAAAAACCAAACCATCTGCCCAAACTGTCTCCGTGTTCACACGCAGTACCAACACGTTAAATATGTGAATTCCAAAAGGTTGGTGGTAGGGGAAGGAGGGTACGGTTTCTGTATGGATGTTGCCCCACTAGGTTCCGGTCTAAATTGGGAGGCATTGTCCCAACTGTCCAACCAGATACCTTACATTTTCTAGTAGGTCGGACGGCCTGGGTCGAACAAACAAACTGTAAAAGTTTCATAGGAGTCCTAGTATTTACTTTTGCCTTGGAAACCCAGCAAGGGATAATGCGGCCCTGTCTTGTATTAGTTGTCAACTCAGGAGAGCAGTTAGAACGGAAATGCTACTTGAAAACAACAGAATAACGGCTTCAAACAGAGGATTTCGTGGTCATCGAACAATTAAGCGAATAACCTGTAATCCGATCGTTAACTTGATTAAATAAATTTAAAAAAACAATATACTTTTCCGGCATTGATCAAAATGGATTAACTGGTTGTTTCGTGAAACTTATGTTGATAATTGAGTTCTGGGTTAATTCGCATGTCAGTGCAAAATTAAATAACTTCCTCTGCGTGCAATGAAAAATTCCCAAACCTTTTAATTGGCGGAACCATATTTCAGCCAACGAATCTCATGGAGTTACTGAATAAGAACGACCTTTCTTTTTAAAATTTAATAAATAATGGCGAAATATTTATTTTTCTTTCGTCGTAGCAACGGGCAACACAGCGTGCCTACACGAAATGTTCAATGCAGTTTGTTTTAAACCAAAATATATCGTATATAATAACGGTAATTGCCATTTTTGCATTGAAGTTTTCAATCTTCTGTAACACGGTGGGTAATAAATTAATTTATATAAATAAAATTGAAAATATGTCTGTCTGTCTGTTTGTCCCATCACCACGGGAGAACGGCTGAACCGAATTTGATGAAATATTGCGGGTA
This sequence comes from Amaurobius ferox, assembly GCA_951213105.1. Lineage (NCBI taxonomy): Eukaryota > Metazoa > Arthropoda > Arachnida > Araneae > Amaurobiidae > Amaurobius > Amaurobius ferox. The sequence goes on along the minus strand of OX578149.1, from coordinate 39,569,288 downwards.
GTCTTGAAATAGCCCCACTTAAAATTTAGTCTATGTTTCGAGTTTCTACGACCAGTGGTTCTCGAGATATTAGTGAAAAACGAAACTTTCGTTTGTCTCAACATCACGGGAGAAAGGCTGAACCGAATTTAATTAAATTTTGTGGATAGTCTTGAAATAGTTCCCTTAAATTTAATCCAAGTTTCGAGTTTCTAAGACCAGGGGTTGTCGAGGTATTAATGAAAAACGAAACATTTTCCTAAGACTGCTACTCTCTAACTCCCTGGTTCCTCCAAACGAAAAGGTTGGAAATCTTTTGTTTAAAACGTGAAAGTGAATTAAAACTTCATTTCTGAGTTTGGTATGAGATTTTTGCGCTAATTAGTCACTTTCTTGTTCGAAGTTCTGTTTTAAATCTGAACCCTTCTTTATCTAACATGGTTAGGAATTTAGAGTGACGGTTTAGCGACTTCCGATTGAAGTGCATAAAGTTACCATCGCTAATAAGAGAAAGAATCTCAATCTACATTTGACTATATCTTAAGGATAGAATATTCGCCCATGTATAACTACAATACATTGCATCGAGAACCGAACAATGGGCAGATTTTTGATAAAAACTAAAAGAAAAAGAGTAGATACTGATGTTGGTGAAAACAATAGGAAAAGTAAATACTTACAAATACCTCGATAAAAAAGGTAAATACAAAAGTAAGTTTTCTGTCCCTGCATCTTTAGACTTCATTCATTTAGGAAAAAAAGTTTAACAGGTCGAGAGAATCCATCGTATAGTAGAAAATACAACGTGAAAATTACATCAAAACCGGGGTAATAGTCGTTAAGATAGATAAAAATGAATGCTTTAAAAAGTTCTCTCCCACCGTTCTCCTTCTTGCACGGGCGTAAAAGTCGCACAGCAACAAAAATGTATTTTAAGTTTAGCGTAAACATGTCAAGTGAGTCCATTGGATTCAAATTAAATAGAAATTACAATAATCATAGCACAATTAGACCAATTACACTATCTTCCGTAAACAACATAGTTTTTATATTCTCAATACTTTTTTGAACCGACGAATATAACACGCAAAATTTGTCTCAATCCAGCGCTGCTCAAGGACCTCATTGATCAACTAAAGTTCCTATAATAGAGTCTTAGCCAACGATAATAAAAGTCACAATGGCAGCTTCAGTAGTAGAGTTATAAGTAATAAAATTATTTTTAATTGTTTAAATGATATAAATATTGCTTCTTTTGAAATGACAACAGCGTTTGCAACAAGAAAATGTTAGATTTTCAAGATAAATGCTGCAAAAAATATAATTTTAACTTCAAAATTAAATTAACTTTGAAAATTGATAAACATTTTCAAAATTTTGTACGTGGGCACCTTCGAAATATATTTAGTCGTACATTGACGAAGAATGGAGATCCTATCATGAAAATTGTATTAGATGGGTATCTATTATTTTATCTATTAGTGTATCAATTAGATGGGTATATATCTAAGCTTTTCTTTGAAGTCGTTTTTTCATTATTCCTGAAATGAAAATTATGTAACAACAACAAAAAATATATGGAATTTTTTTAATTTTCGACACTTGAATAACAAAACTGAAACTTTTAGCTTCAGTTTAAAAAAATTGAGAACGCAGTGCTAAAATTGAGGTATGGAGTTAGCTTTTAAAATTGCTCTTCGTGTTGCCAATTTCTGGAGATTTTTAAAATTTGTTTGCCTTTTAAAAATTTGTGGGGGAAAAATACCAGCAACTTTTTGTAAATTCTGACTCTGACCCCCTCAGCTCTCTTTCAAATATCTTTTCTCCTGTTTAAGAAAAAAAAAATCGAGATCGTAGATTGAAAATTGGGGAAGAAGGTGAAGATACGTTTTCTGGGATGGGTCAATTTCACCACATTTTTTTAGAAGATTTTCGAAAATATTTAAAAATCTATTGAATCTTTCGAATTTTTGAAAGTTTCCTGCAACTCTCTGGATTGAATTTTACCTTTTAGAAACACCGCGAGGTGCTAAGCCAATTATTAGCTTCGGAATATAAGGGACCATACATGGGTTTCTACGAGTTAATACACAGTCAAGTCTGCATCGGGCGTGGTTAGTACTTGGGTGGGGTGACCACCTGGGAACACCGTGTGCTGTTGCCACATTTCGGGTGCGGTAGCCCGGTGGTTTGCGTGCTGGATTTGCACGCTGCCACAGTGTTCATGCGGAGTACGATCACGTTAAACATGTGAATTCGAAAGTCCTTCCGAGAGGTTGGTGGTAGGGGAAGGAGGGTACGGTCCCTGTGGATGCCTCCCCCACTGGGTTCCGGTCCAAACTGAGTGGCACTTCCCGGCCGTCCAAATTGGGTGGCACTTCCCGGCCGTCCAAATGGTTACCTTACACCTTTCTGGTAGGTCGGACGGTCTGGGTCTCAAACAAACAAACAGTTCGCTGAACAGTCAGGTCACATTATTGTGACAACCAGCTAATATCCAGAATAACTGCTGGAGGATGCGTAGTAGAGAATCCATAGAACGAAACGAACAACCCAATCAAGGTGATCTCACAGATGCTCAATTGAGTTTAATTCTGGGGAATTAAGGGGCTAGGGAAGTACTTTAAAGTTTTCATAATGCTCCTCGTGGTGTGTGACTCACGGGTAGTTCTCGCTGTGTGACATGTTACATTGTGGTACTGGTAGATCCTATCCGCCCCAAGGAAGACAATCAGCATGTATGGGTGTACGTGGTCTGCAAGGATGGATTCATAATGAATTCGGGTCATAATGCCTTCCACATGTATGGGTGGACCCAGAGAATGCCACGAAAACATTCCCCAGACCATAACACTGCCCCTACCACCTTTTGCTCTTCCAGAAATGGTTAATGAGCATTTTATCTCTGATTTTCTATGTCTTATACGCCAACATCTATCTGTTCGATAAAGCAGAAAATGTGACTCATCTGAGAAGGCAATCTTTTGCCAATCAGCGGAGGTCCAATTCCGATATTGCTGTGCAAATGTAAGTCTTTTCTGTAATGCACCTTCGTTAGCATAGGTGCAGTGACCATCCATCTGTTTCGGGGAACCAATATACAGCAGGGTTCGCTGAACTGTCATTTGAGACAAACTTCCGGTAGCCCCCTAGTTCATTTGGCCAGTGAGTTGTTCCACTGCAGCGTGGCAATCAGCCCTCACGAACCTTCCGAGTCGACGTTCACCTTTCATGTAGTTCTAGTGGCCTTCAGCTGCATTTATTTACCATGCAAATTAATGCTTTACTTAGGTTCGTATATACTTAAGGCCATGGTTATACAGAGGCTGTTCACACATTTTTTAGACGATGTATATTGTATTCACAAAACTAAATTACATAAAATTCTTGTGTTTTAAATGTTCTATTTGACATCCCTTATTCTGAACTATCTTTCGACACCGCAATTTCCAGGATAATAATGCCTTTTGAAGTGTCAGAAGAGGTATTCTATCCCATTCCTCCTGAACAGCTTTCCAGAGTCCTGTAAGAGTTTTGGGACGACGTTTGGATAATGCAGATTTTAAAAGTCCGAAAGCACAAAAATCCATAGGTGATACATCGGGAGATTTAGTAGGGATATCAGTGAAGGGTATGGCCTTGATACCAGTTTTTTGTTCCATTTCTTTTAGGAAATTTACAGTGGATTTTGATGTGTGACTGCTAGCTTTGTCCTGATGGAGTCTCACAGATTGATAGCACTGTGGGTAAAGCGATGGTATTTCATTCAGAAAAATTGGCGATAAAATATGTTCCTGATAGTATTTGGAGTTAATCTTGACATTTTTTCCCACTCTCTTTATTTTTAACTTGCCATTATAAGAAAAACCAGCAACTATCATGAATCCCTTAGAAAAACTTTCTTTCGATTCTTTGAACCATGTACTTAAATTTTTTTCTCCCCTTTTATGATAATAAATGGCTCTTTTTTTGTTGCAATCATTTAAATACACCCATGATTCATCTATTGTGACAATTGTTTTCCATTTTTCTTTGGATAAGTGTTTCTCATATAGAATTCTGCAGCGTGTCCTGCGTTCAGCGATATGATTTGGAAGAAGACGATGCACATTGCGTTTTTTCGCTTTCTTAAGATTTAAATCAACGTTTATCATTTTGTTTACAGTGGACACCGAGCATTTTAATGATTTTGTAACTGTCCTTTGACTAGGGGGATTTTCTATTAACATTAAACAACGTACCTTTGCAATAGTCGAAGATGTCTGTTTTTTCCTTGGATACTTGTTTGGAATTTTTGTCCCACTTGAGGCTCCAATTTGACGTTTTTTTCCTTTCCTGTTGACGATATTACCTATCGACGCTTTAGATATCACAAAACCATGACTCTCACATCGTTTTTGGATAACAGAGTATGCATATTTCTCTTCGGAAAGAGCATAAATGTAGCCTTCGAACCACTGTTTTGTTAAAAACGCCATTTTTGAATAAAAACAAAACTTTCAAGCCGCAGACGATAATTTTGACTTTTAAACACATAGTACAATTGGAATTATTTCTTTTGCAGCAAACGATTTTTTATTACCGCTTACCAAAATCGTCTAAAAAATGTGCGAACAGCCTCTGTATATATCCATGCATATTATTCTATGCACCTAGATTTTGGGTTCAAGAGGAGCTGTTGTAATCCTACCTCCCCCCCCACTACAATATGTTGCTTGTCATATAGAAAATGCGAAAAAAATCTGAGGAGGGGGGTCTCAAACTCGTTACCCCTTAAATACAGCACAATGTCCCCCCCCTCCCAACTTTATCTACAAATCTACGCCTATGGTAATCAAAATACAGTTTTGACAGAAAAACACACATTGAAAAATTTTAAACACTTTTGGAATCTCACCATCTGCAGGGGGGCTACAGGATCTCAGGTAAAAAATTCCTCGATTTCCAGATAATATCTTCAAAAATTACCTGATATGTATCACTATCTACTTTTACTGAATATCGGTTTAACAAGTATAATTAATAAAATTGAAAGTGATAATTAAGAATAAATAATTAAAATTAATTAGTTCCAGCATTGAAAAGTATAATAATCAAAGTATAGTATTTATGCAAGAATTATATAAGATCAGTATTTTTACAAGAATATTAATCTTTCAAGCATTAAAATTCTAGATAAGCTATAAAACTCAGCAATGTTCTGTAAAATCCAATCAAGAATTCGTATAGTTAAATATCACTTATTGCAATAAAATTATGTGCAAACAGAAACAGTATTATTTTTTTTAATCTGCTTTTCCTGTCATGTGAAATATCTTGAAAACTTTCAAAACAATTAAGAGGGGTCACTGAGAAATGTTGAAATTTTAAAACTCTTCTTTTTATTGATATGTCCAATAGGCTGTCTCCCATCACATGAGACACGAATAAGGAATTCTACATATGTGTATTATTGTGAGTTGAAAGAAAGCTGTAATTACCTTAAAAATTCCAAATTCCCTGATTTTACAGTTTTTTTTTTTTTCTTAGAATTCCCTGATGTTTCCTAAATTTCCACGTTCTATAGTCACCCTGATATGTGTGAGAAGTATGGACATGATAATTTAAGAATGGAAGCACATATTATCATGGAAATATTATATGTGTAGATTATATGTGACACACATTGTAATACACACATTGTAAAAATAGAACTAGACAGATTTTTTTTGCAATTTGCACAATTAGAATACAAATTATCCAAAATGTAAGACCTTGATAACATTATTGAACAATTATAGTATTTTTTAATTCAGAAAAGTGGCGTTTGAACTACTTATTTATCAATATAAAGCTATTTTGATATTTTGAATGGAATTATTTTTGTTTTCTCTAATCAAAAATTTGAAAGTGATATAAAAATGAACAACAAATTTTATAGACATCAAGAATTGTAAATACATTTCTAATTTCTTACTATTTGTATTCTTGCTTTAATTTTAAAACTTAATTTCGAAAACTTTTACAATACAACGAGAAAGAATATCGATAAGCCAAACAATTGTACCTGGTAGTACAAACCAAACAACTTACATGGCTCATAAACAAAATGATAACTTGTCGGCCACTATTTGTTGTCTTCCACTTATGTAATGTCTTTCACTCCCCCTACTGCTACATCTGCTAGCATCCATGAACTATAACTAGCAACAATGAACTGCTTCAAATATTTTTTGCACTTTATCAGAGGTTTTAAAGTAGATTGGCACACATCTACTTTTGGAGTAATAGTGGCACACTACAAAAAAAGGTTTTATCATTTCTGAATTAACTTTACACAGTTGCTGTTTCCTATTGTGTATTGCTATTGAAAATAAGGCCTAGAATGCACATTGAATACTTTGCTCACAGTTGGTGACAGTTAAAAACCCAAAAGATGAATAACATTATTTAGTTACAGGCACACACACACACACACACATATATATTATTTAAACCAGTTAATGGAGCAAAATTGAACACTTTGTAATTTATTTTCTGTTTGTGTGTATTATCTAAATCAGTTTCTATGTTATGGCTTTTTTGTATTTCATAAACAATAAGTATCTTAAATTATTTCTATATTGAATATGTTTTAATTACATTTTTTTTAATGTGTATGCATAGTATTTGCAATTTCTATTGTGTTTCGTGATGAAATTATATTAAATATTTGATAGAAGAATGAAAAGTGCTTAGTTAAGTCAAAATTGGCTAGTCAGAAAATTGAATCTAGTAACAAATAACTAGTAAATTACTTACCTAAAACTTATTTAAGCTATACCCTAAGTGTGAAAATTTATTTTTAAATAATAAAATTTTTATTTTACATTTTCTTATTTTGCATATATTTGCATTTTACTAATAACTTATGTGGTTATTTAAATCTCATTCTAATTATATTGTACTACCAGCTACTTTAGGTGAAATATTGCTGAATGTGCACCAAATGCAGATAAAACACAATAAGAAAAAAATAATTAACAACTCTTTACAAAAGGTGACAAAAATTACAAAAACACATTTATTTATAAAATTCTATATCATATACAAAATAGAATATAAAGAAATTACAAGGTAAAGTATCGTAATAAATAGATCCTATCAGACAAAAAACATATTGCTATCGAACAAAATTCGTTTCAGTGTGTCTCTCAAACCTCAAGGCACCCACTTGAGATGTAGGCAGCGACGTGACCCAGTTGCTTTGGAACCTATAACATACGTACAAAAATTCAATTGAATGAACATTCAAATAATTTTCCTAACCCTTTAAAATATTTACAATAAAAATGGCTTACTTTAGAAATTTACATTAGAAAAAGCTACTTTTTCTTAGACTAATATTTAATTTTAATGAAATATTTCAAATATACAAGATAATAAAATATCCATTTCATACAAAATTGATACAAATGTAAAAGTTGATTAATTGACCAAATATATATATATATATATATATATATGTATGTATGTGTGTGTGTGAGTGGGTACAATCTTTTTTGATTAGATGTAGAATAAAAGCCAAAATTTTAAAATAGATAAAAACTGTGTGATCTTGAATTCGTCACACAGTAAAAAAAGTTATAATGAAACTATTTTGTAGTGTAGTTAGCCCCCACAAAATATTCCCACAGAACTTTCAAACCACAGTTCAAGCAAGTTACAGCTCACTAACCAAGCCAGATCCCTTAAAAAACCCATTATTTCTATCAATCACCTAAAATTAAGTGCAAAATGTTACTCCCACAACATAACAGAGCTTGGACAAAATTCACAGATGTTCCAACGTATCCAATGAGAGAAAACAAAATTGTATCCCTTTCATTTAGAACTACACATGCTATATAACCACTCGGAATGATTTTATTCTACTTCCAGCTAATTAGAGACCTTAGTACAGTGTTAGCTTAGAGCTGAGAAAGAAACAAGAAAAAATGTAATTGAGACAAGATACACACTTTCGGCCTTGTGCCCGGACTTTTATATAGGCCAACTTGACCTTTTTTAGAACACGGTTAGCTTTTGACCTGTGTAGACGTTGGAGTTTGTAACTTCTGTAGATGGGCCCCCTTGACCCAACAAATCTAATCTGCATATAAATATATCAGTATATCAGTTCTTCAGCTACTCCAGTTTTATGGCAATGAAGGCCCGCTGCACACAGAATCGTGCAGAATAACAATGATTTTAAATATACAAGAATCATGTTACCTGTCAAGTAAATTAATTATTTTCAAATCTCACAAAAAAAAAAAAAAAAAGTGGGCGGGGGAGAAGATTTCAAGCAATTATGTGAATCTACAAATTTACCGAGAAGTTAAAAACCACCTACCGAAACATCAGCCAAATAAACTTATCAAAATATTATGAAAAATAATAAAAAAAAACCTATGTGCACTGATCTTTAAGGAAACTAGAAGATGAGTGCCACCAAGGAAGAAACATATCTAGACACTATGAGAATGCTCTACAAACTGTAAGTTAAATACAATTACTTTCAATTCATAACTTCGTCCAATATCTTCACCAACATTAAAAAGATTAATGTTTTTGTGTCCCATAAAAGATATATTATAAGTAAATTCTACAATTATTGAATTTTGCGATTAAATCAATATTAAAATTTTTATTTGAAATAACTACATTAATAAATATCTAAAGATTTTTTTTTAATACTATGTTTATAATATAATATATTAAATATGATTGTAATAAAATTAGATGTTAAAATACTAATTTGTAAGAATAATGATATTAATTTTTAAATCAAACGTTTAATTTTTTTAGTTAAAAAGAACCATATTTGAATATCATGAATTCAAGTACTTATATATACATATAAATAAATTGTATTTTTCGTCCACCTCTGTAGTGTTAATTGTCTTAGTCTGATCGAATGTAATTAAATTAATAATGAATTTTACTACAGCAGATTTTGGCTGGTGAGTAACAAAATTAAAACATAACCACTATTTAGATTCCGACTTGAGTATAGACCCTGAAGAGTGAAAGAATTGATCAAGATGACTATAATGAATATTTTTAACTTAACATTTTGGTAGTTCTTCTTGGCCTATGTACTCTGTTTCATGTGTCCGATGTACAACAACCAATACTCTCATGAAATATTTGGTGCCATGACCAGGATAAATATGTCACCACAGTGCTGGCCATTGTAATTCGGAAACATGAAACAGAGTGCATAGACCAAGAAGGACTTCTGAAATGTTAAAAATAATCATTATAATCATCTTTATCAATTATTTCACTCTCCAAGGTCTATACTCAAGTCAATGTCTAAATAGTGGTTACAATTTAATTAAATTACTTACCATCCAAAATCTGCTGTAATAAAATTCATTTATAATTTAATTAAATGTGAACAGACTAAGGCAATTAACACTACAAAGGTGGACTAGAAAACATTAATTTATTGGTATGTATATGTAAATACTACTTAAATTTGTGATATTCAATATGGTTCTTTTTAACCAAAACCAAAATGAGACATTTAATTTAAAAATTTTCATTACTCTTCCAAATTAGTATTTTAACATTATCTAATTTCATTGCAATCATATTTAATATATCATATTGTAGACATAGTATAAAAAAAATAGTTTATCCTTCCCAATGTCTAAGTGAGAGTTTATGATTCAAATATGAATATATCAAAATAATCCTTAGACAATGTAGTTATTTCAAATAAAAAAGGTATTATTTATTTAATCGCATAATTCAATAATTGTAGAATTTACTATAATATCTCTTATGAGACAAAAAAACATTAATCTTTCCATTTTAATGTTGGTGAAGATATTATGAATTGAAAGTAATTGTATCTTACTGACAGTTTGTAGAGCATTCTCATAGTCTCATCCTTGGTAGCCCTCACCTTCTAGTCTCCTTGAAGATCAGTGCAGATAGGATTTTTTATTATTTTCATAATATTTTGATAACAAGTTTATTTGGCTGATGTTTCAGTAGGTTGTTTTAACTTCTCTAGGTACATTTGTACATTCCGTAATCACTTGGAATCTCCCCCCCCCCCCCCCCACTTTGGCGAGATTAAAAAAAAAATTAATTTACTTGACTGGTGATACGATTCTTTTATACTTAAAATTATGTTATTCTAAATTATTCTGCGTGCGGTGGGTCTTCCTTGCCATAAAGCTGGAGTAGCTGAAGAACTGATATGCTGGTATGTTTATATGCAGATTAAATTTGTTGGATGATGTTGGGCCAAGGGGGCCAACTCCAGGAGCCACAAACTCCAAAGTCAACACAGGTCAAAAGCTATCCATGTTCCAAAAAAAGGCAAGTGGGCCCTATATAAAAAAGCCTAGGCACAAAGCCCAGCACATGTATCATGTCACAACTACATTTTTTTGTTTCTGTTTCTTTCTCAGCGTGTTCTAAGCTGGTGCTGAAACTAAGGGTCCCACGTAATTAGCTGGGAGTGGTTATATATATAGCATGCGCATTTCTAAATGAAAGGGATAAAATTTTGTTTGCCCTCTTTTGGTATGTTGGAACATCTGTGAATTTTATCCAAGCTCCGTTATGTTGTGGCAGTAACATTTTGCACTTAATTTTAGGTGGTTGACAGAAATAATGGGTTTCTTAAGGGATCTGGCATGGCTAACGAGCTGTAACTTGAACTGTGGTTTAAAGGTTCTGTGGGAATGCTATGTTCTTGCCTAAGTAAGAATTTGACCATTGGATGGATACTAGAATGGGAAGAAGACGTACGTATTTAGTGTAGTGGGGGTTTCTGTGCCTGTCCCCACAGTACCTACAGCTATATAAAACATTTATCCTGCAGGTTATTTTAGTATGAGAATGGAATCCAAAATGAAAACTTGTCGCTGTCCATGGTTACTTCCTTTAAGCATCTTTAAAATAAAAGAAAATAAAAATTTAAAAATTGAGTAGAAAGGTTGTAAAATTTATGTAAATTATTTTAAAAAGGAAACAAAATGTCATATTTACTATGACCCCATACTATTTAACTACGAAAATATTTTTATACAAGTAAATAAACTCTGACATTCAATTCTATTTACATATTGATTAATTAACACCTGGTAACCCAATGAGGGTTTCCTCCATCTTAGAAAAAAAGAGGCAAGGAGTTACACTAATAATTAATGTAGTCCCAAATTAGTATAAATACCATAAGGCTTACACTACCCATATCTAAAACTATCAGCAGAGGATCCCATTCGCAGAACCATTTCCACTATTTTGAAATTTAGCATTATTTTATAACCATCCAATTAACATGATCTTCATCATCAAACTTTATCTTCAGAAAAATAGTAGGGATAACCATATGAAAAAACTACAATAATATTGTAGTATATAACAAAATGGAGAAAGCAAAGTAATCAGGAGTTTGTCAAAAACTAATTGTTAAAATTATGATAAAAATTAAGAAGACAACAGCCTGTTTTGAAAAGCTACATTAGCTACTTCATCAACTGAATTTAAAAATAACATTCAATCAAATTAAGAAAACTTGAGCAACTTATATAAACACAATAATGTAACACATAGCTGTTTCAAGTATATGGTGGATCCCCCATCATCAGTGCAAGAGAACCAACAAACCGTAAGTCCAAAAGAGGAATAAGTGCAAATCTGAGAAACAGAGGGAGTTATATACCCAAGACCTGAATTTCAAAGCTCACTTGAGAGAGCCAATCAGAAAGCAAAATGAAGAACAGTCCTGCTAATTCGAAACGAGAAATAACACATAAGATTGACATGCTCCAAAGCACAACAGGAATATTCAAACAAGTCAAGTCTGAACAAGAATAAGTGAGACCCAACAAGACGAAATAGGTTAAAATGACACATGAGCCCCAAAGGTTAAGAAATATAACAAAGGAAGTGAAAAAAATTACAGGGCACTCCGCCAGACTGTGGATAAAAATGGAGTACTGGACAAGTCATTAACTAAATTACTAGAATTTTTCTGGATGTGGATGTCTTCAAAGAAGTCTGACAGCTTGGCTATGGGTAATCCACTAATGACTTGTCCAGTACTCCATTTTTATCCACAGTCTACAGGAGTGCCTAGTAAATTTTTCCACTTTCTTTGTTCCATTTCTTAACTTTTGGGGCTCATATGTGTCATCTTAATCTATTTTTAATCCCGTTGGGTCTCATTTATTCTTGTTCAGACTTGACTTATTTTGTCGGAATATTCCATGTTGTGGTTTGGCACATGCCAATCTTATGTGTTGCTTCTCATTTTGGATTGGCTGGCCTGTTTGTTATTCTACTTTTTGATTGGCTCTCTTAAGTGAACTCTTAATCCAGGTTTTGGGTATACAACCCGTTTCTTTTATTTATGCCCATTCCTCTTTTGAACTTCGGTTTTGTTGGTTCTCTTGCACCGATGAAGAGGATCCAACATATCCTCAAGCAGCTGTAAGATGCATTATTGTGTTATTTGTGCTTATTGTTGCTCAAGTTTTCCTTCGCACAAAGTGTACTTATTGAATTCAATTAAACTACTATAATAATAAATGAATACGACTTTCACATTTCCCCCTCTCTCCCTAATTTTTTGTATTTTACTAATTTGATCATATCTCAGTTTTTAATTATGCTACAGTTTAGTTTTAAAAACTACTTTTTTGCTTGAAATAATGAAAGCTGTGTACCTGGACTAATGTGTTCCGTACGCTTATTTAGAGTGTATTACTCCAATGCAGCAAGTTATTTATTTTTGTTGTTGCTGCTGTTGTATCATAAAAGCATTGTTGGGTTTCCACGAATTTGCTGTATATTCTGATATAATTTTAATCAGGGGTTTGCAGCTTTAATCCTGTACAATGCTGGGTACATTTTCCAGTATAACAAATGCTTATATGAAGAATTGTAATGAATAATAAATTACTTACTGACTGTTTTTCTTTTAGGAGACAAACCAACACTGATTTTATAGATTGAAGAAGGAGAAACAGAATGACTTTTGGACAGCATGTGAGAACGGGGCCTACATGAAATGAAAAAAATAAATAAAAATAAAGTTTCAGGAATAGACAAAGATTATTAAACACCATTGAAAAGTGTGCTAATTTCATGTAACTTAGTGTATACATTTTTTTGAACAATAAAACTGTTTAGTAATAAGTGATTATATAATTTTCTTTTTGCCAAAAATGATACTGCTAAATGAATATTTCAATAATTAGATATAACTGATATTCCAACCCTAAATGTAAAGAACTTTTAAAGTTATTAAAGCTTTAAATAGATTTCAACCCCAATATGATATTTATTCTTTTTGATTTCATTTATAATAAAACTAGATGTCAGAAGCATTATATGACGGGGTGCATAAAGTTAGGTTACAGCTTCCCTTATCAGCCACCTGTTTACATCATTTGCATTCTTAAATTCTCTAGACACATTGCTCAATAGATGTTGATGCAGTATTCGATGGATAGACATTTTTAAAGAGGTTTTTCGATTTGAATGAAATGCTTGTACAAAAGTTGGACGCCATGCCAGAGTACAAAAATAATTTTATTTTTACAAACTCGTTGACTACAAAAGATTTTCCATACAACTATTTTTTAATTAAATATTCTTTCATACATTCTAAGACAATTAAAAATACTTTTCCCTTTTTAATTTTAATGAACACGTCAAAGAAGAACTTTCTTTAAATCTGATTTTAGCAAACCTCTTTATTATTAACAAATGCTGCAGTCAATGGATATACATATATAAAGAACTTTTAGTGTGAATGAATCTATGTCTAAGTATAGAAAGAACTTCAGTTTAACAAATGTATTTAAAAGGAACAAATTGTCTTATAAATTGGGACTACAGTAAAATGTTGTCGTCCTTTGAAAAAATGTGATACTAGACATAGACATTTAGGTCAACATAAAGTACAACTGATTCATCATAGAGTGTTATGCAGTGGCCGAGAACATAACGTGTGGAGATGCAGTTGGAATGCTGTGCCATTGACCTCTAATAATCAGCGGAACTGGATGATTGTGATACCTTTTGATGGGATGGAATGTGAAGTACTCAAAATGCACGGGAAATAAGTGTAGCATAAAACAGCAAATCATGATATCATGCAAAAATTTTCTATACATGTTTTACATATTGCATTTGGCTTATAAAATAATGTCAACACTGGTTATCACAAAATTTTGCTAAATGAGAAAATGATATTAAAATATTATATTTTAAGCATGTATCTGCCATTTCAATTTTCTTGTTAAATAAGTAAATTTTGACAAGCAAAATGTTCTTTCATATGCAAGAATACTGTGTTAAGCAGATGCAAAATTACACAAAATTTACCTTAAACCAAATGTAATAAAGTCAGACAAATGCTGTAAAAAGTAAAATTTATAAATTTTTTTTTTCTTAAAAATGTACCACTTTTACAGTATAGTTTTAAGCTAGTTTTGAGAATTCCTCACTGTGTGTGTGTTGAAGACACAGGCTGTCCAACTCATCCGAAGACTTAAGCAGCTGTTTGGAGAGCCGGTCACTGTGTGTGTGTGTAACTCGGCATTAGCATATAAAGAACTCAGTATAGCTCAACGACTAACATTAATTAAAGCTACTTTTTGTCCAGTCCCTTCTGGAACTATAGATTGTATGTGTCAGAAATAACATAGTACATTTCAGATTCTGCTCATGACTGGAGGTGGATGGTGTGAAACTACAGGAACCAATGACTTGGTGACTCTGCAAATGTACAATTTTTAGAGGACTGAAATTTTAAAATTGTTTATTTGAAAGTCAAAATTGCTTGATGCCTTGACCAGATTTCTAGTTGTGATTGTGACTTGGTACCTAGCAGCACTAATATATTTATTACATTGTCCTTCCCAATGAAAACGTTTGAAAAATATGTGCAATATTACTAAATAATCATGTTTTTAAAAGGGATTAATTGAAAACATTTTGACATCTTACCACACCCTTAGAATAAAAAAAATAATACATAGGTATAATTTAATCAATATAAACAAAAGCCTGCATCCAGACAACTTTTGGATTTTCAAATAATAATCTACATCTAAAGCTATATAAGCTATGATATCAAGTAGAGATCATTTTCTGGTAAATGTTCCAAGAAAAACTGGTGTGTACTTATAGCCCAGTTAGTCACTTGGAAAGTACATGAAATACGATGATGAATGCAAATGAAAATAATTAATTAATGCATAGTTACAAAATTCAACAACCTTCCAATATGATTCTTCAGATCTTCAATGGTATAGGTTCTGCTTTCGATAGCCGATCTATGAAAGAAATATTTTATTAATATAGTGTGAACAAAATATTGTTACAAATTACACAATTCAAAAATCAACAAATAAATGTATGAAAAGCTAGCAAATTTGAAAAAGAGTGATACTACTTTGAACTGCAAAATTTTCAAAGTATAGGAATATTTTTTAATATATTACTGCACAACATTGGCTTTTTCAAGTTAAACATTTTAAAGTCATATATACAAATCAAACTTAAATGGTAAAAATACTACAGAACTTTATAGAATACTGAACAAATACTCAAAAAGCAACTTCTTCCCTATAACAGGGAACATGCAGAAAAATGTCCCAGTAATCCTCTTACACAACCTTAAGTCATGATAAAAGGTATTTTTCTCCTTTGTCATCAAAGAGTAGGCAATGGAATAACTACAGTACACAAAATTCCTTGAAAGCAAGGATTCTACAATTTTACTCCTAGAATAAATGTTCCAAGGTTGGTGAAAAGTTGATTAGTTAAACACTTTCTTGCTTAAAACGAATAAATGCTACTTGAAACTTATAATTTACTAGATAATTTTTTGACAAGTTTAATTTTTAGAACTATGTCTCCAAAATTTTGAAATTTCAGGAAAATTAATCTTTTCTCTAAAAATATAAGAGTATATCCAGGAATATAATTATGAGTGTCATTACAAAATGGTATTTCAATATTACCTGAGCATTTCATACTTATATAGATCAGTAAAGATAGGTCTAAAACTGATAAACCATTATCTATAATAAGAGTAATTGCTACATTATTGTAGAATATACAATAATATAGTGAACAATTTAGTACCTTGAGATTGCCAAATGCTCATTATTGACTAAAATCAACATATTTTCATTTGGAAATAAGTCAACCTCTTTGTAGCAAAGTATGTATGTGTTTTTAATTCTATAGAGGGAAGTATTGTTTCAAAAATATATTCTGAAATTGAAAATCAATATATTTTAAGGAGTGTTGATTATGAGAAAACTTTACAGTGTTCTATATATCTATTACTGTCTATGTACAAATTTATATAATTTTTTTTAAAATCTACTCAATCAATTGAAACTATATTTTGGCAGCTTTTGCAGAAGTATGTATAACGCCCGACTAATTTTTTCCAACTAGACCAACCAAATATTATAAAAAGAGCAAAATATGTAATATCAAGAAAAAAGTTGGTTTATAAGCAACTTTAAGTAAGAAAGTCAATAATGCACACATTTCAAGAGTGTTAGTTTAAATAAAGGTTGACAACTTTGCTGACTTTAAAAAATTAATATTATCACCAGTAAAACCTACCCACCTTTAAAATCAAGTTCCAAAATAAAAATGTGTGTTACATTCATCATTAAATAAATGGATGTAATATTTGTAATTTAATAAAATAAATGCCAAAATGCAAATGTTCCTTTTAAAATGGAACTGAAAGGATTAAAAACTATTTTCTTTACAAACTGAAATGTTAAACATTTATTACAGAATAGCTGTACATAGCATTCTGTGTATGTACATTGTATTTTGTATGCATAGCATCCTGCTATACAATGAAACCTCTCAACAATTTGGAGAATTACTTTATTGAATCACTCAAAAAATAGTTTACTATGTTATGTATTTGGATTGTGTGATATTACTTTCATAATAGTTAGTAGCTTATTTGAAACACTACTTAAATTTGTTCCTTTCGGAATTTCACTATTAAAATTTTAATAATACGAAATGCTAAGATTAATATTACAATTTGGATGTTATGGCTAGAATACAGCGAATTGAAATATTTACTTTTTTAAATCTGGATCCAAAATTTTGTTAAAGGAGATGTTAAAATATTACTTTATGGCACTAGACAAAAATAGTTGGTTTTCAAAGTAATCCTCAAACACTTAATAAATCAGAAGATTGCAAATAAAATGGTAGGATTTAATAGTAAAACAGAACTATAATATTAAAGGAAATGGTTCACTCTGAACTAAAGATATTGAGGATAGGTTCCATTCAGCATATTAATATAGTTCCGAGAAAAAAATTTAATCAAAATATTATATCTAAACTTTGCTTTATTCATAAATAATATTATCTTCTGAAAATACTATTGTAATCAAGAAAACAAACATTTGGATGTAAAAAATTAAAAGTGTTACACAATACCTTGCTCTAAAACCTTTAAAATCTTGTAATGTGTATGTCCTTGTATCAACAGCTGACCTAGATAAAATAAAATTTTAAATTAAAAATTATATAATTTTTAAATTGTAAAGAACAAATAGTTTTGCTATGGCATGGGGAATATATTCTGTAAAAATAGCATAAAATGAAAACCCATAGCTTAAAATTTGAGCTATAAAAGTGTATTGCAGCAAAAAATTTTGCACACATGCAAAAAACATACTACATTAAACTTAGTTTAATACAGAAAATAAAGTCTTTCTTATTCAAAATGTTCTTTATTTGCTGATGTTGAAATGTAATACATTATTTTTTGTGAAATTGTGGGTAAATGTAGCAATAAAAATCAATAAATTTTCTTTCTCTCAAGTCAAAATGTATTAATCCTTTAACATGTTATTTATATATATTACAAAACTTTATTGTTTTGTATTAAATTCAGGGTTAACTTTATTAGGATTTAAAAAAAAAAAAATACTAATATTCACACAATTCTTCAAAGATGCATTCAGTTCCGATCTAATGAAATACTCTCATGTTTGACACAAAGTACCAATTCTGACATTTCTATCTATTTCTTCTATGAGGTGAGTTTATATATCTTTAGGGAAGTTTGAATCAAAGAGAGCTGTCATAATGCTTGCATACAATCACTTTGGCCCATAAAATTTTTATTGAAAAATAAAAATACTTTACTAGGTAAGTTCTTTAATATTCTGTCTTCTTTGATACATATAAAAACTTTCTTGCTAGGTACTATCAAACAATTATTTTCACTGCCTCATTTGAGTATAAAATATTATTTTAATAAGTTACTTCAATGGCTTCCTAAAAAAATAAACTAAGATGAACAAGAATTAAAAAAGAATAATTATGTCAATACATGTTTAAGTTTTGGACAGATCTTTGAGGGATTATATAGTTTTTTGTTTTACACTTTAATATTAATTAATTTACTATAGCTACAGTGTCTAGAAGGAATAGTGTGCCGACCGAGGCGAAAAACAGGTTCCCTAAAAACCGCCTCCGCCAGACGGCGTTGATTTCGAATAAGCGGTTAAAAGCGGAGGAGTTAACATTGAAACTAATGGGAATTTAATGCAAATGAAATGACCGATATCTTTGAAATTAATTGATGAATTTGTGTGAAATTTGGAGTAATTATTGCAAGTGGTATACACAAAAAGTCATTTGATTTTCAGAGAGATTGAGCTAGGGATATATGCGTATTTTTAAGTTTTATTTAACTTTATCTGTGTCGTTCAAACATTTGAGATCCAAAATAATCAAGTTCATTCATCACAGTAACGTGTAATTCGGTATGACATTTTCTCTTGTGGTACATTTCAGTTCTTTCGATTTTGAAGCTTATCGGGCTAGCCTGTCCTGGGCCCGCCATAGCACTTTACTTGTTTTTGGTATAACTCGAGAACAGGTGTATCTAAAAATTTGAAGTTTAGCATATCCTTGTCATTTGCTGTATATTTTAACTCTTTGGATTAAAAATCTTATCGATTTAACCCGTCCTGAGCCTAACAAGAGGAATATATCATTTTTTCGAGAATAACTCAAAATTCGGAGCATCTAGAATGTCTAAATTTAATATATCATTGTCCTTTGTGGTATATTATATTTCATCGCATTTCAAACCTTATCAGGCTAGCTCGTCTTGGCCCGCCATAGAAATTTACTCGCTTTTTGAATAACTTGATCAAACGGAGTAGCTAAAAAATGTAAATTTAGTATATCATTTCCTTTTGGATGGATTTTAATTTAGATTTTGAATCCCCTCGGGGTAGCCTGTCTTGAGCCCACCAAGTGGAATATATCGTTTTTTGAGAATAACTTAAAATTCGGAGCCTCTAAAATGTTTAAATTTAATATATCATTGTCCTTTGTGGTATATTATATTTCATCGCATTTCGAACCTTATCGGGCTAGCCTTTTTTGGCCCGCCATAGAAATTTACTCGCTTTTTGAATAACTCGATCAAACGGAGTAGCTAAAAAATGTAAATTTAGTATATCATTTCGTTTTGGATGGATTTTAATTTAGATTTTGAATCCCCTCGGGGTAGCCCGTCCTGAGCCCACCAAGTGGAATGTATCGTTTTTTGAGAATAACTTAAAATTCGGAGCCTCTAGAATGTTTAAATTTAATATATCATTGTCCTTTGTGGTATATTATATTTCATCGCATTTTGAACCTTATCGGGATAGCCCGTCTTGGCCCGCATTAGAAATTTACTCACTTTTCAAGAATAACTCGATCAAATGGAGTAACTAAAAAATGTAAATTTAGTATATCATTTCTGTTTGGATGGATTTTAGTTTAGATTTTGAACCTTGTCAGGCTAGCCCGTCTTGATCTGCTGAAGAATGCATTCATTTTTGAAAAATAACTCGAGAACCGAAGTAGCTAAAAATTCCAGTTTAACATGCCGTTGGCTTTCGTGGTATATTTAAGTTTCTTCGGATTTGAACTGTATCGGAGGTAGCCCGACATAGGAATGGATCCGCTTTTTTAGAATAACTTAAAAATCAGGACAACTAGAAAATATAAATTTAGTACATCCTTATCTTTTGGGGAATATTTTAATTCCTCCGATTTTGAACTTTATCGGGGTAGCCTGTCATGGGCCCGACATAGGAATGAACCAGTTTTTTTAGAATAACTGAAAAATCGGGACAGATAGAAAATATAAATTTAGTACATCCTTATCTTTTGGGGAATGTTTTAATTCCTTCAATTTTGAACCGTATCGGGCGAACCCGTTTTGGGTCCGCCTTAGAAATTCACTTTTTGGGGGAAATAACTCTATAATCGGAGTATCTAAAAGTTACAAGTTTAGAATGACATTGTCATTTGCAGTATATCTTATCTCATTGGATTTAAAACCTTAACGGGCTAGCCTGATTTGTATAAACCCACATTCGATCGTCGACCTCCCTTATCCTAGATCTTGACTACGCTTATATGCAAGAGAACTGAATAATGCAAAACCAGTCATTAGCAAAATACAACTCACAATCCACAGAGTTTTTGTTTAGAACTTTATCTGCACGAGGAATTAACTTTGTTCATTTAGCTCTCAGTTCATCATTGTCAGGAGCTTTAAATAGATAATATTTGCCTCTGAAATATTTGTAACCTGTGTTATATTCAGGTACGAAGCAGTGTCTGTCATTCACTTTCTTTTTAGAATTTGAGAACATGCTTCATCGACTATAAAAACTATTAAATATGTTGATAGATCTATTAGAAAACAGATATAATATGGCTATAAAAACAGCCCTTTTTAATCCAAATATAGAAACAAAAATATAGATTTTCAACGTCAATTATAACGTCAAACATCAAATGAGTGAAAGCTTGCTGCTTATAGTTTCGAAAAATATTTCCTTCTGAGTGGGTCCATCCTGTCCATTCTGTGTGGCGGTTCTTAGTAAAAACAGATTCAATCTCAGATGACCAATGTGCTAATGAGATACTTCCTATTGTATCTAGAGGCCACCCTGAAGGCAGTACAAAATGTCCTTTCCTGGTGTTCTACCCATTTCCAGAGCCCCGTTGATTTGCGGATCTTTTGAGCATTGTTTGTGTGAGAGATGTGGTAATTTGCAGAAACGTATGTAAAGGAGACGTGCCTGTCGAAATAAAATAGCGGTCGATTACATGTCCACTCTCAATCGAAATTCTTATCAGCGCTATCTTTCACCGTATAAAGAGACAGCACTTGTAGGCAGCCCCCACCTTGTTCTAATGTTCAAGCGGCAATGGTGTTTCATGTTTTTCTTCCAAATTCACAAGGCCACCGACAGGCATTTTTCCTAGTAGCCGAACATATGAGATAAAACAAAATATCTGCTAGACATTCTCATACATTCTTTTTTTAGGTTTACATGGTAATATGTATCAAAATGCAAAACAAAAGTTTGCTTTTAAAGCATTCGTTCAAGTTATTCATATAATGCTTTTAAAAATTATTGAAAAATTTCAATTTCAAGTAAACAAAATCAATACGTGTGGTCCAAATTTCTGCTAAAGAAATAAAATTATCTTCGTAAAAAGCAGAATACAACTCAAAATACTAATATCGACCGGTTTCGAAGGCATAAAACCTTCATCGTCAGATCACACAGAACCGCAACCTTCATTCGTACTCCCAGTGCACCGACCCAACACCCGTGGACAAATTTCGCACTTCTTAGCTCATTTGCATATGGATGTAACTATGTATCTAGGAAAAACGGGGGTTGATGATCAAATGGAGCTTATAGTACAAAATTCATTTTTTTTTTTTTTAAATATGGACAAGTTTGAAAACTAATGTAATTGTTCAGCAAATGAGGTTTTTTACCACACATCCTATCTCCCATGCCTATGCCACTAATTATAATTATATATACACCAAAAATATTAAATTCTACCCGAAAAGGAAATAATATACTAAATTTGGATTTTCTATCTGCTCCAATTTTCGGGTAATTCTAAAAAAATGAGTATATTCCTATGGCACACCCAGCACGAGCTAGCTGAATGAAGTTTAAAGTCGAAAAAATGAAATATATCACAAAAGACAATAGCATGCTAAACTTGGAATTTTCAGCTACTCCGGTTCTCGAGTTATTCATCAAACTCGATCGCATTCCTAAGACGGACTCAAGAAGGGCTAGCCCGATGAGGTTCAAATTATAAATTATGATAAACCCCAAAAGAAATTGATATACTAAATTTAGATTTTTTAGCTACTCCGATTTACAAGTTATTCTCGAAAAATGAGTACATTATCACTATGTTGGGCCCAAGACGGGCGAGTCTGATAAGGTTCAAAATTCAAAGAAATAAAATATACCCTAAAAAACAATGATATACTAAATTTAGATATTCCAGCTGCTACAGTTTTGGAGTTGTTATTCTTGAAAAACGAGTACATTCTTTTTGTTGGAACCGGGATGGGCAAGCCCGATCAGGTTTTAAATCTAATGAGCTTAGACATACCGCAAATGACAACAACATTCTAAACTTGAAACTTTTTGATACTCCGGCTTTAGAGTTACTCCACCAAAAAAGTGAATTTCTAAGGCGGGCCCAAAACGGGTTGGCCCGATACGGTTCAAAAACAAAGGAATTAAAATAATCCCCAAAAGATAAGGATGTACTAAATTTATATTTTCTAGTTTCCCCGATTTTCCAGGTATTCTAAAAAACGAGGCCATTCCTACGTCGGGCCCAGGACAGACTACCCCGATAAAGTTCAAATCCTAAGAAACTTAGATATACCCCAAAAGCCAAAGACATGTTAAATTTGGAATTTTTAGCTACTTCGGTTCTCGAGTTATTTTTCAAAAACGAATGCATTCTTCAGCGGATCCAAGACGGGCTAGCCCGAAGAGGTTCAAAATCTAAATTAAAATCCATCCAAATGGAAATGATATACTAAATTTACATTTTTTAGCTACTCCGATTGATCGAGTTATTTTTTAAAAGCGAGTAAATTTCTATGATGGGCCCAAGACGGGCTAATCCGATACGGTTCGAAATGCGATGAAATGTAATATACCCCAAAGGTTAATCACATATTAAATTTATACATTCTAGATGCTCCGAATTTTTAGTTATTCTCAAAAAACGATATATTCCTTTTATTGGGCTCAGGATGGACTTTCTTTCTCATATGCATTAAATTAAGGGGTTCTAACATGTTAGTCGAATCCTCAACAAATGTTAGAGCAATGAAAAAATGCAGTACACCTATACTATATAGTACCATGTACAGTTCCAAGGGATGGCATAATGCGGAGATTTTGTTTTTTTATAAAAAATCATTCTTTTTTAACATAAAAAATGTGATAACAATCATTTTTTTTGTCAAAAATCATTCTTTTCTAATGTAAAAAATGTGATAAAAATAATTTTTTCACAATGCTTGTAAATAAATTCTGGCAGTCACAATGCAAGTGCAAATCACCACATCCCTTTACCCATACTCAAAGTGACATCGATGTATCAAAAGACAGATGTCTCACTGATCTTATAAGACATTGGTGCAAGGTAATGCGTTGAGTGCATGTTGTGAAAGAATGCAGACCCAGTTTTGGTTTAAAACTTATAAACCATTTATTTTTTTAATTTTCCAAATTTTTTTCTCAGGTCGGGGTAAACTTCGGATAACTAAAATTATGGATAATTAATCAGTGAATACAGGCAGGCGACAATAATAATGTTTTTAATTTACAGTTAAAAAAAAAAAAAAAAAAAAAAAAAAAAAATTTGCAACAGAAGATTGTATTTTTTATATTTTTAAGTCTTAGAGAGAAAATTTGAGAATTTTATGATGGAAGAATTCACAACAGAGTAATGTACTGTACTAAAGTTATGTTATATTATATATATAAAAAGTAACAGATCAATTATTGCAACTCAATGAGTTGTTCATTGAAAAGTTTTTAAGGTTTTTACTGTTGAAAATCAGCCAGAGACATGATTGCAACAGAATAGAGCCACTGCCCATACTGCCATAGAAACTATAGAACTTTTAAGAGAAATTTTTAAAGAAAGAATAATTTAGAGAAATTCGCATTTCATTTGCTGGTTTGTTCGTCAGATTTGACTTGACCACTCTGGATTACTTTTTTGTGGGATATATATAGAGGTAAGGGTGAAGGGTATACATTACAAGCCTACAACCATTCAGCAACTGAAGATTAGTATCCAGAATGAAATCTGAACATTGGAACCAAATACATTGCAAAATGTTATAAAAAATGCATTTAAAAAAAAAGTCTGACTATATGAGGCCAAAATTGGTGATCATTTATGAGATATAATTTTCATATCTAATCCAATAAAATTTCTTAATATTGTGTAACCCTCTAAAAATTAATAAAATAAATTATAAACTGTTCAAATTGTAGTGTGACTTTTGTGTCACCTTCTATATATTTTTGATTAATAACTTTAAAACGGAACAGTACTTAAATATAATACATATGGAAACAATTATTAGCAACTGTTATCAGAACAATAAATAATTTAGCACTGTTATCTCTATGAAAGCCATAATCGATGACAGACTTTTCAAGTGTTAATATTAACTAGAAAAATCTACCTCTGTCAAAAGTAGTAAAATTTCTTTCGAATTGTATGTATATATATATATATATATATATATATATATATATATATATATATATATATATATATATATATACTTAACAAAAAGGGGTGCCTGAATATGAATATAAAAATGCCATAGCATAAAAATAATGAACAAAATAAAGAAACATAAAAGACCTCCTTTTTCTTTCTAAAGCTTTAAGAGTAGCTGAAGACAGTTTATGTTTTTTAGAGGGAACAGGAGCAGGAACATTTGAGATAACCTACATAATGGAAAATGATACAATCATAAAACATCAACAAATAACTAAGAAAATAAAGCATATTCAGAAAGAAGCAAACTTATTTAGCATGCAAAAAACAAAATAGCATTCCATATTGTCTTTGATCTTCACAAAATATCAGTAAAATAAAAGAAAAATTAATTTCTGAATATATATTTTGTTTTTGTTATTATTTTGTGGCAGAATATTGAAAGTACTGCAATTTCCGAAAGGAATGCTGTGACATTTCTGAAGTTAAATTTTTACAGTATGTAGTGTTTATGGGGTTGCAGTTGATATACTGAGTACTCTTCTATTACTTTCCACTTAAATAAAGTACAGGGAAGGTATTGTGACAAGATTGAAAATTTGAACTTGAAAAAATGTAAATCCATTGAAAACTCATCTCTAAACCCAAAACATTTTTGAAGCTATGCATGTTTGTGTGGACACAAGATCACTTGAAGGAATAGATACATTTAAAAAAAATTAGTATGATTGTTTAAATGGATACTGAAACTCTAATGATTTTAATGAAAAATGTACATTTGGAAGGTCACAATATTTTAAATGACTTTTTGAAAGAATCATTAAAAATCAAGTCACCCAAATATGTCTAACTCTTGATGACATGTTATTAAACAAATGTTTTATGTGTAACTTTTCATTGGAAAATGGAAGATAATAATTTCAGAATGAACCATTCTTGAACTATAGCACATTTTAAAATTAATGTCCCATAAAAGTCATATTAAATTTTAATATTCATTGGATTACTGGTAAATGAGTTCAGTTAAAATGCTCCTTCAATTTATGATTACAAAAAAAAAAAAAAAAAAAAAAAAAAAACATTTTGTGACAGTTTTCTTTTGAAGCTAACTAATTCACCTAATTGCACAATTTCCCAAAATATTAATTAAATATCAATGACATTCAAATGTGGATTTTGCACATGAGAATAAAGTTGCCAAGTGTAAAATTTCATAATTGGATAAAAAATCAGAGCCCAAAATTTTTAGAAAAATCATTTTTTTTTTTTTCATAAAAATGCTTAGAGAAACTATATTAAATGGGGTAAAAACAACTGGCAAGAATTAAAGCTAGTATGTTTTAGTTTATTCTTTTAACTTTTCTAAATTTGATTCTGAATTTTTTTTCTACCATGTTTATTACATCACTACAGCCTTTCTTTAAAAAATTACAGTACTTTTGAATTTTTCATAGCTTCTAAAATCTAAACTTAAAACATAAATGTAACTTAAGCTCAACAGAAAATAAATGTACAGTCAAACTTTGTTAAACCACCACCATCATCATTTCATTACACTATTTTGGCAGTAAATAAGGATGGTGGTTTAATGGGAGTTGTTAAGAGTGCTGTCCACATGAAAGAAATAAAAAAAAAAATATATTCATTTTTAGTTTAGTTAAGATGTTAAGCCCATCATATGATAAGATACATAAAGATTCCCTTTAATCGGCGCACCTACAGTCCTTGCATTCTTAACATTCCTGGACAACACCTACCTCTTTCAATATTATTAATTACATGACCTCATAACAAAACATAATTTCTACACAACCTCCTAATCAAACACAATTTATGAGCTCAAAAATCTCCCTCTTCCTTAACAAAATGTATCTACACCATTAAAACTCACCATATTTTAAATCAAGAATATTACATTAATAATTCCGATACAGTGGTATGTATTATCGAAGAAATAAAATGTAATTTTCACAGATACTGAATCATTGCTAACATTTTACAAAAGTTACCAAGTTGGTGATATTGTACTAAATTTGTCATCAAGCTGAAAAACCAGACTGAAACATATTAGCTTTTTTTATGCAAATGATGTACAGTGGAATCACGATAACCCGACACGTGGTTAACTTGACCACCTTGGTAATTTAACATGCATTATCCCCACAGTTGGCACAATAGTAATTCCTATGGGGAAAAAACTGTGTAACTTGGCACATATTAACAGAAAGAGCGTGGAAACAGATTACCAGAAAGACCAAATTAACAGAAAGAGCGTAGTGTTGTTGTTGTTGTTGTTTGTTGAAAAACTTTTGTTCTCGCTTCAAGAAACACAAAAAAAATCCTGGATAATTTTTCATGAGGCAACTTAAATTTAAATTTTTAATAAGTAACATAGAGATTCCAACATGTTGATGAAATATATGAAATATATACATTCACATAATACAAAAATGTAAATACATAAAATTATTTAAGCATATGTATAATTATACATTGATGTATATGTTTATATTCACATTTAAAAGTTTTTATTCAGTGAAAATTACTTTATATTGAAAACAGACATTCACATTTGGTAAATTAGAAGTTTTCACTAAAGATAATAACAAATATTGATATTTAATAAAAAATAAAATAGAATAATATATTTATAGATGTGAATATATATTTTAATATATCCCTGCCAAAATGGTTGCTTTATATTTGCCTAAATTACTGTTTTAATGAAATTTTTGGAAACTATCCCTTCACAAAATTCATATCCATTTTTCAAAATAAGTAATGTTCATATGAAAATAATTAAAAAATTAACCAGAATATGAAGATATGTTAGCTTAGTCAATTTAATATACTGCATTTAGAAGATGGAGATGGATGGAAAAAGATAATAATGGACTCTTTCGTGATTCACAGAAACCTAAACTGAATTGTGCAGCTGTGTTCCTATGATTTCACTTTTCAAACGTTTTGGTGTGGAGCACCCCCTCTAGAGAATGTTTTCAAAAAATTCGATTTTTCCAGGGGTTTTATCAAACGATCGAGCCGTGTACCAAATTGCAAGTCTCTATCGATTCGGGAAGTGCCTTAAAAAAGCGTGACAGACAGATACTTGGCAATTAGTATATATAGATTCTTAGTGCAAACCGTGCATAAGAAATAGTGAAGGCAATTAATGAAATAATAATAAATGTTGCATATATATATTTTCTTCAACAATTTTGTTTTAAAATCACTGGGCTTTTACTAAAAGTTCAAAATTAAAATTATTTATTTAGAAGAAAATTAGTTTCCTAATGTGTTTATCTGCAATCACTGCACATTTAACATCACTGCTCATTTAACATCACTGCACATTTACACATAAAATTTCAACCACAATCAATTGCTTTAAAGCTGACATCCAAATCAGTATTATCATAACATTTTTAGCTCATATATGCATATTACTGTTAAACATTATTGAACTTTTTTTTACTTACAGACACACAAAAAACAGAATCAAAACTAATAAACAGTACGAGCAATTTATATATTTTCTATACTAAATCACAAGATGAAATGCTTACAGGAACAGCTGTCTCTTCTTTTGTCTCCATTTTCTGTTTCAATCTCAAACTTCTTGATTCTGCTATGATATTCATACGCTCTTTAGTACTAATAGTACAAAATATGTCGTAAACATTATGAAATGTTGTCATAAGCTGAAATATATAGTACAAAATATTAAAAGTATTCTTTCATTAAAATTATGTTAACAAATTAACAATTAGCATATACAAAATCATTATAGGTCAAAATCTACAAAATAAAAATTATTATTACAAAATCCCTAAACTCATTCCATAAAAGAACTGAAATTTAAAGCTTTGTAATTAAAACAGCAAACAAAAAATCCATGCATTACATAATTTTGAAAGTAATCAAAAAACTTTCTTCATGAGAATAAAATGTCTTGATCTTATCTTGACAAATGAAAAATATTTTACTGCGTTGAACTGATTAGAGTTTCAATTTTATGATTGATTCAGAAATTTTATTCAAAAAGTTTAGAATTTCACTTTTATAACTCAATAATCATTTCAGGTAATAAAACAAATACTAAACTCAACAAAATATGGTTAATGTGTTAAGACACAACAAACATTCCTTCTCTTCTGAACTGTTTAAAGTGATTTATGATGTTTCTCTATTTCTCAAATATGTACTTCAGAAAAATTATTTTAAAGCTGACAACTATTTTAATGGTTTAGATCAGTGTTTTAATTTAGGAAGCTGTCGTTTTAAGAGAGATGAAATTCAAAATTTTACCAGAAGAGTTTCATAACATATCTAAATATAAGATTAAGAGATTAAAATACAATCAATATATCTGTTGATAGTACTTAAAAAATTGTGCTATTAGACACAATAAAATATCTTAAACATGGCCTTAAAAAAATATTGACTAGCTCAAATATGTAACGTAATATATACATTCTATTTTCCACTGCTTTCTAATTGTCTGCCTAGATTTTAATGCGAGACTTCTTCGCTCATCTTTCTTTCTACCCAGACCATCCAACCTACCTGAAGGTGTAAGGTAACTGTTTGGACAGCCGAGACAGTATCACTCATAATAAAGGTGGTATCACGTCTATCCTAAATTCAGTTATAAAATCAACGACACAACATCATAGATAAAAGGTCATTTAATAAAATCATCCTACAAGACGTATATAGCTTTAAATATCCAGAGCACTTTTGGGCATTACTATACCCTTCATCAGTGGCTATACGAAACAGTAAATGCGGAATGCTTATATGTAGACCAGATCAGCAGATAAATTTGCATAAATAAACACAAAATAATGGTAGTACAAGCAGGCTATTAAAATTAATCAATTATAAATACAAATTTAGGGGTTATACCCAAGAGATTTAATTTAAACAAGTGGTAAATATTTTTTACAAAGAAAAGACACAATTCAAAAATGCAGTCAAGCACAATTACAATAAAATGATGTCACACATAACTGTGAAGAGGTTTGACATGCATAGAGTCGAGAACGAGCCGCCAGGTGTAACTTAAAATTTGAACAGGATCAAAATTACAAATGGAATCACAGTAGATATAAATAAACAGGGAATCATAAAGAGGGATATTACGTGGGTTATTACAACAAGTTAAAAGGAAGGTTTTTTCAAAGACGGGCTGAAAGTTATCTAGGCAACGGCTCTTGCCCAATGTGTTATTAAAGATAACTTGAAGTCCGTCTTTGAAAAAACCTTCCTTTTAATTCGTTCTAATAACCCACGTAATATCTTTCTTTATGAATCCTTGTTTATTTATATCTACCGTGATTCCATTTATAATTTTGATCCTGTTCAAATTTTAAGTTATGCCTGGCGACTCGTTCTCAACTCTATGCATGTTAAACCTCTTCACAGTTATCCGCGACATCATTTTATTGTAATTGTGCTTGGCTGTATTTTTAAATTGTGTCTTTTCTTTGTAAAAAATATTTACCACTTATTCAAATTAAATATCTTGGGTATAACCCCTAAATTTGTATTTGTAATTGATTAATTTTAATAGCCTGCTTGTACTACCATTATTTTGTGTTTATTTATGCAAATTTGTCTGCTGATCTGATCTACATATAAGCATTCCACGTTTACTGTTTCGTATAGCCACTGATGAAGGGTATAGTAATGCCCGAAAGCGCTCTGGATTTTTAAAGCTATGTACATCTTGTAGGATGATTTTATTAAATGACCTTTTATTTATGATGTTGTGTCGTTGATTTTATAATAGTATCACTCAATTTAGACCAGAACCTAATGGGAATGCAATTACAGGAACGGTCAAGTCCTTCCCCTAATCCATCACCTGTCGGATAGACTTTCGAGCCTACTGATTTAATGTGCCCATCCTCCATAGATACAGAGATAGTTTTGGATGGCACAGAGATCGAACCTGAGTCTACCATATAGGATTCCCACGCATTAAACACTAAGCATTGTTGGCCCTCCTTGAAATTAGAATTTTTTTAAATGACCTAATGTGTCTAAATATCTTAACTTGCATAGTATTTAATTTAACTTTACATACAGTATTTTAAGTCTGCCCCATTTAAAAGCATTAAAATTAAATAAAATTTATTTGCATCATATTAGATGTATATGTAAAACATTTTATTACAGAACTTTGAGCCCTTTTGGGGACATTGCACTTATCATCAAATAATAGTACAACATAGCTGCCAGCCTTGGCAAATAGAAATTACAGATATTTTTTCATACATTATAGTGCCATGATAAACAAAACTGCTGCTTATAAGAAATTTACTTACAATACTTCCATGAAGAAAGCAGGCATAGGTCAGTTAAGTGACTACAATTATTTCAAGGGCATTATAAGTCCCCTTTTTCAGGATAAAGAAATGTAGAACAAAGACCCTTAACAACTACTAAGAATGAACTGTCTACAATTGTTTCGAGGCAGTTCATTCTTAGCGGTTGTTAATGGTGCATACTGTTCTGTAGCCTGAGGAAGGGAGCTCATAGCGTCTTCCAAACAATTATAGTCACTTAACTGACATATGTCTGCTTTCATCAAGGAAGTATTGTAAGTTAACACTATAGTGTGTTTAAAATTTTGTAAGAGCAGAAGGGGAAATGAGATTTATACTTTGAGTAAGGATTTTATTTTTTAAGTAAGGATATTTACTTTTGAGAAGGGAATTTCACTTTTCTCTAATAAAATTTGGTAGTAGGTACAGGTATAAACTCGAATGTAATTTGCATCTGAACAATTACATAAAAATAAATACAGAAAATATATTAAAAATTCAACAAAATAATAAATGCTTTAATAGTAGAAATAGTGGCAATTTTTTTTCTTTAGAACATACAGGCATACTTTGGATACATACAGGCAGTAAAATCCCCCTCTGTCTATTCAGGGAAGGACAACATTGGGATCTTTATTGTACTACATCTCACCCCACCCTTCAAAACCTGAAATTGCACTTCTGAAGAATTTATTTGTTTGCTGCAAGACAAAGACTCTGGGTATTTAACTAGTTTCTATTGCTTCCCTCCCCTTTATCCCTCGTACATCTACGCATTCCACTTGAAAGGAAAGGGGGTGATCCTGGAGAATCTTTACATTCTAATTGCTTACTATTATAGAACACACTGCATTCCAGATTAAATCATTTCAGCATGCAAATTTGGTCAGCTAATATTTTTTTATCAGGTATTGAAAACGATGTTTTTATAGCTGCCAAGTGTTCCGATTTTTACGTATTTGTTCCATTTTTTTTCAGTTTTGTTCTGGGAATCCGATTTTGGGCCAAAGTTGTCAGATTTTTTATTTCCATAACATTTATATTTTGTTGTATGCAAATCTGCATATTTTTCATCTGCATAGGAGTTATAAAATCTGCACAAGTTATAAAATCGGGAGTAGGTTATGAAATGAGAAACAAAGTTAGGAATTTTAAGATTGAAGTTTTCTCATTTTTTCATCTAAAAATCCGTTTCCCTGTGATCGCGTCTGTTTCTAATTAATGTAAGAGAAACACATTTGCATGAACTACAATTTCTAAACATATTTTCATCGACTAAAATTTTTATGATTATTTCGTGTTATATACAAGTAAACTATTTTTCAGATGTATTATTAAAGAAATGAAAGGCTATATTGCACTAGTATCGGATGCCACGATAAACAACATTTGTTTGCGATCTTCCTTATATTTTGTTTATTGTGAAAGTATTTTTCCACTTCTGCAATCTGTTTGCATCGTCTAAAACGTTTGTAATTATTTTGTATATTATACAAAAAAAAACTATTTTGCAAGCATATTTTTAATGAAATGAAAGGCTATTTTGCAGAAGTTTTGCAATAAACGGCATTTGTGCACAATCCTCTATATTTCATTTTATTGTGAAAGTATTTTTACACTGTTACAATTTGTTTGCATTGTCTAAAACACTTGTAATTATTTTGTATTTTATATAGAAAACTATTTTTCAAACATATTATTAATGAAATAGAAGGCTACTTTGCAGCAGTATGGTGAAAAACGGTATTAGTGAGCAATTTTTTCTCGTGCAATATGTTCCTATTTTTCTTTCTGGTAAGTTGGCAGCTATGCATTTTTTATATCAATCCCTGAAATGAATGCAATTTATACATTTTTTATTATTAATTAGGCTGTCCAGCTCACCCAAAGGGTCTTGAAAACTCAGATCGTTCAACTCATCCTAGGACATGAGCAGCAGTTTGGACAGCCAGGAACATATATAAATCATACCCTTGAAACTGCTCTACACCCAGGGTGTTGTTGTTGTTTAGACCCAGACCGTCCGACCTACCAGAAAGGTGTAAGGTAACCGTATGGACGGTCAGGAAGTGCCACCCAATTTAGACCAGAACCCAGTGGGGGACACCCAGGGTGTAGAGCAGTTTCAAGGGTATGATTTATACTTTGTCAAAGTGACAAGAAAAGTAGTAGCAACTATAAAACATAAAAACTTATTTTTGACTTGCAAATACTATCAATTCTGCATTTCTTAGTGAAATTCCAATATTTGTATTAACTGCCGATCGCCGTGCAAATATGCAACCCCCCCCCACCCCACCCATCCTTTAAGATGAATATAGTCTTAAGATTTTAAAATGAAATCTCATACTTTGACAAAATTTGCTAAAAAAAGTGACTAAATTTAGCTCAAAATTTCCTTATATTTTAATTTTAAATGTGTTTAATTCTTATATTTGTAAGTAATATGAGAAAGATCATATGGAAATGTCGCTAAAATGTGCATTTATACTTGATTCTCGGCCTATCTCGTTTTATTATCACATATTTTCCATTTTTGCAATCTGTTTTCATCAACTATAACTTTTATATTAATTGCCATTTTAACTCAGGAAAATTAATTTTTAAGCATGAAATGAAGAGGTATTGTGACAATGATTGTACAAGATGACCAGAATTCAAAATTGTTAAATAAAAGGTTTTTTTTAATTTGTTGTTTTTTATGTCCTTTTTGCAAAGTAAAAACAAATTAGCAATTTTTTATATTTATTTTCTTTTGGATTTCTTTATCAATTTATTTTATATTTTAAGAAAATTTAAGACAATTTCTAATACGAAAATCTGAATTATTCTTTGCTTATATCTTTAACAAAAATGAACATTTAAAAAATAATTGTTATTGTTAGATATGTAAAAAAGGCAACTAGCTGTGTCTACTTGGCACCTAGAGTCAAAACTATAGGAGCCAAATGATGCCTAGTTCAAATTTCTAATTTCTAACACTGAGTGCAAGGTGTCCGAACAAACAGAATTGGTCATACAATTGGCCAAACTCAACTAATAAATGGATTCTTTTATGAATTAGGGCAAAATTCTACGAATAGCACCAAAAATTTTGTGAATATCACCAAAAAAAGATACTTTCATTTTATTAATTATCAGAATGTTTCATTAAAACACAAAATTTATAGCAAAAACAGAAGACAATTTTTCTCAAAAATTGGAGATTTCCTACTCTAGAAGGCAAAGCAGGGAAAAGTAGGAAGAATATGATGTTTAAAAATTTTAATATGCAATGGTCAGAGACAGCCGTTTTATTTCAGGAACTATATCAGACTAATTATTAAAAAATCAAAGCTATCAGATAATTATGACCAAATTAATAGATTTTAATATAAATTTGATAAATTTAAAACCCTTTCTCCTCAGTACCTGGACTATCAGTTGTCTGTGAAAATCTACATCTCTTTCAGATACAGTATCTCTGTTGACAGACATATCTTCACTCAGCTTTCCAATCAATAAAGCAGTATCCTGCAAAAGACGAATATAGTATATACATTATCATTAAAGAAATACCAAGAAAAACTACAATAAAACATGACATTACATAAATGGTGACATTTTATGTTTATTATAGTATTTGTCAAATTAATTTTTAAAATAAAACAATATAATAAAATAACATATCATATTGATAAGTTTCTGAAGCAATAAAATGCGCATCCTTCATTAGGAAATGAGACAATAGTTTATACCTGCAAAACCAAACTGACAAATGGTTTTATTGCTCAGATAAACCATATCATTCTTAATAACAAGAAAGATCAATCATACTTAAAGCATTGATTATGAAACAATTTCCAACTTCAATGCAATTTTATTTAAACATCTCTAAAATGCAATACATTCCTAAGTAATATTTAAAACTTATCACAATACTACATTAATTTATTATATTTGAAAACTTCAACCTTCATCGAAAAAAATGAACTTCATTCAAATGACGGCATTGAAATATAAATTGCCTGGTTTAAACATCTCTAAAATGTAATATATTCCTCGGTAATAATTTTAGAATTATCATAATACTACGATAATTTATAATATTTGAAAACTTCATCAAAAACAACTGAAATTCATTCAAATGACGTCATAGAAAAAATAACACGCCTGGCTCTCTCTACAAAAGCAGCATTTCATTCATAAATAATTTCCCATTCATGTCATTCATCACAATACTATAATAATTTATTTTATTTAAAAATTAAGACCATGGAGCTACAAGTAATTAAACTCTATGCGTAAAACTTCATCAAAAAAAATCGTCCTTCTGTTTGTAAAATCAATGAATATTTCATTCACATCAGCTACGCAGACTCCATGAACTAAATGATTTTGTGTTAAAGAAATACAGCAATTGTTGTTGTTGTTGAAACCCAGACCGTCCAACCTACCAGAAAGGTGTAAGGTAACAACTATTGTAATACAGCAATTGTAATACAACTCATTCTACATAGTTTGCTGTTTACATTTTACATAGGTGAAAAATGGGCTTCGTTGTAGAAATAATCAAATTTGGATGAGCATTTAAACTCAAATATATTGTAATTGCGTTGTTTCAGTATGTAGATGCACAAAATTTAAGCGAAAATAAAGTGGTTTTAGGACGGATACAACACTTAATATGAATTAAAAAGAACTTTAAAAATCACGATTTTGAGACAAGATGGATGCCATATATCATTTTGAAGTGGGTCACGTGATTTTTTCATATCATGGTCACGGGATCGCTTCATATATGAGGTGTTATTACTATTTTAATTTTAATTTAAAAAACTACTGAATATATTTCGCTGAATTTTGTTTTATATATTTTATGGAACAATTTGAATATTACCTAAGATTTTCGAAGCAATTTGTGAATTTTAAATCCGCTTAAAAAATGTTTGAAAAATTAGGTCCCATAGGGCTCAATGTATTTCATTTTTTCAACCCGGGTTCAATCCAAAACTAATTGGGTGTTATTATTCATTTATATTCCCATAGGTCCTGCAGACTGTCTGAACAACATACTAAAATTTCCTTTTGATAAAGTCATTTTTACGGCATTTATCGTGCTAACGGACAGACAGACAGACAGAATGAACAAAGTCATAAATACTTTTCAACTTTGCTGTAAAGTGTTAAAAAGTTCATTTTATCCTTTCTGAAAACAGTCTAATATAAGCAAGATTAATTTTATATGCTTTTAATGGAGCAGTCGACACATTTAGATATTCGAAACATCTTCTATCAATCACCAAGGAATTGGATTATTTTTTACTGTTAAATTGATTTGTATATACAAAAGTTAAATTGGTTTAAATTAAAAGTGGACTCTGAACTAGTACTACAAATATTTGCATTTATTTAGGGCTTCTCCTCATACTTAGAAATCTGTGAATTCAAAGGATATAGCACTGGCTGTTTGTCTGCAAGTGTCTTGAACCACAACTGAATTATATTTAGAGTGCAAACAATAGAATTGAACTTCATAAATATTCATTAAATATTCTTATATTCGATGTGTGTACATAAAAAGTTGAAAACTAATAAACATATTATTTGGTTAAAATGAAATTGGAATTGTCCAACTGGTATCATTCAAATTTAAAAGCACATTATCAAACAAAAGATATGTCAACCATCTTATCTCTAAAGATGCCCTGTTTCATGTTTTAAATTTTAATTAAGATGTTTTGTCAGCGTGACTCATTCAGTGATGAAAGTGCCTAAAGTCAGTTTTGGAGCAATTTTGGGGCAGCCAAATTGTCATTTTAGAGTAAAATTTTAAGGTTTGAGAACAGCTTAAAATATTTTAACTAAAAAGTTATATAAACCTCTAAACAAAGACATAAATCTATACAAAACTGCCATAACAGAAAGATACCAGGCTGCAATGCTAAATTTAGAATTGTAGCAATATCGTTTTAAATATGCAAACCAAAAATTCACTTTGAAATTAAATAATTGAATGTTCTGTGAATGCTATACTAGAAGATTCTGAGCAATACAATAACATGTTATGTAAATAGATTTAGAGAATTAAATGAGAATATATACAATACGAATGAAACTTAAAAGGGATTTTTATTAGAATCGCAAATAACAGTTTGCTTACAATCCTTCATAACTCAATAAACAAGTTTGAATTGAGAATAATCTGCCCATATTTTAAATAATAAAAAATAATCTCTACTGCCTACTTTTATAAAAAAAAAAATGCTCCAACTGCTGTTTAAATTAATCTGGGGGAGGGGGGGCTGTTAGTATCAGCATACAAGGTTGATTAAACATATCAACTGAAAGTTTTGGAAAGGAACAGCCTCTTTTGTTTTGTCCGGATAAAAATAGAGTACTAGCACCAAAAGCAAGAATGTGTCTGTCAATGAAAGAGGGATATATATTTAATACTAGGGGCTACCATTCCTGCTCGCTGTTGCTCACCGACCTCTCCCCCAGCGGAACGTCTTACTTTGCTAAATCCTGACAGCTTGGAGTTGCACCTCATGATTGTGGTCGGCAGCCACTGCTTCAAAACATTTTGATGGGAGAATGCACACTCCAGCAATGACAGCGCAAGTTCAGCAAAACAGGTTGATTCGTCTGGTGACTTACATATAAAAGAGTTGAAATGGTGTAGGAAGTCCCAAATAAAATGTGTCTATTCATAAAAATTTTGAAATAAAAAATGTTTGGGAAAGAAAATACTTTCTCTATACAATAGTATAAGAAAATAGTAAAAATGCATACAATATGATTCAAAGAAACTGCTTAATGAATAAGCTGGTCTATTTTCATTATTTGTCCCCATTTTTCTTAAGTCTATTTTTTTTTTTTTAGTTTGAAATCCCTAAAACAATCCAATAATATTGAATTGGTTGGTATTGGTTCTTTTTTAGTTTTGTGACAACCCAAGTGAGCTCATTTCATTTTTTATTTTTTAGCATACATGCTAGAAAAGTGCTCTGGGTATCACTATACTGTCAAGAGTATTTTACTCCAAAGGACATGATAAGGATTTAATGGGACTTATAAGACTTTACTTCAAAGGACATGATAAGGATATATTTTTGAAGTTTAGTCTTTGGATTTTCCTTTTTAGTTATATACCTACCCTGTGATGTAGAGAAAAATGCTAAATGTCTGTTATGAGTAAATGTTCATTATTAAAACATTAAAAATATAAAGAAATTAGATTTCATTAAAAAAATCATATTCACATGCCATCTCTAAAAATGTCTTGGTTGATATTCACTGCCCTTATGAAAACAAAGAAATTTACTAAAACTCAAATACAATTACTTTACAGCCATATAACTTTACCTACTGAAAGGGGATGCCCTATAACGTAAAATACTCTCAGAGCAGCAACCAGTATCAGTTAACTGGTCTCACTCTTATCAACACTGAATAGCTAACTGAACTGGCAGTAAAACTTGCTTTGGAATGAATGCTCTCTATCGGTCTGTTTTGTGATTACAAAATTTACCTTGTAACTTTATGTAGTTTGAGCTTTTGATCTTTAAGTTGTTTGA
The DNA here is from genome assembly GCA_951213105.1 of Amaurobius ferox. Classification (NCBI taxonomy): domain Eukaryota; kingdom Metazoa; phylum Arthropoda; class Arachnida; order Araneae; family Amaurobiidae; genus Amaurobius; species Amaurobius ferox. The sequence continues at coordinate 39,530,776 of OX578149.1, read as the reverse complement.
GCTTTTAATCTTTCAGTAGTTTGAGCTTTTGATCTTTAAGTGGTTTGATCCTTTGATCTTTAAATAGTTCAAGCTTTTATAACAGTTTCAGCTGAATGTTCTATAAATTTGATTCCAGCTGTGTGGTACAACTGCTTTAATTGGTCATTACAGAACAGGGGTTTGTAATATTCTGGCACATAACAAGATTTCTTGTTGCAAATGAAGTTACCAGCTATTCTGTAGTATAGAGTGAGACAGGTGTGCCCATGCCGGTTGCTACACTGGAAACTTCATTTCATGCAATGGCTTTAAATGTAAGATTCCAATTAATTAAAATCATGCACACACAGAAAACATTGTATTTACCTGAAGAGTCTTGATGAGGCTTTTAACACGCTCTGTTTGAAATAAACGTCTTGTTAAATATCCTTTGACAAAAGCAGGTAGTTTTTCAAATTTCTTCAATAAAATTGGGTCTATTATCTAATTTGAATAAAAAAAAAAAATTAAGATGCAAAATCGTTCAAAATGGATATGCATCTTCATAACATTCACATATAATAAAATTTCATTTAAATAGCTTATAGAGTGAGGAAGGTGGTCAGGACTAACTAAAATATAGATAATTTCTGGGAAATTCAATAATATATAATCATTCAAAATAGATGCGCATCTTCACAACATTCACATATAATAGAATCTCATTTAAACAGCTTATAGAGATAAAATTGGGTCTATTATCTAATTTGAATAAAAAGAAAAAAATTAAGATACAAAATGGTTCAAAATAGATGTGAATCTTCGTAACATTCACATATAATAAAATCTCATTTAAACAGCTTATAGAGTGAGGAAAGTGATCAGGACTAATTAAAATATAGATAATTTCCGGGAATTTCAATAATATATAAAAAAGAAAATTTTAAATATACTTTTAAGTTAAATTGACTCAATGTGACTTCTATGTAACCAATTTTAATGAAACTTTTTCATGCAATAAAGCTGGATAGAGAAAATATTCAAATACAAGTTTTATCTCCTTACACCTAATGCAAACCAGAAATGAAAAACAGGTTCTACCTATCTGTAATGGTAGCTTGTAAATAATGAATAGCTACCAAAACTCATGAAGAAAAAAATCTTATAATTACTGACAAAAATAGAAAAATGGAATTTGAAAAATAATACATTCTTCCTACTAATTACCACATTTTATATAATTTTAATTCAATACTAAATGCTTAAAATATCTAAAAAAAATATTAACTTACTTTTAGCATTTTATTTTTTGTTTGATAAATTATCAGTTCAAAACAGGCAATTTAGAATAAACTTTAATATAATAAATACAAATTTACAATTTGAAAAATGTTTTAACCTGACAAAAATGCTTTTATATTCACAGCACTGCATGATAGTTAACTAAAAGAATAATACAGTCTACTTGCATTAAAGTGATTTCTAGCATTAAAGTAAATTTCAGCATTGAAGCGAATTTTGTCATTGTCCTGGCAAAAGCTATTGTTACAACGAAAATCATTAATACGAATTTTCGATAAAGTGAACTAATTATTGTTCTCCTAGCAATTCATATTAATGTGAATCGATTGTACATCCTTATCATAGTAGTAAAATTCTCATATTTGGTTAATTATACACAAAATATTTCTTATTTAATAAAAATAAGATAATTTAGTTTGTCTAACAGGCAATATTTAGAAGATGGAGATTATGGAAAATGATACATTTGAACTCTTTGCAATGCAAGAGAATATAAACTGAATTGTACAATTGCATTACTAAAATTAATTTAAAATGGATGGAAATGCATAAAATTAATTGCAACTGAAATTAATTTAAAATGGATGGAAATGCAAAAAAAAACATACCAAAAATTTTGTCACCAGGACCCAATTTCAATGATTTTTTTTTAAATTGCCAGTGAAGAAATTTTTGACAAAATTTTGACAATGGTTGTGATACAGCTAATCACAACCATGAATTTGTGTAAATCAGGATGAAAATATTAGATTTGCAACAGCAAAGTCTCTGAAATTCATAAATGACTACTGCTGTTGTAGAATTGTAAAATGACAGTAAAACTGCATATTTTACAGCAAAATCATAAAAGTTGGCAAGTGTGCTAATAGCTGAATAGATTGACATACTTTCAGCACTGGTTTGTTAAACTTATTGGCAGTAAGTTTATAGCTAAACATTTTTCAGATATTATAACCGTTAAAATATTATACACATTTTTAAGTTAATATTTAAATGTCCATTCTCTTCATAAACACTATAAATGTTTTAAAAATAACTTTTCACAAAATAAATTTAATGCAAAATGCTGCTGCAGCTTGGAGCATTAATGCAAACAGTAATTCTACTGTGTAATTTATATACCCCATTATTTTACAGACTAAATAACTAGTAGTCTAAATAGCAACAATGATATAATATACACCTTTTGGTTACTGTAAAACATAAAAATTAATAAAGAAAAAAGTTTATTGGTTATTAAAGAATTTGAATCTTTGTGAAAATAAGTTAACCAGACTGAAAACTAAAACAGTTTAGGAATTTAGGGTGGTACAAAAGTAATGAAAAGTTGTGGCACATGGCTAGATTTCTTGCGGTCAGAACAGTTAATGGCTATTTGGTGAAGAGTTCAAACATGAGTAAACTCTCAAATTCACAAGAACCCACCAGAATGGGGTGTCCCCCAAAATAAGAAAGACACTCCCATTGCAGATAACAGTATCTATCCGGTTTCACACTAATGCACTCCTCAGCATGTTATAACCATTAACTGCAATGGTAACAAGAAAACTTGCTATTTGCCACAATTTTGCACATTTCATTGGAAATTAACCTGACGTTTGCAAAATTACAACAAATAGCAAATTTTCTTGTTATTATTGCAGTTAAAGATTATTCTATGCTGATGAGCGTATAATGAGTGTCGAAAACCCAGACCACTCGACTCGCCCTAAGGCATGAGCAGCAATTTGAGTGACCGGGAACAAGATGTATAATGAGTGTGAAACTGGTCCATGGATATTGTTATCTGCAATGGGAGTGCTTTCCTTAAGAGGATTGTCTTTTCAAACCCAAACAGAAAATTGTATGTCAGAGCTCGCAGTGGAATGGGGGGGGGGGGGGGGGGAGGTATGTCCAAAAATGTGCTTTCCCCTGTGTAGAATTAAGATTGACAAGCCACCCACCATTTGAAGTGATGTGGAGGGACAATCTTCACAGTCGACTCAGTGCTAGAGGGGATATGCTTCTGAACACACCTGTTCCTGGAACACAAGTCCAAAAGTTGAAGGCATCTCAAACAGGTTGAAAGTATCTAATCTAGGAGAGTCACCTACTTTATGAAAAATATTCAAATGGTCAGTTGCATTTGAAAGAAAACTGAACCAGTTGCAGAAATCAAAGTAAAATTTACTGTTGCTTATGCCAGAAAAAGGTGTTTAGGTCAATATTTAATATTGAAAACTGTAATTAAATGCTTTTTACACACTTTTATTCGACTTCAATCAGAGTATATAGGGTGTTCCAAAAATATTACAAGGCTCAATACACCTTCAGCAATAAGTCATAGGCCTGTAGTTCCAGAAATACGTCAAATAAGATAGACTTTCAGACTATGACAGTCTTGATCATGTGACATTTCCTAGTAAAAAAGCACATATTTTAACTTTTTATACTAGTCTGTCATGGACCAACAATACACATTATAACTCGAAAAACTTCTAGTTAGAAACTAAAAGTTAGAAAGCTCGAATTTAGCATATTGTCGCCTTTTGCAATATATTTTTATTGTTAGGATTGAACCTTACTATTCCAGCCCGTTCCAAGTCCACCAAAGGAACATACAAATTTTGAGGGAATAATTCGAGAACTAGAGCAGTTAAAAAGTTCAAATTTAGCATTTTGTAGTATATTTTAATTCTTTGGATTGTAAACAATACAAGTTCAGTCCATCCTGGGCCCACCATAATGAGATAATAGTTTTTGTTTGCTGATGTGGTGGTTGAGCGGTCAAGGCAAGCATTTCCTCGTGCTCGTTCGGCTGCCGGGTTGTGGGTTCGAGTCCCATCTTTAGGCATGGATGTTGTGTCGTTGGGCGCAGTGTGTTCTGCCCACACTGGTGCACCGGGCCAACATCATGTGGCGGCTAAATAGTTCATGATTCTGGCCGATGTATAGGCGAATGATAAAGTATCAAGTGCCTGGCTATTTGTAAAAAAAAAAAGGGGGTGGGGGAGTTTTTGTTTTGTGAGTAACATGAGAACCGGAGCAGTAAAAATGCCCAAATTAGACTCATCATCGCTTTTAATGGTATATTTTTATTATTTGAATTTTGAACTATACTAAAAAGTAGAAAACAAAAAAAAACAAAAATAAGTTTTAGAAACCACACCTTTATTTTAAAATACACCACGAAAATAAATAAATATTCTTACATTATCCTCTTACAATAAAAGTGGGTGACTTAGAATTTTATAAAACTAATCATTAACTTAGTACACTCCAAAATATCATAATTCAATGGATGTAATAATTGAATAAATATATAAAATCACTGGTAGTATACCTGTTCTTCGTATGGAATATATAATAAAAAACTTAATTCATAATTAGGTGTAAATTCATATAGTATTCAAAATGGCTTCGTTATTCAAAACATTCTTTTAATTCTTCTAAATAGAAGTATTAGAATATATGTTCTTGTTACACAAAGTTATCTTCATAGGCAGATCTGAAGAATAAAACATCCTGGTCCCATTTGTAAACAAATTTACAAAAAAGATAAAATTGGATCAATGTATGCCAAAAAAGAAAACTCTAAAATTGTATTAGAAGACAACCCATATTTCAGTTTAACAATTAGCTAAACACAATATATGAGTTAACTAGCTGAACACAATATACGAAAACACAATAGATGAGTGTCTTCCTTACAACATCTGAGTTAGAAAAATATTTTCCAAAATAAAAGAGATGACGTAAAAAACTGAAAATATCAATCATTACTGCAATCTTTAAATCCGAAGGCCGTAATTGATATAACTCAATCAAAAATGCAACACCATTCATTTATAAAATTTATTTTGATGTCCATTTCTTTATTATTTAAATCTAATAAAAACCATCTGCCATATAAACATATTTGGTTTAATTGCGTTGCTGAGCAATATGATGTCATTTTCTTCCAATAAATTTGCGAAGAAAATATCGTATACATAATGCTATCTATCTTTATGTTATATCTAAGGTTTGTTTTTGATTAATATATCGACAACCCCTAGTCCTAGAAATTCGAGACATGAATTAAATTTCAAGGTTACAACAAAATTTCATAAAATTCTGTGCAGCCGTTCTTCTTTGAAGATGAGATAAACACTCACACACACAGACAGATTTTCAATTTTATTTATATAGATTATCACTAATGTATGAAATCAATGATTACATAAATTTAGTTATGTTATTTTAGACTTTAGAGTATATCTATAATAAAATATTTGTTTTATTTAATTTCTAGCTAACCACTTTTATTGTACGAGATAAAAATGTGAGAACATTTTTTTTTATTGCATTTTTCAATAAAATCTGCATCCTGAAACTTTTTTTCAATTTAACTTTTCTTTCTTGGAATATAAAATGTATAAATGCTTGAATTCTAATAAATTAGGAAATCTGATATTTATATATCAAGGATATCTTTAATATTCACTGACTGTACCATTACCAGGAACCTGTGCCGTCCCTAGGAGCAAGAAAATTTTCTATAACACACTATTTTATAAACCTCTTTATCTTAGTCAATTGGCATCAAGTTTATTCAAGATCAAGCTCGAACTAAATAAAATTTCAATAGCAGGTTCATAATAACAAATCCCATCGCTATCAGGTGTTTGGGAAATTCATCATTTTTTTTTTATAAATTTGATGCCAGTATATAGACTTTGATTATTAACACAGAAGCATGAAAAATTGCAAATCGCTTTCTATCAGCCAGTGCAGTTTTTGACTAAAATTTGCTGCTAAGCTCAAACAAAAGTGAAACCGCTCTACCGATGCTTGTTGCTGTACTTAGCACAGCAAAGTATAATTGTGTGAAGGCCACATAAGACATTCCAAATCATTATTCCACTCTTTGAAATGCTTTCTAACACGAGTTTTGTGGATATGAGTTACCTAAATGGATCTTTATAGAAATTCTTTCAATCACGTTTTACTCTATTATAGAATATAGGATAAAGTATTATTTTCATGAGAATTTTTGATTTTGAGACCAAAATATGTTTTAGGACATGAACACGTTTCGACTCTTTTTAGAGTGATGTCCGTCAATCTGCCATAAGGCTTGGAGCACCTAATTGTGCTGCTGGCTCGAGTTCTGCATTAGACCCCAACCAAGCTCACGGGCTTAAACCAAGCCCCACCTGATGACCGGGTCTGAGTTTTCTAAAACTGTTTCGGGCAGAGCCAAGCTCAGACTGGGTTCAAGCTTAATTTTAAAAGCGTCGGGTATGGCCAGGCTGAGTATATTTAATTTTGAAAAAAAATTAAATAAATTTTAATTGAATACATGAAATTATTGTGTTTATTTGCTAACAAAAGATAAATGTTTAAAAAAAAAAATCCAAACTTTTATCTCAATTCTTCGATAAAAATTTCCCATATTCATGTTTTTAACACATTTGAACACAAATCATTTCAGGGTGAACTATGCCAAGACTTAATAGTCTTCAAGTCGGGCACGAGTTATAAATTTCTTTGGGCTCGGGCCGAGTTTAAGCATTAGTACTGTTGGGCGTGCCAGTTTAAAATATGGAATTTCGGTCTATACAGATATGTACCCTGGGTCTCACAATGAAAAGTAGTCCAGGATTAAAGTCAACTTCATACCCTGGAAGCGACAGCCCAGTGGTTAGAGTGCAGGCATTGCAATTGGACAACCTGAGTTCGATTCCTGCTTCTGCCCTAACTATCGCTGTATCGTCCAGAGTATGATCAAGTTAAATATGTGGGTCCGTAAGTCCTTCCAAGAGGTTGGTGGTAGAGAAAGGAGGGTGCAGTCCCTGTGAATGCCTCCCCCATTGGATTCTGGTCAAAATTGGGTGTCACTTCCCAGCTGTCCAAACTGATACCTTACACCTTCAGATAGGTTGGACTGTCTGCTGGGTCAAATAAGAACTTCATGCCCTATGGGGAATGTCAGAGAAATATTATGCCAATATCGAAGCTCCCTTCAAGGTTGACTCCTGGAAAGTTAATTAAAAATATCAATTTAAGTTATGATTCCTAATTTTCAGGGGTCTTGTATTAGTACTAGAATTCGATACGAGTCTTTTGGCAGTCACTTTTGATAATTTTTTAAAAGCAGTTTTCTACGGATCTACACATTTTGGATTTGAAACATCTAGAAAACGAAAAAACTATTTTAGTGTGACATTTCTGTATGTGTGTGTGTGTACGTCTGTCTGTTTGTGCAATGTATGTATCCACTCTAACTCAAAACTAATTGACCTACTTTCATAAAATTTTATAGGTAAGTCACTTGTGGGTTACCCTGGTGCTAATTAAATTTAGGTATAATTCAGAATAAAAGAACTGTTATCAGTCAGGAGCGGTTATCAAGATATTGGGAATTTCACTTTTTATGATGGAGCATGATATCACTCAATACATTAAATAAATGGAACGAAATTCAGTACGATAAATTACGTACCTAAACTCGTACAATTTTCACACTTTTTTAATTGATAAAACATTATAAATAATAATTATGCTTTAAAGTGTATTACCTAAATACTTTTAATATGTAATTTATTATTTAAAAGCTAATGACATAAATATTTGAATGATGGCATTTGCTGTTATCCACATTTTACATATAAAACAGTTATTTTTGTATCAATTCTAGCATAATTATATTTTAATAATTTTTATTTAAAAAATTTGATATTTTTTAAAAGGTTTGATCTCTTTTAAAATCTTTGATAATAAATGATAACTTAGATGATAAATGATAAGGACTCAGCAACAAATTCTAGAAGAGGTATAGGGTAGTTCACTAAGGATTTTTACTTATGGTTTCTTTTCAAATTTCGTTTCAGAAATTTTACTTGGAACATTAATTTCTCAGAAACTGTTATAGATATATAGGTAGCTTAGATGATGACTGATATGGACTCTGTATCAAGTTCCAGAAAGGGTAGGAGTTCACTAAGGGTTACTCTTTCCAGTTCTTTTTCCACTTCAGATTAAAACCATTGTTTGAAACATTTATTTCTCAAGATTAGCCATTGATAGAGCTTAGATGATAACTAATATGAATGCAACATAAAATTCTGGCAGGGCTTTAGGGATTCAAGAAAGAAGGATTTTCATTTACGTTTTTAGAGATGTCATTTCCAGTCTTTCCAAAAATTTGCATGACTGTATGAAATATGTAAAGGAGAATTAAATTAATAGTTTTGTCAAAAATAAAGCGTACACATCATTTGCCATCCTATAAAGACTTTTTGATTAATTTCTTGTTTTTTATGAAAGTTGTCTTTTTTTTATGATGTTAAATTGTAAATTAGAAACATAAAATATTCCAAGAACCACATCTTTAAATGATTACACATTCAAAACATTACACATTAAATAGCTATTTTTAACATTTTTATATGTACTTTTGTTTGTAATGCTTTATTTTATTCTCGAAAAAAAAAAAAGGTTAGAAAATTTGAAGGCTTTCTCTTAGTCCATCATCCTCAGCAAAAATAAATAGGCCTGTTACATTCTTTGATTGAAATAATCATAGAAAATTTCATTTATCGAACCTACAGACATCATTGAAAAACAGTTTCATTTTCAAGAATGCTCAAAATGCTTAGATCCATTAAATTTAAGAATCAAATTTTTGACTCAGCATAATACTTTTCCTTTACATATATCATGTATTGTAGGGGAATTTAAAATGGCTGACAATTCATTTCAGTAACACAGCCGGATGTTTCACTGGGAGAGCAGTTTTCAAAACAAAAACTTGAAATTTAATCAGTTGTGACCGCAATAACCTCATCCCTTGTGGCATTTAGGGGAATGGCACAAACAAGTCCCTATTGGGGTAGAGCTAAACTCCTGCAACAACCTGTTACTGATCCATTAATGTCAAATTTTGAGATGGTGGTATCATGCAAAGATGCAATATTTTCATTTTGCCACTATTCATTGCATAACCAATTATAAAATTTGGTTTCAACATAGCTCAGATTTTCTTTTTGCATAAAAATGTAGAATCTTTAATCTTTCAACAGACTTTTTAAAATATTTTTTAACTTGATTCAAATGTTTCTTATCATTGAGGAAAGATGAAAACACATTTTTTCACTTTCGCGTTAATTTTAAAAATACTTCTAATGCATTTAAAAATAATTTTAAAAATGGCTCCAATACTTATAGTCCAATTCTATGTTTTGCTAAAAATTCCAGGAAAAAATCTCCAAATCCAATGCTATATTTAGCTATTTTCCTTCCTTTATTGATTAACATGGAATTCTCAGGTTAGCTTCAGGCAAGAAAGTTTCCTCTTAAGAGTAAACTCTGTCCACTAATTTCGGTTGCTGCACTGGGAGCATGATTCCATATATTAATAACTACTAAAATCTTTTATATTAAATTATATTTACATTTATCAATTTATTATGTATTAATAACTATCAAAATTTTAATATGAATATTTACCCTACGTTATTTATTTTCAATGTATATAGCTGAATATCTAATAATTGTCAATTTTCAGGTTCCAAAAAAAATTTTTTTCAACTTTATAATTTCTAGAAACTTTTGCTCGGAATAAATTCTTGGAAATGTCTTTTAAGTTTTCAAATGAATGGACTGTTTAACATGATTAATGACATTTTAATGTATATTCATTATGTTTCCATGTCAGAAATGGTTGGTAAACAAAGTATGCACTATACATAACTCACCTTTATGCACTAACAGGAGAAACAGTATTTTTAAATTTTTAGTCAAATTAATAAAAACTATATGGGTGTTAGGAATGATAGGTAATAAATATATTCATCAAAAATGAGTAATAAAATTGTGATTTTCACTTAACTGCTAATAGCAAAGTTCCAAAACTTTAAACAGATATGGAAGAAAACTCTTAAATGGTGTTCTAAGACTGACTTAAAATCACTGGATGAAAAGAACAAATTTTTTGGACAATACCGTAATGTCACACATTCTTATGGACAAAAGAATATATGTAATTATTAGGTGATATCACATCTACTTCAATATATAAGCAATAAAATTAAAGACACATGTTAAAAGACTAGAGCACTCTCGGGTATCACTATACCCTTCATCAGTGGCTATATGAAAAATTACAGTGGAAACAAGCTCATATGTAGACCAGATCGGCAGACAAATTGGCATAAATCGGCTACAGAACAATGATAATATAAATAGGCTATTGAAGATTAATCAATTACAAAATTACAACAGTAAGTGTTATAAACGGGAGACATAGACTACATAGTTACCTGTGACGCTTCAGTTTATTGTAATTTATGCTTGGCTACAATTTGGACATTTCTCATTGTCTTTTCCTTGTATTTGTATTTAATACTTGTTTAAATTTTAAATCTCTTATTTATAACACTTACTATTGTAATTTTGTAATTGATTAATCTTCAATAGTCTGTTTATATTATCATTATTCCGTAACTTATTTATGCAAATTTGTCTGCCAATCTGGTCTACATATGAGCCTGCTTCCACATTAATTTTTCATATAGCCACTGATGAAGGGTATAGTGATACCTGAAAGCACTCTGGCCTTTAAACACTTGTACGTCTTATAGGATGGTTTTATTTGATTAAATCACCTTTTTATCTATGACAAGTGCCTTTAATTTTATTGCTTATAAAAGCATATGTATTCATCCATTTCCCCAAATAATAACGCTAAAACTTTTTATTAATAAGGATTTTTTTACAATTTAAAATCATAATTTCATATGATTTACCCTTTTATTTTTATTATTTGTGTTTTTCACGAGTGTAATTAAGAGATGAAAACTTAACTCATAATGGGGAACATTGACAGAAATGGCAAATTTTCAGTTTTATGAAGTCATAAGTACATTTAATATTACTGAAAAATAATGACTTTCTTCTTGAAAAATATGTAGAATGGCTTGTATTCTAACAAATACTGCAAAATATAACAAACAAATACATATGTAACAAATACTGCAGTATATATATTTCAATTTTTTATCTTTAGTCTTGGTCTATAGTTACTTATTTGTAACAGATATGCTGGAGATGGGTTTTTTGTACTCACCATAGTTTATGCATAGTTTTTGATTAAAAATATAAATTTTGCATTTATATATATATCTTATTTATAATTATTATTTTTTTATGTTCAAGGGATACAAAATTGACAGTTATCAGATATTCAGCCATATACTTAAAACTTTTCTGAAAAATATTTTTGAAAATTCGGTTAAGATAAATTTTATATATGACATTTAGTAGTATAAAAGCATCAGGATTTTAACTTACTGTTGGTTTGTTAGTTGAAATATCTAGAGAAGAAAGTGATCCTTTTCTTAAAGTCAAAGAACGTATAGAAGAAATTATATTATCTACAGGTATCTTAGCTTCATCTTTTAATAAATGTTGTGAAACATTCTTGCTGTCCTTTGGCAATTCTATAGTATCCAATGATGCTGACTTAGAATGTCTTGAAAAGGCCAACTCATTTGCCTTCTTAGACGGAATTTCATAACCCATTACTTTTAACGAATAACTTGAAATATCAGTAGAATTTATATCAACTGAATTTAAATGTCTTTCCTGAACACTTGAGTTGGATGACAAAGTTTGAGGAGGATGCAATTCAACTTCACTCTTGGAATCTGGAATAGAATTTTTTTCTGGACTGGAAGGAAGATACTGAAGGTAGGTGTGGTCACTATCAAAGCCATTACATTCATTAAAAGATATACAGCACCTACATTGCTGGGGAGATTTATCACAAAAACATGCAGATGAGATATTCGGATTCATATTAGAAGATACAGATACTGAATTTAAAAATCTTTGATTAGGATGAGGTAGCAAAACTGCACTTTTTGAAGGAAATTCATTTACATTTTGGAAGGATTCACAACTACAAGAATATAGATGATCTTCTTCAGACTCATAGTCCACATAACAGTCTTTATTTTTCTGTGTATCTTTGATGTTCTCCATTCTGGATGGGCTATGGTTAGGAGTCATACATTCACTGGATGGAGTAATAAAAGCTCTAGCAGTCTCAGAATTATTATAAAGTTCGGAAGGAGAATTTCTTCGAGATGGGGAACTTTCACAGGGAACTTCCAATTTATGATTATGTAATAAACTGTTGTCAAGTATACTAACTTTTTCATAGTTAGAATTATAATTTTTTACAGTATCTTCATTATAAGTTGATCTGTCATCAGACTTTAGCACTTCATCAATATCATTAATTTCAATTTTGCTTGGATTTTCAACTTTTGATACAGGACCTAAAACAGATAGTAAATCAAACTAAACTACACATAGTAATGTTACAACAGAATATGAAGATTAAATGTAATTCAAATTTCAAATACAATGACATTCCCTTCCCCTTAATGATGGGAATACATTCTGAAATTTTCAATATTAAAAGAATCATCAATGGCAGCAAAGTGATGTATAGTCATTATTCTCAAAATTCAAGAAAAATACCAAATAAATACCATAATGATCAAAGTCTCTTGGTCTGTCCAGCTATGCTTAGTAAAAAACTGGCAATGAATTTAACAACATTTTAAAAATATTGCTAAATTGATTAGTGAAAATGGTGATAAATTAATGAAAATGTTGTCAAATTAATAAAATTTAAAATGAAAACGTAAGTAGGACATTGATTTTAAATTTTAAGAATGGATTGAAATTCAAACAAATTAACAAATGGATGGTATATTAATTATGTTTAAATAGAGTCTGCCTGTCCCACTTGATGATAAATTTGACAACCTGGCAATGTTTGGAAAATATAAAAAATTGACAAAATGCACCCATGTCTATGAAAATGTTACCAAATTATCAATAATTCAGGAAATATACACTATTCATATTCACTATTCATCTTTGATAATCCATGTCACCTTCAGGAAATTATTAATTTAATATACTTTATTCAAAATATAATGAATTTTACTGTTCATGGGAGAGCTATGTTTTGTTAGAGGCTCTAGGAGAGCATAAATTAATTGCATAATGTTAGGGTATAGTATGTATGTTTCGATAGGGAGTCATAAGAAATATTAATATTGAATAGTAGAGGTGTATGACTTGAAAGCGTATGTCAATATTAGAAACACAAGTGCTGAAGGTGGGAGGAAATCTTTTGCAACTTTATGGATGGTGGATGGGGAGTAATCTTTTGCAACTGCACCCCATTTTTTGATGGGCTTACTATTCTTATATATTCACTATTCAGTAAGAAGCAAAGCTAAAAATTGTAAAACATATAAATTATTAAAAATGCTGAAATAAAAAATCAACATGACATTAAATAAAAATGTTTGAATAAATTATTCACCCCCATTTGTGAAATTATAACAATGAGTCCAGCTATTATTCCAAATAATAATCAACAGTTACAATGAAGTATCATTCTCAGATGTGGATTAAACAAGACAGGTATAGGTATGTAAAGGCATGATCGTAATTTACAAATAAATATCATATTCTGACCACTTAAGCTAGGTAAAAATATAATGCAAAGATATTGTGCTATGGTATTTATACTAATTGGTTACACAATAGCAAGATATTGAAATAGTAGTTGATGTTTATTTTCATTTTGTTTCTATTGTCTTAATTTCTAATGCATTTTCCCATTGTACTGATTACACTCCAGATAGTGAATATAAGAAAGGTAAGCCCATCATAAAATGAGGTGCAGTTGCAAAATATTTCTCTCTACCTGTAGCACTTGTGTTCCAAATATCGACATACACATTCAAGTCATATACCTCTCCTATTCAATATTAATATTTCTTATAAGACTCCCTATCAAGACGTACATACTATCCTCTAACATAATGTGATTATTTTACACTCCCCCTAGATCCTCTAATAAAACATAAAATGGAATACTAGACCTGCTTCTTTATTCAATTGCACAATTAAAAAAGAAGTTCCTTATGTAAAAGATAATTTTAACACTGCATACGAAAAGTACATAATAACCTTAAAAGTTAATTCACTCTCACTACTATATGAATTAAATTATATAATGACATAAAGGCTGAATTTCAGATTTTTGATTGAATATTTAAAGTAATTATTACTCAGAAGAAATGGCTTTAAAAATACTGGACTAAGCAAATCATATAAAAAACAAGAAAAAAATAAGAAAGATTAATCATGCATAAAGCATTAATTATGAAACACTTTCCAACTGAAATGCAATTTTATTTAAACATCTCTAAAATGAGATACATTCAGTCGTGATATTTTTAAACTTATCATAGTACAATAATTGGAAACTTAAAACTTCATAAAAAAGGTAATGCTATAAAATCACTTGCTACTCTAAGTAAAATCAATGAATATTCCATTCATATCATTTATATTCCAGACTCCAAACCTAAATAATTTTGCGTTAAAAATTCAACAATTCTTATATAATCATCTTACAATCGCTTGTTTTGTTTACATTTTGCATATGTTAAAATTAGGCTTTGTTGTAGAAATAATCAAAGTTTAGTGATCATTTAAAATAAAAATTATTGTAATTATTTAAGCACAGAATTAAGAAACACAGATAATATGCAAAAATAAAGCAGTTTTAGGACAGATGCAACACCAAATATAAATATAAGAAAGATCAATCATGCATAAAGCATTCATTATAAAACACTATCCAACTGTAATTTTATTTAAGCATCTCTAAAATACGATAGATTCAGCGGCAATATTATTTTAATTATCACAGAACTACAATAACTTATTTTACTTGGAAAATTAAAACCATGAAGGTAAAAGTACGTTCTAACTGAATACTTAAAACTTCATTCAAACTTTATTCAAATGACATCATTGAAATATAAATCATCTGGCTCTCTATGTAAAAACAGTGAGTATTTCATTCATGTACTTTTATTCCAGACTCCAGAGTTAAATAATTTTGCGCGAAAAAAATTCAGCAATTCTTATGCAACTCATCTTACAAGTACTCGTTTACATTTTATATTAATTAAAGTTAGGCTTCATTGTAGAAATAATCAAAGTTTGATAATCATTTAAACTCAATATTGTAACTGCGTTGGCACAGAATATGGATGCACAGAAAAAATGTAAAAATAAAGAGTTTTTAGGATGGATGCAACACTAAATATAAATTAAAAAGAACTTTTAAAATCACGATTTTGACACAAGATGGATGCCATATTTCATTCTGAAGTGGGTTGTGTGACCTCTTTATATTATATGGGTATCATTAATATTTTAATTTTTATTTAAAAAACTACTGAACATATTTTGCTGAAATGTTTTTTATATATTTTATGGAATAATTTGAATATTTCCTAAAATTTTTGAAGCAATTTGTGAAATTTAATTTTGCTTAAAAAATGTTTGAAAAATTAGGTTCCATGCGGTTTAAGTATTTCATGTATTTCATTTTTTCAACCTGAGTTCAATCCAAAATTAATTGAGTGATATTTTTCATTTACATTCCCATATGACCCACAAACCGTCTAAATAACATACTAAAATTTCATTTTGATAGTCATTTTTACGGCAGTTATCATGAGAACAGACAGACAGAATGAACAAAATCATAAACATTTTTCAACTATGTTGTAAAGTGTTAAAAAGGAACAAGCAATTTAATTATTTAATTTTACATTTCCCTTGATATACAACTTTTAATTTTACACTTTTAAAAACATGAAAATGAAATAAACTTGCATTATTTCAAGGAGTCTTACACTAATTAACTATAATATTACAAACTTTGTCAATTTATTGATAGAATAAAAATAGCATGAAATAGTATACAATTTTGAAAAGACAACTGTGAAGTCACTGATAACCATTTATTAGTTTTAAAGGTAGATTTTGGCTAAATTGTGTAACATTTGTTTTTATTGTCAGTTACCTCTTGCATAACTTATTAAATAAATGATTTCTAGCTTATACCAAATAAAATTACACATATTTATTATAAAAATTCTGTAACTACTTATTTTATTAAAAGTAAAAATTTCTTCTTTTCTAAATCAAATAGTAATTATTTTTTTAAACCCTGCCTATTCAACCAGTTTAAAATACTGTTGGATACAAGTTTCCATACTTACACTTTAAAATAGTATAAGAATTAGGGACACTATCAATAAATGCCTAAATGATGCTGTTATGGTTATTTTTAAACCTTAATCACTGACTTTGACCTCTCATGGATTATGAGGTTGTGAAGATTACAGGAATCGATGGCTTTAATGTGTATCCCAATCGGCACAGCAAACATATTGCACAATACGATCTGCCAATAGATATAATATTAAAAGGCATGACTGCACAAATGGCTTTTTAGCTATATTCTATACATATTATTTGTGTTTGAAATAATTAGACAGATCAGCTCGACTTAATAAATAAAATAGAAAATATGATATTTTGTAAATAATATATTAAACTATTAGTTTATAATAGTATGAATTTCTTTTTATATATAAATAAATTTAAATATAGAATTTTATTATAAAACATACTGAAACAGAATAATTTAATACTCAAGTAATATAAGTTACTACAAAAAATATTCATAAATTACCAGCAGGAGATGCAATTGTTAGTTTCAACTTTTCATAAAGCATCTTTTCTTGTTCTTTAAATTCTTCTTGAAGTTTTAACCACTGCTTATTTTGTTCATCAAAAAGACGTTTCACACGCATTTCATGGCTTTCTTGAAGTTCTTGATAAATACGTTTAAAATAATCTTGACCTGTATGATCATCGCATTCATTCAAATCATTGGATAACCTAAATAAAAAATAAAAGTGTGTAATAAAATGTTATTTAAAGTAGCTTCATATTTAAAAAGCTTTAACTTGGGGAATAAATTACAGAGATCCTAGTTATAAAAATATACATTAAATGTACAGAACTTTCTATTATTAACAACCACACACATACAGAAAATTATTCCGAAAAGTATCAGTTTCAAGATTTTGATTTGCCATATTTATAGAGTGTGATAAACCTATTTGTATACCTCTTTAATTGTAAAATACGGCAAAACTAGGAATGAAATATTTCAGAAAATGATTTATATCGAAATATAGACTAACTGCTTATAAAAAAACTTATAAACAATTTAGTGGACAGAAAAAAGGCCAATATTAATTTTGCTACTACACACTACAAATAACCATATTGATACTATTTTAGGCACTTATCGGTTATAGGGACCATGAAGCCAAACATGGCAACACGTAGGGATCACGCCAAATTCTGGTTTATACTGATTGCTTATATTATAAGTAGGTAGCGCTAATTTGAAATATTGCCAACCTGTTAATAGCCATTAGTTTAAATTTAGTGCCATTTTATTCCTGTTAGCTGGACTGTTTTACTGTTAGCTAGATTTTTTTACTATTTTGCTGCAATGATGAAAATCTGAAATTTGCCTATGAACGAAGATGCTATGAGGTACTTTCAACAGAAGGAAATTTTACCGTGACACTGTTTTTGTCCAAACGGTCACGCCATGCGGCTGCAAGTAGGCAAGAAGTGTCACTGGAGGTGTAACATTGTTGGTTGTCGGCATACTGTCGGTCTTCGCATGATGAATCGGTTCTCAGGATCTAGGATTCCGTTTAGTGTTCATCATTGTGTTTGTAGTGAATTTCTCGCATCGGATTATATCGCCAATGTCCGTGTTGGCAACAACTCAGAAAAACAGTTGCTAAGTCATGGTCCCTATAACCGAAAATACCCTATCTTAATGTGATTATATGATCTTCATTATACTAATTTCTTTATTTTCAATTTATCTTATTTCAAAGCTTCAGCACTCAAAATAATTGTATATGTATTATTTGTGCTTGATATCTAAACTTAATAGCCCATTTTTACAAATGGATATTTTTGAAAATGAGTGAAAATTAAGTGGGACAGTTAAAAATATATTTTGTTTTTGGGCGGATTCAGGCTCTATTTTAAGTTAAGCAGTTCGGTCTCAGGCTCTCTAAATTGAGCCCAAACTCATCTCTAATGCACAGACACAGGTGAACATTTTCAAAAACATGTTAGAAATGCATTTAATTCTTAACATGTGATTTTCTTCGACTAAAATATCAAATATGAAAATTTTTTAGATAACAATACCGTCTCTATACACTAGTATAAGTAATTAATAATCAGAGGTCAATTTAAAAAAAATCAATTTCCATACACAAATTACAAAATGATTTTAAAATTTTATCCTTAATGGTTTAGGAAATATTTCCAATTGCACCATCTTTTGATCTGGGAATTACTTTTTACTTTCCATACATATATAATGTATAAGAAAATTGTTGTATAGGTCGAGTTTTCAACAGAAAAAGTACATTTCAAGCATACCTGAACTCAAATCAAATGTTTTTGAGGTGATACCTGCGTGTATGTGTGTGTCCATGAGTTTCTGGAAGCGAAATCTCAGAAACAAATGAAGCATTTTGAAAACATTTGGTGTAATTATTACAATCAGTGAATACTAGAACCCTATTGATTTTAAATAAATGTAATCAAATGTTCAAAAGACCCTCCCCGATTTTCAATGAATATTTGAAAAATCAATTAAAAATCAGAACTTTTAATAATGTTACATAAATAATCAGTTAAAACATAATTTTTTATTAAAAAACAAATAACACAAACTTTAGAATGTTAACATAAACTATTCTTGAAATATTAAATGCTTTTCACCAAATAAATTTACCAAACAAATTACATAAAATTAAAAAAATAAATATTGTCTAATATTTCTATTATTCATTATGCAATATTAGGTGACAAATTTGTTACCATTTGTTCTCATCAATCTTAGTTTAGTCCATTCACAGGAAAAGATACTTTTTGTAACAATTTTATATTTTGATGCAAAAAATTTGTAAATAGTCACCAATTTCACAGGATAATAATTAAATATCAATTGCATTTTGATGAGGATTTTGCACATGAGTATAAGTCATTCTATTTGGACTAATAAGTTGCCAAAAGCAGGAAATTTCAATTTACATATTTAATATTCAGTGTCAACAACTGTGTTATATACCTTTATTTATTTATCTGCACATTGGGCACTATGCATAGGATTATTAAATAGTTGTTTATTTTGTTTAATGGACACAAGAAATTTTTTTAATTGTCAAATTAGACAAAATATAAATTAATTTGGTACTTTAAAATAGATGTACATACTGTCATCAAGAAAAATGCCAAGTATTAATATATGATTCAAAGCCAAAAACTTTGTGCTGTGGATTTTGTGCATCATTATTGACTTGTGAAAGAAGTAAAGTCATTGCATAATGTAAGGAAAGTCATGTGATGCCCACATTAGATATTTTTAAATTAAGACAATTTTTATTCAACAGTTCAAACTCATTTGAAGTAGGATTATATGTCCATTACAGACAACCTCCATAGTTCAGTGCTTTGGCACTTATTATCACTAGTCAGAATGCAATAGTCGATATCTGCAGTGGCAGCAAGAAAACTTGATGTGTGCCACAACTTTACAAACCTCTGAAAGAATTGACAAATTCAACTCTATCATGTAGCCAGGTTCAAAATTCTTCAAAAATAAAATTGAGCCCAAAAAAGGCTGCAACAGCAAAGTTCATACACCCGTAATATGAATAATAGGTGCTCATTTGCACAGTTACATAAGTAAGCCCTGCGTAGTCAGATCTGAAACAACTAACAATTTATCAATCCTTGCTAGAGAATATTATACATTTTAAATATACATATTTGGCCCTTTCTAACCAATGGACAAAAATATAAAATTACAAAACTTACTTCTCACCCAGCTGTTCACGTTCAGCCAATTCCAAATCAGCACTGGCTTCAGATACAGGTGCAGTTTGGAGTATAGTTATACTTGGGGTAAAATCATGCACACTTGTATTTTCAGAATTGGATTTTTCGTAGCTGTTCTCTTTTACAACAGGAAATTCAACAACCACTGATGGTGTTAAATCCCCATTGCTCAAACTGGTATGTTCAGGCAAGTTTTCAAAATTTAAAATCGGAAACTTTATCTGGGGAAGAGATACAGGGATATCTACTTCTACCTTCTCTTTAATAAAAGCAGAGTTAGATTTAAGTTCATCTTGGTCTTTCAAAGCAGAACAATGAGGAGATAAGCATTTGGCATCAAAATTACATGTGCAATCAGCATGTGCAAGAATCAATGCAGATGAAGGCTCATCTAATGTATATGAATTATGTCTTATGTGTTTCCTTTTGAATGAATTATTTTCATTATTCTGTAAAATGGGGCTTTCTTCAAAATTAGGTGAAATGTCTGTGTTTCCTTCGATACAGACATCTTTATCAGGTATTTCTTTTGATTCTTCAGATTCTTTGCTATCCTCCTTGATTAAATGGCTTGTTTTAGAACCACTGAAAGCTTGTGCTTCATCTACCATATTTGAAACTATCTTAAAATTTGTATTAAAAGGTTCACTTTGTGATTTCTTTACATGCATATTTTTAGCACAGCTTTGAATGATCTTCATATAACTATCAACAGAATGTGCTCTTTTTAACGTTACCGAAAGAAAATCTTTGTTTTCAGATGTATGTACCACTTCATCTGCAATGCTTAATTCATCTTCAATATTATCAGTGAATTCTGCCATAGTTGATGCACAAGGTGTAAGTTCATTCTCTGTATTTACAATAGTTTCGGAACTAGCATCATCAGATCTAGACAAAGTGTATAGCTGGCTGGAAGATTTGGAATCCCACACAATAGCTGAATTGTCTGGACTGAATTCACAAGAATGATCCATATATTTTTCCAAATCGGTACTTTGAGTCATAGAAGTAACAATACTCTCTGAATCAGTATCGGGAGCCATATATTTTTGACTGCAAATGACTGTAGGTAATGATTCACATTCAGTTTCTTCCACAGTGGACTGCTCGTCACCTAGATTCACATTTGGTTGCAGTAAGGAAAAAGTTCTGCAAGGCACTTCAGGGCTTATTTCACAATCAAAGTTGCTACTCTGGAAGTTTTGATCATACTCTGCTTGGCATACATGGCAATCTGGGCTGATATTGCTATGAGAACATTCAACACAATTAACTTCAGCTGTTTCCGAACCAAACACAGAATCATGGACAGTTCTTGTGGCATATCTGTGGCTGTTTTCAACAACATCAGAACAAACAATGGCACTATTATGAACGGAACTGTAAATACCACTAGTCGGAAATTTACTTATTGCTACAGAAACACCTTCTTGGAAATCTTTAGAGGATGGATACCATAAGGCACGGCTCTCCTGTGCATCAGTTTGAAAATCTGAACCGTTATATGACTTGGAAGATACACAAGAATCCTGTTGAAAAAATATATTTTAAAAATTATCGAATATAACGAAAATTAAAGTAAAAATTAACAAAACCTCAAACCCTCTTTATAATAATAAAGGAAGATGTCTGTCTATCTGTCCATTATGTAGTGAAAAATTTAAGCGAAAAATTTAACTACAAAATTTGTACATTGATACTTCAGGTCCGAAGACACTCAGAGTGTTTTTTGTTTAAATTCAAATTATTTTTTATAATTATTAAATGTAGAAGCACCATTTTGAGAGAATTTTGCAACAATCGGTTCCTTAGCGATAAAAAATATTATTGCAGAGTTTTCTATCTTGAAACCATTGGAAAGATCAAAAAAGATCTTTTAAATGAAATTTAAAGCAGATTCATAGGATAATTCCTTCATACTTAAAAAATTGAAAATTCATCAAAATATGAAAAGTTTATGATATTTCATATGTATATTGTAATAATTTTTTTTTTTTAATTACTCTATTCCTGAATTTTCTATAAATTTTAATGTTAAACTTCTCATAAATTCTTAAAGTGCTAATAATTGAAATGCCGATAGCAACTTTTTCTCCTATAACCGGTTATTCACCTTTCTTCCATACTGGTCATTGGTAGTTGGGGGGGGGGGGGGGGGATAAGCAAACACAGTGCCACAGAATTTACAACAATGTTTGACAGCGTTTCTTAATGAGATAGCAATTTTTAAAAATTTTATGTTAAAGGAATTTTTTCGTTTTGTGACTTCAAGTATTTCTATTTATTTGTGTTTATTTTAAGCAATTTAAAAGTTTGACTTTTGAATATTAGTTTCATAATTTCATTAATGTAAAAGATATAGCATATAAAAAATATTTTGATGCTGTTCTACCTATGATTGGCAATCGACAAACCAGATGTTTGTACAAATACATGGTGAATTCCAAGCATATCAAAGGAGCTTATTTTGGGTGTGTTACACTTTTATTGCACAATTAGCATAATTGTGCATGGAAAAAATGGAATGATTTTAATTCAAAATAGGTGATTTGAAAATTGAGTGGCATTATCTGTATCTATATTATTTAGGGAGCAGGTGCTTATTCAGAACCTGAGTAATGCTGGAAAATTCAATCTTGTAGTATAATATAATTCTCCATTTGGCTTTTTATTAAACATTGGTTAAGATAAGCAGATTAAATATAAATACAATGCACAATTAATATGCACAATATCACATATAATATATAATTACTAAGGACATATGGAGGATTACAAAAAAATCAAAATACATAATACCAATTTGATAAAACAATCTCAGGTCAGATGTTAATTTTCCCGTGGACCACAGATTAGGAACTCTTGCCCTAGGCAATTATTTAATACTGTTTATTTAAGCTAACAAATTTGTTTAAAACAATAGAGTTTCGAATTTTTGTTAGCCATGTATTATTTTCTATTCAAATTATTCTTTATAACATACATAACAGTGTAGAAATCCCAGGTTACCCAACTCACCCTAGGGTTTGAACAGCAATCTGAGTGGCTGCATACATAATAGTGTGTAATTTTGGTTATAATACAGCAATATTCATAGAACATTTATTGATTTTGTGGATGAAGTTTGTCTTTAGAATCGTTGGACAGACTTGGTTTGTTAAACATTTACTTTGAGGACTCTGTTATCACAAATGAATGCATTAAAATGTTCTCAAACCTTCAGATGCCAAGATTATTGAGAGAATAACTGGCCATATACACATGTTGTATCCATCACAGAAAATTGGCACCTGTCTTTTTTGAAAGGAGAAGAATGTTAGTTAGAGGGCATTGCTACATGCCACTATTCCCTTTCTGGTAGGTCAGACACTCTGGGTGTCAACAACAACAACATGCCACTATTCCATAAATGAAAGTATAAGCAGGTCCACGGCACTTTCTTTAGTTGCTGCTTCATTTCCTGTTGTTACAAGCAGCACATAAGCATCTGTGCAATCATGTCACATGGTTTTAATAAGTGCATTTATTCCTTTTGTTTGTTAGAATTTAGTTTATAGAACTATATAGATTGCAGCTGGATTTGTGGAACATTAAATCAAAACAATTCATAAACATAAATTTAGAAAATGACAGATTTACAGAATTTTACCGAAAAGTGAATCCTAGTGCTGATTGAGAATCCATTAAAAAAAAAGAGTCAATGAGAGGATATTTCTAAAAGGAAAGCATTGGAAAAATTAAACAAACTTGGTGCATCAACAGATGAGCAATATGTGACAAATCTTTACAACACAAAATGCCCACAAGCTTGAATAATTTATAAAATTCTAGTCCAATGGTGAACAAACAAGTACTGCATATTTCTAAGCTCATTTAATTAAAAAAAAATTTCAGTTATTCTAATCCTAATATACTTTTCTGAATACTTTTATTTTCAAGTTACATAGGTACCTAATTTGGCGGGGTTTGGTTAGATATATCATCAATTCTGGGTATTCTTCTGATTGTAAAGAAAAAAGATTAACAAATGATACATAATCAATAATTCAACTGTTTTTTTTTTAAATGGTATGATTTAGTTATAAAATGTGAAAATTAATCTTTAAGCCCTTTTTTTTAATTTGTATACATTTGAACTATCTAAATTTGATTTCTTATAATCTAAATAAAATTTAGTATTAATTAAAATTAGCCAAGCTACAGTTAATGTATCTGAGATTTTTGAGAACAAACAGTACACTAAAGAATATAATATTTCTCATTTTGAATATTATTCTGTAATGTGCAGGTACAACAAAATTTAGAGTTTATCAAAAGCATCACCACCCTTAAATAATTTTTTTAAATATTCTGGATTATTTTCTATTATTAACAATGGCAGTAATACTGCTTCCTTTCAGAAAGCTACTTATTTTGCTATTGAAATCTCGAAGGGTAGTAGCCCATAAAAGTACTATTTTGTATATAAATTTGCCATCCGATGTATAAAACTGATACTACTAACACACACACCCTGTCCCTTATTAAAGCCATTCTCAGCTATTGTGTACAGGAATATTTAGTCTGATCTTTTTCTGTTTGTAGGCGAGGGCAGTTTTTGTGACATACCAATTTTACACTCATCCTTTATTGTCACGCTCACAAGTTATTTTACAGCTCGTTAAAAAAATAAATATGTGGACAATTAATTTTCCCAGAAAAAGATTGAGAAAGCAAAAGTTGCATAAGGTCTTAATCTATCTCATAACATTGAAGTAAAAACTATATATAGATATGTAGTGCCTTATGTACACAAAAAATAATATAAAACAGAATGCTTGGATTCCAAAAATGGGAAATTATCATTTTAAGAAATATTGTAATAACCAAACAAATGCAGATCACTAACATTTTTTTAAAATAATAAAAGGTATGTACAACATGCATGAATTCCGTATTAATAACATTTTCAAATAATCATTTTAAATACAATTTCACTATGCATTTCAATTTAAGTAACAGTAGATACTTTTTATTATAACAAGAATTGACTTCAATAGTAATTATGCTCGAATACATTCTGCTATACCTATATCTCATGACAAATTGTACCAGCATATTTTGGGCTTTGAAAAAAGTTTATTGTTATTTAATATATTCTAGTAATTACATATAGGTGTTTTTTAAATGAAATTAATATAATTTAGTGTTTTAAGAACTCTTTTTAAAGAAGTTTTTTAATTTTATTTTAGTATTATAAAATTTCAAATAAAAATTTTGGGACTTATGCATTTCTAAACTTGAAAAATCTAACAAATTAACAGATTATTTTAAAAAATGGAATGTTATTTCTATTACAGTAACCTATGGCTAAAAAACAATAAAAAATACTTTATGATGTTAATTTTTTAAAATTTTATTGAAACAAAGCATGCTTTGATTTTAAATGCATTGATTTTTAATAAAGAAAATATTATACTCTATACAGATAAAACGACGGCTATACAGATATCTGGCTATACAGATCAAACGATGCATTTGAAATCTCCTTATGATTATAACTGATCAGGACTGCAATGATTGAAAATGTGTTTCAGTTATTTTGATAATGAAACACCACTATTTAAAAACCGGTTTGGGTTTTTGGGTTTTGTTTTTTTATCCTTCTCTGGTTACAAACAGACTAAAAGAGAATTGCTTGCAGTTATATGGCCATGTGATGCACAGACTTGTATTTACAGTCTTTGCTGGAAATGTTGTCAAACTATGCAACAGAATCTAGCTGACTTTAATTTCTTCAGAGTAACTGGATAACTGAAGGAAAATGGCAACATCATTAACCACAACCAGGAGTTGGCAATTTTCAATGGAGTTTTCAAATATGCTCCAAGTTTATTTTCAACTAAAGGAGTTGTAAATTCTATTAATCACTCTGGAAAATTTTCTATTCAAATGAAATGGTAAAATAAAGTAAATAAAAATTGCAGTTAAATCTGTTTTATTTAGCAAATTAATTCTTTATCTCATGCTAACTTCATACTCATTTTTATAAAACTAACTAGAACGAATTACCCAGCGTTGTTGAGACTCAGACAGTCCGACCTACCAGAAAGGTGTAAGATAACTATTTGGATGGCCAGAAAGAGCCACCCAATTTAGAGCGGAACCCAGTGGGGGAGGCATCCAAAGGGACCGTACCCTCCTTCCCCTACCACTAACCTCTCAGAAGGACTTATGGACTCACATGTTTAATGTGATCGTACTCCGCGTGAACACGGCAAATTACCCAGTGTTGCCCGAGTCATAAATAAACACCTGCTACTACTCAATTCCCCAAACACACTATCCGCAAAGGGAAAAAAAATACCTCGCAGCAAAGCAGACAAAAAAAAAAAAAAAAAAAAAAAAAAAATTCAAAATCTCTGGTACACCTCTTCCTGAAATTTCCTCTTAAATGCCAAGAACTCATCTATTATACACATCCTGCTTACCCCTTTTTTAAAAGGGATCTGATACAGAATAGGGGGAAATCGAATATTCTTTGAAGTGTGAGACAGTTCATTACAATGACTGAATACAATAACTTAAAAACATACAAAAATTAAAATTACTCATGAAATCGAAAAATATTTTTGTTAAAATGCTAATACATATGCGGAACTTTTATCCAAATTATAGAATTATTTCACCTTGTTCTTAAGTACCTGTGTACCAAATTTCATGGCTGTACCATGATTAGATTTATCACTACAGACTGCACACAGACATCTTCCTTTATTATGTAAGACTAGAACAAATTACACGGAACTGCCCAGATTCTAAATAAGTGTCCACAATGTATAAATAATTAAATAAGCACCCGCTGCTTAAATAATACATTTGAACACAATTTAAAATGGCTTCGAACCAAAAGTGCATGAAACAAATTACACTCACTCTCCACAAAAGCAAAAAATATAAGAATCACAATTGACCGTATATTCATTCAACACACCGCTCATGCAAATGCTAAAGGCTAACCATTCCTGTACAGGTGATAAGGCGATTCCGAGGAATTACTTCCTTGGAAGAGAACTCTGTTGAACAGAATTTTTTTTTCATACACCCCCTCTCAGCCCAAAATATCCATTCCTTTACGACAAAATGAGTGGTTCTTTATTACATATGTTTCTACCTCTAATGGGTCTGATAACTTGCGACAACCTGTGAGATTTGTTCAAAAACTCAATGACATACCTCAAATAAAACAATTATAATTAATCAACAGATGGGTTTATGGAATTATGTTTTTCTGGAGTGGTCTGTGATATTTTAAGCAACTGTTGAAAAAAAACAAATGTTGGATTTAATAATTTTAATTTATTACACTATAAAAATAGGAAAGATTTAAGGCTCATGAAAAGTATGTATTTTTAAAAAAAGTCATTAACTATCTATTTATCATATGGTTTCCATTCAAAGTTTGTTTGAAAGATAATTTTTCGATCTTTCTGATGGTATCAAGATGAAAACTCTGTGACAATATTTTAGGTCACTGAGGAACTGACTTGCAAGTACTATATAGTTATATAGATTATCAAGCAAGCATATAAATTATTGTTAAGTTTATATATTTTCTACTCAATATAGATTTATATAGCAATATTTTATACTCAATATATATTTCCATTGACAGTTGTCATAGCATGTTCCTACTGCTACTAGTACACAATGATTTACACACTGATCCATTAACATTTAACATTTATTAAATGTAAAATTTAATAATTTTTTGAAGTTTAGTAAAAACTTTTGAGAATGCATAAAAAATCAATTTATGTAAACTTTATTTTAATTACTTTTTTCCTTAAATCCAGTTTTTTTATTTGAAAAAAGCTATATTTTGTTTACTTTTTCAAAAAAGTGGCTTCTTTTAAACAGTTTAAACTCAAAAATGTCAACTTTTTTTTTAACCTGGCTAAAATCCACCAACTCTATAATAGTAACAAAACTATTGTGGAATGAAATAATGAATAAATAAATTTTTAAAATGTTCTATAAATATAGTCACTTTCACCTCATTATTTTGTCAAAAGTAGAAAATAAAGATTATAATTAAATATATATTTATATTAAAAGCAGTAATAAGTAAAAGTAATATTATTTATAGTAAAAGCCAAATTATTTAATAATAAAAATTCACTTCATATAATTAACATTCAACTAGTAGATAATTAATATTCTATAATTTCTTCCATAAATTTTTCAAAAAAAGAAAATAAAAACATTGATTTTATTAAAACCAACTTAACATCAGCAGGTAGATCAGTTTGTCCCCATCTACCCATCTAATAAAATCTGAGTGATTTTTTTAAGGAACAACCCTGCTTCTAATTTGTCTAAATAAACTTTTCTGGGGCATATTTAAAAAAAAATTAAACGATTCTGCGGGAAAACTAAAATAGTGTCTCGTTTATATTTTAAGTGATTCCTATACAGAAAAATTGGGTCCAAATATAGCGTGAGCAGGTTGAGTGGGTCCAATGCAGAATCAAAAATACAACACGAAAATTGTACCAAAATCAGAAAGCAAGCAAAAAGTGTTACTTCATTATAAGATCTTCAGGCAAGCGAAAACTGCCTCTATCTTGTTTATCACTATCCCTACTTCATAAACTGTGTTACATAACTTGACAGATCGTATCCACCCCTCTCTTGAAGAGCACGCATAAGACACCAACTTATGAAAGTTATCAAATGATATGAAAGTTATATGAAAGTTATCAAATGATGAATTTAATTGTAAAACATTAACAAATGAAATTATAATAAAAGAAATTAAAGTTTTGTAATGCTAAGACATAATACTTCACGATGCAATATTTGAAGAGCCTACCTCAAAGAGTTAATTATTGATCTAATTTTAATTCTGAGCATTATGTTGTTATGAAATCATTATTTTAATTTAAAAATATAACAAATAAAGTTACAAAAAGAATGGAAGTTTTTGGCAAGACGTGAAACTTCATGATGATAAATGTTGAAGGTCATACCTGGAAAATGTATATTTTATTCTGAGAAATACGTCAAAAAGGTGAAAAGTGCGAATCTTTTATCAGAACACCAAGATTTTTTAGGGAATGCTTATAATATTGTTAGAATCTTATATTTAAAATTTCCAATTCCTATCTATAAAACTGAATATTTTAATTGTCTAGTTGGGCTGGTGCCTGCTGTTTGACCTTCGTAACTCCGCAAGTCTCAAGAATCCATAAACATGATGGGAGAAATCAGTCTTTGTTCGGAATGGGTTCTTTTACATTTTTAGAATTTAAAAAAATCTGTATAAAAGAAATTATCAACTTAATCAAAATTCCAGGTCATAGAGCACCATCAAAATTTATCTATCAATCATTCAAAAAGAAAAGAAAAAAACCGAGGTTCTAACTTTATTTTTGAATGAGAAGATATATTTTCCACACACCCTTTTTTTTTTTACCCCCAAAATGATTTTTTACAAATATTTAAAAATCTATCAAATTTTTTGCTCTTAAACCACCTCTTCAGTTCGATACCTAAATTTAAAAAAAAAATGTACTTTTATGCTCAATAGGGGCTTTGAAATCCAGTTTATATACATATATACATGATAACGTTTTAATTTATCAGATTACAAAAGTTTGTGACTTTTGTAAGAATTGTGCTTCATGTACATCATTATGCGTAGTAAATTTGGAAGCATGAAATATTGGATAGTAGTACCAGAAATGGCCAGGGCATTATGGAAAAAGCAAAATTTTTTAACAAGTGATGAACATAATGAATGTATTCTTTTCTTAAAATGGATTTTTCTAAGACCTTTATGTTATATCAGTGATGCTCAAAAATCATCCAGTTGTACATAAAGCAAACAATAAACAATGAAAATAATAAATAAATCAATAAGTGAAATGATGTATATAAATAGTGTATATAAAGACAAAAGAAAAACTATTTTATAATTTTTTTTAACACATACAAGGATAATTTATATATATATATATCAGTATTTATATCACCATAAAACTTTTTATTGAGCTTATTTTTATTGAACTCATTATTTATCATCTAGCTCGCCTTACTTTTTCATGCATTTTTACCGAATGTTCTTTTCTTTTTAATATCTCAGCTTCTTTATTAGCTGCAGCAGCACGCAGTTGCTGGAGTTCATGCCTGCGACTTGGAGTTAACTATTTTAAAATCAAAAACATATTAACAAATTAATATTTTAAACAGTTTAATCATAATTGTATGTTTAACAAGTAACAATGAAACATTCAAAGGCACATTAGATAAACATTGGTTACAGATCTTTGAGTACAAAGCTCTAGGAAAGAACTGATTAAGAAAGGAAAGGATATACCGAGTTAAGTACTGACAGTACAAGATTTTAAGTTAATTTATCTTTTTTTTCATAGCCTGACCAGTCATTCCATGTTTCATCAGAAACCTAGAACCTTTTATAATCATTACGTTACATTAATTGTAAGATAGAAATCTAGTAAATAAAAGGGCAGCAAAAGCTAAAGATCACAAGTGGTGCAATAAAAGTTTTAAAGTGTAAAAAAGACATTTTATTTAAAATTATAGATATAACAACTCAAGTAGATAATAAGTTACAAACTAAGGAATCATATACCTGTTAAAATATATATAAAAAAAAAACCTTTTTATCAAATGAAAGTAGCAATGAAATTTTTATCCATGGGAAGAGAAAAAATGATGTTTCTTGGTTACATATTTTATTAATAAATTTCTTTCAAATATGTCACAACAATTAAAGTGACATTGCAATTTACAATGCAGCACTTGTTTCTGTACTCAGTGATTCATTTGGGTTAATAAGAAAACAATTTGTAAAGCTTTCTCTCTGCACCTAATCTATATCATAATTTTCTGTTAACTACACAGAATGTTGAAAAAATTTCCACTATGCAAAGCTGTCCATGCTACAACTGCAATTAAAGTATTCACAAACAATATCACTATCATTTTATTTGCTATATCTAAAATAATATTGCTTTATCTAAAATTATAAAAGGTAAACTAATATCAAATTGATATGGAAGAATATAAGATCACTGAATTTCTATAATTAAAATGTTATATAATAATTTGAAGTATATCAAATTTGCATTAGTAACAGAGTTCTTGACCGGTGTTGTTAACCAGCAAAATGAAAATTTATAGCCTTTGAGCTATGAGCTATGTATACATCAACTGATATTATAACGAAATTAGAAATTTCAGAAATAAAATTTTTTATAAAATTTATATAATTTAATTTATATAACTTAGCAAAGTATATATAAATTTGGGTGATTAGTTGGAAGAGAACTTTCTTGGATGTTAAAATTGAATTGTGTGAAATGATATTTTGTTTATTGAGAATATGATATAGAATGAAAAACATATAATTATTATTTTGATAAGGATACAATGAGTTAAAGAAATTTGTGAATTAAATGATGGAACATGAGATTTAATTACTATCCATTAATGAATATATTTAGGTTATTTTTGTGAATTGCCTACAATATGTTTTGTTTTATAATAATTTTGATACTGTATGGATAAAATATGAAGGTACCCAGATTTAGTGGAACTCATACATTTTTTAGCTGAGTGAATCACTCCCATTAATTAAAATTAAGAGATCTGATATAATATTGGATGTTTTAAAAGTCTTAGTTAAGTGAATGAATTCAGTATGGTAAGATTCTGAGATTGAACAGCCTTGTTCTTTTTTTATCACGAGCAGGTATCTAATGCTTGCATTTTCCCCACTTTGGGAATCTCTATTATTTTTGGAGTCTGCCATGTACCGGAGATAGAGTTTGCAATCAGTGAAGTGATTTCTGTCCTCTGATATGTGGCAAATTCGCCTATGTGAGAAAGTTACATTGTACAGTACCAATCTTGTATTGTACCTTGTACCCCATTTCCCCATATAAAGAAACATTATCTTTTTATCTATAATACTTCTGAAATATTTCGTTTGCCTAAAATGGTCCTACTCTCATACTACAGAAATTAAAAATTTTAAATTTAAAAATAGTCATATTAATTGATTTAAATATTTTTATATAGCATTTAAATATATTTATATAGCAACCCATGACCAGATGTTCTCAATGGGTGACAGATCTGGAGAACATGTTGGCCAGGGCAACAGTCGAACACTCTCTGTATCGAGGAAGGTCAGGACAGCATGGGCAACATGCTGTCATGCATTATCTTGTTGAAAGATGACATCATGCAGGTCTAGAAGATAGGACACAGCCATGGGCCTTAACACGTCAGAAATGTAATGGCGGCTGTCCACATTACCGGCTATGTGAACAAGAGGTGACTGGGATGTGTACCCAATGGCACCCCATACCATCACGTCAGGTGCTGGGTGTTAGAAACTCTATATAAACAAACTCGTGTATCTGCTTAAAGATACGGTTAAAATCTAAAGGTTATTTTGGTACTTACGTATTAACGCCACCGCAGCTACAGATTTGGCAGTTTTTAAGTGCCGCCAATCTACACCTAAAATTTTTGCGACAAATCATAAAATAAAACACTTTATTTAAAATCAAAACACTTTCAAAATTCAAAACACTTCATTTAAAAACAAAGTAGTCAATCGGATTTCGGTGGAAAATGGGCCGATATAGAGTTTAACATAGATTCAAAACAGTCTCTATTTTCTTTCACCTGATGCTGTCGCCATATGAACTCTGATAAATAAGATTCCAAATGATGTCTCGCTGTCCCCCTATGTCTCTTGTTCCTCCATTTAGCACTGCCCCACATTCTTTCAACTGTTTGTGTATGAAATCCTGTATCAGTATTAATAAAATTGTATTTATGATTAACTTTAGCATGTAGGAATCCTTCTATTTCTATTCTATTTGTTTGGTAACCTTTCCAACTGTCAGAATAAATTGTGCTACCATCTGCAATGTTTTCAATAATTTTATCAAGAAGGGTAGAGTCAGTTCTATTAGGAACAGTGACAACAAACGAATCTTTTGTTTCTCTACATATACCACCAAACACCCACTGTTCGGGTAATACTCGACCACAATAATTTTTACGTTTAGTAAACAAACTTTCATCAATTTCCACAATGCAATCTGGTCCACCTACCTTCTTGTTTGGTTTATTCTCCATATCCAAGACACATAATTCATGCATATAATTGTTCCAATCTATAACAGTTTTATCCAATAAATCAAGTTGCTTTTCACAAAATTTAATCGACGTCAACTCCTTGCACCAGCAGTATATAAATCTCAAAGCTGAACAAAATGGAATTCTGCTTCCCTCAAACCAGTTGTCTTTTCTAAGTCCCACTTGCTGATCACACTGTCTTTAATTACATTTCCAAAACTTACGTTTACCAAAATAAAGTTTCATGTCATGGGAATTGGTACATTTTCGTTTTTTTGGTAAAATATTTCGCTCCTGAAAAAATAAAATTGCATCTTGTTCTGTTTTTGGCAAATCCCAAATACGCATTTTCGTAGCACTAAAAATGGCGTCAAAAATCAGCAAACAACAAGGCAACAAAGAATCCAAAAGATCACTGCGTGCGCATGCGAACAACAAGATTGCTCTTTATTGGCGCAACGCGGTGGCGTTAATACGTAAGTACCATTATTTTCATCACGGTTAACTGTCTAGAATTTGGAATGTTTGTTTTGTGTCTTATCTATTTTTAATTTGAATTCCTGCAGATTGTGACGTAATATGACCGGAACATCCATGTAGGGGGATATCAGAATAGTAGTCGAATTGGTCGAGTCTATTGATCATAGTCTGTCGATCAATCAATGTGATCAGGTCATGCTGTAACATGACATATAGACGTGGATAGCGAGAGGGAGTCCCTCCAGTGATTTGTATACTATGTAGTTCAATGACTGTTTGGCTAGTTGTGGCCTTATATCTAAGTTCCTATGTCATTAAAGTTACATTACTTAGAATCTTTGACTAATGTTAGATAGTCAATGTATTGTTGGTTTGGACAATGCTAAATTACTCTGTATTAGCCGTTTTCAATGAACTGCATCAAAGTTAAAGATGCAAGTTGTTTTCTGCTCATTATATGCCTTGTTTCGTGAGAAATGAAATTATGTTTTTCGTTTAACAAACCTTGTCTTGATGTGAATATCTGCAAACTTGTAACATTGCACTTGTGCAATGAACCTATTTGAGAAAGTGTCTAAAAATGCAGAAAAAATTTTCTTGTAAAAAAAAACGAACTCTAGATTGTAGAGTTTGTTGTTTTCTAGAGTCTAGAAAACTCTCTTATAAGGTCACAATAAATTAAAATAAGTATTCAAACTTTTCCAAACCCGTTTCCACTTTAAAAAAATATTAACTTTCCCTAAGAGACTGTTGTCACTTTTCCCTACAATTACAAGTATTAAATGTTAAAGTATTCACTTTATATATAATTAATATAAATAATAATATTTATTACCGTATAAAAAGAAAAGGAGTAACTTACCAAAGGTGGTATAATTGACCTACCAAAACTTTTTATACATGAATTAAATGAAGAAAATTCATCTAACCTCTGAAAAGGTTCAAGACCTGAGGAATAAAAGTGTAATTAGATGGATGCAAAATCTTTAAAACAATATTAAACACAAATAGTACTCAATACTTTTGAAAAATAAACATTACCATCATGTTACATAAACCATTTAAACAGAATTGAATAGTAATGGTAATCTTAAGATATCACAATAAAATAAAATAATAAATATTGAAGTCAATATTTATATTATCTCACTGTTGTGATGAGTTTTAAAACTTCAAACTCATCCTAACACTTTAATCTATTAATCTATGAAAAAAAAAAAAAAAAAAAAAAAAAAAAAAAAAAAAAAAAAAAAAAAAAAAACCCTATTCTTTTGCAATGAGGACATTTTCCCCAACTTCATGGTGGTCCAAGGAAATGGATTTTTTCTCAGAGTGTCATCAAAGCTGAAAGCAATAAAACAATTAAAACATCTTGTTTACAATCACTCAAACCTTCAGATGACATTTTGTGGCTATGTACAAATTGAAAGGAAATCGAGACCTCCCATGTTTTTTCTACAATCTGGAATGTTTTCATTTATTTTCACAGCCATTAGCTGTCACGATCAAGCATTTCAGCCCAATTTGTGAGAAAGGCCTTCTTCTGGTATTCATCTCACACTTCGAACAGATGTGCATGGGACATCAGTTTGAAGTACCTGGTTTTGAAGAGGCACCATTATTCACAACAGATTTCAGTGCAAAACACTTAAGAGAGGGAAAGAATTCAGCCCTATCTTTCTCATTCTACATTTGCTGATCGAGATGACATCACCAATTATTGGTCAGCAACCAATAGTCGATATTGATAAGCCCTTCCTACTTCTACATTCACAGAATTCCAACATTGAAGCCAGAGTTTCCCCCAGGATTAAAAAAGGGCAGGGTGCTGTTACCAGAAAAAGGGCACTTCTAGAAAAAAAAGGGCACATATTTTTTATGTGAATAACATTTATGCTTGGGATTTTTATGACGAAAATCAGAGCGTTGCAAAAAAATGTAAACACTTTGGTTGCTTATACCTACAAATCTTAATAGACAAAAATGTAAATATATTTTCTTGTTTTGTAGGAAATAGGGTCCAGATTGTGAATATATAAAATTAATTTCAATTTTTTAATATTTTGAACTTGTTTCTTGAAAAAGTTAAAAAAGTATCTGTCCGAGAAATTTTTTTTTTTTTTTTTTCATTTTGCTTATTTTCACTCGAAATATCTTTGAAACCATAAATGACAGATATAAATAGTACGGGATAAAAATATGTATTAGAAAATTTAGTTGCTAAATCTGTATTTATATTTTAAAAATGCGCTTATAATTTTCGAGTAATTGTTTTGTCGAGTTGAAGAAGAGTGAAAATTTCCCCTTTTTCAAGTTTGTAATGCTATCTCAAAAACTAAACCTGTAAACAATTATGCAAGAATACAGCTCTTTGAAATCCCTACAAGTGTATATAATTGGATTTTGGATGAGCTCTTTGTTTTCGAAGTATAGTGGTTATAAATTCAATATTTTAGTATTTTAACCTGGGTTTTCCAATGTGTGAGAAAGCTGTAATTTACTTAAAATTTTACTATTGTTTCAGCAGATTCTGTTACTTACTCCTTGGTGAAATATTTGTGCATAAGTATGAAATAATCTTATTTTCTTTAAAAAATTAGGACATTAAATGAACTTGAAGATTCTAAAAATGTGTAATGATTGGTTAGGTTTGAACAAAAAAAATGAAAATATACATATTCAAGTACATATTTATGTGTCGCCAGGCAAGTTTTATAGATTATAGGTCAGGTTGATTTTAGGTCAGATAAGTTTAATTCATATACCGCAAAACAAGTTCGTAAAATAATTTTAAATTTTAACCTGAAGTCTATGGTCGAAGCATCCAGATAAAATCGTTGTGAAAACTAAAGTACTAACAGAGTATCTCCCAGGCACGTTTTGAAGGGTGCAGCGCCCTGCCTGCCCTTTTGTTACCAGAACAGCGTCCTCCTTGCCCTTTGTACGAGAAGAGCATCCTCCCTGCCCTTTTGTTAGCAGATCAGATCCCCCTGCTTAGCCTTTTGTTAAGAGAGCAATGTCTGTCCTCAAACAAAAATCAAGCAGTTCTTGTATGACCAAGAGCCCTTTCTCTGCGTTCATTACTGCAAATTTTGATCATGTCTATCTCCCTCCACACTCCTCCTTCAAAGAAAGAAAAAGGATGATCTAGGGCCAATAAAAAAAGGATTGAGAGCCCCATATCACTTCTTTCCTCCACTGAAAGAGACAAAACGGAAAGGGGAATATTAAGCATGTATATTCCTTCTTCCATCTGACGAAAACTTTCAAAACAGTTTTCTTTTTCAACTTGAATTTTTGTTAAATTATTTCATGTTTGATATGCATTTGAGTTATAAAGTTCTATAAATGTAAACCCTGTAAGCACATTTGCTTAAAAACAAATATTTAAAAATATAGATTTCCGAACTAGGGTTCTTTGTGCCATTTGCGGGAAGATGTTTACGTTGATTCCGCCGATTCAGTCAAAACCTGAGGATGATAGGAAGGGTGGGGGAGAAAAGTTGTTAGATTAGCGCAGTGATTTTAGCCGGCTTGAATGAAATATGGGAGAGTTTATTTTCTTTACATTGTTTACTAATTGCCTTTAGCTTCCAGCCTAGTTGCTTTTTGAAAATTCTCTAAATATGCTTTCTTGCTGTAGACTGCGTATCTCCGCTACGTGCAAAAGTCAAGACTAAGAGTACTCCCATTTGTAGTTCGTGTAATAGCTATCGACTGTGTATTTGTCCACCGCCGCCCTTAGAGAAGATCGGACATCACTCAAGAGGTGGGGCCCTGACTCCCCAATAATTTTTGAGGGAGGAGAAGACATGAAAAATGCAAAATGCACAAAAGAGGAAAATGAAATATGAAGGGGAACCCAGGAATTTGTATGGGCAGCCCTGATCTGACCACTACGCATTATATACAATATAATGAAAACTCCGCTCCATCCAATAATGATAAGCGGACATATTTAATTCGCGTAGTGGATTTACTCCCAATGCAGGTCATGCAATAGCTATTGGCTGCGTATCTGACTACGACTGCCCATAAGGAGGGTCAGACACCACTCAAGTGACGGGCCCTCAATAATTTTTTGAGGGAGGAGAAGACATGAAGAATGCACAAAAGAGGAAAACGAAATATGAAGGGTAACCCAGAAATTTGTATGAGCGGTCCTGACCCGACTACTACGCAGACGGATGCAATACGTGTTATATATAGTATAACAATAACTTCGCTCCATGCAATAACGATTTGACATTTAATTCACGTAACGGATTTACGAAATTAAGCACCTTCTTTTAACGAGTGTATGTAATCCGCATGCAATAACCATATATACCTTGTGCAGACGAGTGCAAATCGTGTGACATTGTGTTATGAACACACAGGCTTATAGATTAACAGATTAGCCCGTTGCACGACATCCGCATAGCAGATTTGAAACACAAAATAATCCCCCCTCATATTAGCAGTCTCGTCTTTGATCCGCTCCGCGGATGCATGCAATAATAATAATAAAGCTTATTTAATAACGAAGCACCCGCTTTAGAGACGTATGCAGTAGTCGTCGTTCGCATACTCGCCTGCTACGCAAGTTTACGGCTAAAGATACAGATGCTGTGCAGACACATGAACGCACGTTGCTTGCACTATTAATAACTCTACTCCATGGAATAATGATTAACTTAGCAGCTAAACATTTGCTAATCCATAGTTCAAAACTTTATAAGGTGATTTTATGGAGCTTTCTGGAATTTTATTTAGTTACTTAAATCAGGGGTTTTTTTTAATCAATATATAACAACAAACAATTAACAAATATTTTCAACATTTAAATATATCATATCCCTTAAAATCATCAAACCTCACTGACTAATGAGAAAATACTAAAAATCAAAATTTAATATTCTCCTTTTTAAATTTAATAAACTCTAAATTTATATATATTCAATAATTGTAATTGCTAATAAACCCAATTGCTCAAGACTATAATTGCATTTGGTGTCAAAATAGCATTTATTCAATGATAAATTTGTTCTCAACAAAAGAAACATTTTTATACCTTAGTGGTGGTGGCTCCAGTCTGATGAAACCAAAATGGTTTTGAATAAATAACATTTTGTAAAATAAAACTTCAGTAAAGTTCAACAAAGTTATTTGATTTTTTCAGATTCATTTATATTGTTTACAGGACTTTAAAGTGCTGCAAATGACTCGCTAACTGTTTATAGCTAGATAGTACTTTAGTTTTCACAACGATTTTATCTGGATGCTTCGACCATAGACTTCAGGTTAAAATATAAAATTATTTTACGAACTTGTTTCTCAGAATATAAATTAAACTTATCTGACCTGAAATCAACCTGACCTATAATTTATAAACTTGCCTGGCAGCACATAAATATGTACTTGAATATGTATATTTTAATTTCTTTTGTTCAAACCTAACCAATCACTACACATTTTTAGAATCTCCAAGTTCATTTAATGTCCTAATTTTTTAAACAAAATAAGATTATCTCATACTTATGCACAAATATTTCACCAAGGAGTAAGTAACAGATTCAGCTGAAACAATAGTAACATTTTAAGTAAATTAAAGCTTACCCACACATTGGAAAACCCAGGTTAAAATACTAAAATATCGAAATTATAACCACTATACTTCGCAAACAAAGAGCTCATCCTAAATCTAATTATATACACTTGTAGAGATTTCAAAGAGCTATAATCTTGCATAATTATTTACTGGTTTAGTTTTTGAGATAGCATTACAAACTTGAAAAAGGGGAAATTTTCAATAATATAAAATATGTGCTCTTTTTTCTAAGTGCCCTTTGTCTGGTAACAGCACCCTGCCCTTTTTTAATCCTGGGGGAAACTCTGATGCTAACTAGTTATAAACAGTTAGCGAGTCATTTGTAGCACTTTGAAATCCTGTAAACAATATAAATGAATCTGAAAAAATCGAATAGCTTTATTGAACTTTATTTTACAAAATGTTATTCATTCAAAACCATTTTGGCTTCATTGGACTGGAGCCACCACCACTAAGGTATGAAAATGTTATTTATGTTGAGAACAAATTTATCATTGAATAAATGCTATTTTAACATCAAATGCAATTATAGTCTTGAGCAATTAGGTTTATTAACAAATACAATTATTGAATTTATATAAACTTAAAGTTTATTAAATTTAAAAAGGCGAATATTAAACTTTGAATTTTAGTATTTTCTCATTAGTTAATGAGGTTTGATGATTTCAAGGCATAAGATATATTTAAAAGTTGAAAATATTTGTTAATTGTTTGTTGTTATATATTGATTACAAAAAAAAAACCTGATTTAAAAAACTAAATAAAATTCCAGAAAGCTCCATAAAATCATCGTATATGATGCCAACGGCCGTACCATCGGACGCAATTAGTACTTAGGTGGGTGACCACCTGGGAACACCGTGTGCTGTTGGCACATTTCGGGCACGATAGCTCGGTGGTTTACGCGCTGGATTTGCACGTTGCCACAACTGCCGCCGTGTTCATGCGGAGTACATTCACGTTAAACATGTGGGTCCGTAAGTCCTTCCGAGAGGTTGGTGGTAGGGGAAGGAGGGTACGGTCCCAGTGGATGCCTCCCCCACTGGGTTCCGGTCTAAATTGGGTGGCACTTCCCGGCCATCCAAACAGTTACCTTACACGTTTCTGGTAGGTCGGGCGGTCTGGGTCTCAACAACTACTGTATACGTCCCTAAAGTAGGTATATCGTTATGAAATGAGCTTGATTATTATTATTATTGCATGCGTCTGCAGAGCGGGTTAAAGCCGAGTCTGCTAATATAAGGGGATTTATTTTGTGTTTCAAATCTGCTATGCAGATGTTGTGCAATGGGCTAATCTGTTAATCCATAAGCCCGCATAGTGCCCATGTTCATAATACATTGTCAAACAATTTGCATGCATCTGCACAGGGTATATATCGTTATTGCATGCATTGTATGTGGATTGCATACACTCGTTAAAAGAAGGCACTTACTTTTGTAAATCCGTTACACGAATTAAATATGTCAAATCCTTATTGCATTGAGCTGAGTTATAATTATATATAACGCATACTGCATCAGTCTGCGTAGTAGTTGGGTCAGGGCCGCTCATACAAATTTCTGGGTCACCCTTCATATTTCGTTTTCCTCTTGTGCATTCTTCATGTCTTCCCTCAAAAAATTATTAGGGCCCCCCACCACTTGAGCAGTGTCCAACCCTCCTTATGGGCCGCAGTGGTCAGATACACAGTCAATAGTTATTTCATGATCTGCATTGGGAGTAAATCCAGTATACAAATTAAATGTCTGCATATCATTATTGCATGGAGTGGAGTTTTCATTATATTGTATATAATGCATAGTGGTCAGATCAGAGCTGCCCATACAAATTCCTGGGTTCCCCTTCATATTTCATTTTCCTCTTTTGTGCATTTTTCATGTCTTCTCCTCCCTCAAAAATTGTTGGGGAGTCTGGGTCCCACCACTTGAGTAGTGTCCGATGCTCTCTAAGGGCAGCCATGGACAAATACACAGTCGATAGCTATTACATGAACTACAAATGGGAGTACCCTCATCCGCGAATTTTGGCGTAGCGGAGATATGCAGTCTACAGCAGGAAAGCATATTAAGAGAATTTTCAAAAAGCAATTAGGTTGGTAGCTAAAGGCAATTAGTAAACAATATAAAGAAAATAAGTTATCCCATATTTCATTCAAGCCGGCTAAAATCATCAAGCTAATCTAACAACTTTTCTCCCCTACCCTTTCTATCATCCTCTGTTTTGGCTGAATCGGCAGAATCAGTGTAAATCATCTTCCTGCAAATGATGCAAAGAACCCTAGTCCGGAAATCTATATTTTTAAATGTATAAGTTTTAGAGCAAACATGCTTACAGGGTTTACATTTACAGAACTTTATAGTTCAAATGCATATCAAACATGGAATAATTTAACAAAAGTTTAAGTTGAAAAAGAAAACTGTTTTGAAAGTTTTCATCAGATGGAAGAAGGAATGTGCGTGCTTAATATTCCCCTTTCCGTTTTGTTTCTTTTAGTGGAGGAAAAAAGTGATAGGACACAGACAATCCTCTTTTTATTGGCACTAAATCACCATTTTCTTTTCTTTAAAGGAGGAGGGGACAGGGACACATGATCAAAATTTGCAGTAATGAACGCAGAGAAAGGGCTCTGGGTCATACAAGAACTGCTTGATTTTTGTTTGAGGACAGACATTGCTCTCTTAACAAAAGGCTAAGCAGGGGATCTGATTTGC
Organism: Amaurobius ferox; assembly: GCA_951213105.1. Taxonomy (NCBI): domain Eukaryota; kingdom Metazoa; phylum Arthropoda; class Arachnida; order Araneae; family Amaurobiidae; genus Amaurobius; species Amaurobius ferox. Next base: position 39,488,695 of record OX578149.1, on the reverse strand, counting down.
TAACAAAAGGGCAGGGAGGGCACTCTTCTCATACAAAAGGCAAGGAGGGTGCTGTTCTCGTAACAAAAGGCCAGGCAGGGCGCTGCACCCCTCCAAAAGTGTCTGTGGGAAACTCTGGTTGAAGCTGAACATTTTCTTTTTTTATTATTCTGTTACTTGGAGCCAAACATGTGAGTGTACTTTAAAAGTGAAGGAGTTTCCCCCCCTTTCCTAGGAAAGGGGGAGGTATAATTATTTTTTTTATATATGTGTATCTTTTGTAATTACGAGTTCTAAAAAAAATTCAGCGAGTTCAGTGGTACCTAAAAAAAAGTTGTGCTAAATGTTCAGATTGTAGTTCAGTTGCTCTTTTTTCTTATGAAGATATTTCATCTACTGACGGAGTGCGATTTCATTTCTATGTGTGCATACAATGCATAGATCAGCAAGTTCTATGAAAGGCAAAATAACCTAAAATTGCTATGTTTCAATTAATACTCGATCTAGATTGATTTTATAAGATGTGTCTTGCATTAATGTATGGCCGAAGAAAATGTTGCTTTGTGATGATAGAATCAGTTTATGGTTAAGCAAAACCAGGTCTTTAGTTGAGATCTACCTCTATAGAGCTTGCAATGAAGTTGCAGTCATGCATTGGTGATCATTACAGACTAGTGAATTAAGTGGTGAATTGAGGATGCATCGATGCAATAACTGCGATTAAAATTCATTTTAATATTACACTACAAGTTTTAATAGAATCTGTGAGTAAGAAATTAATTTATATTTTGATAATGTTTGATTGATTTCAGAATATGTACTTATCAATATGTTCTGTTTTTTTATATTATTTTGGTTGTGAAGTTATTTAAGCATATTTAAAATCAAATTCTTCTTCTTAATTACTGAATAATTGATTTTATAACCTATAACATAATTTTAATGAATATCTTCATAACTAATAAACGATTTTTTTTTTTTACAATTTAAAATAGGGGATTGTATTTATTGTGCATGGTTGATTCATATTATATTATTATTTTTTATTCATGCTTCTCATGTCAATACCTGGTAAAAAAAAAAACCTATACGATACTTAATTAATTTTATAATTTCTTTCATTTGTTTATTTGGCCTTTTAAAATTCATTTGTTTGACATGAGAATCCGACTTGTGAAAATTTGTTGCAGGGTTCTTGATTTGAATGGAGTAATTGATTTTATAACATTTTCATTAAGTTCTTAAAGCATTTACTATTAATTTTCTAATTACTCTATTCAAATTGGTCCAGGCAGCATGTTTGTCACAACACTCACATAATGTCACTAACATTAGAACGAGTGCATATAATGCATTCCATAAAAAGTTTAAGAAAACTATAAGACGTATTAAATTTAGAGACATTAAAATGTAAGAAAATATATATTAATCATTCTTTAACAAGATAAAATATAATAATAACCATCATTACCAACAGGACACATTTTATACAGATATTTTAAATCATAATATACAAAATTTGTCGTCTTAGAAACAAACAGAAAAAAAAAACCAAATTTGTAAACCGAAATGAGTTATTATTATTATCTTATTCAATAGAATATGATAATAAATATTTAAGTCAACGTCTATATTATCTCACATAATGTCACTAACAGAGCGAATGTATAATGCATTCCATAAAATGTTTAACAAGAAAACTGTAAGACGTATTAAATTTAGAGACATTGAAATCTAAGAAAATATATACTAATAATTCCTTAATAAAATATAATCGAATAATAACCAGCATTACCAATAGGAGACATTTTATACATATATATTAAATCATAATACAAAATTTGTCGTCTTAGAAACAAAAACAAAATACACCAAACTTGCAAACCGGAATGAGCTTTCTCATTGTAGAAATCATTTAAAAATTATTTATTCAAATCCAAATGTTCATACAGTTCATAGGTTTTACACCAATGCAATAGATATCTAAAAAAGTATCATCTAAATATGAAAAAATTAATAATTACCATTACAAGTATATTTAAAAGTAATTATATCTATATAATAATAAATACTAATACTACAGGAACCTTAACTGTCAATTTAACTATTAAAGTTTCAAATGTTTCAATCAAATAACCTTTTTATTCATGCATGCTTTGCTGTGAAACAAAATATGTGTAAATTAAATTCTTTGAGAATTAATAACTACTGATCAAATTTACTTTAAATTGAAAATATGGAAAGCTCAGAAAAGAGTGATATATCTGAAATTCTGGGTAATGTCTGAAATGAACTTGTATTTTTAAACAAAGTTATGTTGCCTCCTTATAAATGACATTTAAAACTCCTCTTCCTAATAGCAAATATCTGCTTAGTTTTAGCAGTAATTTATGACCGTTTTCGTACTCATCACAAAATTTTGCTGAGCAGAACCAAGCTCTTCACATTTCAAAAGAGAATTTTAATAAAAATTTCAAGATACATTAGATAAAAGAATAAGTTTTTGAAAATATATTAAACTTGAGTTTAATATATTTTCAATTAAAGTTTTAGCAACTAACTACCACAAATCAAGCGTAAGATATAAACCCAATAAATAACAAAAAATATATGCTGTAGAAACAAAACTGGTAATTTAGGTTTCTGAATTGTTAATATGGCATATATGCTAAACTAGGCAAATTCCTAAAATGTCACTTACTATATGGCTGCAGAGACAGATGTTTGGATTCCCAGGTCCCAGAGTTAGACTTACCATCTGCAATCTCCCTGCTTTGTTCTCAATCCATTTTACTGTGTTTTCTGCAATTATTAAAAATCTGTAAAAAAAACTCTCAGCTTCTAAAGGCTTTTCAAAATTTTTTGTCTCCCATTAAAAAAACTTAGATTCTAACTCTTTTTTTGTAAAAAGTGATATGGTTTGTTTTATTTTTTACTTATTTATTTATTTTGTACTTCTCCTTTTACCCTCAAAAAAGTTTTTTACAAATATTTAAAAATCTATCAATTTTTTTTATTTTTTTTTTAAGTTTCGGGTCTATCCTCAGTTTGATAGCTATCTGATGTGTATCTTTGTGTATCTGATTATAAGAATTAATTTCTCACTGTTTTATAAGCATTAAATCTCATAGTGCTATTGTTTCTGTTTTTATAGAAAAGGTTGGATCAATACATCCTAATGATTATCCATTGCTTATTAAATGCTTGTCAGAATGGCTCAAAATACAGAAAAATCGTATACAAGTTCTTACATTGCAAAGAAGATACAACAATGATCTTATAACGTATATGAAGCGAAGACAAGGTCAACTTGTATGTACTTTTTTTATTTTTCTATTTGGATGATACATAAGATCACATTATTATTTTTTGTTGTTGCTGTTTTGTTTTGTTTTTAGAAGTGCAATATTCAATTATTTTGTTAAGATTATCTATTTTATTAAATCAAGATAATTAAATTCCTGATTATTTACAATATTTTATGAGGAATTAGTCTATGATTAAACATTGCTTTTGCATACAAAGGTCCTATGGTTATTCTATGGAAAAGTTTTAAGTCCTTTTTATGCATTAAGGAGATGAGAATTTTTTTCTTTGAACAAAAATGTGAACATGCATTTAATTTAAACAATGAAAATTGGTTACAAAATAGAGTATATCTTGCTGATTCACTTTTAAAATGATTTTGCTCTCAGAATCAAAAGACATATTTTCAAAATCAACTACAAGATTGTTACATTGATTTTAAAACACGATCTTTGGAAAAACTGTGCACATGGCGATGACATGTAATATTTTGAAAAGTTTGATTTTTTGACTTCAAACAATCTCAGTCTCAATAAAACTGTTAAAAAAATCAGAATTGTTTATTTATTAAATTTGCATGAAGCCTTCGAAAAATATTTCCAACGCCAAAACAATCATATAATTGGGTTTAAAATCCATTTCATCAAGACAAGTTTGCTAATCTACCACTGATGGAAGGAGAACAGTTGATTGACTTCAATGGATTTAATTATAAAAATACAATTGGAATAAGAACTGTTTGATTTTTTGCTGAAAGCTTATAATGAATACCTGGAAGTGTCTGATCGAGAGAACCTAAGATGTGTTGTTTATCATCCAAATAGTCCTTTCTGGGAGGATGTATGCCTGAAAGAAACAGTGTATGGCACATACCTTGAAGGCTAGAAATTATCAGTTTTTTTAATACCTTATTAATACGAAGTAAATACACAGTGTGTATCTTTAAAGAAATATTTAAAAATCATGTCATTCTATTCAGATTATTCTTTTCTGACAATTTATAATAAAATTGTCCTTTATATATTGGAGTCCCCTTAACTTTGGCGTTGGAGTAATTTAGTTGTTATATTTGTATTCAGCCATGTCAAAACTATAAACATCACCTTGAATTTTAACAAAGTACAAGAAAAAGAGATTTTGAATATCAGAACTTCAGTTAAAATTACATTTGAGTTATGCAATGGCAGGATACAAGAAATACAGCTATTATTGCTTAATTCTGTTTAGGTATTTCTGCTTTTTTTTTTTTTCTACTACATTATCATCCTTGGCCTTTTTTGTAACTGTAACCTTTTAACTAGAATTACCATATGTACAGTTAAATTTCATTCAATTGTTATCATAAGAACTTGTTGATTTTTAGACAGATTTAGCCTTAGGTATCCTCTAATTTTCTTGTTTTAAGAAAAGAAAAATAAGTACAAGTAATCGTTTTATGTTACTAGTTATTGTATCTTAGGAAACCAATGAAATTGTGTTTAATATGTTATATTGTGCCATTCTTGATATATGCCACATTTTTCTAACTAATAAAAAATATATATACTTATAAGTAATAAATGTGATAAAATGTGTAAACTTTTCTTATGAAATTTTACATGATAAATCAACTGAAACCATCTGTCGAAGCTTAACACCAAACATTTACAATATATCGGTTTTTAATTTGATAATTTTGACAGCACTTAATTACCTAACATGTGTGGCTCCACTGACAGCTCTATCATACATTCATATTCCATATAATTTAGATCCACCTCTTATAATCAGTGTCATAATGAAAAAAATATCTTTTTTAATAAAAAAATTCATAATATTTTTGTAGTTGAAAATTATCTTTCTAAACTTTCTTTTCTGAAGTTGGCAACAGGTGAATCTAGCTGATGAATTTGATGAAAGGTTGATTTGTATTTAATATATACTATTTTAATATCCCTTACATGCATAGCATTTATGCTATAATTCAAATTATTATTTTCCCTAAAGACTAACTGCCATTATTCTGACAGTTATTATTGTTTCACACATTGAGAATAATGTTATCAAAATTTTATATGTTGAATAATTTCTGTTCCAATCATTACAAAAATGTTTATTTAGTTTTATATAAAATTTTCTGGCATAAAGGAGCATTCACTTGCGAGTATCATATCTACACCTCATGGTCACGTATAAACTGGCATCTTTTCAAAAAGTATTCGTAAAGTCTTAAAACCATGCCTTTCCTTCAAAATTTTCTGAAAAACAATCCCTTTTTTTTTAACAACAAGAGAATGAGAAAGTAAAATATTACCGGAAAAGCTTAATGAACTCAAGTAATGTGTCATTTTCGTATGAATTTTATATTAAAATGAATTATACATGTCCCAAGTTGCTTTATGAAGCTTTTAAAATATAAGCTTATCAAAATATATGTAAAAGTAATATTGCTCCATATTCCTTTTGTATAAATTATTAATGAACCATTAATGAAATGAAATTTCTGTGTTATTTAGCTACTATATGATAATGTTGTAATATACTTTCTTGTTTTAGAGATTAGTTGAAGACTTCAATGGGCCTAAAATGATGTGTCTTCTGGAACACATACGATCGCCTAACCAGTTTCTGAAACTGTTTAGAATCAAATTGCCGACATTCTTTAAAATAAAAGAAATTCTCTATTCAGAGGACAGTTCTTCTGGCTGGATACCTGAAATAGAACTCCTTTTGTTCTTGTTCTGGCTGTCTGGAGGATTGTCTTACAAGAAAGTAGAGAAGCTCTTAGATATTTCTGAAGCTACTTTATGTGATATGTTTCAAGGTGTTTTTAAAAGATTTCTTAAGCATGTTTGTCAGGTTATTCACTTCCCAAAGGAAAAATATGATTATCTTTGCAAAGGATTTAGTAAATTGACAGGAAGTCACATATTTGGACTCACTGTGGGCTGTTTAGATGCATTTCATGTTCTGATTGCTTTTCCATCACAGAAAGATGATTTACAATACTTGAACGATAAAAATGAGTTTTCAGTTCAAGTGCAGGTTGTTTGTGATTACCGTGGAGCTCTCATGGATATTGCTGTGGGTTTTCCAGGCAGTATGTTGAAGCCACATGTTTTACAGTGTACTCCCTTATACTTATCGAGACTTTTACCCCCTCAAGGATTTGTTCTTTTAAGTGGACATGGTTATCCATGCTTGCAAGAGCCTGTTTGTATCATCCCTCCTTTCACCGAAACCAACACTCTTGAAAAGCAAACATTTAATAAGTATCATGAGAAAGCATATTTTGTTACAAGAAAGAGTGTTGGACAAATGTTTGACAGGTGGAGGCGTATTTTTTCAAAGCCTATTATGTTTCCATTAGCTGAAATAACTAATATAATCATTGCATGTGCTATGATCCATAATATATGTTTAGAAATGGATGATGTGTGGCCTAAACAGACCTCGGTAAATTTTTGTATTAATGAAGAGCATCTTTCATTACTTGATGGACAATCCAGTGGTGACGCAACTCAGAAGGCTATGGCTATGCATACAGTTTTTCGTGAACTTCCTTTCAGTGAAGACTTCAAAGATGATAGGTACATAAAAGAGAATGTGTTCTCGGATGATGAAATTTCAATGTGTTGATTGTTAAAAAAACCTACAATATTGGATTAAATATAATATAATGTGATGCTTACAACAAAATATTTTTTTAGGTAATGAGTAGTGTTATTACATACATTGTTATTACTTTACTATAATTTTATTGTTATTACATACTTTTTTACCTACTTTTTCAAGTATTTGAAGAACTTTTAGCCTGATTTATAAACACTGAAAATGTTAGAAAATAATTGAATCTCGAAAAATATGTTAAAAATAGTTCAATTAAACATAGAGATTTTTTGCTTTAAGTTGAGTGATTGTATGAATTTTTACAAATAAGAGTTATGTATTATTATTTAGAAATACTTGAGAAATTCCACATATTAACCTTAAATGAATAGAAACTATATTAAAAAAACTACTAATAGTAAACTTGCTTCAAAATTAAATGTAAACTTGTGCATATGCAGTAGAGTTTTATTATTTGTACGTAATTAAGAAAACATTCTATAATAAAAAGATATCTGTCTTATCATCTGTAGCAGAAAAAATCTTAACAACGTACGGCCATTAAATTTAGTACGGGAGTACTTCAGGACCTGGAAAAGTGCACCTGCTTAAATTTTTTTTTTTAATTTAAATTAGTTTTGAGTTATTTTATGTTTTAGCACAATTTTGAGTAATTTCCACATAAATCAGTTCCTTAGTGATTGAAAACTAATAGTTAATAAAACTAGATTAATTTTGTGAATTTTTAAAATATATATACTTTGTGTGTGTTGAAGACGTAATCTCCCAAGCCAGGAGGCCCCTGAATATTCTTGTAGAGTTTCCATCTTAATACTATTGATACAGTTTTTATTTTTTGGATTGGGGCATTTGTTATTGTTATAAGCAGGTATATTATTAAAGTATTCTTTGGTTTTCAAAAATTCACTGAGTTCTAGTGTGATTTTAATCTTAAATCCTTGGTAGTGCCAGGTGCATTTCCTAGAATGTTCTGGTGTTGCCTGAAATTTAAAATGCAAATCTGCAATAAAAACTATGGAGCCAGAAATTGTGGAATTTTATCACTCTGAATAAAAGAAGGTGCTTTGCATTTAGGTTTCGAAATATGATTTTAGTATTTTTAAAAGGAGTTTTTCAGCTATTAAATTTAGAATAACATAATGACGCTTTTGAACATTTTTGCACACAAAAATAAATTTAAATCCATTTGAATGTCGAAAATAAATGTTGCAAATGTGACAATATGGTGACTAGGAAAGAAGCATAGTATTTTCAATTTAATATAAAATTACAACAAAACTGAACAGTTTTTTTCTTTTTTCAATAACTTTTATCTTTTAACCTTAAAACAAATACAGTGTATTATCTACTGTATTATCAATTCAGAATATATATTTTTATTCACTTCATTTATTAAAAAAATTAAATATTTTCTTTGAAAAAATTTCAATTGCATAATATAATTATATTTATTGATAAATTTTTATAGCTTAATTTTATTTTTTAAACATTTCATATTGAATTAAAATAATCAGGATTCTGTTATTTAAAATGACCAACCATTAAAAAAATTCAATCATAGCTGATGAAAAACTGCACTATTAATATAAATTTTCAAAATGATATGTCACTGATAAGATCAATATTTTAAGAGGGGACTTTTAACATTTTAGGAAACATTGATTTAGACTAGACTTATTTAGAATATTATATAGTTATATTTTATTTTAATGTAATGAAAGTTTCACACATTCAATAAAATTAGTAATCTGATTAATGTATTCTTTAGTTTGGGTTGTAGAAATTGTACTTTGGTAATCTTATAAAAATATACTGACTAAGTAGGAACACCTCTTTCTAAAAGTTTTAATAAATATTGATGTAATCAATTTATCTATATGATTAAACTGAACATTTCTACAGGTGCTTCCCACAGGTGAAATGTCTAGTGGTCACTAAATAAGATACCCACGCCCCACACACTTTATTAAAGTTCTGAATCTCAAAAATTGCCATTGTTGCATTATTTCGATTGTTGCCTTATCGCCATTGTTGCATTTTGTGAAAGAAAATTCAATTTAGCAATTGGAAAAAGAATTTGGCAAAGATGTTGGCAATTGTAAATTCTGCAAATGTCAAAATAAAAAAAAACGAGAGATTATACCAGAGATATGTCTGCAATGTAGAATACGTCTTGTCACATGGATGCTTGCAAATGGAACAACGGTTTACATAAAAATTTCATTTATTTCTACAAACAGCAGTGGTCTGTGATAGGAGAAATAAGTTACAAAGTTAATTATTATGAAATATTAATTAAGTGCTAGAATTAAAAAAATAAAAGCATGACAATTTGATTATTGCCTGATAATTTTATCTTATCTCGTGTTCGACTGCATTCCTCTCTCGAGCACATTACCTCAATGAGTCACCCCTCATAACACACATACAACCCTGATCCTTTAACATGGACCCCATACCAGGTGCCAACAAAGACATTATTCTATGTGAAAATCATGGTATACTAATCGTAATATGTACTATTATACTATACAAAACAATTTTCTTTGGAATTTGAGAATTTATAAATCAAAACAAATTTTTCAATTGAGACGTCAAAATGAAATTTGGTGAAAAAAAAAATTCATTTTGTGAATGGTTGGTGAAAGTAAAAAAAAATTCAGAGCAACCTCTGAAACTGGCACACATTTTATAGTTTTGTTAGCATGGAAATTACTATATATGAAACAATATTTCATCTCCAATCGCTGTATGTTGTCATTTTTTCTCCCCATGTTTCCAGACATCAATTAATTATAGTATTATTTTTCAATTATTTTATTTAAATAATAACCTAAAAACAATTTTGATATTTGAAACATCCATAACTCAGTTACTGTAGTTACCACAAATAAATCAAAAACTATAAATCGATTCATTGATAAAATATAAAAAAAAATTGTCTGCTGTAACTATAAATTGAAATATATCAAGAATGGTTGATTGTACACCCATAGAGTTAATTAAGAAAATTTAGAATATTTTGTTTTTTTTGCACAGGATGGTATAAAAACATTTTGTGTGTCTAGCCATTTGTGAGCTATAGCTAAAAAAATGTTAGAACAAAAAAGTTCATGATTCTTTAATTTTTTCTAATCAAATTCCAAGATTTTAGTCTTTTCCCATTATCTAGAGGTCAAGTGCTACGTGTATGTAAAGTTTCAAGTTTCTACTTTCAGTAGTTTAGGGTGTGAAAATGTTTCTTAATCAGTCTCACTCAGCTGTATGTATATATAAAATGTAAATAATCCTTGTTTGTTCACAAAATGAGTCAAGAAAAAATTGACCTTTAAGACAAATTTGGCACTATTTTATTACTAGTTTCTTTCATTAAAAGACAGAAATAAGCTTAAACAGCTCACAAGAAACATAGCTGCTTTATACAGTTAGCTTTATATGTTGTATTAAACATGTGTCACATCTATTACCAACCAGTACAAACTGTTTGAAATTGTTAAAATGCAATATACGCTTTATAGTTCTTTCAGGCACATCAAACGATAAAAAGTTAAGTACAGATATATATCAAAATTATGAAGAAAATATATTAAACTAAAAGCTGAAAGTATACAATATTAAAAACATAGTTCTTGAAATTTCAATAAAAATAGCAACAAAATATCAAAACTACACTATCATTTTGAACACAATATAAAATGGCAGTCTTGAAAGCACTATTTTCAATATTCATTTCGTCCAACTACAAGTCATTACTTATTTTACTCTTTAAGGAATGATCACCTGAAAACCAAAGACTCAAAGTTAGTTCCAGTGTATTTAAGAAATATTTTAATTTAAAAAATAAGATCAAATTCAAAAGTACAACTGTGTTACGTGTTCCTTCTGTTTGAAAGAAGTGTGTTTTGTTTCTGAAATCAGTCTATACCATTAAATTTACTTTTCCATACCCATATTTTCACTTTCAATGCTTTTTGTTCCTTAGAAAGTTTGGTTTATACCAGTAGAATTCACATGCTATAAATTTGTCAGGTTGGGTGCTTCTTTTGAAAATAACATTTTTTTGGTTATTTTAAAAAAACCTTTTTATCTCTGAATGGCAAAATGTTATAGTACTAACAATCATTTCTGTGTGTATTGCCATATGAAAAACTTGCATTTACATTACTAAAAAAGTTAATTGTGTGGCTCTAGTCGACTTTCTTATACCAGAATTCATTTTAAGTAACTTGTGGTTTTTATTTTATTTTTGCAAATTTTACAAAAAAATTCTTAAAAAATCGGTATCATGGGTCCAAATGATTACAATTATATCGTATTATCCTTGACTTGAAAAAATCTTTTGATTGATACCAAACTTAACAATGTATCCCCTGGGCAAGGTGGGGGGGAATTTGCCCAACAAGGAGGTCTTATGACAACACAAAAATTATATTGTGACTATTTTCATGACAATGATTGAAACTATTAAATCTCGTGATCATAGAGTCATAAATAACCCCTTTTATGCATGAATATATCCATGGTAAGAAAATATAATATTTCGAATAAATTTTGAAATTCTCCCTTGAATTTAAAAAAAAATATTTCAAAGCCAGTCTCATTATCAAAGCCAGATATAAAGTTTTGTAAAAATCCATTAATATTTGTGGCAGCTATCATGTATACAAGAAATTGACCACATTCAGACAGATCACCCCCAAAATAGTCAAATTGTGTTTATGAGGTTCTGAAACATATATTGGTATCAAAATCTTGAATTCGAATATTTTCCTGAAAACAATACTTTCTCTATACTATAATGCATAGTATGAGAAAGTAATAATTGATGCCAAATGATATATTTGCTTTGACGAAATAGATCATGCATTACATCAATACTAATGAGATAATAGAAAGGTAAAAACATTTAAAGTAAAAAAACAACCACAAATTGATGTCTAAAGAAGAATAAAGTTCATTTTTAAACACAGTAGGTATGTAAGGACATTTGAAAGTCAGCACCTTCCCCAAATTTTGATCCTATTATCGCACGTATGCTATTTATTATACTACATGTGAATTTCAATGTTAAATTTAATTTACCTTTGAAATCTAACACTATAACTCTAGCTGCAGCAGATGATTCTCCTTCTTCATTTTTAGCAATGCACCAGTAAGTAGCTCCATCTTTGTGCTGAATGCTGTGAAGTTGAAGCCAAGATGTCACCTCATATTTACTAGGCCCACCTCTTGATTGAACTGCTACTTTAGGGTCATCACCTATAGCGAACACAGAAAGGGAATTAGCTTTACAAAATATCAATTCACATTTGATGCTTTTATGGAATGATGGAATTATTTTCTCTTTAACCCTGTTTCGCTTCATACCAGAACCTTGTGTTGAAGACCCAGACCGTCCGACTCCCGGAGACATGAGCAGTACCAGCACCTTGTGTGAAGTTCTTGGCTAAGAAAATGTGTGGATCAAGCTATTTGCAGTATATTGTTCCTGTTGATGCTCTGTTTGCAAATAACCATGTTAATTATCCAGAAATTTGGACTCATTTTTGTATCCCGAGAGTACACCCACGATTTTAGAGGATATGTCGTAACAATATCTTCCTGAATATTGTAGATAATTGCACCGAGTTGTTTCCTCCTTTGACAAGTTTACTGTACAGTGTAACGTTTTGAAATTGAACTGTTTTTGTTCGAAAAACTGTACAAAAATTTAGACTCCCCCCCCCCCCCCCCCCTTTTTTTTTTAAACACCACCCACCAAAAAAATTGCATAAAAGAATTTTGTATTTAATTTTAACAAACTTTCAAATTAGAAGTATGCGTCTAATATCAGTTGCCAAAGCTCAGATGAAAAGCAAGGATAACTATGCTAATACACCCTATATAATCTTTCTGAATATAAAATTTCATAGAATTTAAACATTTTGAAAGAAATCATACTTTTTAAAAAAAAAAACTAACTAGTTTCTACTATTCTTAACTCTTTTTAGGTAGTAACTGTTCTTATTACATCTATATTCTTCATATGCTGTTTCAGAATTATATTCATTACTACAATGAATAGCAGTAAAAAAATCCAAGTGTTGGAAACATACTCATCAGATAAAAATATATTTTATAAGATTAATATACTTACAGTTGAGGAAACTAACTTTTTTAAAATGTTGTGATAAATTACCTAAAGAGGGCATTCTCAGGGCTTTTATTAGTGTGAATTTAGCTATTACAGCCTGAATGCAATCTTTATGAAATTTGATTCCTTCTAAATAGTCAGACTGAATTTCTCTGCCTCCATAGAGGTTTGTAACATTACAGGCCATTGCAGTTATCAGCCACTCTGAGATAAGTCGCTAAAATGCACAAAACTGATCCGTGAATACTGGCATCTGCATTGGGAGCATAATCATGGCTTTTGGAATTCCCTCTTTAGGAGGGTTTTATAAGTATGAACTTAGCCATTGCAACCTGGGCTCAATCTTTATCTATTACAAGCTGAGCTCAATCATGATACCAGCTACATAATAAGACTGAATTTGTCAGTCTCCATAATTCCATATAGGTTAAACAAATTTGTGACACATAGCAAGTTTTCTTTGTCATTATAGGGTATTGGCTTTTTTATACATGAAAACCAGTGATTACAATGAAGCGACTTATGCTCTCTATGTTACATACCAGGAAGAAAGTGCTCATACAGCCTTTACCACTTGCTTGTATGCAAGGTCCTGTTATAAGAAGTCAATTCACTGCAATCGTGAGTGCTTAGAATTTTGTCAACAGTGGGTTGAGCTAATGCCCTGCACTGTTGCTGGTTTGAAGTAAATATTTCAAAACTTGTACCAGAAAAATTACAATGTAAAGAGTCCAATGTGATATAAGGGTGGTGAAGGGATTATATTTGAAAGATATGAAATATTTTAATGCCAGAAGTTCTAGTTAAAAAGGGAAATAATAAATTCCATCACAAAACTTAAGTTAAAAAATTTATTTCACTTATAAATTGAAGCACAATATTATTTCAAAGTATATTCTCTTTATATTTTCCATAAAATTGTACTTACTGGGCAAAGGTATTGTGTCTCCATCACCCCTATCCACCCTCCATTCAAATACAGGTATGGGCCATCCGGTTGCTTCACAGGACATGGCAATATTACCACCAGTATAGTTGGAAGCTTCTTCAGGTGGACTCACAATTTTAGGTGCTAGAAAATATAATTTAATGATCTGATCAGTTTATAATAATAAAAACTTTTCTTTGCATGCAAACATAAAATGAAAATATACATTAAGATACCGGAGTACATGCAGAGACTTATGCCTATCAGCAGAAATCTGCGAAAAGTTGTAGCAAATTTACATACATATATCGAATGAAAAAATTAATAAATTTAAATATATAAATTGATTTTACTCAAACTTCTTTTAAAATATCTATGAATGAAAACAATAGCATAAAACAAGTCTGTAACAGTATTGACCATTTAAGGGGAAAAATAACCTCCTTTAAAATAAATGATGGTCCATAGTCACTGTTGCTGATGCTCTGGTTTTAGAACAGACATTTTCCTGCTTTAGCTAGAATGACTGCTTAGTCTCATTTATCTTGAAGAAACAGAGTTATTTTTGGCTCTGAAATCTTTTTGATACTTTTATATATTTCTTTTCTGCTGTTTTAACGACTGCTTTTTATTCAGATATAACAAATTTTAGTTAGACACACAACCGGGGTTAACTGAAGAATGCAAAACTTTCTGTACAGGGATTTTGGATTTAAGAGTCCATATTGAAAAAGTCATATTTCTATGTGCATGTAAATATAAGTCATCCCACTAAATCTAAAGGGTTGTACAGCCCTGGCAACTTTCCATTTTTACTTTTATTTCAAAATGCATAGTACAAAATGTCAGAAGGTATTATTCTGACATTCTATCATAATCAGTATCACAGTACAAAAAATCTGATGTAGGCAACACATGACTTTCCCTGTAGACTCATATTCACGTTCTCTTTATTTCTTCAATAATTCATTACATTGAGTTTAATTGCACGAAATAACACCCATAATTATTTTAAATTACACTGAATTTGCACTTTTATATCAATTTTTGTTTTCATTTGGTAACTTGGCTTATTTTCAAAAGTGGTGTAGTGAAAAAACTAAAGTATCTCGAAAACGGCTAGTCCTAGTGTAATGGGGTTGGTCTTAATCTTTTGATCGTTAAAAATTACGTATAAAACAAGCATTTAATTGATATATTTGAGCATACGTAGTTTTTTATTTTAGATTTAGTCGGACTTTTGCGGGCCATTTTCGCAAAAAAGAGGCAGGTTATTTTTTTTCGAATCGTACTAAAATCTGATCAACACCAAGGTAACCCACAAGAGACTTATCTACAAAATTTTGTAAAATTTGATCTATTAGTTTTTCAGCTAGAGTGGAATACAGATAATTTTTGCGGGCCATTTCGCAAAAAAAAAGGCGGGTTCTTTTATCCGGAATCGTATCAAAAACTAATCAGCACCAGGGTCACACACAAGTGACTTACCTACCAAATTTTATGAAATTTGGTCCATTAGTTTTTGAGTTAGAGTGGATACATACATTGCACAGACAGACGCACACACAGATATCATGCTAAAAATAGTTTTTTCGTATTCTAGAGCTTTCAAAACGCGTAGATCCATCGAAAACTCGAATTACAATTTTCGACATGATTCCAATACTTTCCCTATACATTACCATGTATTGCAGGGAAAGTAAAAATAGTTTTTTATAGCACATTGAGCACAGAATCTCACAGGACTAAAAATACTTCCATTTCAGGTAGAAATCCACGCAGACCTCGGATCTATTTATTATTCACAACACCCTTTATCTTCAAGAGATTAAAAAAAAAAAGACAGAGTTTATGAAAGATTTATTTTCGAGCTCCCTTTCACAATTTTCATGATCTTTCATTACGTAATATTCAGTTGAGCCCCTTCATGCACCACGCCCCCCTGCCCCTTCCTGCATCGCGGCCTCGGTATTATACCACAGTATTTTCCCAAAGTGTTCGAAATGTGTTCATAAGATCTTGAAACATGCTTATCTGTTAAAACATCGAATTCGAAAAAGGCAATATTTTATATGATAGTATGAAAAAGCAAAAATTAGTCATTTTGTGTTTGTTTTTAATTCTCGATTTTGATCCTCGAGCATATTTGGAACATTTTTGAAAGATGCTCATCTATTTGCGTGTGTGTCCATGAGATGTGGACATGATAACTTGGAAACGAATGCTAGTTCCATTCTGAAATTTTATAAAAGGACTAGAATTGTTTTACAATTTTAGTAATTCCCATGATTAGATTTCGAGTTAATCGAAATTTAAGATTTTTATGCATTATTTCCTATAGAGAAACTTAATGAGTACCAGAACAATGATGGCAGTATCGTCTATGTTGGAAAATGATAGTTTGAATTTACATTAAAGATATAAAGGCTTTTTTTTTTTCTTTTTGGCACAGATGGTTGGTCTCGCTTCTCGTGCTTCAGCAATTAGATTTAAACACATATTTCCAATTTTTTAAAAGTTTGTTACAATTAAATGCTAAATTCTTTCATATAATTTTTTTCTCTTCTGTGTGTGTGTGGAAGAGGGGGGGGGGGTATTTAAAAAAAAATCGGGAGTCTAAGTTTTTATAAGATCCCTTAATTAAAAGAATGTTCAATCAGAAAAAAGTTGCGCTGTATAGAAAAAAAAAAAGTGCAATATTTGATGAGTTATTGCTTATTAAAAAAATCGAGAATTTTTTCCCTATAAATACAGGGCCAGCTGCGAATAACATTGCACAGATTGTTTTTTGCAACCAATCTCCTTACTGCCCTACTTATAACCCTCAAATCCCCCCTTGGCGACTCCACTGCAATGTATTACGTCGCAGAAAATATTTTTATTAATGCGTATGGAATGCAACAGAGCATGCTTTATGCAGCATTTGCTGAAATCTAATCTTGTGATTTTGACACATATTTTACAACGCGATTATTTGTTGGTATTTTCAATTATATGGTTTATGTCATCAAAACGTATGTTATTGTTTGTTGGATAACTTGAACCAGAACGATTTATCATAAAAATATCAGCACTGTACAACAAAGGTATTGGTACTAGCAGCCTCGCCAGAAAAAAAATCTGGCGGGTAACCAAGCCATTTATGTCTTTTTTTATCTGACACGGGTTCTAGTTTTGGGTGACAAGCATATAATTTCTGAATGAGATTCTTTATCTTATATCTAAATATTGTAATGTTTCAGATACAGCAAGGATTTTTTTTTTTTTCATAATCGTCCAGATGAGCAATAAAAACAACATTTTTTTTCTGACTTTGAACTGTGACTACAGAAACATATCTCGGCTTTTGGATAAAACGCTTTTAAATTTCAGAAATAAATGTTATGTGCATTTTTCATCCCGGAAAATTTTGAGTATTGTGTAAATCTGATTTTTATGAATATTTGAATTCAAAATGAAATATTAAAAATTTAGAATCACAAAAGAGAGATTTGAGATAGTAGACTATAAGTAATATTTACGAAGAAATAATTCCTATGTGAACTTGTGAGGTTACCGGAAAAAACACTTTATGAATATTCCTCAAAAAAAAAAAGCAAATGGCAATTTATAGGTTAACAATATAATTTTATATACTTCCTTAAATTTAATTTATAAATGTTTCAAACATTGAATGAGTTTGATCCGGCCCGACCCGACCCATCCCAAAACTTTTCTTATACCAGCCCGTGCAGATATATCTTCCTCCCACTGCAAATATTTTGATTCAATTACGCGGCTAATTCAATGAATCAGTTTTAACACAATACGTTTTCAACTTAGTTAAAATCGAAATCTCGCCAAGCTGGCAACCATGCCGTTAGCCTTGCGCCTCCGTAAAAACTCAAAGGTTGATTTTCGCTCTCTCGGCACAGACAGCTAGCTATTCGTGCATAAAAAAAGAATGTTTATAGGAGCAACAGGAAATACAGTTTGATTTTCCGAAAACTCGAGCTTTATTTACGTGTTCGAAATCCTACGCAAAGATCAAATTAAATCTGTCAAAAAATAATTAGGGTGTTGAAAAGTGAAAGAGAAGCAAAAATTAGAATTGAAATAAAACAAAAAATATCACAGATTAAAAGGAAAAGTTTTCAGTCTATAGAAGGGATTTGGAAAAAAAAGTATGACTTGCCATATTTTTTATAACTGAATAAAATAATTAAGATTTTAACGTGATCTATTAATTAAACAAGGAAGCGCTGAAAATTTATCTTTCTAAGAAATAACTTAATAAATTAAACAGAGTTTTACTTGTGGAAAAAAATTTAAATAGGGTGTGTGGGGGAATTTTTGTAGAGGCAAGGACTGCTGAGTGTGAGTCCCCCAACTGTACTCACAAGGTTTCCAGGAAAAAAAAAGTTTAAACAAAAGTCAAGCTATAATAGAAAGGTGCCGATCTGGTTAAAATAAGTATACATTTTTCTTAAACGTGAATGTATAATACTTGCAAAACAATAAAATGCAATTTGTTTTTTGTTGGCAATTTTAGGAAAAACAATTATTTTAACACAAAATAATTACAATATACATACATTAGTCAGATATAAAGAAAATATGTTTGTCATATTTTTATTAACAGTTATTAATAAATAAGAAAAAATAAATTTCATAACTTATAATATTTCATTCAAAAATATGAATTAGTTACTATTTATAAACTCTATTCCTTTACACTTATATTTTGTGATTTATCTCTTATCGAACCTAGTATGTGGCAGCCCATTAGGGGTCCCATGACATTTTATTAAATATTTCAAGGGCTCCATTCAAACAAACAAACAAACAAAAAAGTTGAGAATTACTGGTCTGTAGGACGTAGGTTTCGACACTAAACAAGCTTCTGCAAGTTTACTTTCTCATATCATAAATATAGACAAAAAATTTATGAAGGAGCCTTCATATGGTGACACATGGTTTGTATACGTCTTTTTTGACGGAACGGAATTTTTATTCTCTTACATACTTTTACTTCTTACAGTCGAAAAGCCGGACGTGACATCTCCAGAACCAGAAACGGATATTCTTAAAGAACTCTCCCTACCTCCTACCCCCCCCCCCCCCCACACACACACACACACCTACTCCCTCTGGAATTCGACCCTGAATCTATATCGTCAATATCCGAGCTCTATCTATAATCTATTCCGAGAAATATATTTTTGAAGGATATCTTATAAACCGGAAGTGGAAATTCTTAATGAACTACATCCAGAATTTAATGCTGAATTCATATCAGTTATCATCTAAGTTCTATAACCAATCCTGAGAAATAGATGTTTCAAGGAAAATTTATGAATCGGAAGTGGAAATCCTGAGTGAAACCCCCATTTTCCTCAAGAATTTGATGCTGAATTCAAATGAGTCATCATCTAAGCTCAATTATCTAAGATCTGTCATCTGCCAATCATGAGAAATAGGCGTTTCAAGGTTTTTATTTTTCGTAAAAACAATAATAATACGGCAAAAATTTAGCCATCCAGACAGAAAGATCGTTTTTTATCATAGACATATGTTGGAGATTTGCAATTATGAAGAAGCCCATTTCCTTCACCCCATCAATGTTTCGTATAATTTCTGCATATGTGTTTGTATTTGTATATGGTGTCTGTCTGTGAAGTGTGAATGCCATACGTACAATTCAAGAACGAATACACGTGTTATGTTACCATGACATTTTATGTGTAAATACACTATAAAAAATATCTGGCGAAAAAAGCTCCATTCGACTTTCTCATATATTCATATTTACTTTCTCGTGCTTCTGTAATGAAATTATTGTTTATTCGAAAATTTTCGAATTCAATGAACGAAAATGTACACGTTGAATACATTTCGAGTCAGTGCGTGTGTGAGAGTGTCCGTGAGGTGGGTGTGACACGATAACAACAATTTGAAAGAAAAACTAGAGTTTTTCCTGGGAATAAAAAAAGTTTCTCGGAAAGAAAATTTTGAAAGTGAGAATTTTCAGCATTACGTTACTTCGAAAATATGTTCCGTTTTACATTGTAAAAGAAATGCATTTCACAAACAATAAAATTATTTTGCATTCAAATTGTAAATCAGTTAGTCAAAACATGTAAAATTTAGGAAAGTTCGTGGGACCCTAAAAAATATTTAAATTATGAGAAGTTTTAATATAAAAGGGAAAAAAGAAAAAAAAAAGATCTGCAAAGGAAATTTAAGCTAATTTTACTCATATTCTGTGAAAAAGAAAATACTCCGAACTATAAAAAAAGTGTTTTGGAAGCATCTATTTCTTAAGATCTGCTATAGATAGGGCTTAGATGATGACTGATATGGATTCAGCATCGAATTTCGAAGGGGATCGGCGAGTTCACTAAGGATTTCTGCTTCTAGAGATGTCTCTTATGGTTTTTTCGAAAATTAGTATGCTTGTACGAAAAACGTGTTCAAACGATTATGAAAATGCTTAATAATTCCGTTGAAATTATGTGTACACATCACTTGCTACCATATGAAAGTTTCTTCGTAATTAAATGTCTTGTTCATATTTATTTAATACTAGCAGCATACCCGTTCTTCGTACGGAGTATATAATATAAAGAAACTTATAATTCGCAACCATGTGCAAATTCTGTAAAAATATTAAATTTATTGCTCCTAAAGAGAAGTTTAAGAATATCTGTTCTCACTATGCAAAATTATCTTCACGGGCAGATCTGAAGAATAAAACATCCTGACCCCTTTTGTAAGCAAATTTACAAAAAAAAAAAAGGAATTGAATCAATATATGCAACCCCGTACTACTTATATTGTCGCAGATTAGAAAATATGCCAGTGTGTTACTAGAAGATTACCGTATTACAATATGAGTCTCAAAAATCTTTGCTAAAATAAAAGCGATGACGTAAGGAATTGAAAATATCAATAATCCCCGTACTCTTTACACCAGAAGGTCGTAATTGATTCCAATATATGCCAATATATATCAAAACATATGCCACTATACCTGTACTACTTATATTCTCGTAGATTAGAAGATATACCCGTGTATTTGTAGAAGATTACTCGTGCAATGTACAATATATGAGTTTAAACAATTTTTGTCATAAAACGATTGCATAATAACTTTAAAATATCAATAATCCCTGAATCAATAATCCCCGAAAATATGAATAATAATAACGTTTAAACCTGAAGACCGTTTTTGATATTATCCAGTCAAAAATGCTATAAGAAAAATCAAATCGTTCTTTGTTAAAATATATTTTTATATCCATTTATTTTTTATTCAAATCGAAAAAATAATAATTAAAATTAACAGACAGATTTAATTTAATTGCGTTTCTGAGCAGCATGATATAAGATAGAATCTTCCTCATAAACTGCGAAATTAAATAACCATTTTGATTTCTTAACTGTAAGCTTTTACTGTTCATTGTTCAGTAAAAGCTTGTGCAAAATAAACCATGGAGATATATTTCCCATTTAAATCATGTTTCAAACAATTCATGTTTTCAGAAAGTATCTAATTAGCGTAAAAAATTTCCCATCAAACTCAGTTAAGTTCTTGATAAAGTTTTAATTCATTTTCAAACGATTTTCAAGCTTTTCGTTTGGATAAACCACGGAGTTAGAGAGTAGAACTCCTAGGAAAAAGTTTCGTTTTTCATTAATATCTCGACAACCCCTGGTCTTAGATACTCAAAACTTGGGCTAAATTTATGAGGGGCTATTTCAAGGCTATCCACAAAATGTCATCAAATTCGGTTCAGCCGTTCTCCCGTGATGACGGGACAAACAGACAGATAGATTTTCAATTTTATTTATATAGATTAAACATTAATAAGAATTCTACATTGATTACAATAACATTCTAGTGTGCTGAACTATAAATTCTGCACATTTTGTTCAAGGAAATTTTACTCTCATTTGAAATTTTCAAGATTTTTATTTCAACGGATTCTGTCTAAAAACTCATAATGGTTTATTAATTTTATCTAAAAGCTGAAACTTATCGCCCCAAAAATGTTTCCTATAAAAGTTTCAGCTACACAACATTCATAATTAGCACGAATAAGAATAAAATTCATAATTACATCCCCCCCCCCCCCCATCAAAATTCCCCAAATTCCTGATTTATTCTCTAAAATCCCGCTTTTAAAAATTACCAGTTTTTTTTTTTTTTTGCAACTCCAGTCTTTTATAAGAGATGAACGAACCCGGTTCGGGCGTAAATTTATCAGAAAAAAAAATATTTCCACTGATAAATCGGACCGAAATATACAAATCGTTTTTGAACGATATAGATGAGATAAGAGATGCTGCGAAAGTCATTCATTGAAAAAGTCTTATCTCGAGTTCATTCACTACATTTCCTTGCAACGTTTTCCGTTATATATGTTCCCTGGAAAATCCTTAAGCACCCCCAATAACTTTGCAAGGGAAGGTCCATGAATGTGCACGTTAGGTCTATCCACAGTAAAGTGATCATGCCAGATAAAATTAAGATGATTGCAGCGCCCCTAGCAGAGAATTTAAAAAGTTAGGATTAGGATAATAAACTCGGCAACGAAGCGAGATAGACTAAAAAAACCAATTACAGAGTTATACAGCATTGTCTATAATTGATAGAAATAGATACCAGGAACGAACGAAACGCAATAATGGAAGGCAGTACCTGTCAAAAAGTTGTATTACCAGGGCCTCAAATAAATGCCTTATGTAATAGTTTTAGTGTCGATTCTTGCACATTAGACAATGCTTTACAACTTTGAAATTATTATTTTTTTCCGTCTATCTCGCTTTGTTGCCGAGCCCATGATCCTAACTTTTTAAATTATTCATTAGGGGCGCTGCAATCCCTTTCATTCGATTGGGTATGATCAGTTTGGCATAGATTGACCTAACATATGCACTCATGGACTTTTCCTTACAAAGTTAATGGGATGCTTATGGGCTTTCGTATAGAAACTCTGCATATAGGGGGCAAAGGCGGTTATTTCTGTTCGTCATGAATGATAGCCACCCATAGAAATTATGGGACCTCTGACAGTCGTGCAACCCCGCTGTTAGTAAATATAATAAAGATATTAAGATATGAATCGTTTCTACGCTAGAATTTAAAAACTAGCAAAGGTCTTGCTAACACACAGTGATGCGGGGTTGAGAGAAAGGAGAAACTGAAAAAGAACAGATGACCAGAGATTTTCTGAATTTGAAACCATGTTTTGGCAGCAGGCCAATCGCTTCCAGAAATGGCGAGAAACGTGCTACAGGTGATTTGGGGTCAATTATAGTTCGACATCGTTTACAAATTACCCGTTAAAAGCTAGATAAATCAATTCAACATTGAATGCGATTTTCCAAACGAATGTTGAATGCAGAAGCAATATTTAACTGATGTTGATGTGATAAAAAAAAATTACAAACTAAATATGCATTTATCACTGTGTAGGAGTATAGATATATGTATAGAATATACAAAATGCTAGCCTCCATTCAACTTTTTCATATATTTACATACCGTAGAATTTCGTTGATCTGCCTTCTCCGGGAAAGCGCCCCTCTCCTTTTAGTCTCAATTTGAAATTCTGAAAAATTCCGTGAAACAGCACCCCACCTCTAACATCGAAAGAAAAAATCGTCTTCGAATAAAATAAATTTATTAATAAAAGTATTATTTTGTTTCTTTTTGGTGCTCCTCGCCTGCGACGATTAAAGATTAAGTCTCTTCCTCTTATACACTCTGCGATTTTCCGTCGTATTTGAGAAGACGGGCATACAGAATTTTACGGCATTCCACATTTTTACGTCCATTTGTATCACGTATAAGAGTGTTATATATATATATATATATATATTGCTTTCGTTTGCAATTTATTCTTTTTAATATCTGGAGAATGAGGCTCCACTAGACTTCCTCATCCATTCTTATTCCAATATTTGAGCGTCTAATTATGCAAGAGCTTAGCTTTAAGGATTAGTTTTTAGCTTGAACTAACAAAGGACGTGTATCCGGAATTCATTTGCCTCCGCATGCTTATTTGAGAAGTAAACCCGCGCAGCAAGTTATCTTTTGTTCTAAGCGGGCGTATCGCTAAAGCGTTTAGTTTTCGAGAATTCGCTGTATGTTCCGGTGTAATTTTATAAGAGATTTGCATCTTAAATTTCGGGCAACGCCGTATTATTTTCTAGTATTTTTGAGCTTTCAATCACAAGTTATTCTTTTCAATTTTTTTTCATCCTTTTACTGTTGAAGACCCAGACTACACAACCAACCCTAAGGCTTATGGCAATTTTATGTGTGGCCGGATCCTTTTACTGTGTACTGTTGTTGTTGTTGTTGAGACCCAGACCGTCCGACCTACCAGAAAGGTGCAAGGTAACTGTTTGGGCGGCCGAGAAGTGTCATCCCATTTTGACCGGAACCCAGTGGGGGAGGCATCCACAGGGACCGTACCCTCCTTCCCCTACCACCAACCTGTCGGAAGGACTTACGGACCCACATGTTTAACGTGATCGTACTCCGCAGGAACACAGTGGCAGCGTGCAAATCCAGCGCGCAAACCACCGGGCTACCGCGTCCGAAAATGTGCCAACAGCACGCGGTGTTCCCAGGTGGTCACCCACCCAAGTACTAACCGCGCCTGATGCTGCCTGACTTCGGTGATCTAACGGGAACCGGTGTTTTCAGCACGGTACGGCTGTTGGCTCTTTACTGTGTACTGTCGAAAGCCCAGGCCGTCCGACTCGTCCGAGGACATTGTAAAATTTCAGTGAAACGTGCATTCGTTCTTGAGTTATCACGCCCACAGCTCATAGACTTACACACGCACAATGAGAGCGATGGACATCTGTCCGAAAATGTTCGAAATGGCGTTCAGGAGGTTTTAAAACACAGGACGTTTTTTTTTTCTTTGTCAAAATCTCGAATTCAGAAAAACAACATTTTATACCAGTTGTTCCCAAAGTGGAGTGCGAGATAAACTTTAAGGGGAGGGGAGGGGGGGGGGGTCCACGTATAACACAAAAAATATATGTTATATCCAATAACATTTTTGTTAAATCTTGATGTCAAGGAGTCCGAATTCTTTTTTTTTATAATTAGTGAGGGAAAAGTTTGAGAACCACTGATTTATACAATAGTGCTATGACGCAAATTTCATCCGGTGTACAAATTGGAGAGAATCAACAAATTAACTTTGAATACTCATGTATTTATTTAAATTAACGGATTTATTGCTTAATATTACAAATGGGAAATGAAGCATATTGGATGGTACTTACTATTTTTTAATTTTATATATAGTTTTTTATAAATTTATTTGGAAATGTGCAATGCACAGGGAACTGTTCATGCTAGCGTTCTAAAATTAATATCATTCGTTTTCTAATAAAAAATTATATTTTTACAGTGTTAAAGATCTTTATTTTTTTCAAAAATTCATTCGAAGAGCGTGCAATATCTCGAGAGCAGTTTATACTAGCATTCAAGAGTTTGTATCATTTGTTTTTAAGGGAAAAAAAACGTCTGCAAATATTATTTATTTGTCATTATTGGAAGTTCCGATTTTTTCAAAAATTCATTCGAAAATTGGGGGGGGGGGGGGGGTTCGAACATTCGATTGCATTCAAAATCAATCCAGAACGGTTCATGTCAGCGTTCTAAAGTTTGTGTCGTATGTGTTTCATGATGAAAAATTATGCTTGAAATTATTATTTATTTAACAATATTGAAGATCATGAATTTTTAATCGCTTTTCAAAATTCTTTCGAAAATCTTTAAACATCCCGAGACCGAATCATGCTAGACGCTAGTGTTCTAAAGTTTGTACTTTTCGTTTTATAATGAAAAATTATGCCTGAAATGATTATTTATCATTATATTGAAAGCCTTGAATTTTAAACGAGTCTTTCAAAGCTTTATTCGAAACATTCGATAGCGTTTAAAATCAATAAGGTTCCAGTATTCTCGGATTGCAATAATCGTACCAAATTACATTCAAAACAATCTATTCGTTCGTGAGGTATTGTACCCACAGGCACTCACACATGCATGCATACATCACCTCAAAAACGTTCGATTCAAGTTCAGGGATGCTTGAAACGTGCTCTTCCGTAGAAAACTTAAATTCCAATTTCCGACTCCGTCACAATACTTTCCCTATATATTATACTATATATGCAGGGATAGTAAAAAAATAGTTTTTATATATCATCACTTAATTTGTTTCGTGTGTTCTTTATTTTAATTAATTCTCAGACAGCAGATTTACAAGCTCGGAGCCCATAAGCGGTAATATAATCAGAGGTCCTTATGATGTCTCGTAATTTTACCCGAAATTTACTTAGTGCTTATGATGATGCACTTTTATCATTTTACTTTGCACTAAACCAACAAATAAAAATATTTAGTATTCTTTTTAAAGTAAAATATAGAATCATAGAATTGGCGTCAAGGCTCCGGAATGAAAAGAAACACTGTATCGAGGAGAACTTCTATTATTAATAGTTCCTTCTATAGTCGAGAGCTTCAGATTGGTATTGAGCGCAACTCGTATACTAGGCAGTCTTCAAAGTGTGGTTCCAATGTTTTATAGCACAGGGCCCCAGAAGCCTAAAAAATCCCGATACTGCTTCTGACAATAACATTTTGATAAAAACGGCTTTTAACATTAAATTCTTGTAAATTGAAATGTTAATATATATATAATATTTAAATTGTAAATCCGATGGTAGAATGGAAGTAGTAACTCATAATACACTATCTTAAAATTTGCCTACAAAATACAATGAAATAAAATGAAATTCAACCAAAATGAGGAAAATAAAATATATATATATATATATTTGGGGGTGATAGCCCAGTGGCTAGGGGGTACCATTACCCTCCTAACTACTAATCGAATCGAACTCGGAGGACCCGAGTTTGATTCCTGGATCTGCCCAAACTTTCTGAGAGATTGGTGGCCGGCGTAGATATCCTCAAGAGGTCATATAAGATATCTACGGTGCAAGGGAAGGAGAGTACGATCCTTATGGATGTCACTCCCACTGGGTTCCCGGTCTAAATTGGGTGGCACTTCCCCGGCCGTTTAAACCGTTGACATTCTAAAGAGGATCATTTATATAGGATATCTACGGTCCAAACAGATGCCTTACACCTTCGGAAAGGTCGAAAGGAAGAAAAGTTAATATTTTATTTTTAAATTTTATCGAAGGAAACCCGGCGACACTTTCGGAAGGCCTCATAAATCGAAAACTGATTCAGTACTTTTAAACTGTTAGTGTTTTTTTTTCCTTTAAATATAAATTTATTATCTCTTTAAATGTAAACAAAATATTACTTTGCATATTTAAGCAAAATTTTGCAATAATTCCAAAATTAATAAAAATATTAGATGGTTCGATGTCCCCAAACAGTTGCTTAATAGTAAATTCACCCCTAGCCTTTCTCGTTTAAAAATATTAAACAATTTAACGCAGGGTCGCCTATGTGGTGGTGGTGGGGGGGGGGGGGCAGCCCTCAAATTTGTCTTTCTTCGTGGAAAGGGAAAATATGAAAGATTTACAAGGAAGAAAAATCAAACATGGAGTTGGGTCCATGATACATGTTTGTAGGGGGTGAGGCACAATTCCTATGAGCGGCCCTGTTTGACGAATATAGTTGCCACATACAATCGGTTCCAAAATTGGAGCCCATCTCTGCAATTATATAACATATTACCCCGACTGATCATTCTACTGCTTTAAACCTTGGGGTGAGTCGGGCGGACTGGGTTTTCCACAAACATATTACATATGAAAAGCACTTTACATTAAACATACCGCTGTTGCAAGGTCCCCTATGCATAGCCCGCAGTCCATCTCGCTGCTGGTATCTTGCTTCAGTCAGCTGGCATTCATTTTCATACGTTTTGCCGTCGCTGCCACACAAGGTTTCGGTTTTCAGGCAGACGCAGTGGGCCTCGGGAGGGTCACCGGGGGCCAGATCGGTGCGGGGCCTACATTCTAAATACTCTCCGCAAGGCCCGTGGCCCCTATTTCGGTATGGCACGGGCAAAAAATCACCGTCACACAACTCTCCTTCACGCCGACCACATACGTAGCAGCACCCGCAGAGGTCCTTCGCGAGACCCGCTAAGCAATCTTCAACGGGGGGTATACATTTTTCGGGTTCACATTCCCCGCATTTGCCTTCACATTTGATACAAGGCACTATTAAAGCTAGAAAAATGATTGGTATCCACATTTTGGAGAATTTTATTCAATAAGGGAGAATAGAGAAATCTCCACGCCCAAAACCGATTCCAACTTTGGGATGGTTCGCAGGGTTATTGGAGTATCTGGAGAAAGGCGCCAAGGATAACTTTCCTTCGCCAAGAGTTTCGGAGCATTTACAAAGAACTTATTGTCGGGTATGGTATATTTTTTCTTTTGCGAGACCAGCAAAGAGGTCAGATTCGTCTCAAATTACAGGAGGATGTGATGGGAAAATTGGTATACAGACGGTTTTATCCGCAACTGCAAGACTAGTTAGCGGAATTTTAAGCGAGGGCGAGTCCAGATAATTACAGAGGTGATGATTAAAACAATTCTTCTTCATATTTTGTTGACAGGCAGTCTTTCAAGACTTTTCGGCCGAGGTAGGGGGGAATGAAACTTTAGGAGTTTTTTATTTGCCCTATATAAATATATCTAAATGCTGTCACATAACTAGAAACTAGGTAACAATGCCTCCGGAGGGGGGGGGGGGGGGTATTTATCTACAAGGGGGTTCCGCCCCCCTCCCCCGGTGGTATGCCTGAAAGTAACACTGGTGTCGTCTGCACTACTCCCTGATCTGGAAAATAGTTATAAAGATCAGAACTAATCTGGACTAATCAGAACTAATCTGGAAAATAGTTATAAAGATCAGAAAGGGCCCTGATATCAAATCTTGCGGGAGGATCCGTGCTGAATCTATTGCACCATACTATCAGTAGGAACATAGACCAGAATTTTCAGAGTTCAAAGTTGCGCACTAGTAATCTCTTGATATTTGAAATAATTAAAGAAATACGTCGATAAAAGTACTTAATCCATATACAGAGTGAAAAATTATAAGATTAGCATTTTTCATAGTTCTGTTGGTACATTCTATTTGACATCCCTCGAAATTCTAATCCTTATATTTTCTGACGCACATTGCATGGATAAAGTATATCTGACTGAATCACGGATGTTTGTTTCACTGCAATACTTCTTAAAAGCTTTTATTAACTCGTCATGACCGACGTGTGTTTATTTCAACTTCTTTCGTGGTATTTTTAACATACCTTCTCATCTTATGTTCTAGAGAACTGAAATTGGTACACAGCTTAGTCCAGTATAGTGTTTTTCATACTTTTGGTGTCGCGGAACCCTTTTGAAAAATTCAATTTGATGGAGGAACCCAAAAATGAGAAAAAGTCCATTGTGGTTTAAATTAAACATTCAAAATTTTAAGAATTTTTTTAATTCTTTTTTTTAGATTTTACACGTAACTATAACATTGCTGAAATTCGGGGTTCTGCGGAAGACACTGAAAAACGCTGGTCATGTAGAACGCTTTAATCTAATAAAATTTGGCTATCCTCGAAAAATAGAACCTGCATTTTTTTTGCAAAACGGCCCGCAAAAATCCCATTGTAAGACAATTGATAAAAAGAGTCCAATATTCAACTTTGCTTCTCTCTCTCTATATATATATATATATACAGGGTGTCCCAAAAACATTGATCTTGGCTTTTTCCCCCTTAAATATTGATCTTAGACATATATAATAAATTAAAGTTGCGTAAAAAAAGGTACAGCATTTTATGAAATCGATTCAAGGGAATTAAATTTTAAGAAATACAAAACTTCAATTTTTATACGGCCCCCATACAAAAACATTTCCAATGAATAAAATGTGCCCCATACACTAATAAGATGATGTACAAAATTTCAGTATTTTATCATAAAAAGTTCCAGAGATATGAAAAGACAAAAATGCTGACTTAAACTACTTTTCGATGCATCGACATGAGCTCTCAGAGGGGAAAAATCATGTCAGCAGATTACATTTCAGGGGTCATACACAAATTACGAAAGAAAACAATGATTACATATATAAATAATAATTTTGCTATTTATTGGTACAAAAATATCTACACTGTGTAGAAATAATAACTTTACATGAGGATTACAAAAGCTTGTTCAAAATGTATCCATGCCAATTCAGAGCTGCATTCGCCTGATAACACTTCTGTGTACTCGATCAAGTTCTTGTTCGGTGATGTCAAAACAACCACCTTGAATACGTTGTTGTAACTCTGCTTTATTTAATGGAGGTGACAGGTAAACAGTTGTGCGTAAACAAACCTACAAATGAAAATCCATAGGTTAATGAGGCGATATTGGGGGAAATTCGACTGGCCCATGCAAGCCAATTCACTTGTCTGGAAACTCGTTATTTAACCAGTGTTTCACAACTGTAGTATGATGAGCTGGAGATCCGTCCTGTTGAAACCATACATGTAGAAGCATACATATGTTAGGGGTAGTTCATTCATAAAATCAGGAATAACCACATTCAAAATCTCATTAACATATGTCATCCTTTAACATACAATCATACATTATGGGTCCAAACAAACGATTTCTGAAAATACTACACCATACATTTACAGAAAATTGCTTCTGATGATGAATATCATGTACCAAGAATGAATTTGTGTCAGACCAGAAGTGCTCATTTTGAGGATTTATGCATCCATCTTGTTTACAGCAGTATTCGTCAGTCCAAATTATGTTTTTCAGGAAAGAGGGATTTGCATCTTCCTGATTTACAAAAATCTAGATGACGTTGATAATCTGTTGGCTCCTGTCTTTGCACACAATGAATGTTAAGAGGATGCCATTTATTCAGTCTCAGTACTCTTCACACTGTTGCATGTGGTATGTTCATTTCTGAAGTAGCGGTATGAACACTATTATGTGGATGAATGCAAAAGTAAGCCAAAATATCAATTTCTACATCAATTGAGTGAAGTCTGGGCCTACCTAGTCCACCTACACGATGTACGCTTCCTCTTTCATGCACTTGTTGCACCAATCAGGAAATAAATCTTCCAGAAGGATGTCGAGAATTGAGAAAAGCTGATATTCCTGTGCAGTTTCGTTAGCATTGCGATTGCATAAACTGTACAGCATAAGCATTTCAAAAAGTTCTTCATTGCTGTATTGCAATATACTGTCGGAACAGGCTAACTACACTCTCAAAATGTAGCAGAAATGTGAAATACTTGAGGGTCGCTCACACTGCCAGGCTGTGCATGCTATGCAGAGCAAAAACAGCAGAGCTATGCAGAGTCAGGCTAACTACACTCTCAAAATGTAGCAGAAATGTGAAATACTTGAGGGTCGCTCACACTGCCAGGCAGTGCATGCTATGCTGAGCAAAAACAGCAGAGCTATGCAGAGTCAGGCTAACTACACTCTCAAAATGTAGCAAAAATGTGAAATACTTGAGGGTCGCTCACACTGCCAGGCTGTGCATGCTATGCAGAGCAAAAACAGCAGAGCTATGCAGAGTCAGGCTGTGCATGCAGAGCAAAAACAACTTTCTCATGTGCTGATGCATCTGTTGCGATTGTGTGACACACCAATCAGAAGCAGATATTTGCATATGCATACATTTCTAAGCTATTTTAATGTTCATTTTGATTGTGCCATTTCCAAGTTTTATTCTGTAATTAATCATGTAAAATTTTAAGGTATTTTTCAGAAAGCATATTTTTGAAAAATTGTAAATAAATCTAAAGATAAAAAGCAGATATTATTTGCCTATGATGAATTTCTGCGTTGCGTCATTTGCACTCTTGTTGTAAACATTTCCATTTTCATTAGTGATTAATCCCTCACCAACTTTGTTTAAACATATCTCTGGGACTTTTCATGATAAAATGCTGAAATTTTTTACATCACCTTATTAGCGTATGGGGCACATTTCACTCATTGGAAATGTTTTTGTACGAGGGACTGTATAAAAAGTTAAATTTTGTATTTCTTAAAATTTAATCCCGTGAAAATTTTTATCGATTTCATAAAATTCTGTACCTTTTTTTACGCAACTTTGTAATTTATTATATATGTCTAAGATCAATATTTAAGGAATAAAAGCAAAGGTCAATGCTTTTTGGACACCTTTGTATATTATATATATATGAAAACGACAAAAACATAGCAATGACATATGTAATATGAAAATATACTGCGATATGAAATAGTGTACCAAATTTCAGCTTTCTATGAAATCTGGGAGCTGAGAATGAGCCCAAAAATACTGAACAAAGTACAGATAAAAATGAGTGATGAAGCAGTGTGATGACTTTCAGTTCGTTATGCAGTCTGAAAGCTAAGAATGAGCACGTGAAATATATTGAATGAAAGTACAAACATAGACCATGTTAGGCAGAATAGTGTAAGGAAATATGCAGTTTGCTGATAATGTTAGTAAGAAGAATGCACATCTTAGGTCTATCATAAACTTGTGTTCCTTTACAGCTGCAGCTTATCTCTTCAATAACATAGAATGTATAGTAAGCAGTGGCTATTCGAGAATTTTTTTTAAGTCATTATACAAAGGGACCATTCCTCAAAGGTTTTAACTTATTGTTATGGGAACAATCCATTCTGTGTATAAATGGCTGTTATTTGGAGGTTGTTGTTAATTAGAGGGGAGGCTTAGATGTATGGGAGGCTTTGATGTATTTACATTATAGTGTTATGGAGGGATCCTCCTTACTATTTAACTTATTATTTATTTAATTATTTATTTTACCCTTATTTTAATTACATTTGATTTTTCCAAGTTATTATATTTATATATAATCATTAAATTTACTTAATTATATTTTTATATTTATATTGATGTTATAATTACAGATTTATCATTATATTTATTTAATTTTATTTACATTAGCCTGTGATCGTATAGTTTTAAACAATAAAGTTTACTTTTATAATTATTATTTGTTTCTGTATTTACTTTATTTTTTTACATACAGCTTGGTCTGTGCTAAACTATGTTACACTTTTAAAAACACTTCAACATCATATAACTTATAAAAATTCCACTTACCTTTAAATAAATAAATAGCACAGCCAACAACAACTAAAGAATCACAACACTAAATGTTAAATTAAAAATTAACTTTTATTGACAACAATTACTTAAGTGCTTCCAAACATAAACAAGTTAGATTTTATAAAATTCTTACTCAGCTATTTTAGTGGTTAGTACATTGCTAAAAGGATAATTAAAATTAACTTCAATTAAAATAAAACTCAATTAACACTTTGAATATTCATCAATAATTTTAAAAATAAAACAAAACCCAGGAATCAGAATCCATTCTGATCAGAAGACCAGAGTTTGGTCTGTCTGGAGCTGGCTGTCCACCACCAAAAATGTCAAAAGAATACAATATCAAAATCCCCTATCATCACAAACCCAACATAATTTCAGTTCAAAAGAAAACAATGGTGTAACACTCGTACCAATTCGAATTTAAATTATTATTTTACACACTTTCCAAGAAATACATTTATCAAGATTGATTTTTTTTCTTTGTAAGTTATAGTGCATATCATTTAAAGTTGATGTGAGGGTGGGTACAAAAAGATGACACATATGGTCAATAATAGGAGATGGTTAATATTTATGAGGACCAGTGAAACACTCACGGGTGCCGGCTCATTGAAAACAAAACACCTCGGGTTGGCCGATAAATTAAACACTGCACATCCCGCGGAGCACCTGAGCGGGCCGGTTCAGTGGAAGCAAAACACTTGTGGAGCACAGGCAAATGAAAGCACCAGAACATCATACTGTGGATTTGCATTGGACTGGTGGTAACGTTGATTTAGAGAAGGCCTCTTAGGAACGAAAACGCTGTTTGATAAACGCTCGGTCATCCCCCTCTCCAATCCTTGGATCTGAGTGGTAGCCAATTTGTTTAATTTTTGTATTTAACATCTGATGGAACTGGAACATCCGGTGACAGTAGATCAAACATGATGAGCCAAATTTGTGACACTGGCTCATGCATTTCCAGCGACAGCGGAATACGGGTGCCCTTGCATGGGGCCCCGTTCCACGGATCTTAGCAGCAACAGAAAACCCACCTCCTCCAAAGCCGATTAGTAATCGAATGCCAGGCAACACGTCTGCCTCCCAGGAGATGCCAAACTTGGCGAGTGAAAACCCGCGCTCCGCACCGAGCGCCCACGCATACACTACGGAAATAAAGACGCTGTTATGCCAAGAACCATTAAAAGGATCACTCCCCGCCAAGCGGCAACCCGCCGCACAGCAACTCCACTGGATGCAATGGCACCCCTTTTGCAGGTGTCCAGCAGATAAGCCGTGTGAAGGCCAAATTTTTCCTAAAAATGCATCTTTTTTCTCACTTTCGTGAATGAAGTGAGCTGAAGTTAAAACCCGAGAGCGAGAAGCCGAAAGATTAACAAAAGATATTTTAACGTTTAAGATGCATTGCGTATAATTTTGAATAATAAAACAAAGAAAAAGGATAACAAAATACGTTAAAAGAGGGAATAAATCGCCGAAATAGTCAAAAATAACAAATAAATTTAGAATTTTGAAGGGAAGGGGTAAAATAACGAATTTTGAATTATTACATAATTTTGAACTATTAATTAAATTTTGAACCAAAAATCTCGGCATAACAATAGTGACTCAAGTAAAATTCATATTATGGTTTAAAAACCCTTTTTTCAGGGCTGTGTAGTTGGCATTTCAAATCTTTGATTCCAATTCAGATTCCTCTTTTTCCTATTGCCTGGCTCCTTTTGTTTTCTAATATTTAACACCGACACAAAAAGCAATTAATTTCAATCTTTTATATAAATAGTTTTCTAACTGGTAAACATTTGATTTTTTAAAATTTATTACCTAAAAACCATTTTAAAATCTATTAAACATTAAATATTCCAAAATAAAATAATTTTTAAATAGTTTTATTTAGGAGTTTGATTCGGTATATTTTTATCGACTTCGACTCCACAACCCTGCTTTCAATTTGGCTTTATTTTTTAATTATTATTATACTGCATAATATTTATTTGAATTCCCATTAATTCAATTCAACAATGTACAATGCTTATACTATGAAGATGTAATAAAACAGTAATAATATCACATCAATTTAAAAAGTAACTGCCTCAATAGTTGATAATTTCAAGTTTTAATGTGATTAATATTTTTTTTAACAGGAAGTGACAAATTTATACAATCATATACAATGCATTTTCTGGCACATCTGCAGTTTGGCACACATGCATTTTTTGGCAACATTTGCAGTAATGATTGATAAAATTCTTTCAAATAGTTGTCAGACAAAAGAAATGATACAAAAATACAAAATCCAGTTGTTGGATTAAAAAATAAATCTATAATAATAAAGGAAGATGTCTGCCTGTGTCATCAGTAGTGCAAAATCTAAGAGGTGAATGGCCTTGAAATTTGGTATACAGGTACTTCAAGACTTGGGAAGGTGCATGTCAGTGTGATTTTTTTTTAAATATGTTTAATTATTTTATGTTTTAGCATGATTTTTACACAAATGAGTTCCTTAGTGATCGAAAATATTATTTCAAAGTTTCCATCTTAACACAATTGAAAAATTCTCTTTCAAACAACTCTTTGACAATCATACAATAGTTGAATTTTTGTGAATTTAAAAAATATATACTTTTCACATGTTGAAGATGAAATCTACTGAGGTACATTAGGTGTCATCACATTATCTGTGAAATTAATTCATGGAGATTATTTTATATTTTGCTAATTTTATATTTTAAAGATCTTTTATTAATCAATATTATTATATCATTTTAGAATGTTAATAGAAAAGTTTTAGAGGGCATATTTTGGTAGTCTTTTGGACTGTGATCAAACTATTTTTACCAGAAAAATTAATTCTAAATATTTACATTTTACTGAATTTACACGATGTTCTATAAAATGTCATGAATTTGGATTATTTTTAAAACTGACTTTTTATTAAATTTTTTATAATTCCACTGTTTTTTTTTGTAAGGTGACAACCTAAGTAGATTGTGAATTTTAATTGAACTATCTAAGCTGATTTTCATTTGGTATCATGTTTGCTTAAAATGATTATATAGGATTATTCAAAATGATTTATCCGATTTGAAATGAGCTCAATGTTGTATGTATCAACCACATATTAATGTGTCATACATCAAATGAAAGAGGAATGCTCCAAGTTTAATTGGTACCAGCAGGGAGAAAATGGTGATTGAACAACATTACAGTTTTCGAGGTTTTCATCGGTAGTCACAGTGCTCCCTGGCAGATTATGGGTATATACCCCCACTTCATCCCTGCAAGTGTAAATTAATTATTAGTAACAGTGCAGCATGAATTTTGTTAACATTATCAAATGATACAAATGGGTTCTTGGAGCATTCTTCGGTGGCATATATAATTTCAGGGCTTAATGACTTCTTGCTCTACAGCCAATCACCCCTGTTCACTGGATCAAATGCCATGTAACTTCTTCCTTGCGGGTATCTTAAGGGTGCTGTGTATGTGGCACTGTGGCACCGTTGCCCTGAACTCTAATTGAGCTCTGTCCCTGTTGTGGAATTAGTATCCTAGGACACGCTCAGTGAGCATGGGATGAATTAGACTACCATTTTGACGTTCCTCATGTAACTAGGGGAAGTTACATATAAGGTTAAAAACAAAAATTTGGACAATTTTCCTTTCATTTGATGTATCACTCATACTTCTGTAGATTTTAAAGCTCAAAATTATAATCATTTGAAATCAGATGAATCATTTTGAATAACTCTGTATATAATTTGGAAATAAAAAGAAGCACAAAGTAAAGATATTTAGTAAAAACTATTTAAATAAAGCAAATGAAAATCAAACAAATGTCTATAAACTTTATAGAATTAAATATGTACATAAAATACAATGTGGATATGAAAACATATCTGTTGTCATCACAGATGAACTTAAGCAAATTTGGTAAATTTAATTAACCACCATGTAAAGTAGATATAAAAACAATAGAATCTTCAGGTTGAATTTCATAATCAAGCTCCCCCTAAAATAAGATATTTTTAATCATTGTTAGTTTGTTAATAAAAATAGAGAACATGAGTTTCATAAGCATATGCAATGTATCAAAAAATACAATAAGTAGCTTGGTGTGTAATTATATTTAATTAAAATTTAAAAATCTCTGCAAGTTATTTGAATGTTTATATACACAAGAAAAACTAATCTATCTTTGTCTTCTGTCATATTTGGTGCCAAATATGGTACAATATCATCAACGTGGTGACTTATGGGAAATGTTGGGAAACATTTTGAAAAAAGTTCTTGATAATTCAATATATCTAAAAATGAATTTAATTTCTTCAATAACCCATAACTTTATGGGCATTAATTTAATATTATTGATTAATAAAAAAAGAGTAGTCAATCATTCAATATCTTTGAAAATTAAATTTAGTTTCTTTAATAATCCATCGAATTAATTTAATATTCTTGATAAATAAATATAGTGTGTTTCACTGTGTATGTTTTGTTAAGGGGATGGTCTAAAGAATTGCAAAGGAAAGATATTTTGTTAGAACAGCAATTAATATAATGTGGATCAGGATAGATGCATGGTCCCTGTGTTCGGTCATTTTAGGAGTGCAAATTTTGCAGACAGGAAAATGGGAGGGGGATAGTTTACATAAACTTATGCACCCCATCATATAATCAGCTTAATATCTCATTTTATTACAATACTATCACTTACAGTAAGGCGGAGCAAAATTCAACTTTATATTTTCACTAAAATTTTGGAGTGGGAAACATCGCCATTTGGCCTGAATATCATTTGTATAAAATATTATCACAAAATAAAATGTCTTCAATCTGTGCACTTGCTTTAAAGTTTGACATTTATGACACAACTTAAAAATTTTTCAGTTTTTTTTTAAATTTGCATGCTAACCCTTTTATTGCTAAAATATATTTACTTATTATTTTGTTATTGGGTAAAAAAAAGAGGGGGGGGGGGGTTATTCAAGGCAAAATATTTATAGCTTTAATGTGAAATTTGACAGCAAAGTCAAAGAATTTCAGGGAAAGCAACAAATTTATGATGTTGCTAGCTTCACAAAATATGAGTCACTTTAACGAATATGGCTGAAAGTTGTTGTCCTGTGAGTACATTAACTGCAATATAAGAGTTAAAATATTACTCGCTAGTGTTTGTTCATGTCAAAAGTAGGCATTTTTTTATGGTCAAGCAGCGTTGCTTAGATAAAATCATTTCTAGCCTTACAGCCACACACTCTATTAGATTCTGCAGTGGTTTCTTTAACTAGTTTTACAATGGCTTGAATATGTGCTGGTATACACAGCAAGAAATTGATTGTAAGCAAACATAACACTATTCTCTCTTCTTTCAGCAATTGACAATAAAATATCGTCAAGTATATAGTAATTGGGGCTCAGTTGCTGTGATTAAATCCCAATTGATCTTATTGATGTAATCCTTAGCTTTGAAATCTATTTCAGGGATTTCAAATTTGCAGATATCATCAGATGGATTCTTGTGAACTTTTATAATAATTTGAGACACATGTTAAAGCATATTTCTTCAATCATCACACAGCATTGATTTTAAAATACTTTCTGGGTGTGCAAAGTATCTGTTGCTTCACATCCCTTTTCGGGCAATCTTTTTGACAGAATTATCTATTACATCTCTCAAAAATCTCCAGAAGTTTTTAGTACAATTTCTAATTTCTGGATTGCATTTTATCACAAATCATCCCAGCAGATATATCTTTATGATGAACGTTGCAATTGATTTCAATTCACTGGAAAGTGATTTAATACCAACATATAAACAAAGAATTTGATTCACAGTGGTAAACCATGTGGAGTGGGATAGTTTGCTCACACAATTTGTTCAGAACATTGCTCAGAAATTATGACTTGTAAAATTTCCAAAAGATACTTTTGATCTATACTGAGTATCTTATTGATATCCGCAACTACAGGATTCAGGAGACTAGTAATGGATATATAAGATACAAGAGGAAGTAAATAAACAGTTGTTAAGCATTTCCTATAGAGCTACAAAATCCAGATGATCTAGAAGTATTTCCAACCAACTCTTCAATTAAATGATGCAAAGGAGGCTAATTTGAATGAAGTTGGTAAACAATCCATTGTAGTGGGTTTTTGTAATTTTTCTCCGAATCAATGAATGATTCCACCATGTTTACTCACATTTGTTGTGCATCCATCATAACCTAAGCAAATTTAATTATATAAATCAATATTTTCTTTTGTAAAATATTCCCAGATCCTATCACCTATATCTTCAGCTTCAAGTGAAATTGGTATAACA
The DNA here is from genome assembly GCA_951213105.1 of Amaurobius ferox. Lineage (NCBI taxonomy): Eukaryota > Metazoa > Arthropoda > Arachnida > Araneae > Amaurobiidae > Amaurobius > Amaurobius ferox. Next base: position 39,449,253 of record OX578149.1, on the reverse strand, counting down.
TGGTCAAAATATCTGGATTTTGGCTCTTGAACTAGTGTTATGGGTTTTTATAGTGTTTTTTTAAATATTTATCTTTCCATCTACTGACCTTTCAGCATAGTTTCATGTTTCCTCCAATTGAAATATAATGCCTGCAGTTCTATAGTGCTTGTACTGAACTTGCTTTTTAAATTTAAATGGGTCTTGCGATGTTCCCATCTTACCTTGCTTTTGTCTATGACAATAGCATTTTCACTTTGACATCATTAAATATCGTCAAAGCAAGTACTGCCAAAGTGTGATCACTTACACCATATCAGTCCCAAACTGTAGAAAAATTTTCTAATTTCAATGAAAAAGATCCCAAAGTGCATGACATTTAGTAAATATCTGTTGAATATTCATCAGATGTGCTGGTTTGGATTAAACTTATTTTTTCCTCTTTAACCTCTATTTTTTTTAGTTTCTTCTTGCATCCTGATCCTCTCAATTTTTTTTTCTACTCTTTTTTTTTTGTGGATTTTTGTTATTTTATTATCAACTCCACTAATTTGCATGAGACCTAAGGTGTGTTGATATGTTAAAAAGTCTCTTTCTAGAATTGAAACTTTCCTCACTAGTGGACAGATACAATACAAAACAACAGGACATTTGCAGGTTGCTACATCAAATAGTTTGTTAGCAGATTCTAAGTAAGAGTTCTCTCTTTTGAAGAAAGTTTCTTCTCCTCCACTGTATTTATTTGAACACGCTGAACAGCATCAAGTTCTTTAGAAAGTAAAGTCAGAATTCTAGGAAGGGATATTGTGGGGATAGAAGCTATTTTTCACATCTCTGTTATCCGTTCACAGACTAAAGGAGAAACTTCAGCAAATGGATTTTCTCCATTATTCTGAAATTTTTTTTATATTTCAAAGCAGATTGCAAAATCTGACTACATCGTGTGGAGTTAGAAGCTCTGAATCTTTTAATTCTTCATCATTTCCAACTATACGATTATCCTTTTCTCCTTGTCGGAAACATATTGACAACAATGTGAATGAAATTCTAAAAGAACTGAATGAAATTCTAAGAGATACTTAGTAACAGTTTTACTTTGGGTGCATCGCATATATCGTGACCTTGAAAGTATCGAATGAAGGCGAAGCGAAGGGGGTGCAGTCAGGTTGGTGTACTCACACATCCATTTCGAAAGAGAAATAGGTGTCAACAGATTTGGTCTTTAAGCCGTTAAATATATTTCAATGCTTATCAGTAGCCCTGCATGAGGAAATGAAAAAATACCCAACTAAAAACTTTGATTTTTAAAAAATATATCACTAGTACCAAGTGTGTAAATTCATTGATTTTCGTGAAATTCTTCAACTTTATTGTCATATTTAATATTGATGACAGTTTATTGTCATGAATCTTTTATTCTTATCCAACAATAAAAAAATATATTTTAGTATTAAAATGGTCAACGTGTAAAAACAAACAAAAAAACCCCAGAAAAATTTTCAAATTATGCCTTAAATTGAAATTTTAGAGCAAATGCACATTTTTTTTACATTAATATTTTACACAAGTTATATTCAGGTCAAATGGCAATTGTTCCTACTCCAAGCTTATTGAATAAAAATATTGTTTTTTGCTCCACACTAACTTACAGTGGCAAATATATTCCCTGCAATAGATGATAATGCATAGCGAAAGTATTGGAATCATGCCGAAAATCACAACTCGAGTTTTTGATGGATCTTACATTATGAGACCTCTAGAATATGAAAAAACTATTTTTAGCACAACGACTGTGTGTGTGTCTATGCAATGTATGTATCCAGTCTAACTCAAAAACTAATAGACCAAATTTCATAAAATTTGGTAGGTAAGTCACTTGGTGTGACCCTGATGCTGATTAGTTTTTGGTATGATTCAGGAAAAATAGAACCTGCCTTTTTTTGCAAAATGCCCCGCAAAAGTTTCATGTATCCACTCTAGCTAAATACTAATTGGACCAAATTTCACAAAATTTGGTAGATAAGTTACTTGTGGAATACTCTGGTACTGATTAGATTTTGGTACAATTCGTAAAAGAACAACCTGCCTTTTTTTATAAAATGGCCAGCAAAAATCGCCATAATCTAAAAAAGAAGAAAGACTATGTATGCTCAAATGTATCTATTAAATGCTTGCTTTATACGTAATTTTTGATGAGAAAAAGAATAAGACCAACTCCACTACTTTAGGATTAAACGTTCTCTAGATATTTGAGATTTCTAGCATATTTGTTACGCTGCTTTTGGAAAAATGTCCAATTACCAAATAAAAACAAAAATTGAATTAAAAATGCAAATTTAGTGTTATTTTGTGTAATCAAACTCAATTTAATGAATTATTAAAGAAATAAAGAGAACATGAATATGAGTCAGCAGGGAAAGTCATGTGCTGCCCACATCAGATTTTTTTTTTATCCAAAGCCATGCATAATTCAAAACCATGATTACAGCAAAGGTCAATTAAGATAATAATAACTCTTGAATAGGCATAGTCCAGGATCTCGAAAGAAAGGGGAGTTTGGCAGAACATGAAGAAGGGGGGGGGTGACAGTGCTGCAAATTTTATTTCGTAATATGGACTCTACAGAAAATTAATGCATTTTTTATATCAATGAATGGAGGGGAGGTATGACATCCCCCTGTCTTTCTACACCACTGGGTTTTCCCTGGGACTGTTTTGAAAATTTGCAACTACCCAACGCTAATCAGCTCTACAACCTCAGGCATAAAACACTGCAGTAGATGTCTATTTTAGGAGTGGCACAACTTCAGATATTCACAAGCAAACTGAAATTTGGGCCAAGATAGCCCAGTGGTTAAGGTATTGAGACCTTGCACGTTAAAGCTAGGTTTGAAACTTGTGATCCAAAACTATCGCCAAGTACATGAGAAGTAAGGGTATATTAAATATGTAGATCCAAAAATCCATCTGAGAGGCAATGAGTTGGTGAAAGAACAGTCTCTGTGGCTGCCATCCCCATTGGATTATAATCTAAATTGAGTGGCACTGTCCTGGCTGTCCAAACTGTTACCTTACACCTTTGGGTAGGTCTAATGGTCTGGATAGAAAAAAAAAATCAAATTTTGACTCTTTATTCTGACTTTTAAAAAAAATACAATATGCATTATAAATGGAGTTAGTATAAATATCCAATGAAGTTTAATTCTGATTATTTTACATTTTTGTGCCTTCTTAATGATAGGTGCACAAGCCTCTACTGAAACGCTAATATACTCAAAATGTCTGTGGCAACAATGATGTACAGATAAGATATGTGATCATCTCATGCAGATTATATAAATGACATGTAGAGACTATGTGTGACTATCCAACAAAGCTGATTTTAAAAATAGTCAAAATAAATTAGTACCATATCTTTAAAGAGTAAGAAAGAACATGGTCACTAGGTTTATCCCTTCAGTAGTAGAAATTTTCTATTTATTATGGTGATCATGTTCACCATAGCAGAAAACTTTCAATCTATGTTTTGGCAATCTTTTCACCCAAGTTGGTGACAAGTTCAAGTACAAAAGTTGAAGTAAAGTAATTAAATTTATTTGCAAAACAATTCGGATGAGTCATTATAATTATTAGACTGAGTTGAATTTATAATTCAGAGAGCATAAAAGAAAATAAATTACTAAACAATTGTACAATGACACTGAAATCTTTCTTTAATAACAAATTTTATAAACTGACAAATTAAGTAATAATAAATAAATTGGTATCACGTCTTATTTCAATTAGCAGAAACAACAAGCACACAACTATAATAGAAGGTCTTTATTTCACTTCTTATAAGACGTACAAAATTTAAAAAGGCCAGAGCGCTTTCGAGCGTAAATACGCTCTTCATCAGTGGCTACATGGAAATAGAATTTCTTATCTTTATTCTATTTCCATGTAGCCACTGATGAAGAGCGTATTTACGCTCGAAAGCACTCTAGCCTTTTAAAATTTTGTACGTCAAGTGTGAAATAAAGACCTTCTATTATAGTTGTGTGCTTGTTGTTTCTGCTGACAAATTAAGATTCTGAATACTCACAATATGAACTTGATTTAATATCTTATTACTTTTTAATAACATAACTCTAGACTTCAAACTTCTATTAATATAAACACTAATAAATATTAATACAATGTACAAAAACAAAATTATTCTAAAACTTAACTGTATTTAAAAAAAATTTTTTTAAATATATCTAAGCAATTTTGAGTAAAAAGGTGGCACAACCTCATAGTTTTAGTGCTTTTCAATAACATTATAGTTGGACTGGATTAAAATTCAATAACATATTTATTAGACAGGATCAAAAAAAGGATGCCATAATTGCTCCAATATTGACTACAATAGGTTTAAATTCAATTTTTGTCTGAATTAGATAAATAAACTCTAAAGACAACAAAAAAGTTTTTGTTTTGTAAGTTAATGAAAATTTCAAATTATATAGATTAAGATAGTAAAGGACTTACTTGAAGTTCCCAATCAGAATCATTTATAAGAACAAGTATACCAGGACGTCTGAAATATAATATTTATTATAAGAACAAATATACCAGGATGTTTAAAATATAATATTTATTATAAGAATGATTTATAAATACGCAAATTCTTGTAACACAAAAATAAAAAACAACTTACACTGTTTTTCCCTGCACAAACAATTCTTCTCTTTCTTGCAGCAAATTATCTTTTAACCATGCAATCAGACCTCCAATCGTCCCTTAATAAACAATTTAAATAATTTTAAAGTTCAATAATATAAGGATTGAGAATTTATTTTATATTACAAATATTTGAATGTATTTAAAAATCATATTTTAATACATTTTTTAAACAAAAAAATATTGAATCAATATATTTCAACATTTAGAGATTAGATCATGGTTGGTAAAATCTAAATGCTGAAGAAATAATAAAACTTACACTATTCGAATCCCTTTAGTCCAAAGTTGTTAGATGAAGAAGTCTGTATATACTATTTGCGTTATATTTTCAATAAATTAACATAGCTATATGAATAAATTTATAAAAGTTACTTTTTCATTTTATAACAAGAAAGATCAATCATGCTATGCATGATTAGCAAGCATAACGCATTGATTATGAAACACTTTCCAACTGCAATGCAATTTTATTTAAAAATCTCTAAAATACGATACATTTAGAGGTGATATTTTTACAATTATCACAATACTACAATAATTTATTATATTTGAAAACTTCATTGAAAACAAATGAATTTTATTCAAATAACGTCATCGAAATATAAATCACCTGGCTCTCTATATAAAAGCAGTGGATGTTTCATTCCCAAACTTTTTTCCATTCCTTTCAATTAGTAGCGATATTTTTAAAATTATCCCAATACTACAATAATCCGTTTAAAAACTTAAAACCCTGGAGGTAAAAATACTTACTAACTCCATGCTTAAAACTTTATCCAAAAAGGCAATAATACAATCATCTGCTTTTCTATGTAAAATCAATTCATGTTTCATACATATCAGCAATATTGCAGACTTCCAGAGATAAATAATTTTATGTTAAAGAAATTCAGCAATTCTTATACAACTTATCTTACAGCTTGATGTGTTTACATTCTCCATACGTAAAAATTAGGCTTTGTTGTAGAAATAATCAAAGTTTGCTGATCATTTAAGCTAAAAAATATTGTAATTGCATTGGCGCAATATATATTTGCACAGAAAAAAAAAATAAATAAATAAAGCGGTTTTAGAATGGATGCAACACTAAATATAAATTTAAAAGAAACTATAAAAATCACGATTTTGACACAAGATGTATGCTATATTTTATTTTGAAGTGGGTCACGTGATCTTTTTATATAATATGGGTGCAATTATTATTTTAATTTTTATTTAAAAAACTACCGAACATATTTTGCTGAAATTTTTTTTATATATTTTATAGAATAATTTGAATATTTCCTAAAATTTTTAAAGCAATTTGTGAATTTTAAATTTGCTTAAATGTTTGAAAAATTAGGTTCCATAGGTTTCAATGTACTTCATTTTTTCAACCTGGGTTCAATTCAAAATTAATTGGGTGATATTCATTTACATCCTATATGTCCCGCAGACAGTCTGAACAACATACTAAAATTTCATTTTAATAAAGTCACTTTTATAGTAGTTATCGTGCGAACAGACAGACAGAATAAACAAAGTCAAACACTTTTCAACTATGTTGGAAAGTGTTAAAAATGAAGAATCTGTCTCTGTTTGTATGTCTCTCCATGATACCACACAATATCTACAGCATTTACAGGTCTAAAGTTCATACAGTAAAACCTATACCTAACCTAATGCATCTTGAAAGCCTTTTTCCAAAATTCTAATTATTCTTTTAAAGTAAATTTTAAAACTTCTTTAAAGTGTTCAAACTGGCCGTTTACCGCCAACAATTGGGATCTTTTTTCCAGAGTGTGTGTCCTTTTAACACATAACAACGCAAAAGTATAATAACCATTGTTGTAAAATAGTTAAAAAAAGAGTCCAATATCCAACTTTGCTTCTATTCCAAAAAGATTGAAACACACTTTAATTCTTTACCTGTTGGAAATAAGTGGGCAATGTAAATTGCAAAAATGTTGAAAGTAAAGTAGAAAATAAGATTACATTAATGAAATAGTCCTCCCATTAATTTTCAAAAAGTTACACTTTTTAAATTTTTATACAACTCCTTTAAACAAATTTGGTCAATCATAAAATTTTATTTTTAATGCAACAAGATCATTAAAAAACCCCGCATATCTGTATCTTTAAAATTGAGTGAGTTATATTTAATTGAAAATTGAACATTGTGAATGGGGACCCTATATCAAATTAGAAATGTAAATTTGTGACATATCACAAAAAAGATAAAACTGGATGATAATACTTAAGATACCCAACCGCGTAGTGAGTACTACTACTTTATATGATCTATGTCTGTGTAGTGCTTTATTTAGATGCAGTTGTGATAAAAAAATTTGACACATATTAACGTATTTTTGATGTAAAAAATTTCCATCGTCAATTTGTTTATGAACCCTATTTTCACTGATGAAACAGCCCTTCACATGATACGGAAAAGTGGCATAAGTCAGATATTTTCCTTCATCATAATTCAGTTGATTTTAAAGATACAGATATGCAGGGTTTTTTAATGATCTTGTTGCATTAAAAATAAAAATTTTCTGGTTGACCAAATTTGTCGAGGGTCGTATAAAAATTTAAAAAGTGTAACTTTTTTAAAATTAATAGGAGGGCTATTTCATTAATGTAGTCTTATTTCCTACTTTACTTTCAACATTTTGAAATTTACATTGCCCACTTATCTCCAACAGGTAAAGAATTAAAGTGTGTTTCAATCTTTTTGGAACACCATACATGATGTATGGTGTTCCATGGTGTATATATTTCTAGCATGTGCCAATACAAAGTAAGTAAGGTATTTTGATATATTTGACTCCCATGCATTCGTTCAGACAAATGATACCTGGTGGTGATGGAATCAAGTTGTGTAATCATTTTTTATGATATAAATTTTATGAGTTAGAAACTTTGCAAACATGGGGAATGGTTTTAATTTTTTAACCAATGGCTTATTTTTCTAGATATATATAAGTAAAGTCAAAATGACTGTATTGACATAGTTTGTTATAATGCACACAGAAAGGCATGAAGTGATAATGAAACTGTTTATGAAGCTATGAGAAATGAAGCTGATAGATTTTGATCTCACAAAGGAAATATTGAAATAAGTCTCAGCTAAAGAAGAAATGCAAAACTTAGAGCAAATTAAATTCTTATTTTCAGATTCTCAGAGTTAAAAATTTTACAGATGCCTAGAGCATAGATGTTCTGTGTGGGCTCAGCTATGCATAATAAAATAAGTCTGTATGTGTGTGCAGTCTGTAGTAAAAATTCTAAGCATCATACGGCCATGGAATTTGGCATGCAGGTGGTGCAGGACTAAGGATAATGCAGCTTGGTGAGATTTCCTTTCATTATCATTGTGGTCATTATAATGGGTGTATTATTAAAGCGTTCTTTAAATTTCATTCACCAGAACTTAGTGAATTCTTGAAAAGTAAAGAACGTTTTATCAAAATGTCCACTTATAACAAAAAATAAACAGCATACAAACTACTAAAAATTACCTGTCAATGAAACTGGAAATAAGAATATTACAATTGGAGAAAAGTACCTGGTTTTGGAAGTAATATGAGGAAAGTTTACAAATTAAAGGCGTTCAAACAAACTGCATTAAAATTAAATCAATGAAACCAAAGTAAATAAGGCTAGAATTAAGAACATTCAAATAATATGTGAACAAACTACTTAAAATGTACCCAAACATAAAACAGGAAGAATATAAACAAAATAAAGAAATTACCAGTTTCAGAAGCTATATTAGCTAACATAATCAGCTATACTCAATAATTTATCACACTACTTAAACAATAGTAAATGAGACTAGAACTAGTAAAAAACTGGCCTTTGAATGGGCTAGTGTATATGAAATATACAAACTGTAAAAAATTTCAAATAAAGACAATTTAGCAAATAATTATGAAATTAGAAGTATAAAAAATTAATTTCAATAGTTGAGAATCTTAATACAAAAAGGAATACAAGTTTCTAGAATTTGAATATTAAATTAAACAAATTAGACTAATATACAAGAAATCAATGAAACCAAAGTAACACATTCAAATCGCAAAAACATATTTAATATACAGCACATTTAAATCCCAATGCATGCAAGTTCATGTGCTTTGATTAGCTGTTTAAAAGTTGTTGTTTACTTATTATATCTAAAAAGCCTAGTGAGCATGCACAGTTTAAAAATGATGTGCCGCATGTGCGGATGCCAGTTTCAAGATGTATGTAGAGCTACAAGCCAACGCTAAGGCAAAGTGCTGTCACATTAAGTGCATAGGGTTAGCTCTCATGATTGGGTCAGTTGTAAGATTTGCTCAAAATTTCTTGAGCCTCTGTGTCCCTTCCCACCCTTGGCTAGGCGCTCTCATTATGTCAAACCGTGTTCTGCTAAACACAATTACCCCCTAAAAATTTCCTTTCTTTCTCATAAAGAATTTATCTCCTCTATTCTAAATTACTCTGTATGTGGGTCCTGAATTAGGACTTTATCTCAATTTTACCCCAAATGCATCTCTTCTGCTTTTATTGATGGAGCCACTTCCCGACCCTATTCGAGAGTTATATATGTTAAATTCTACTTATGATCCCTGTAAAACCACTTTAAATAGAAGATTAAAGGCAGCAAAATTGCTAACCGAAGTGCTCCTAAAAGATTTTTTGAAATCTTGAGTTTAAAAATGAACATTTCACCCTGTAACAGTCTATTTTAATAATTTAAAAAATGTGATTATGCAAATCTATACCATTTCACGTATGTATTTAAAACTTCATCTTCCTACGTATTGTAGTTTTGCAGTGAAAGCGATAGCAAAATTCAAGCAAATGTTGATTTCACTTTATTAGGCATGGAGCAAGGACTTCACTTCTTCATTCATGATTAAGAAGTAAATAACGAAATTGAAGGTAAAACAAACGGTTTCAAAATCTATAAGAGCTAATTTTTACTGTCAAGGATATGGAGGATATTTATTTTGGCTATGGAGACATAAGGTACAGCTGATTTATCATTTACAAGATTATCAAAGTGCTTCTTTCAAAAAAGTTTATTTCAAGACAGGGCCGAATTTCGACTATTCTGAATTTAATAATTCAAATAAAAAACAAAATCTCAATGAGGCGCTTTTTTCTTTGGACCATATACCAAATTTCATGGCTGTAAGATGCAGCTCAGATTTTTCGCTACTGACATCTTTTATTATTATAGATATAAAATCTTACAATTGGTGAAAGTGTAAGAAACTGCTCTTTTCATGTTATTTTAATTTTAGAAAATTTTTGTTTCCTGTTACAAAAGAAAAAAAAAATAGTGATGATAAAATATAATTTAACTTTGTAATTCCTCTAAAGGATGTCTTTTGTGTACTACTAACAGACATATACAAGAGTTTGAAAAATACTATTTAATAGAACTTTCAATTAACTTGAGATTTTTAACATTAGTGAGACATAAATTAAAAGTTGGTACTATAGGACATCAATAATAACATTCCAATTGAAAATAATGTTTTTAATTCATAATAAAAAAAAAAAATTATACTATTTGACATTTAATAAAAAGTGTGTTACATAATAATATTCAAGATAGCAGCTTAGTATCAGTTTATATAGCTATTTTTATTATCTCTTCTAATGCATTTTGTTCATTATGGCAATGAAATATAAATTTCTGTTGTTCAGTGTTCACTAGGGGAAAAAATCGTCTAGGAAAGGAACAATTGAAAAGATCAAATCAAATCATACAAAAATAGTATTAAAAAATATTACATTTTTCTGTTTGATGAGGAAGGGATACTATATACTTCTTCTGATTCTTGAAAAGCAGTTCTAAACCACCACTGTAAAATAATAATAAAATAAATAAGTAAAATCCAATCAAAATTATACTACATGCAATAAGCACAGTTAAAAAAATTATATAATAACTTTTCAAAATAATGTCAGTATTAAGATAAGAAAGAGAGAGTAGTATTAAGATAAGAAAATATACATGCCATTACATTTCTATAAATAATATTAATTATGCATTTGTTCAACAATTGCATAATAAAAATGCAATTATTCAACTAAAATTAGTTATGAATACAAAATATATAAAATATTTTGAAATAAAAATTAAATAATTTAAATAGTTGATTCAAATAAAACAAAATAACTTTTATATACAGCAATAGCAGAACTAGACTATGTTTTTCTTCCTATTATATAAAATTTTCAACCAATAATTTAAACTATTAGACTTTACAGAAGCAATCACACAAACACTTTGAACTACTATTGGATCCCTTTTTGGAAGGAGCATCAGATATTTTTAAACATGTAGAAGTGTTTTAAGAAGACAGGTGCATGGGGCATCTACTTTTACTGGATTTTGAATGTCAGTTTGAAGGAGATTGCATTAATTTCTTCAGTTTGTATAAAAATCCAATCAGCAATGCTATAACACATAAGCTACCTAACTAATGAATACTATGAAAATTGGATAAATTGTTTTTGAGCTAAATTAATATATACCTTTTACAGACACAAACATAATGCTAAAAATAAGGAGGGGGGGGGGGGGGCAGGGAAAATATAACATATACAAAGGTAAAAAAATAAAATAAATAACATTTATGGAAAAAAAATATGATAAATTATTACATGATATGTTTCTATCATCCTAAATTCAGAGCGGCAATTTTTTTCTCAAATTCAGAGCAGCAATTTTTTTTTTTTGCCAACTTTGGATTCCAAGCATGTTTGTTGCAGGTTCTTAACTGGCTGAACATTTAATACAAATTTGTTTAAGATAATCCAGTTTATACTTTGTTTAAAAGAATGAGAACAGGCATAGCCAAGAGAGGTATTTGATTATGCATCATGCCACCCCTTCTCCAATTTTTATTTTGTAGCTGTCCAATTTTATGTATGATACACAAGAAACAGAACAGAAAAAATAATTTAAGAAATATTTATTAGTTTTTACAAATCATAGTGAAATAAATTCATATTATCAACATTAATACCGCAATTTGTAAAAATGAGAATCAATACAAATATTTTTTGTTTTCATTTCATGTTTTCCCGAGTTTTCATGGTACTGCATTCAAGTGATAAAACAAAACTTTTCCTCTTAAATATCTATTATGAGAAACTCATTTGCAGACTCAACTTGCAATCTTAGACAATTTTAAAAAATGTTTTAATTAGTTTAAATAGATAAAACATGGTCACAAAATATGGAACAACTTCCTAGAAATTAAGTTTAGCTGATGATAGATATTTTGAAAATATTATACTAAGAAAAGGCCTTATTTTTAGCTGTCTATTCGTTCCTCATGCTTGATAGAGAATTTGGTGCAATATTGCGTGCCCTGACTAATTGCTTCCTCCCTTCTCATTAAATAACATCCCACAACTACCCTTGTTAACAAATATTTGTGAAATGCCTTTTCGTACATATGAATAAACTCTAGACACAGGAGAAAACTCAATACTTGACAACAACACATAATCCTATCATAATTTTTACAAATGTCTAAGAAAAAAAAATCGGAAGATCAAAAAGTTTTATTTGATTATATTTTAATAACATGTAATTCAGACACATTAGAGGTACTTAGAGAAGAGGTCGCACTTGATGTACATTGCTGGATAAAGTGGTCCAGGTTTATGTTTATTTAGTTTAAAACATTAAAGGTTCATAATTATAAATTAAAGAAATGGTCACATTATATACATAGTTTATCCATAAACAATTTACTGCAAATAACTTAATTTGAGACATAAATAAACTAATGTAGTAACCTGAAATGAACATTAATATTCATTTTTGAAGAATAATAAAAAAAGTTGAGACTATATATGAATACTGCTGCGACAGAATTTTATAAAACTATAATGTTAGACAAGATGTTTATATGGCATATTCAAAATTTAAAATTAATAAACGAATCTTAAATAGCTTAAATAATTTAAAAACAGCAGTAAAACAATTGCAGTCAAAATCACAGTGACAGGACAACACGATTGCGCATGATTGGCACGTTATGGAGGTAGTTGAGACCATAGAATCATTAGTCTGTTTTTGAATCACTCAAATGGTGTAATCAAGTGCAATAAAATCATACACGCTTGAGATGCAATGGTTATTAAAAACGTAAAATATTCTTTAAAATTTCCCAGTTATCTTTGCTCAATTTATTACTAAATATAAAAATCTTATGTTTTCCCAAAGCTGCTTCAAGAAATAAAATGAAGTAAAATAATTGCAGTAAAGTATTGTAGTTAAAATTTTAATTTCAGTATCAAGTAAAAAGAAGAAATTTGAAAATATATATTTTTTATGGCAGTTGTTTTTTTATTTTCATTTCTTCTTTTTTTTATTTATCTGCCAGTAGATGGCGTCCTACAATTATAGGAATTCAAGCAATCGGTACTAGTATTTAAACAGTTTCTTTTACTGTTAAATATTATCAATTTCAATTGCATTTACATTTTAATCTGATATATATAAGATAGTTATTTGCTTTCACTATACATAAAATAGTTTATTTAATAACAGTGCTTCTAATATATACCATTTTAACGTTTAGAAGTAAGACCGTGCCGTCAAAGCCAACCTGTTTACTAACGTTATTAGTTGCGTTACGTCTTTTGGCGGGATATGTATATTTATGAATTTTATTAGGATTGATATTACATGTGAAGTTGATTTCTAAATATTATGCAGCCGCACACAAGTACTTTTAAAAATTTCAATCCTTTATTCAAATTCTTTAAAATATGTAATATATATTAAATAAATTTAAAAAATAAAAAAAATATTCATAATTTTTTTATTTGTATTTTTTGCTCATAAAATGAAGTGATTTTATTCTATGCAACCCATAAAAATTTAATAAAAATCCGTTGTCCTACTTATAGCATTGTCTTATCAAATGAGTTGCGTTTCCTTGATCCTACATTTGTATATATAAACATAATAAAATTAAATGTTTACACATTAAGTTACACTAGTAAGTAATTATATGTAGCCAGAAAAGTTTTTGTGGCCTTTGTATTTATATAAATGCTGTCTCATTTACGGATTTTGTCAAACTTTTTGGGGTGGGACTAGATTAACCAGGCCATTCCTAGAATATTAACCTGGTTAATAATTTTTATCTTGTAAAATATTTAATACTTTATGAGTTAACGAATTTTTTAATAGCATTTTTTCTTAATAAATAACTGTATTGCTTTTAAATTAAAATTTAATTGCTTAGTCGCATATATTTATTTTTTATTTTATTTATTTATTTATTTATTTTTTTTACAGAGCTGACAATCTATCATTTCAGCTTATATTTCATATGTAGGGCTTAAAATTGTGATCAGTATTTATAACTTAATTTTGTATTTAACAATTGGAGCAAATTCTGTTTTATTTAGATTTTCAACTTGTACAAAAGGAGATACTATTTATAGTACTACCTCTTTTTGTACAAGTAAGATACAAAAAAAGTTTCATGCTAAAAATAGATGCTTACTTGCCAATTCTGTTGTATAGCATATGAAATAATTCATAAAAAGAAATAATTCAGAAACTGCATTCCATTAACTGTATGTGCTGAATCTGACTTTGTTTGCCTTATGCAATTTTGGAATTATTTTGAGTTATTATTTATAATGCCAAGTAAATAAACATTTAATTTTTTAAATATTTATTTAACTAAATAAGATATTTAATGAGAGTATATGTATTTTTGAGTTCTCCCAGCTGTAAAACTAACCAATATGACAATCAGTTAAACATAGTTTTTGAAGTCCTGCTCTGACTGTCATACTGTTTTTTATGCTAATTTCTTTTAATTTCCTTTCAGTTTGCAATGATGAGATGAGTTACGTCTCGTGCAAAATGAGGTGTTACATTTAATGTTATATGAAAGAGTGAAATGAATAATCCGCTAAAAGATTTTCGACCAGAAAGTTTGTGCCTTTTAAAAGAGAGCCAAGAAGACTATTGGCGGTATGCTCGAAAAGGCCCCCACGATTTCTCTGTCTATACTGAAAAATCATCTATATATGAGCCTCCTACAAAAGAAAAATTCCGCGAAGCATCAGATGTGCTAGTGAGATGGACTGATGGTTTGCTGTATTTAGCAACAATTATTCAGGTATAATATGTTTAATGATAAAAAATCTTAATTTAAATTGCAGTGAAAATGAAATAATAAATACTTGGTCATTTATCTTTTGACTTGTTTGCGTTGAAAAGAAAACCAAGCATTTTCAAAACGATTGCTTTCATCATTTTATTTGCGTAGTAATTTGCATTGTAATTTCTGTACTGTTATTATGCAGTGGCTAGACCCATACTTGTTACAGGTGGATTAACAATGCAGTATGACAATAAAAAAAACCTAACTAATTGGCCACCACTCCCCTGTCTTCATTCTGTTTTAATCAGAAAACTGCTCAAACGTTTACTACCTGCGATTCTGCTCTTCCCAATTCTCATTACCTTATATATATATATATATCATATAAAAATCTATTAATTTTTATTGAATAATATTTATCACTACAAAATATGACTGCTAGACATTCAAATTTTTACTTGGTAGCAAGTGGCCAGTAGGCAATTTTAGTTTAGTAGTGACCACTTTATCATGGATTTTTTGTTAAATCGATAAGTATGGTTATATATTTTACATAAATAAACCTATTGATTTTCAATGTATTGCATTTTTTCATTTTTAAAATAATTTCTGCCAAACAAATGTAAGAAACATGTTTTCAAAAATGTAATTCAATGCTGTCACTCAGTTGAGAACATATAAATTGAGAAGGAAATATTTCAGTTTTTTTTTTCTTAAGCCAACTAAAATTTAATAAATTTAGCACTTTTTTTTATGTAAGGCTTAATTAAAGATACTGCCAAGATTTTTGCCAAATCTTATTAGTGGTTTCCTAAAATAAAGACATGAGTAATACATTATATGACAGTTACTTTAGAATTTTCTTGATTCATATTATAGTCTGTTTGAAATCACCTTAAATAATAAAATATGTTAGTCTGTGTGTCATCATCTGCAGCAGAAAATTGAATATCATGGATGGGGAAATTTGCTACAGAGGTGCTTTGCATCCCCGTAATATGCACGTTGGTGATATTTTTTTGTAAATTTTGAATAAGTTTAAAGGGTACTAGCATTTAAAGTTGAAAATCAGTTTGTCAAATTAAATCTATTCTTTCTTTGCCATCCCAGATGATATTCCAGATATGTTTTGATCAAATATATTGATATGATTTAATTAAATTAAAGACGAAACATTTGATTCTTAAAAGTTATTTTATAGACATCTTATTGACGTACAAATAGTTTTAAAAAAACCAGAGGGCTTTCGGGCATCAACACACCCTTCCTCAGTAGCTTCAAGTGAAATCGTACTAACATGCTTAAATCCACATCGGCAGGCAAAATTTGCATATTGCAAAATAGCATCATTATAACAAACATGATGACTCATCAATATAAACCATGAGCAAGAAAATTAAATTAAAGGCAATTATAGCAAAATTAAAAAGGATAAAATTATATATCAAGTATGGCATGTATACATAAAATAATTTCAAAATTTAAAAGTTTTATCAAAGGTAGGATTTTAAGGGCTTAACGCACATGGAATCGAGAACAAGTCGCCAAACATAACTCAAAACCTGAATAGGATCAAAATTACAGATCTCAGTATGGTATAAATAAATAAACATGGATTTATACATTAAAATGGAGCGGGGATTACTACAACTAATCAAAAGGAAAGTTTTTTTTAAAGGGGCTGAAAATTATCTTTGACAAGTTGGGCAAAAGCTGTAGATTGTTTTTGATTTTTAACATCTCGGGCATGTTCAGCCAAACGTATGCCTACCGTACGTTTAGTGCTACCTATATAAAATTTAAAATCATTATCAGGAGAAAGAAGGGGTACCACATATACCCTAGCTCAACTTTTAAAGTTTTCCCTATCCCTAAATTTATCAGTGTGAATACGATTAAACATAGTGATCACAGTTGAGTGAGCAGGTCTAAATTTAAATTCTGTGCAAAATTGGATAAGGGGATGAAACATTTTTGGGTGATACGGAAAACTAGCTTTGAACGACATGCTTTTGTTAATAGAATTGAGTTTTGAATTAGGTTGAATAAATTTTCGGCAAATTTGAGAAATTTTTTTTTAAGTAAATTCAAAAGATTAAGCAGCACCCTGACCTAGTTTAAAGATAAAATCAATTTCGTTTATTTAAAGATGAAATGGAGGAACAGACATTAAAAGCACAGTTAAAGTATGCATTAGAAGAAGCTTTTTTAGACGAGATGGGATGAAAAGAATTAACAGAAATACAAGTGTTAGTGAAGATGGATTTATGATAGATAGAAGTTTGGAAACCGAAAGGATTACAAGAAACTAGAACATCTAGAAATGGTAAAGAAAGATTAGATTCATGCTCAACAGTAAAATTAATGAAATGGTAATAATCATTAACTATATCCAAAAGATTGAGTAGGTCACTCAAACTATGATCCCAAATGGCAAAAACATTGTCAACATAACTGCACCATAGGATAGGTTTAAGGGGTCAAAAATGGCATAATCTTGTTCTCAAGTTCCTGCAGCACAGATTCAGCAAAAATACCAGACAAGGAGCTACCCACAGGAACGCTCCAAGTAAATAAACATCACTGCGAAAACCAAAATAATTGGTATCCACCACAATGTTTAATGCAGAGGTTATTGCTTCGATAGAGGGAATACTGCAATTTTGTTTTAAAAACCTTTTAGCAATAATATCAATGGCATTACTAATGGAACCTTTGGGAAATAACGGAACAACATCGAAGCTATGGATGGTACAATTAGGAACAAATTTTGTATTAAACAGAGTATTAATGAACTGTTCGATGGAAGTAATAGTATAGTAATGATTATTAAAAAATGATTTGAGAAAGGTTGCTAAAGTCTTTTCCAAAAAATAGGTCAGGCCATTGTATTTAGAAACTATAGGCCGCATAAGGTGGTTGACTTTATGTAATTTAATTTAACCAAATAGTTGAGGAAGTTGGTGAAAAATGTGGAATATAGCAGATTTAATGTTGGGTGGAAGATCAGCAGAATTTTCAAGTTTGGAGATTCTAGAAATTATAGTCGTAATCGGGCATTTTTTAACTCGATTGCAGTCCATATTGGCAATACATCTAGCTGCATTGCATCAATATAATCAACCTGATTAACCAGTACCAATTGCTCGGTTTTATCGTCAGATAAAATAACCAAATTGCAATTAGATTTAAGCCTGTTGAGTTCTGAGATTTTCACTTGTAAAGAAAATTTTTAAGGCAGGATTATTATTAATTCTTTCTTTGTTTTTAATTTTACTATTTTGAAAATTAGAGATAGAGCGGTACATGATAAAATAGCCGCAATTCCTATGGCCAGGAGCAACATGAAATAAGGCATCCTCAACAGGGGGTATTAAATTAATGAAGTTAGAAGACACAGGTGAATAGGCAAACTTTGGGCCTCTTTCCAAGACAAAATGTTGAGTGGAGGAAATAATCTGAGAGGAATTATTCACAAAGGGAAACGAAATAGGTGTCTTGAACTGAGTCAAAGGACTAGGTCTAAGACTAAGAAGTTCATGGCGACAATACTTAAAATTAGGGTGCATCGAAGAAACTGGATTGTCGATCGTCTCTAGAGGAGGATGATATGGAACAGCTTCCAGAATAAGATCATTATCAGAATGATGAACATGGTAAGAGTTTTTTAGCATATGTTGCAACTCTAAATCTTTGCAGACTTGGCCTAAACGCATGGAAACATAATCAAGAAAAGAATCTACAATAGAACTATGAGCACAAGCAACAAGTTCACTTTGCCAAAAATAGCAGGCACGCTCACAAAAGTTAATATCAACACGTAATACATGAATATCATTGCAAAGAAGTCTAAATTCAGTACGGCAAATAATGCGTAAGTCAGAAACACTATTAACGTGTTTTTTGATAAAGCAGGAAGGAGGTATAATATGTGAATTTTTACAATAAACTAATAGAGCCTCCAAAGTAAATTAGTTAATTTTAATTTAAACTTAAAGAATTTGTTGCATGAAGTGGAAGTATAAGATTGCATGTCAGTGAATAAAAAACGATAAAATATGATAAAAATATTGTAAATTTAATACAATATAGTAAAATACTAAATTATTGAATAGAAATCACAGGATTCTGATAAAAATGGCAGATTTTAAACATTAAAATATATAAAAACATTGGAAACTTTAAAACATTAAAATATAGACTTGTCGGAGGTGGTAGCCCCATAAGGATAAACCATAACTATAAATTCCAACATAGAGTGATAATAGTTCAGAAAACACTATCTAATATCAAAAATTACTAAAATGTTTATTGTGTCATTCCATCATAAAATGACTGCGGACATCAGTAAATTAAATTCAAAAAGATGGGTTCCAAACTTCTGAGAAATATGGCCAAATAGGTGATTACGAACACTAGGCTTACGAAATAGTCTAAAATTGTCGTAACAATTCGCACTGTTAAATTTAGGGATAGGGAAAACTTTGAAAGTCAAGCTGGGGTATATGTGGTACCCCTTCTCTCTCCTGATAATGATTTTAAATTTTATATAGGTAGCTCTAAGCGTACAGTAGGCATACGTTTGGCTGAACATGCCCAAGACGTTAAAAATCACAAACTATCTACTGCTCTTGCCCAACTTGTTATCAAAGATAATTTTCAGCCCCTTTTCGAAAAAACTTTCCTTTTGATTAGTTGTAGTAATCTCTGCTCCATTTTAATGTATGAATCCATGTTTATTTATTTATACTGTGCTGAGATCTGTAATTTTGATCGTGTTCAGGTTTTGAGTTATGCTTGGCGACTCGTTCTCGATTCCATGTGTGTTAAGCCATTAAAATTCTACCTCTAATAAAACTTTTAAATTTTGAAATTATTTTATGTATATATGCCATACTTGATATATAATTTTATCCTTTTTAATTTTGCAGTATAATTGTTTTTAATTTAATTTTCTTGTTCATGGTTTATGCTGATGCCTTACCATATTTGTTATAATGATGCTATTTTGTAATATGCAAATTTTGCCTGCCGATGTGGATGATATTTAAGCATGTTAGTACGATTTCACTTGACACTATTGAGGAAGGGTGTGTTGATGCCTGAAAGTCCTCTGGCTTTTTTTAAACTATTTTTACGTCAATAGGATGTCTATTAAATGACTTTTTAGAATCAAATGTTTCGTCTTTAATTTAATTAAATCATTTAAAATCTTGACGTGTTACCACTCTTTGTTTGTTGATATGTTTTTATCAAAGAGCAGATGCTTTGTCTTGATGAAAAAAAAGCTGATTGCAAACTAAGTGAGGTACTTTCATATTAACCATATGCCAGTGATAAATCGCTGGTATGAACTGAAGTGACTTGACCAATGACCTTCAGTTGTTTTGTAAAACTTTTATATTCCTTTATATACCTTTTTATAAACTTTTTTATACCAGTGATGTATTGCTGATGCAGTTAATACAAAAGCACTCTAAGTTAATTTAATTCATGAGTTATCTAACTTTGCGAATTTAAAGATTTTGTCATAGATTTTTTCATTTGGTATTATATTATCATTATGCATATTGTATTAAAATTTAACTTAAATAAAAATTTGCAGAGATAGCAATAATTCTTTGAATTTTATTCAGGGAGTAAAGGAACATTTTATTTTTTGTGACTTCAAGTATTTTCATTGTGTCGTTCAGTCAAAGATTGGCTATTGAGTGCTTATTTAGGACCTAGTAAGGGAGCTTGTGTAGGACATATCAAAAGAGCTCTTTTAGGATATATTAAATACACTTTGTATGATTGACATAGTTATATGTGGGAACATTGAAGCACTGGAATAATTTTAGTTCAAAATAGGTAATTTGTCAATTGAGTGGTATTATCTGTATTATTTAAGTAGTAGGCACTTATTTAGGACTCAGGCAATGCCTGGTAATTAGTTCTAGTATTTCGTATGAGTGCTGTAAGTATTAAATCACATTGTAGTCACTTATAAGTTATTTTATATTAAATAAATATAATTGAAAAAAACTCTTAAAGCATTTTCTTCAAGTTATTTTTTTCTTAACTGGTTTTGTTTACTCTGCTATTGAATCATTAAATTCAGATTTAAATTTGAATGAAAATTTCCTTTTTTTCCCTGTGTTAATGCTTTCAAAGAGTAAGTATAGACCAGTGGTTCCCAAACTGGGGTCCCCGGACCCCTAGGGGTCCGCGACGAGGTTTTAGAGGGTCCGCGAACAACACGCAATATTTAACTAATCAATAGTTAGTTTTAAAAAAATAAAATTCATTATCTTTCTCCACATTTTTTTTAAATTTTATTTTGTTAAATAAAATAATAATGAACTTTTTCTAAATAACTTTAAATTAAATACATTCATGAAATTAATTTCAAACTGATAGGTTATATCTTCAAACATAATTAAATTGTTTGGGAGTAGGTTTCGTTTTGGCACAATGCCATGATTAACGGTGACGATACTCTGATGTAGCTCGGACGTCAAAGTACTTGTAACTTCGAGTATTAATACTACTAGAGACCGGATGACCTCAGCTTTGAATAGAGGGGGGGCGTAGCGAACGTCTCCCGCCTCTCCCCTTGCAATATGGTTTTAAGGGGTCCGCGAAATTTTTTTTTTCTCTGAGGGGGTCCGCGGACTAGAAAGTTTGGGAACCACTGGTATAGACTATATAATTAATAATATAATTGACATTCTTTAATGTAGGTTGAAGATGAATACAGCAGATGTGCTGTGAAATTTGAGGATGGATCACAGTTTTGGGCGTTATATAAGGATATTTATAAAGGTAGAATTAAAATTAATTTGTTTTCTTATGTGTATCTCATCTCTTGGCTGTTAATTATCATAGTACTCACTTAAAGTGCAGTTATGGTTGTCTGATTGGTTTATTTACATTTAAAAGTAAAAAGCTTCTGTGTTTAGCAAACGTTAGATTCACCATCTTGTTTTTAAATTATTTTGTAATATATATATATATATATTTACTTCTAGCAGTAGCACTTGATACAATGATCATTTGTTAGTGTGTAAAAAAACTCACAAACACCAGAGGAGAGACTAAAAGAAATACATAAAAATACAGAATAAAAATAAGAAAGAGAAAATGCAAACTGCAGCTCTATAAAGTCTATAAATCCATAGAGCAGCTCTAAAAATCTATAGTTCTGTAAAGTCAACAAGCTGTAGGGCTTGTATCTTCCTCCTTGTTGCCAATAATTTTCATATAAATTTCCTACTAAAGCCAGGCAGGTCTTGAGATGGGATACATCCATCACAACTTCAGCCCCACATAGTTGGGGCTAGGGAGGAAGCTAAATATAAAATATTTATCCACACAATTTTTCAATAAAGCTGTGTCTTAAAATATTTTATGAGATATAATTTTAATGATTTATCTTTATTTGAAGTTACTAACATTTAAGAAATGTTACTATTTAATTAAAATTAAATAATTACCTTAAATATGTAATTTATGCTCTCCAAATGGCGGTATTTCTAAATACTAAAATCATTGTTTTAATAACATTATTCATAAAATATTCATGTATTTCATGAATTATATGTTTGAAAGGTAATTTTCCTGCTAAGTTTATATTTTTGAAAGGTAATTTTCATATAATGAAATATCCTATGGTTGTGTACAAATGCTGAGTTTTGTGATATTGCTACATAGTCTTTCACAAATTACTAACTTATAAATAAAACACAATATATATAAATTATTATTCTTTTTCTTTTTTTTTATAAGTCACAATTTTAGCCAATAACAACAATTTTCATCTGTTGGGGATTTCATTGAAAAGAAGAAAATTCCACTAAAATTTAACTGGATATTTTCATATTTTCCTAAATAGTTGAAAATACAAAAATCAGATTATCTAACAAAGTACAGAAAATTGGCAGCTGTGGATAAGTATTTATATGATTTTGATTTATACAATTCTTAAATCAGGTTTTATACTTATTAATTTTTTTTCTTAGCAATTTGGAATAGGATAACTCCATTATATTTTTAAGAACTAATTAAAATCACAATTTTTGTTGTTTAGTAAAATATATATATATATATATATATATATATATATATATATATTCTATCAATTTTGCAATCTATGGGCACAGGACATCACTAGAAATTGCCACAAAGAAATTTTTGAGGAGTGTTTTTATTCCTATCCCACATTTTACCGAGTAATTTTCATTAATATTTAAATTAAAATGGAGAATATTTTTTAAAAATGAATGGATATAGATAATTTTTTTTATATTCGAAAAAACTACAATACATCACTAAGTAAAAAGACTTTGTACAAAGGATAAGAAGAACTTGAGCAAAGCATTTAAACACATTATTATTATTTTATTTGTGCTTAAATATCTTGCTCAAATTTTCCTTAATTACAATACATATTTTTTAAAATAATATTAATATAATATGTGTCTACAGACTTTTTCATGCTTTTATGGAGGGATTTCTCTGCCTTTCCTATTCTGCAGAATGCTTGTTGCGTTTCTGAAACCGGTTGGTATACATGTTCATCAAATATAGATATAATTTTACAGTTAAAAAAAATGTTATTCTTATAGTAGATACTTATACTCTTTCCAAGATATTGAATTTTCTTCAGTCATCATTTTCATTGATTTAGCGTCCTTTTTATCCATTTGGCAAGATTTTCATTAATTGGACAACATTTAGAAATGTCACCAAGTTGGCGACATTCCACTAAATTCGTCGCCAAAATCTCGCCAAGCCTTACGGACTGAGAAATAAGTTATTCTTACAGCGGATAAATGACTATTGGCTTTCAAATACAAAAGTATTACTTAAAGTATCTTTTCTCGTGAATAGAACGAGTTAGATACATGAGAATGATGTCACCAAATGTATCGCATGATATTACATACGAAAAGTGAACATGTTTCTTAACAGTTAATATGTTTTTTTAATTTATGGGATTTTTTGATAAATTTATTTGAAAACTGTGCAATATCTCGAGAACGGTTCATGCTAGTGTTCTAAAGTTTATGTCAATCGTTTTCTAAGGAAAAATTACATAAAAAATGTCTATTTGCGTAGCTTTATTAAAGTTTTTGATTTTTTGATGATTTTTTCAAAATTTCACTCGAAAATTGAGGGCGGTTCTGAACATTTGATTGTGTTTTAAAACAGTAGGCTTCCAGTATTCACAGATTGTAATTTTTGTATCAAATTTCATTCGAATCGCACCATTCGTTTGTGAGATATCGTCTCCACTGACTCACTGACACACATACACATACTTTCACCCACACGCGCACATACACACACAGACATCACTTCAAAAATGCTTGATTCGTGATCAGAGATGCTTGAAACATGCTCTCCTGTCGAAAAATTGAATTCGAATTTTCAACCTCGTCATAATACTTTCCTTATACATTATGTATATAAGGAAAGTAATATTGAAACTTTAACAGGCTCATTAATGTATCGGTGTAAGTTTCATTATATCAAACTTTGAATAACAAGTTACCATATGGTTAAATATAAATATGTATATGTACAGCAAATTAAACATAAGAAATCTGGAATTCCTAAAAAAATTAAACATGCTAAAATTATTATGCATATTTTTATGCACTGGTAAAAGTTCAAGGGGTAAGCAGTATTTTGAAGCATACTAGATGCATATTTATGTATTTTGTCGAACTTTGGATGGTACTTATTGGTTATAGGGACCATGATTTTCCGAGTTGTCGTCAACACGAATATTGGCGATATAATCTGATACTAAAAATTCACTACAAACACAATGATGAACACTAATCTGAATCCTAGATCCCGAGAACCGATTCATCACGTGAAGACCGACAGTACTCCGACAACAATGACATTACACCTCCAGCGACACTTCTTGCCTACTTGCAGCCGCATGACGTGACCATTTGGACAAAAACAGTGTCGCGGTAAAATTTTCTTCTATTGAAAGAACCTCATAGCTTCTTCGTTCATAGGCAAATTCCAGATTTTCATCATTGCAGTAGAAAAATCTAGCTAACAGTATAACAGGAATAAAATGCAACTAAATTCAAACTAACAGCTATCAACAGGTTGCCGATATTCCAAATTAGTGCCACCTACTTGTAATATCAGCAACCGGTATAAACCAGAATTTGATATGGTCCCTACATGTTGCCATATTTAGCTTCATATATATATATATATATATATATATATATATATATATATATATATATATATATATATATATATATATATATAACCGATAAGTACCATAAAGTTGATCAAACCCCATTATATATTAAATTGTAACCATTGTGTTTGTAATGAATTTTCTCGTATCGAATTATATCGCCAACGTTCGTGTTGGCAACAATTTGGAAAAGTAGTAGGTAACCCTTGGTCCTTATTAACCGATAAGTACCCTTTGGACTGCAATCTATGTATGCTCTCCAAGAAATTTGTGTAAGTTAGTGACTTAGTAACTTTCTCTATGTGCCGATAACTTTCTCTAAGTCGAATTATACATGTTTTTAGGTCCATTGCCCGAAGGAGAATATGCTTGTACTGTTTGTGATAGTGGCTCTTCTCAACCTCCAGATGAAATTGTCATCTGTGACAAATGCTCTGTTGGTAAGTTCAAATAATTTTCTATCGTAACAGAGCATTCATTATTTAGTTTTATCTGTATTTTTATGTGTGCCTGTTTGATGGAAAAGTTAAGCTTTACCACATCATTTTAATCTACAAATAATTTTTCTACAGGCTATCATCAGCTCTGTCACATCCCAAGAATAGATTCCTCTGTTTTAAAACCTGAAGTATCATGGAGTTGTAGAAAATGCATATTTGCTTCTGCTGCTAAAGTAAGTCCTCCCCCCCTCTCTTTAAAATTAATTAACACAGATTATAAAATTTTTAAATTTTATATGTCATTTTAAAGGATAGAACTTATTATCTTTTGAAAATATGGTGCTATTATAATTTTGTTTCTTAAAATATTTCCAATTTTTCTTTTATATAGAAAGGTGGTGCATTAAGAAAAGGTCCTAATGGTAAGTACATTTGAGTTTGTGGACTGACAATTCTGCATATTGTTTTTATTGAAAATTTTATGTTTTTATTATTTTTTCCAGCTCAGTTAATGATGATCATAAAACAAGTTCTGCCATATGATGTAAGATTTAAAATTTTATTTCTTTTTTTACTGGATAATTAAAATGTTTACTCAAAATTATTAAGATCCAACTTTGGAATTTAGGGCCTTTATTTCATTTTTTGTATTTTTTTAAAAAATTCTGTAATTTTAGTGAATTATTAAGCATTTTTATTTGTTTTTTATTGCCATCCTATTTTTTATATCTAAATCTCTTGACTGTTGAGCTGTGTATATTCCATTCTCTGTATTTTAAATTAATTTATAAATAACTTTAGATTTTGTGGTTTCTTCGGTTTAATGCTGTTTTTTCTTCATATATTTTTGCTAGTGTGATACAGTGATTTGTTTACATCTTAAAACTTTTTTTTCTTTAAATAAAATAGTATGTTTTCTTATTCTTAAAATTATGTATATTCTGGGTTTGATTTTTTTTTTCAAGCTTTAACTATTCTAAATATAGCTTACCTGGCATAGAAAAACAATGAAAAAGGTTATGTAGAATAATTTTACTGTAATAACTATTGAATAAAATATATAATTCTAAAATATATTTGTTCTTAGCACTTCAAGCTTTTATTGTTTTTGTATTTGTTCAGCACTTCAAACTTTTATTGTCTCTGTAATTGTTCAGTACTTCAAACTTTTATGTAGATTTTATTGTTTATCAATTTGTTATCTTTGTATCCTGAAAAAATATTTCCGGGAATCCTTTATTAAATGCTAAGTAGCCCTGTCCTTTATTTTTAGTGTTCATTAATCCTTGTTTTGCCAATATCTAGATTTAAAGGTTGTTTTTATTAAAAGTAGAGCATTCTAAGATTTCAAATATTTTGTTTTTTCTGGGCAGACAGTTCGTATAATTATGCAATTAATTTTTTTAATTAAATGGTAATGTTTACTTTCTTACATGGTTACAGGAAAAGTATTGGAATGGGGTAAAATATTGATTTTTCTATGGATTTCCATTATGTGGGCACT
Source organism: Amaurobius ferox (assembly GCA_951213105.1). Taxonomy (NCBI): domain Eukaryota; kingdom Metazoa; phylum Arthropoda; class Arachnida; order Araneae; family Amaurobiidae; genus Amaurobius; species Amaurobius ferox. Next base: position 39,422,277 of record OX578149.1, on the reverse strand, counting down.
GTGGAATATGAATCAACTGTTTTTAACATAATGTCTGTGTGTGTTTGCCTAGCTGTTCGTAGCGTATATCTCACCAGCTCAAAAACTATCTGTTCAAATTTCATAAAATTTAGTAGTTAATTCATGCAATGTGTTACTTTGGTGCTGATTAAATTTTGGTATTGGGAAAACTGGACTGGCCTTTTTTATTAAATGACCTGCATAAATCAACAAAAATTGCCATGAATGAATCGATACTAAGATGTAATTATTAAATTATTTATTATTCATGTAATTTTTTTATGACAAAACATTTACCCTCATCCTCCTCATTACACGAGGATAAAACATTTTCGAGATATTTTAATTTTTTTGTGATTTGATGCCATTTTAAAATGTGCCAATTAAAAGGAAATTATTTGAATTTGCAATTTAATGTAATTGTATTTAAGTATCCATTTCATGTGTAGGTATAAGTGGATGTTAATCATGCCGAAAGGGTTAAATTGCATGGACCTGTGTTGCATTGCGAATACAATGCTTAAGTGTATTATAATGCAATGGAATTAGAAATTATCATTAACACAGGAGATATTGCCATTAAATGCAATCTTATCCTGAAATTACTGTTTAATAAAGACATAATTTGCATATAAAAAACAGTTTTGCACCTGATGCTAACTGCAAGTTAAATAATTGATTACATTAAATTGCAGTTATTTAATTATGTTTTAATGGGTTTTTTTTTATAGCTTCAGGCTTTGACTTGGGATGGTTCTCACCGGTCAAACTTGCAACAGACTTATTGTTACTGTGGTGGTCCTGGAGAGTAAGTTGATTCTATTGTTCGTATTCTGTAATCTTTGTCTCATTTTACTTTAATACATAGATTATTGCATTCATTTTAATAAATATTTTTTGCACCTACCTGATTTACTTAAATTTAAAAAATATTACAATAGAGTATCCTTTATCTGCTGTTTATTCTTGCCAATCTCCATTTTTGATGAGTGTTCATCAAAAGCAATGAGTATAGCTATTTATTCTCACCACATTTTTTGCTGTTGGGTTAATTTGTGTATTAATTAATGCCCCATTGTTATACTTTAACTGAAATGTGCATTACGAATATCCTCCCTATGTTATTTGGCTATTATTATTATACAATTTTTTCCCCTCTTTCTTAGCAATGCTTTTAGAAAAGATTACTAAAATATATCTGTAATAAACCATTGTTAAGAGGAACGAGTTATGGATCATAAAAAATTCATAAAACAAAATATTTTCTACCTACTTTACCATAATAGATGATGCATTGCACTGCAATAAAGTTTATTGGTATATCCCAAGAAAAACCTGGAATTCTTGGTAATTTCCAGTGTGAAATCTCCAGGGGAAACTCATAAACAGTGGCATTTTCTCCAAATACTTGGAAAATATGTTAAACATTTAGTTAAAGCTTTTGTTTTGTTGCCTTAAAAGATGCCAGCAGTCTTTTCAATCATTTTTTTTTTTTCTATTATACATGTAATCAGAATTTTAATGCCTAAAATTTTTATTTATGATTGATATTACAATCAAATTGGCAAATTATTTCAATTGGATTTTTTACTAGTTACGGAATTTAAATTTATTTCACTAAATAAAATGTTGATGTGCCATCAAATATTGTAAGTCATACATTCGTGCAAAACTTCTGAAAAATATAATTAAATTAATTTCCAAGTTTGAGTAGTGATAGTTAGATCAGCATATAAAATTTCAAATTGATCATAGAAGTAGAATTGAGTAAAAGTAGAAATTTTTGACAAAGGCTGCTACAGTGATAGATTAAGTGGTAGATTATTGGGTATTCATATTAATGCATTTTTATAGTCTCTATAAATATATATAGAAAATTTATGCTGTGGATTTTAATACTTATGCATTCTTTTATTAATTTAGGTGGTACTCAAAGATGTTGCAATGTACCAGGTGCAAACAATGGTTTCATGAAGGTCTGTATGCTTATATATACATTTTTATTTATTAAATCTTGTATTTTTCAATATAATCACTGTGATAGGTTTTGGTGGGATTTGAATGAATGCAGGTTTTCTTAAAAAGATTTTATAGTTCTGAAAATATTTAGGAAAGTTATTGTTGATACATCGCATAAAATAATGAGACTAAACAAAGAGATCAATTGATTATTGAGATCCTTATACACTAAGGAAAATCGGAGCTGCTTTTGTGATATGCTTGAAATGAATTTGAGTTTAAAATATATTTTTTTGTAGTCTTATACCTCACAACAACTATTGCAAACATTCTTTATCTCTCACTAAAGTCTGTTAGTTTAAGAAATTTTAATTTACAATTTCAATATATTTCAAAAAAAAAAAAAACTTGAAGTACTGGCAAACAAAATAAATGCTGTATAATTTATCATATTTTGAAACAAAAGTTGTTTAAATGTTATTTTAACTAAAGTCACCCATTTTTGCAATGTAACATTATATTTTTCTCCGTAACTGCTTATTATTGACATAATAGTTTACCTACACAAATTATATATATATATGTAGAATAATGAAATCAATTTTCTTAAAATATATCATTAAAAATTAAATCAGAATGTGTAATCTTTTGGTAAAAATGTGATTCAAAGCGAGAGAGCATAAAATATATGGGAAAGAATATTTCTGAAAAATAATTTTAGGTTCATAATTCTCACTAATGTGAAAGTTGCCATAACAATTAATTTTAAAGTGATGCATTTTTTCCCATTTGAAATAATGGTACTAAGCATTATAAATTTAATTAAAAAAAGCTGCACCTTACATGGTCCCATTAAATGCACACTTATGTTTAAAAGAGTACCGCCAATACCTCATGATCTAATGAATCAATTATCTTCATTCAATTTTCATCTTTTATATTGGGTTCTTAATTAGTGAAGTGCACTTCCCAAGAAGAGGTACCTTGAGAAAATTTATTGCAATTGTTTGAATAATAAATTGGATAGAATATGAAGAAGGTAGAACAAAAGTAGTATAACCCCTGCAAACATGGTTCAATGTGTTACATTTTTATAAAATGTCTTTATAACTATTTTGACAAAAATTTTCCTTGCAAGTTTTTGTGTATAAATTTGTTATGCCTCAAAATATTCAGAAGCTTTACATAGGCATTAGTATAATTTTTTAAATTAATTATGAGTGAAGCAATGTTCATTCTCCATTCCTAATGAAGTGAAATCAGTATATTTTAATTTGAGCAAAAGTGTTGAAATTTTTTTTTTTTTTTAACATGGCAGAATAGGACAAAATTTGACATAATTATGCATAAAAGCGTTTATTTATGATTCAAGACTTTATAGTTTCAATCACTGTTGTGAAAAATAGCCGTAATACAATTTTTTTGTTTGTGACATTATTAGCCCCCTCAGGGGGCAAGTTACCCACCTCCGGGGATTATATTATAAATATGGTATCAATTGAAAGATTCTTTCAAGCCTTTTAAAGTGAAGGGTAACATGCTATAATTGTAATCGTTTGAACTCATGATATCAATTTTTCAAAATTTTTCTTGTACAATTTAAAAAAAACAAAAGCTACTAAAAATGAATTCTGGTATGAGAAAGTTGAGTTGAGCTACACTCCAATTAATTAAACTGTACATGCTCACTACACTTCCTACAAATAGCATGTAAAAGTAAAATATATGCCTAGCAGCACTTCAGATATAAATAACTATTGTTGTACAAAAGTTAAATAAAAAAACAATCCAGTATTATTCATTCACTACCATATTTTTTTTTACATGGTTGATAGAAGGATGTGACCAAAGAAAATGCATAACATGGACTTAGAAAGTTACCCTTTAACTCCGTGATACATGCAATAATAAAATGCAAATCTATGAAAATATATTTTTTTGATATAAATAGGCTACTTTGATTTCGTTTTTTTTCCTGTATTCTAATTTGTTTAACTTAATATTCAAATTCTAAAAACTTATATGCTCTTTTGTATTAGGATTCTTAAATATTGAAATACATTTTTATACTTCTAATTTCATAATTATTTGTAAAATTAAATTTTAATTTGAACTCTTTCACAGCTTGCATATTTCATATGCACGAGTCCATTTAAAGCCTGTATTTTTGCTAGTTTTAATTTTTCTTGAAAGTAAAATATGAAATTAATTATTAAATCATTAACTGATAGTTAAACTACATCAAAATAATATTAATTTAAATATTTATTTTTTACTTTTTAATTAATTTCTATATTTTTTTTCAGCTTGTATCCAATGTTTGGAAGAATCGTTGTTATATGGTGACAGGTTTTATATTTTTATCTGCTCTGTGTGTAATAGTGGGCCAGAGTTTATACGACGTTTGCCTTTGAGATGGTATGACCTTCCATAGTCTCTTTTCTGTGAACTTTAACCTTTGTTTCTAGTATTTACTATGTTTCAGATATTTAATTCTCGAGTGATGCACAATTTTTATTCTATTACAGTACAATTACTGCTATGAGAAAAAATAACATTTTTGATTCTTTGTAAAATTGAACAGTGGAAAACATCCATTTTTTGAATTGAAAAAAGTATTGGTTAATCATATAAAATGCAGGGATTGCACGGCTCCTTCTTTTTCCTACTTTTTAAAAATGATTCCTACTTTTACACATTTAGCTCTTTATTTGTATGTGTGACTAATCACGGGCACATCAGTAATAGTGTGGGTGTTTGATACGATGTACGAAATGAAATAAAGAAAATTGGTCTGACCATCTGTTTTTATGAAAGTGTTAACATTTGCCATTTTTATGTAAGAGCAGTAAAATTTGTAAATTTTAAGAAAGAGCACAAAAATTCTTCATTTTTGAGAAAGGGTGTTAAAATTTGAAATCCGTGAAACAGTTCTTCATAGTTTTAGCATTTTTAAATAAATTACTACAAATTTTAGTCTTTAGCAAATTTTGGCACTTTAAATTACATTGTGTATTTTAGTGCTTTTGAATAAAACCCCAATTTTAGCAGTCACTTTTGAATTAAATCATGTATTTTAGCACATAAAGTTACATATTTTAGCACTTAAAATTGCATATTTTAGCACTTAAAGTTGCAAATTTTAGCGCTCTTTCTGAAAAGTCGTGAATTTTTGCTCTATTTAATAGAAATTGTATTTCTTAGCGTTCTTTCTCAAAAATCGTGAATTTTAGTGCTTTTTCTCAAAAATTTTGAGTTTTAACACAATCTAAGAGATCAGAAATTTCAGTTCTCTTTCATAATTTTCATGAATGTGATAGAAATGTTCTTTGGATGTCATGGATTTCATAAAAAGGACTTTTTCATAAAATTCATGACTTTTTTATAAAGATTGCAAATTTTAGCGTTTTTTAATAAAAATCAAGATTTTTAGCACTTTACATAAAACGTGAAGCAATATCAAATCTTAGGTAACTTTTCAATAAGTAAAAGCACAAACAAAAAAAATTATGCACAAATTATTATGCAATACAGCATATATATATATAGCCTATTTAGTCTTTTTAATGTTTGTTGATGAAGAGGACCTATTCTTGTGTTGTGTAATAATTTGTGCATAATTATGTTGCTTAATTTTTCTTTAACTTTATTTTACTGCACTGTGTTACTTAATAAAATTATAATAAATTGCAGCATTGCTGCTCCCAACTTTTGTGCCTTTGGCAATATGATTAATGGACCATTTCATATTTATTCCCCCTCAGGACCACTCATTGCGAGCTGTTTCAAATTTTAATTTGATACATTATTTTAATCAGATAAAGATGTAAATACTTTAATTCCAGAAATTTCTAAAATTCTCATTTCCTTGTTTCATACTGCTACAAAACTGTTTTGTTTCTGTAAAGTAGCATTCAATATGCAAATTTTCTTGCTGCAAATGTAAAATAATATCTGCTTTAAGTCAAGTTTTATTGCTCGAAACTCTTACAAAATGTGATTTTTGCTATTCCCAAAGCATTGTACGACTGTGAGATCATTGTGTTAAGCATATTTCATCACTATATTCATGGGAAAAAGCATTAATTGAGAGGGAGGGGAAATTAAAATTCCTACTTTTATAAATTAGAATTCCTATTTTTTATGGGGAGGGGGGGGGGGGATTTAGTGTAATCCCCGAAAATGTAACCTAATTCTGCATTTGAAAACTAATTAAACTACTTTTAAGGTGCTAGCATGTTTTGATGTCAAGATATTGTATGCTCAAATAAAGAACGATTCAGATAAAGAAAACGAAAATGCATTAAATAAGAAAACTGAGACAATTTTAAATGATAAATTGATTATGTATATTTAGTAATTGACGTAATCTAATCTCAAGATATAAAAAATATTTGTAGCAATTCTGTAGAGTGATGTCACATAAGCACCAAATTTTATCCGTATAATGTTGAATCAGTGTTAGTGCTAATTTTCTTTAAATTTTAAATACATAGACATAATATGATACATTTATTGAAAAATATCTTAATTCAGCATAGTTTGTTAAAAAGACCATGTGATTCCTCTGTTCCTTTTTAGTTAAATGTTTATGAATTATTTCTTTTATTAGAATTGCATGAAATGGACTTTTTGCAATATTTTCTTTATTTCTTAGGCCTGATATTGCTCATCTAGTCCTTTTTAATTTGACTGTCATCCATGGCAAGAAATACTTTGAGTTTGATTCAACTATAATGTTGTTCCTAAAGGAGAACTGGTCACAAATTATAATCAAAGGAGAGGTAATTATTCAAGATTTCTATATCATATAATTATAAATTAGAAAGATGGGGTTTTACAATAAAAAGTTCTTGTAATTTAGGTAAGTTTTTTGCCAAGCCTCAAAGTGAATGAATATTTTGAACTTTATAAAATATTCACAGAACCCACCTAAAGAGGGTATTCAGCATGTCAAACTTTCTAGAAAACTTTTAAAACATGGAAAACACAGAGAAGTTTGATCACCAGAAAATAATCCCTAAAAAAAACCAAGGAAATTTAGTCTCACCTTAGAAGTTTATTTACTGCTAAAAATAAGAAATGATTTTCAATGTGTTTTATTTATTAGTAATTTTTGAAAGACAATTCTGCAATTTCACAGAAATATTGATATCATAGTTTGACAAATTGTCCTGGTATTTATTTCATTGTGAAAATACTTTTCTATTTTTAAAGTCCATTTCAACTAATATTTTTCTGTATAGGATGATTGTTTTTTGAACTTATTTTTAATGAATGAAGGGAATTCTGACATTTAAAGAATTGAAAGATAATTAATATCATAAATAAATGACTGCATTCCTGTAGAATTTTGAACTTTGAACCTTTTATTTTTGTTTTGAATAAGATTATTCTATTAGACATCTTTATTCAAAAAAATGTTTCATATTCTTACATAATTTTACACATGAGTGTGTCATTTAAATATTAGAATATCTTTTTTAATATTAGAATATCTTTTTTTGTCTGTAATCTAATAAATAATTTTTACTCTGAACAATCACATATCTATATAAGGTGTCAAGAAAAGTCATGGATTAAGCTAATAACTCGTGAAGCATTAGGAATATCATATATTTTTATGCAGGTGTATAGGAAGCCCCTATGGCACTACACTATGAGGTAACTTTCAAGGGACTAATCCTTTTTTATAGTAAAGTACGAGGACTTTCTTGCTTCCTGTTAGAGATGTGGGAAAAGTCAATTACAAAGTTACAGAGCATAGCAAAATTAGTACTAAACAATTTTGCTCCCCCCCCCCCCCCCCAGCAAAAGAGGGAAAATAACACTAAATAACTTCTGTGCTTTTTTGGTATCAGTGTCAAAGGAATGAAGAAAATAAAAAGAAGTTATCATTTTGCCATGATTCAGAATATAGAACAAATAATTTTAGTGTTTTAATTAACTAGAATTAAAGAGTAAAATAATGTGATACATTACAATCAAAAATGAAAACAGAAATTTAGAAGAAGAAAATGTTTATTTTAGACTTAATTAAAAACTTAACAAGAAAGATAATAAGTTACAATTAGATAATGAAAACATGAAAAAACTCTGTTGGGTTATAAAAATGCACCTTAAAAGGGGCTTTAGAGTATAAAAATCAGATTTTTAGCAAAGTAGCATATTATGTAAACTTTAAACTTTAGTCATAAAATGTAATCACTTAGCTAGAGCATGAAAAAGTTAAATGTATGTGACCTGTAGTGGTGGTAATAACTACAAGATATTGATATTTTTCACCTCTCCTGTGATGCTGTAAATCTTCTCCTCTCTTACGAGGCCACAGATCTGCACTTCTCCCATGAGGCTACAAGCGTTGCCTCACGGAATTGGAGGACTTCAGGGGCTGTTGAACGTAGGTGTTGCTGCTCTAGGCTGGCTGTTGTTGGATTTTCCCGACTGGAGTGGCTGGCAGGGGTGTACAGGCTCAGATGACATCTTTGGTGATGGTGGGTGGTAATTCAGGACTGGTATTGTAGTTTAAATGATGTGGGCATCATGCTGGGATGGCCAGGTGCTGCAGGTATCTCTGGCGCCTTCACAAAATGCATACAAAATTTTAAAATCCCATACAAAAAATTGCAGTTTAGGAAATCATGTGTGCTTGCCGTCATCCTCCACCTTAAGATCCTCCTTAATAAATTTAAAAAATGAACATGGGGAATGCACATGAGAGCGAGCAAATGAAAGGCAGGGATGGAAATGTTCTGTGGATTTATGGTATTTTTACCAAGAAGTTCCGCATCTCCCGAAAACTTCCCCAGCAACTCCTCTTTTTAACCCTTTCGCGACGAACGGCACGCCCAGGTGCCAGCTGCGAACTTGCATTCAAGGACAAACGGCACGCCCACGGGCCGGAGGCAATTTTACCCTAAAGGACGACTGGCACGTATTGGTGTTTCTACGTGGAACGTTTTAATTTGAATGTATTTGTCTCCTAGATGGCGTTAAATGCCCGTGGAAGCAACTTAAATGTATTTTGTAGATGCTTGACCTTGGCACAAGGAGAATCCAATGAATTATTTCTCCATTTGGAGCGGTCCGGTCGTCCATCTTGTCCATTTGCAGCGGTGAAACACATCTGTAAAGTATGTGTTTCACCGCTCCAAATGGACTTATGTTTACTTTACATGGTTCTGTAAAGTAAACAGAACACGTCTCGTAGCATCAACACTTTTATAATTGAGTTCCGGTTCTCGTTCTGATTTTGTCTTTTATTGATTTCGTTGTTGAATTAGAGGAATATAAGAGAGTTTTTTTTTTAGTGGGCGGGGGAGGGGGGTGGAAGGAATGTGCGGCAATGAAATGATTAGGTTATTTATGTTCTCATGGAAAGGAAGGCTGGGATTTCGTTAATATATCCCATCGAAAAGGTCCAGATATGGAATAAAAATATATAAATCGTCAGAATTGGAATGAGGCCATAAATGGAATTTCCTTGTGTATACTGGAAAGGACACGGGATTATCAAGCTCTGATTGTGGGTATGGAGAACGCGTTGTGAAAACATTTCTAAGTGAACTTTTAGGAAAAGGATATACTTTGTATTTGGATAAATTTTTTACCTCTCCTGTACTTGCAAAGTATTTGTTGTCTAAGAATATGCATGTATGTGGTACAGTTTTAAAAAATCGGAAGGACATGCCAAAGAATTATCCATCTGTACCTAAAACATATATACACTAAAATTTTTAATATTTTGATAAAAGAAAATTTGTATAAAAAATATACATCAAATAGAAAATAAGTATTTCCTTCCTGAAAAAAGTAGAATGCTGTGTTGAACAGGTGATTTTTAGTGAATTTTTTTCGAGAGTTAGGCTTAGCGCAAAAAAATAGTCGTCTTTTGGGCACATTTCAGAAACGAAGCGCTTCGTCCTTTGGGCCACGGTAGTTTCGGAATGCCGCTGTCCCGAAAGGGTTAAGAAATTTTTCGAAGTGTTTTTTTGAAAATTTTCTAACTGTTTTTTTTTTTCTTTTTAAATGTCCAAAGCGGCTGTGACATGTCACTCAATTCTTCACTAGTTATGGACAAGTCACGGCTAGTGCTCTTTTAATGACATTTCATTTTTCATGAGTGCATGGGTAGAGCACACTCAACACAAATGTTCCGATTTTCCCGAATTCATTATGGGGTTTTTTTCTATGCTTTGTTTCGGGACTTTGATTTTCGGTAAAAGATATTCCAATTTTTTCACTACAAATATTCTGATATCTCCAAAGAAATCGTAATTGCTTTGGCCACTCTTCAAACGCGATGTGCCATACAGAATTCAGGTTATTACAATTAATAAACATTTCTTGGAAGAGATGAAAACAAGAAAGATCAATCATGCATATAGCATTGATTATGAAACACTTTCCAACTTCAATGCAATTTTATATAAACATCTCTAAAATGCCATACATTCCTCGGTAATATTTTTAAAATTATCACAATATTACATTAATTTATTGTATTTGAAAACTTAAAACTTCATCGAAAAAAAAATGTACTTCATTCAAATGACAGCATTGAAATATAAATTGCCTGGTTTAAACATCTCTAAAATGCTATGCATATTTTTAAAATTATCATGATACTACAATAATTTATTATATTTGAAAACTTTATTCAAATGACGTCATCGAAATATAAATCACCTATATATAAAAGCAGTATATCATTCATAAACATTTTTCCAATCCTTTCATTCATTACAATACTATAATAATTTATTTTATTTAAAAACTTAAAACCATGGAGCTACCAGTAATTTAACTCTATGCTTAAAACTTCAATGAAAAAATCATGTGGGTTCTCTGTCGAACTTCGAAAACCCAGACCGTCTGGCTCATCCTAGGACATAGAGCAGCAAGGTGAGCGGCCGGGAAAATCAGGGTTCTCTGTGTAAAATCAATGAATGTTTCATTCATATCAGTTATATTGCATACACCATGAGCTAAATAATTTTGCGTTAAAGAAATGCAGCAATTCTTATACAACTCATTCTATATCTTTTGGTGTTTACATTTTCCATAAGTGAAAATTAGGCTTCGTTGTAGAAATAATCAAAGTTTAATAATCATTTAAACTGAAATATATTGTAATTGCATTGTTTTAGTATGTAGATGCACAGAATTTAAGCAAAAATAAAGCGGTTTTAGGACGGATACAACACTAAATATGAATTAAAAAGAACTTTAAAAATCACGACTTTAACGCAAGGATGCCATATTTTATTTTGAAGTGGGTCACGTGCTCTCTTCAGATAATAGTTACGTGATCACTTCATATAAAGGGTGCAATTATTATTTTAATTTTTATTTAAAAAATTACTGAATATATTTTGCTGAAACTTTTTTTATACATTTTATAGGATAATTTGAATATTTCCTAAAACTTTTGAAGTAATTTATGAATTTTAAATTCGTTTAAAAAATGTTTGAAAAATTAGGTCCCATAGGGTTCAATGTATTTCAATTTTTCAACCTTGATTCAATCCAGAACTAATTGGGTGATATTATTCATTTATAATCCCATAGGTCCCACATACTGTCTGAACAACATACTAAAATTTCATTTTGATAAAGTCATTTTTATGGCAGTTATCGTGCTAATGGACAGACAGGCAGAATGAACAACGTCATAAACACTTTTCAACTATGTTGTAAAGTGTTAAAAAAAGACATCATCAGCACATTTGTGGGACAAACATTCAGTCTTACTACAGTTTTGTTTTCAAATATAGAAAGTATGTTTTTTTAGTGATTCCCGAAATTAATGCAAATTAATTTTTGCTGAAATGCATAGAAAGATATTATAGCAACTTTTAAACACCAATTCCCCCCGTCTGGTTGACCTCTTTAAATATTTAACCTAAGAAATCAACTTTTCATTTTTTCAAGAAAATTAGGTTTTTCATCTGCTGGAAAATATACAAATCTTCAATTTTTTAAATGACTTTGATGGAATTACTATATCAAAGACATTTTTCAACGAAGCAATAAAATTCCATTGCAGTATATTTATGGGTTTTTATGTTTCATTTATTTGTTTATTTGTTAGCAATTTATGAAAAAACAGTTGAGCAATATCGCGGAAATTTTTATTTAAACACAATCGTCAGTATATTTCATTTTATTTTGAAATATTTACCATTTTTTCAATCTGTTACATTCACTGGTATTTTTATATTTATTGTGTATTTTATGCTGGAATATTATTTTTCAAACATATTGTTGATGAAATTTATATATATATATATATATATATATATATACATATATATATATATACATATATATATATATATATATATATATATATATATATATATATATATATATATGTAGTGTGTTTAGGATAACAAAATGAAAATATCCTTATGTATTCAGGCATTTAGAATTACAGGGTTCATTAGAAATACATTTGAAGAGCATAAATTAGAATTTGATATATTTGCATCCAAAGTTGCATATATAATTTCAATATAAAAGTGGGTAAAAAATTATTTTTAGTTATTCAAAATAATTTGAATAAAATTAGCATGACGAGGTAAAAATATAGACTAGGATAATTCAAAATGAGCTGTGTCCTAAAATTATGTGATTTACAAAATAACTGCATATATTTTCCTCTTTTTTTTTTATGCTTTCTATTTTCATCCCTAAAAAGGGGTTTTTCAATTTATTTAAAAAAATTAAGTTGATCATTTTCAAACCAAGGCCGAAGATGCTAATACAAAATATCAATTTTGTATGCCTCTTGTATTGTAATATAAAATTATCCTTATTTCGCATTTACTAATAAAAATCTTGAATTTTTAAATTTCTCCCAAGTTTTTGAAAATTCCCCAAAAAAATTTGTGTTAAAAGGAGAATATCCCTCCTAAATTTCAAGCCCTATTTCAAACCCTGATTATTAGCCAAGAAACAAATAGCTCTAATGTATCTTGACCCTCTATGGTGTGTTATGGGATAGAATTTAGTTATACCCACTCTTATATACCTGTTATTTTTTCTATTCAACATGTTTATAATTTTTATTTCTAGTCTGTTGCTCGTATGCATGTGGAAGAAAGAAGGAAAAAGATGCTTGAAATTTTACAAAATAGTAAAAGCAGGTTAGTCAAATTTCCATGTCATTAATAACAGTTATAAATTATAAATTTTAACTTTTCCATAAAAATCAGGAAATTCATATGCCTCTTGAAAATACTTAGAACCCCCTGGATGTAAGGTATTTTTATGTTACTTTAAAACTCCTTATTATATTAGCTTTAGTCTTAGATTCCTGGAAATGTACTAGTAATTTTATCACAATCTTTTATCTCTGAATACAATGTAAGAATCTAAAAATTTTATCATCCTTTCTTGAGCATTGTAAATTTTAATAATATTTTGTGATAAATTGCAAATATAATGTTCTTTTGTGAGGATCCTGAATTTTAACTATCTTTTTTAAATTTGTGAATAGAAATAGTAAAATAATGCTTTTCTGTAAAATTTCGAATTTTAACTTTTTCCTAAAAATCAGGAAATTTAATACTTTTTTTAAAAATTGCAAATTTTAACGGCTCTTTGTAAAAACCAAAAATTTTAGCTGTCTTGTAAAATTTGTGAATTTAAGTAACAATCTTTTGAAAAAATGATCAGATATTTTAATTCTTTTTTGTAAAATCATGAATTTTGATGTGTTTGGAATAAAAAATTTAATTTTTTCCAATTTGCAAAATAATTTAATCTTTATATCCATTTTAATGCTTTTAACATAGCAAATGTTTATTACATCACAGATTATGTTTTAAAATAACTTCTAGAAAAATGCTTGAACACTCACTCCTGGAAATGGGTTCTTGCAAAAGTGGATGAACTTTTTAATAATTTCTTTCTCATTTTTATACCTTGCTAATGTTCACAACGTTCCAGGTTTTGTTCGGGAAAAGAGTTAAAAAAGAAGTCATATGTGTGGGGTTTAAGGTCTCGTGTTCCACCTCCAGTGCCTGTTATATCTCTACCAAAGTCTGGAGCTATAACTAATGATGTTCTAGACTCTTTCAATGCAAGTCGCAAGTCAAAGCCTTCCGCTGTGAAATCCAATAGGTAATAAAACAATTTAGATTGTCTTTTACTTGAACTAAAAATTTTAATCAGATGGTTTGATATGAAGCAGTTTACCCTGCATTTTAGCTTTTATTTATCGCAGTTTCACAATTGAAATGTATGAGGCAGGAAAAGAGGGGGAGAATTTCTCTCCTTCCAGAAAATTTTGGGTGAGATTTTCTGTCATAAGGAGAGAAACTTAAAATTTCATTTTTTTTTTACCACGCTAATTTAGAAAGTAATAGAAAAGAAAGCATTAACTATAACTCATATTCTTCGACATTTAAATTTTTAATTCTTAAAAATAGCTAATGTATAATGCAAAATAACATCACACACAAATGGGAAAATTTGAATTGTAGTACAAAAAGAAAATAAGTACAAGAACCAAATGTAGTGACTTATTGGTAACGACGAAGTTTCGTTTCATTAAAAATTCTTGCAGCCTCATTATAATTAAAAGATTCTAAATCAACACATTCATCAGAAATGCGTATGAGGTTACTGAGAGTTTCTGAATTAAGCCTATTTCGAAATTTGCTTTTTATTCTGTTTTGAGTACTGAAACTCCTTTCTACAGAAGCAGACCTAATAGGTATGACTAGATAAGCTTCATAAATTATTGCAGTATGGGGATACAAATCAGCATATTTGTTGATAAATATTTCTGCTACAGTTTGCATTTTGAAGTAACTGTAGCTGTTAACTAATAAGATATGAATATCATCATATTCCTTGAGCAGTTCTTTGGGGTTTAGATATTTTTTATAATGATTTCCCAAATTTTTGAACTTTTTTATGTTCCGCAATTGTTAAGGCATTCAAACATTGAGGATTGTAAGCAGTAAATTTATTTACTATGTTTAAGGTTTCTTCAGGAAATCTGTTTTCTAATCCTTCACAAACAGTACTAATGACAGATAATTTGATCTCTTGCAAAGTGTTTTTTGTGGAGTTGAAAATCATTTTATCTTTAATAATTTCATAATACGATTTAGCATGATTGGGTAACACATCAAGAGCCTCTTCATCAAAAGCTTCAAGTTCTTCAATGCATTCATTTTCTTTAATTATTTGGGGATCAAACAGATTATCAAAAAAACGTTGCTCACATGCCCCAGTTTTTTCTTTGAAAATATTAAGTTTTGTCAAAGCCAGGTGAACAGAAGCTTTAATGATACTAAAATCAACACTATCACCTTGAAAAACTTTACTTAATGTTGTCAAAACTGATAAAATATCCATCAAGATATGAGTTAAGTAAATGAAGTTAATAGTTTTTACTCTTCAAAAAATACCTGATGCTACAATATCCTTGCCTGCTACAATTTTAGATTCTAAAAATGTTAAGAGGGAATCAAGTATAAAACCCGAACAGCTTTGTGCATTGAAAGCCATCTTGCTGAATGCAGTTCTACATATTTCATTTTAAAACCTTCCAGCATAACTTGTATTGCTTGCAATTTGGCTGATCGAACAGCTGAAGCACTGAAGTAGGAAAATATTGCTTTTATTGTCTCACTGTATGTCTTTAAAACGGGGACAGATTGTGTAGCATTATGGAGAACCAATGCTAGACGATGAGCAGCACAATGTACTGCTAACATGCATGGATTTAAATCTGTTAAGCGACGTGCTACACCAGTATGTTTTCCCAACATTACTTGAGCACCATCACAACCTAAAGCGGTCATTTTTAAAATGTCAATACCTTTAGATTTCAGCATACTCAAAATAGAAGTTGTTACAGTATCAGCTGTACCATTACTAATCGTAACATTGTCAAAAAATTTTATCACACAAACACCATGTTTAACATATTTAACATTGACACCTAAATGTTTCAAGTTACTCACATCACAAGTTTCATCACAAATCAAAGAAAAAACATTAGCCATTTTCAAATCGTTTAACATAACGGTTTCAATCACTTCAGCTATTGCAGCATGAAACTTATTCACAATTGTGCTATGCTCATATTTCACATGACTTGTGTGGGGATTTCTAGTATTTTGGATCTTCATCAATTTTTGTAAGTCACCAAATAAAGATGTTGGCAATTCATGCTGGGCAATAAATAGGGCAGACTTAAGACAAGAAATAAAAAAAGCTTGACTTTTTGTTTGTACTGCTATTACATGACTAGAAATATTTTTATGTTTTAATTCCATTTCAAGTGCCTGCAGATGTTCATGACTAGCACTATGCCTTTGCAGTGACGTAGTTTTATATGTTGCGCATCCACATGTAAAACAAAATGAATTAATCTTTCTACAGACGTGTCGCAAATATATTGTTTACTTATGACACTTAATATTTGCTTAAAACATTAAAATACCGTACCATTTAAGTACATTATGCTTTAAACTTATCTGAAAAAAAATTCATGAACTATCTTTTGAATTAAAATAGTGTTAATAAAAAATTATAAAAAAAAAAAAACTGGATAATATTAATTTTTGATTAATTTATTAAATCTTAATACCCCCCCCCCCCCCATAATTAAGAAATTAACCATAATAATTAATCAGAATATGAAAAGAAGCTAGTTTAGTCAATCAAAACTGCAATATTTAGAAGATTGAGATGGATAGAAAAAGATACTATTGTACTCTCGGCGATTCATGAGAACAAACTGAACTGCGCAATCCCAGTGTTTATGCGAAATTAATGAATAAAATAACATTTTAGCGATTTACACTGAATTAGACAAACTTTGAAGAAATATATGTATTACTTCGACTGTATTTACTTTATATTTTGATTTTTAAAATCATTTTATGATCAATTTTCATCCAGCAATAGCAATTCTAAACTTTAACGATTTTTGATCGCCAAAAGCGAATATCGACGAAAACTATTTCACTAGGCAAATATAATTAGGTAATAATTTTGACTTACCATTTGAAAATGGATTCTTTTTTTTGTATTTTTTACAAAACTTGCAGAACATAAGGAGAACATTGTCCTTTTGTTGAATCTCAAGCCAGTCATATGATTTTAGCCATTTTGTTTGAAAAGTGTCGGCTTTCTTCTTTTTGTTTGGCTGAAAATTATTAACATTTTCAACATCAATCAGATTTTCTTCAAATTCGACTTCAGTTGCCTTCGGATCAGTTTTCTTATTTAAAAATTTATCCATTGTGGTCACCTACCGATAATACCAGCGATCGTCTGCTATATATGTATTTAAGGTTACTGGTTATTTGCTATCACAACACCCCACACTAGCTTCTCTTACGTGACAAGAGCCGATCCGGTTGTCGAGCGGTCAGGGGCAAGTGTTTCCTGCTGATAGCTGGATTGCCGGGTTGAAGGTTCGAATACCGCCAGCGGGCATGGATGTTATACTGTCGAGGCAAAGTCAGAGTTCCGCCCTTGGGGAGCCTCAATAAAAGTGAAGCTGCAAAATTTCACCCTATCCCCATGGGACCAGGGGTCTAGTGGACATGATGCATAGGCTCTCCTTCATCACGGGAGATAAGAAACAACAACAACAACAACGTGACAAGGAAGTGCGGGCGAGACATTAATCAACTCTCCCTGTAGCTATTTTTAGAATTCCGTAGCCAACACGAGAAATTAGGCTTTGTAGTCATCAGGCATCGGATTTAGCGGTATCCAATTTGAAAGGAAAAATAATTTTAGGCCAGAACTGGAGAGAGAGAAATTCTCGTGCAGCCTTAATTTTTACGCGAGATTTTTTATGGATTGTGCGAGAATCTCGCAGGTTCGCGCTGAAATGGGAACCCTGCTATAAGGTGATTGATTATATTCATATCATTTTCTCACTCCCATTATCTGAGATTATTGCATATTTAATCTAATGGGGCAACTACACTTGGATTGATATATTGTCCAATGAATATCAGTGATATTTGACCTGCTCCAAACATTTATTTTCCCATCGACCTAACCATTGGTGACAGTATAAATTCTGATTTAGAAAACAGCCACAGTGAGCAAATATTTTTGGTTTTAAAATGAGTGTGTAGGTAAGGAATTTAAGAAAAAAGGTATGAAATTAAGTAAATTAAAAAGCCTATTGGTTTATATTGTTGATGTTTTACTTTATTGACCACATTTAGCATGGTGATCAGGGTTTATCCATTGAACTCTGACCACCTTTTGTAAGCCCCAGGCACAGTGCCCCAAACTTATAAAAACATTAATGTTTTTTTAATTTTCAAGCCTTATGCAAAACTTGTTCACTTGAATGGCCTCTAAACAGTACTGCTGCGAATTTGCTTGGATAAAATCTTATGGAGCACTCTCAATCCTCATATCTTTAAACCATTTAGAAACCAAAATCTTTTCTAATTAAAACAGAAAGTATTGTCTAATCCATTAACTTACTTGACATTTTAAACAGGGATGTTAAGATTGTTGTTCAAATGTGCTCTCTCTCAATCCTGGTTACTTAGATTCCCCTTTTTATAATAAAAGGCGCACGGAAATACCTATCATAGAAAATGCTTTCTGATCATGAAACAAAGTTGATGTTGATTGGTATAAAAAAAATCGATTGAAATTGTTGTTAAAATTGCGTGATTATTTCAAAAGACATCACACCCCCCTTGGAAAAGTCAATATCTTGAGAACAACTCATAATAACTCAACAGTGGTCAACTCATAATAACTTAACAGTGGTCTATTTATTTCTGATCAGAAGTACTTATAAATAGAGATGTACCAAATCAAGATTTTGCCGAATACCAAATATCATTATAAAGCATTTATTTGATAATAGTGAATAAACATATTTTTATTTATTTTTATTTTTCTCATTTTAGATAAAAAATATTCAATATCTTAAGAACAGTTCATGTTAATATTTTGTAAATTATGTGATTTACATAGCTGCCAACTCTACTGGGTTTTGGTGATTTCTCCCAGTTTTCCGATTTTAGATGAAAATCTCCTTTGTTTTGTCAATTTTTTTAGAATTTCCTAAGGTTAAGGATTTTTCAATGCAAATTCTCTGTTAAAGGAAATTTTGATTGAACTTGTGGCCGCCATTTTGTTTCTTCCATATATGAACTTAGTACTAGTACTACGTTGCATCATACTGCTCCAAATAAGTGCTATTTCACATTCAAATAAGTGCAATTACATTGCCATGTAATGTTGAAACATCCGTTTCCATCTATGCTTAATTTAATTGCAAATTATGTGAATGGAAATTACACAACATTAATTTTTTTGTAGTAGGTTTCATTATTAATCAATATTTTCATAAAATATTGATTATTTTTAAGTGTGATTTTGTGGGTATAGATTACAATCCTGTACAATGTTGAAACATCCTTTTACATCCATGTTTAGTTTCAAATTATGCAACTTAAACAATGCACAACAGTCATTTCTTTGCAGTAAGTCTCATTATTAATTAATAATTTTGTAAGATATTTTTTATTTTTAATTACGATTTTGTATGTATAAATTAATTTTTCGTGTAATGTTTAAACATCCTTTTTCATTCATCTTATTTTTGATAAAATCTCAAATTAATTGAACAGTACTTTCACATTTTTGCAATTTACATAAAAATGAAGGATTTATTTTTTTAAAATATGTTCTTTTCCCCTAACTTTCTAGGCAATAGAGTCCCTAAAGCATTTCCCTATCCACATTCATCTAATTAACTAAATTAAAACTGAACATCTTTTGTTTTAGTGAGCCACCTCTAAAATTCCCCTCTGCTTATGCCACTATGTAAAAACATTTTTTTTATGCAGTAAGCATTTTCAATGTTATAGTGAGTTATAATTTTTTGAAAAAAAAAAAAAGCCATATATTTTTGTGTGATGTAAAAAAAATCCCTATTTTTCCCTAAGTGATATTGAACAGGTTATAAGCTGACTTGTACTATAAAAAATGCTCACCATGCTTTCTACTGGATTTTTATTCTCTAATGTTAGCAGGTATGCATTTATTTTTATATAAAATGGCTATTTATGTAACAATTTTAATGTAATTATTTGTTTATACATTTAAAAAATTGAAGGTCTTTCCCAGGTTCAATCACCCTGAAAATCAGTATACCTCTGATGCCTATCAATTGACATAATTGTAGTATGTATTTACTCTATTTGTTTGAAACGTATTCCATAGTTAAACCTACAGACAATAGTCACTAATGAGACTGTTCATTCCTGACTATTTAGAGGCTACCATTTGAAAGTGTCACCAAGGTAAATTCTTGGTAATAACTATGATCACAGAAGAAAAAGTATGTTTGCCATGCATGTGTGTGTGTATATATATATATATATATATATATATATATATATATATATATATATATATATATATATATATAAAAATAAATTATTAAATCCAAAGTTAGAATGTATGTAGTAACTCATAATACACTATTCCAAAATTTTCTACAAATACAAAGAAATTAAGACAAAAAGAGGAAATAATAAAGCATAATGCAAGTCATAAGGACAAAGACAATCAACAAATTTCAAAAATGAGGAATGCAAATAAGAAAACAAAAAAAATCAAGCAAAAAAGCTTGCACATGGAGGAGATTTAGGCTTACGAGATTAGGCTTACGAAAAGTTCATTTCGAAAAAATTCTCGTCGGGTCCATATATCTTTTCGAAATGAACACAAAAATGCTTGTTTCTGAAACACAAGATAGATTTTATCTATAAACTTGTGTTATATGGACGACAAGCATAAAGATTGGAACAATAAAGGAAATATAAATACCCCAAAACGCACCTCTTCAGCGCAACCATGACGAGCAAAATATGACTGGATCAACGTTGCCATATGCCAATATATATATTGTGTTTGAAAGTGATAGAATAAAACCTGATGTGTTTAAAAGAGATAAAGGAAGACATAATAATTAGTTTAAAGAAAATTAGTTTATTAAATTGTAACTTCAAATTAATTCCAATAACAAATTACAAAAACTGCTCACAGGCAGGCAACTCAGGAAGAATTAACATTATAATTTTAGACATTAAAATTTTAGACAGATATTAGAATTTTAGAGTTTTATCAACTTAGTTAGAATTAAGGAATTAGCATAAAAACTTTACTAAAAAAATTCTATTTAAATTCCATCAGAAAATTAACAAAAAATATTAAATTTAAAAGAATTTTAGAATTTATCCAGGCTCTTATAAATTTATGAAGGTTAAAAAATTGCTCTAAAAAAAAAGCTTTAGAATTTTAAATTTAAATCATACATCTATGATAGTGAGAATTCTTATTCAGAAATTAAGAATTTAAGAGTTTAACTTATTAAACATATTCACCCATCCGGGTCATCTTAAGATAACAGGTAGGAAAGGAAAAGTTTCTCATTTGGAGTTTCACTGGGATGATAGGAATTTCCTTACCTGGTTTTCTTGAGATCAGGAGAAAATTCATCAGCAGAGGCCTAACTACTTCTGGAACGCTAGGAACTTCTTAAATCAGCCGTCATCGTCAGACGCTACTTTCACTTAACTCGCATAATAAATCTTAAAACTCATTTTTCCAGATGTCACATCGCAATTTAGGCGGTAAAAAAAAATAAAACTTTCATTTAAAAGGAGACAAGTGATAAGAAAAACATCACGAGGAACTTTTAAAGTTCCATAGAAAATCTCGCGTGGAACATAAGTTCCATTCGAAAATCAACAACGTGCTTCTCGCGCTAACTTAAACGTGAGATTTCAACAAAAAACTGAAACTGAAAAATTCCGCACGCGTATTTATATGTGTGGAAAAAGGGGGAAGTTTAGACAAACGGCAGCAATTAAAATCCGCTTACCGAAATTAGAATTGCCAAAATTAAAACTCAAAACTCAGAGAGCAGACGATCCGTAAAAACACGAACCAATTAAAATAATTCATGAATTCCAAAGAGGCGCGAAAAGCGCTTAGGCGGTGCGTCAATTGCGGTAAAAAGCCCGCAAAACCAGGATTCCGAAAATGGCCACAACTGAAATTTTTGAAACGCACTGAACATGGAAATAACTTGAAACTATAAAACAAATGGAATTTCTAATCAAAAATGGGAAAATGAGACAGTAAATTAAAGGGAATTTTAAGGGAAATCAAATACATAAATAATTTTTATAAATTTACAAATCAAAAGTAATATTAATTTAGAGAATGGAACATTTTTAATTAAGAATATTATAAAGAAAATTAATTTAGAAGATTAAAAATATTCTAATTAACGAATAAATGAAAAAGCCAAAAAATATTATTTAAATATTACCAAATTGAGAATATTGAGCCAGTAAAAAAAATAAATTAAAGTAAATTTCAAATCCCCAAATTACATAAATTCTAAAGCAACCCAACACACACACACATATATATATATATATATGAACACAACTTTTGGATTACAAAACTAATACAAATTTAAATTTTGTGTTCACCAGAATGTCCGTTAAAATGGCACTATAGAGCACTTAGAATTAACTGTTTTAAATTTTTTTTTTGTAAAATTGCATAACTTTATCCAGTAAAAATCTAGTACATTTCAATATTCATAAAAAAAATTATACAAACACTTGAAATGTCACCATTTGAAAACGTTCTTCAAAACTTTGTTCTCATTCAGCAATATTGACTTTATTATATAACTTTGCAATTTTCTCACCAGGTGCTATTGGGAAAAAAAAATTATATATGGTAGGTGGTAACAGCTCGCAGGTGGTAAAAGATGCCACTGTGCAGACCCCTACTCTAATGAAACTTAACAGTTTAATAGAATATTTCATGTCCACATGCATTTTGATTAAAATATTAGAAAAATCTGGAAATCCTTAAAGTTTTTGTTTAAACTGTTAGAGGTTTAATGGTTTTTGCATATTTTGATGATGTAAATATTTTTTGCTGCTGGATAATTAAATGTTAAAATTTTGCATTGCATATTCTAATTAATGTGTTTTATTCTAGTATTCCTACACCTATTAAAAGGGCACGTAAGCTCTCTGTTCCTGATGATAGACTTGCAAATGACACCGGTGATTCCAAGTCTCAGAAGTATGAGAAAGATAGAGTTCGATCAAGTTCTGAAAGAGACAAACGAAAGGAATCTTTTCATAAATCAAAAAAGAAGGTAATAGTTATTTGAATGCTTAGTAAACTTGATATTAAATTGGGTTTGACTTGGATTATATTTTAGCATTTGCTTTAATTTACATTTATTATAAATTTTATTAAAAGGTGAAGAAATTTTAGATTTTTTGGCGTACTGGCTTTCATAGAACCTTAGTTGCCTTCAGAGATTATCTTGGTTATGTTTTAATAAAAATCTTAATTTGCAGTAGGTCTGAGATGATCTTCTATAGGCTCATGTAGTGGGCATATGGGCCACTGCACTTTGATACATGCCGACCTGCTACGTTCAAGCTATTTCTTCGAACAATAAAATAATGATTTTAATGTGCAGGTTTTAAAACAATGACTTTTTGTGACTACTATTCTTCAAATAGGAGCATTCTTTCAATGAGATCCCTTTTGGTCTGATTTTCAGGAGTATTTTGCAAATAATTAAAAATTATTAATTTTGAACTTTTGACTAATTGTCTTCCCTAAAGGTAGTTTGAATTCAGAAACGAAGAAAATGTACAGTCAACAGCAAAAAGTAAACAACTTGAATATTTCATGTTCTAAATATACCATTGATGCACTTGCTCCACTCTGTCGTATCCACATTTTTAGGTGAAATTAAACTGTTTTATTCACATTTTTAGGTGAAATTAAACTTTGTTTTTGCACAGCAATCGATTTGTATCATCAATCAATTTTGCATTTGAAGAGCAATAAAATTTGTATTTTTGTTATCAAAGCTTTTTTAACAGATATCCATAAAAGTTTTGATTGTCTAATGTTATTCTCATTAAAAACTTTACCTATTGAATTTATTTATACTTTACAATTTTTAGTTTGATGATCAAAAGAAGTTCTGTAACTTTTCAAACTCATTTTGTTTTAGTTAGAAAAAATTGGTATATTGCAATTTACTTTTTTCACAACTCACTTTAAGTTTTGAAAATTAAATAAACTACCATATATACTTGCGTATAAGTCGAAAAATTTGTGACAAAAATATTACTTCTAAGTGGGGGAGTCGACTTACACACAGAGTCTAGGGGGAGGGGGAAATCGTAAGTCTAAAAGCTCTTTTTCACCATGAGACAATCGATCCTAAAACAATGTGGTAGTAATTACGCAATCGCACACTCCGAAGTCTAATCTAAACTCTCCTGCGAGTCACTGCCCTCCCAATGCTCCACACTACCAATGTATCGCATCATCAAAAAATATGAATACATTTTCATTTAATGTTTATCACTCGCTTCTCGAATTATGGCCGATCGTTTTGACAAAAAATGGTTCTTTTCAGAAATAATTTTATAACACGGATTGTTTAAAACTATAATGTAGAATTTTAAGTCGAAAGTGTTTTTTTGTTTGTTTGTTGAAAAGTATATAATAACTGTGTTGGGGGTTAACGGTTGTGCGATTTGGGGTTAACGAAAAAAGCGGCTCAAATAATGGGCAGAAGCCAGATATTGTTTTGATTGCGCAGTTGGTCAAGGATGCTTGAGAGACAGGAATGTGCGGTCTCCCATACGTTTTGAGGACGCTACGAGTTGGGAGTAAAAGAATGCCTGCAGCTTGTTACACGAGAATGAGCGTCTCCAAAACGAATGGGAAACAACGCTCATATGTCATAGGCCTACTTATTTGGAATCGAACTTTAAAGGGTTCTGATGAAGTTTTTATTATTATATATATATTTTTTTTCGTTTTCAAGTGTTTTTGAAAGAAAAAAATGGAACATTTTTTCTTCTCTCTTTTGGGGATCGACTTATAAACAGGTTTTAGATTTTTTCTGATTTTTTTTTTCTGAAAGTAGGGAGGTCGACTTATGCGAGAAGTTGACTTATACGCGAGTATATATGGTAGTTAAAAATATCTATTGCAATATTTCTTTTAGTCATTAAACTACACATTTTAAAAATATAGTAGTACCCCTTTATCTATGGGTAATATGTTCCAAGACTTACAGTAGTTACGTGAAACCAAATAATTATGAGCTCTATTTAAAATGTGATATTCATGCAACATACATAAACACAGTCCTACAGCGATTACGTGAAACCAAATAATAATGAACGCTATTTAAAATGTGATGTTTGTGCAACATACATAAATATGGTAAAATTTAATTGATACATTACACACAGTAAGACATTAACAACATTAAATAAAGTAATAAAGTGTTCACTGTATTGTATATTTACAATGTACTTTTTTTCTTTCTCTTTTGTATATAAAATTAAGGGATGTGGATTCTAACATTTTAGCCTAATCCTCAAGAGATAAAAGAGCAGTACACTTGTGCTGTACAGTGTTATATGCAGTTTCAAGGTATGATAGACAAATAAAAAAATTGAAGTTTCAGATAGTGGCAACATTCAGCACAGAAGTACTTTAAGTCTCTGGAGTATATGATTCGGCAAGATGTTTTTTTAAAAATTAGAATTAGTTTGAATGTTACAAACTTTTAAAGCCAAAAATAACCAATTTATTGCCATGTCGTCAAATTGATGTATCAATCACAGTGGCAGATGATATTCTGTGCTCGTGTTTCCTACAGTTGAGCGATATCTCAGACTTTCTGTATAGACATAGACTGTAATCTATATTGCGATTTTCTAAATTCACTAATTTAAAAAATAAATTTTCAATTTTGGGAACATTAAATTATTTTAATATTATACATGTGCTCTGAAAATTTGACTTAATTGTAGGAAAATTCGCTGAACTAGCGATTTTGAAAATTTTACTTCTAGGATAAAGGAACTTTTCTTTTTTTGCAACTTCAAGTATTTTCATTTATTGGTGTTTAATATAAGCAATTCAACAGCCTGACTTCTTGAATAATGGTTTTCTAATTTTGTGAATTTAAAAGATATAGCTTATAAAATATTTGTGTCATTTTGCCAACAATCGATGAACCAGATGTTTGTGCACATGCGTAGAGAATTGCAGCATGCTTTTTAGGGCATTTTAGGAAAGTTTATTTTGGGTGTAGCAAACAGTACTGTGGAGTCGGTAAAAATATACTAACTTCGACTCCTAAATAAAACTATTTAAAAATAATTTTATTTTGGAATATTTAATTTTTGAATTTTTTTTTTTTTTTTTTATGTAGTCTTTAGGCAATAAATTATGAAAACTCCTCTTTCCCAATTACAAAAGTATTGAAATGGAAAAGTAAAAATTAATTTCTATTTACGTCAGTATTGGAATCGGATATTAGAAAACAAGAGGAATTCGATAGTAAAAAGAAATGGGGAATTTTAGTTGAATTTGAAGGTTTGAGGTACCAACTCGACTCTACAACTCTGATATCAAAGGTGCATATATACTATTTTAGTGGGTACTTATTTAGGACCTGCGTAACGTCAGGTACATTTTATGGTGTTGCATTAATGCCAAGGTTTTAACACAACTGAACATTTTATAATTTATCATTTAATAGAAATGTAAAAATATACTTCCTAGTTTCTCTCAAAATAAGTATAAATTTAACTTATATTTTTTGTAGGAAAGAAGAAAGTTGCCCCACAGAACAGCCCGCTATAGAAAACCCAGTGGATCTAGAAAGTTTTCTCGAGGCAGGATTCCTATTATTGAATTATCTGATAGTGAAGATACCATATCATCTCAAGGAACTCTGAATTCTATTATTCCTCATCCTACTGATTTCGAAGGATCCAACAACCCTTTTCTCAGCAGTTACAAATTCACCAACTCTGAGAGGACTGTTTCAAACTCAAGTACATCTTCAAAAAGTAACTCCATACCTACTTTGAGGAATAGAACAGCTTCAAACATTACATCAAAAAGTGATGCTACAAACACCACAAGTGGTGTAACTTCTTTAAAAAGTAATGTGGATTCAAAAAGCTCTTCTCCAAAAATTGCATCCAAAAGTATTTCAACTCTAAGTACTGTATCAAAAAGTACTTCCCCTGCTAGTACATCTTCAAGCAATGCTTCAAAAAACGTGATAAAGAACAGTCAGCGCCTCAAACTGAGAGTCCGTTCTCACCGAAAATGCACAAATAACAAATCCTTTTCAGTGATTGATGGACTGTTAAATGATTCTAACTCTGACTGCAAGCTGATTACCCTCAAATCTGCTCCTGCCTCAACGCCTTCAACCTGTGACTTAAATTCATCAGTTAGCAGCTATTTTGGTGCAGGTGAACGAATTGCTAATGGTGAAAAATATTCAGTACTTGCTAAAAGAATTGCCCCAGATGGCACAATACAGTATTTAGTGGAGTGGGATGGTGTTACTGCATCTTGAAAATGGTTTAAGCTAAAAGCTAGATTATTCCAAGGCACTATTCAGCAATGTTGTATTCATGCATTTCATACCTTGTATTGACCAATCATTTCTGTAAATATAGTTTAATTATCCCTGAGATTAGTGATTACCAACCATTCACTCACAATCCAAAATTTGACTTGACAACCCAACTATAGCTGGATCCGCTAACAGGCCTAGGGGCACCTAGCAAAATTGAATGTTTAAAAATATATAAATCATAAAGTTTGTTTTATATTTTACTTTTAATGTTTGTTCGATGGTGAATTTAAAATGCACAAAATAAATTATTATAAAAGCTCTAAATCTGGACATTTGCTGAAGCTTGACTGGGTTACTTAGCACCAATCGCTAAATGTCTCACTTTCTGTCCTGCAGGTGCATTCAGCACTCACTAGAGTTGCAAATACCTAAAGCCAACTTAGCCCCAGTGGATGCTGAAAGCTTGTTAAGACAGTAA
The DNA here is from genome assembly GCA_951213105.1 of Amaurobius ferox. Classification (NCBI taxonomy): domain Eukaryota; kingdom Metazoa; phylum Arthropoda; class Arachnida; order Araneae; family Amaurobiidae; genus Amaurobius; species Amaurobius ferox. The sequence goes on along the minus strand of OX578149.1, from coordinate 39,394,351 downwards.
GCGAGAATTTCACCCAGTGTGGTGGAGCATATGTTCAGTGGATGCTCAGCTGTATACAGATTGACATTATTTCTAGTGCATAGATACAGTACAAACATTTAATTATGATAACTGCGTTGCAGCCAGTTGCATATCAGCTAGTAACTATTGTATATACACTGCTTATATAATGTGTGTTTAAGTTTATCTATTAAAATTTAGTTATTACAGAATTGTCACCTTATCAGGAAAGATTAATTTTCATTGAAATCCTTAAAAATTTCTCAAGAACATTATGTCTCGCTTATTAGACATTATACTTAATTGCTTTAATATGTTAGTTTTTTTAATCTGGAAATTTAAAAATCCCTTATCTTTAAAAAGTTAATATCTATTCTGTGTAGTTGGTAATCCCATATTAGATTTATTTTAAAAGATGCTACTGGTTCTTACAATCAGGTATGATACGTTTCATTGATAATTTATATATGGTAGTCTTAATATTTTAAATGAGTTGAAAAAGATAGAAGTTTTTGAAAAGAATGGTTTTAGATATAGAAAATTTGATTATTAAAAAAGAGCAAAACTTCAAAATGTAATTGAAAAGCATCAAAATTAGATGAGATTATAGCAAAAATAAAGAGTTCAATGATTATATTGTTTAGGGACGCCAATAATACAAGTCCAACTTTAGATACAATGTATTTATAACTAGACATTTTGCCCATGCAAAGCATAGGCAAAATGGCTAGTAATCACTGAATATGACACCTACACACTTAATAAAAGTTCTGAATAACAAAAAAACTGCTTCAAATTTAAGCATAAAAGTGGCATATATTTTATAATTCTGTTAACATGGAAATTGCAGTATATAAAACAATATTTCATGTTTGCTCATTGTATGTTGCCTTATTTTCAATGTTTTCAGATAAAATTTAATTATTTATAGCATTTTTTTCAATTGTGCGATTTGAAGGATAGCCAATGAATGATTTCGGTATTCAAAACATAACTTGATAAGTTACCATAGTTACCACAATGAAATAAAAAACTATAAAAAAGTGAATTTTGTGTATTTAGCCGTTCCTGATTTATAGCTAACAGAATGTTAAATTCTGCGATTTATAAATTTTTCGAACAAAGTTCCAAGATTTTAGATTTTTCTCAAGATTTTGCAAAGTTTCCACTTTCAGTAGTTTGGGCAGCTGCATTATAGCATTATATATATATATATATATATATATATATATATATATATATATATATATATATATATATATATGTATATATATGTATATATATAATGGGTTGTTCATATTTTGAATTGCTTGTCCGGTCTCCAGCTTAGACTCACTGGTCGGGTCTGGGAGTATTACTGTGAACGTTCGTACTGCCTTCCTGGTAGAATTTTGACTTGTTCTTTCCAGTGCTTCTAGATAATTTAAGCTGTTGAGATTGATCGTGTATACATGTGGTGAAAGAAGAAGGGTTCATGCCGCATGGTAATACAAATTTTCTTAATGTATCCTATCTTCTTTTTTTCATTTTTTGATGCTTGTAGTCTGAGTTAGAGTATTTATAGTAATGTACTATTGCTCTATCTGAAACAGGCATGTGTTTGGGTTAATTAGAGTTAAATACTCAGACCTGAGGAGGAATTTAATTCTGACTAATCATCGAATTTGGGCTGGTGCTGTTCTCTTCTCTTATCGGCATTATTTCCGTGAATTTGCTTCTATGATGTTAATATTACTTGAATTTTTTTATTACATATTTGTAATATATATATATATATATATATATATATAATTGAAGAATTTTTATTTTACTTGTATTATATATACCTGAGATAGATCATTAAAAGAAAATGTTCTGTATAGCATAAGTGAAAGGAAGATCGACTGAAATGTAAATGTGATATCAAAAGTACTATACAACAAGTCGTTGAATATTTTTAAAAAACATGATAAGGAAACATTATAAATAAAACAGGTACTAAATTGATATAAAATACCCCTTTTTCCCTGTTCCATATATAAGTTAAGGAATGGAATAAGAATTACATGTGGTAAAGAGAGGTGAATAAAGCATGAAGATGAAAGTATTAATATAAATCATATATGTAATGCAGGTACTTAAGGTACTAATCCCCTTGTTCCCTGCATAAACATACATGGTATAAATGCATGAAATGTGTTTAAAGATGAAAAGTTGCAAAACAGAAACATTGTTTTGCACGATGAGCTAGGCCTTTTCTAGCTCCCCCAAAAAATTTTTTTGAAAATGAATAAATTTTTTAAAGTGAAAAGCATTTCCGAAACCATGTACGTTATCAAGGGCAATACATATTTTGTTAATGCGGATTTCTTGTTTCTGCGTACATTACTCTAAATTGTATTACAGAAATAATGCACATGGCCCGACGTAGAAGAAAATATAAAGTGGATCAGATATATAAGAAATCAAATATAAAAATAAAATATAAACAAATATACCAGCGTGTGGCTAAGTATTTATAGGAAAATACTGTGTAATAAAAAGGAATAAGAATATATAATAATTTAAATGTGTTTTCTCCTTGTGCTTCTTAACATAGCAGATAACGTAATACTGACTAAGCATTTCAACTCAAAACAGGTTACAGTTAATTCTATATACTACTAAGATTTCAACTGTGGGAAGTGAAACATGGAGATGAAAAATTATTTAAAATTGTTTAAGAATGATCTGTCAATATGCTGCTGTAATTGTAGCAAGGTGTTGAATTTAAAATTAAAATGTATATATATATATAAATTGCATGATTAAAAGAATTTTTAAACAAAAGATTTTAGATTCTCATTATTTATAGGTCAAGTTCCACTTGTATGCAAAATTTTCCGTTTCTGTTCTCTGTAGTTTAGTCTGTTTAAATGTCCCTTAGTCAGTCGGTTAGTCCTACTTAACTATTTTGTGTATATGCACCTGCTGCCTAAAATTCATTCGTAACCAAGGGATTGGGAGCCATTATGTTAGACTGTTGCTAATAGAGAATCAGTTGAATCTTCTGTTTTATTTAGTTTAAGAATTGAAATATACAAGCAATTATTTTATGGGCCAAAATTGTTTTATATATTATTGGCAAGAACTAACATTTTGTTTTGCTAGCATAGAACATATGCACAGATCTAAAGTAGCAGGTATCAAATTATGCATTTTGCTTTACCAGTTAGTTTCTAATTTTTACTTTCTCACATACATTGTATAATGTATTAAGAAAGTGTTGTAACATGGTTAAGAATTCGAATTCAAGATTTTTAACAAATTCACACATTTTCAGCATACCTGAACTCAAGTTGCATATTGTTTTGGGAGGTGTTGATTTATGTAAGTTTGTAGACATAATTTTCGAATGAAGCAAATCAAATAATATTTGTATAATTATTGCCCCCCCCCCCCCCCCCCCCCCCAATCTGAACATTATAATGCTATTGATTTTAAATATGAACAAATGTTTGAAAAGCTCCAAATTTACGTAAAAGAGCAGCTACTATTCATATTAAAATTAACTGGAGTGTCACTCAACTCTACTTTCTCATACCAGAATCCATTTTTAAGTAGCTTGTTATATATATATATATATATATTCAAATTTTACAAGAATTTTTTTTTTTTAAATTAGTATTATTGGTCCAAATTATTACAATTATAGTGTATAACCCTGAGGTGTATTACCTGAAGGTGCAAGCTACTCCCCTGAGAAGTAACTTGCCTCCTCAGAGGGCTGATGGCGTCACTGACATAAAAATTATATCACAGCTATGTTTCACAACAATGATTGAGACAGTTTAGACTTGGGGTCATTGAGTCATAAATAACACCTTTTAGGCATGATTATGTCAAATTTTGTCCAATGCTGCCATGTTAAAAAAATATATAATTGTGAATAAATTTAGAAGTTTTAGCTCAATTCTGAAAGAAAAATATTTTGGTTCTAGATTTTTGATAACAAAGCTGGATTTGAAGTTTCGTGAAAATCCATTAATATTTGTGGCAGGTATGTACACAAGAAATTGACTACATACAGACAGACGAACATCACTCTAAAAATAGTCAAAATGTGCTCAGGAGATCATTAAACATATATTGGCATAAAAATCTCGAATTTGAAATTTTTATGTAAACAATACTTTTTCTATACTATATTACATAGTATGAGAAAGTAACGATAAGTTATTTTAGATGTAATTTTTTATTGGAAGGCGAATGGCACTAATTTTAAATTGCTAACAAGAACTTTCTAAAATTAATTTATCGTAAAAGTCATCATAAAAAATAAAATTGAAAATGAAATTAATATGATTAAGTTGATTTTTTTATATGAAAAAGAATACACAATAAAGCTTGGAATCATTCTTCCAGTGTGATGATTAGTATCCTTGGACCACTTTTACCGCTTGTTGGAACTTTTAACCACTGACAACTAAAAAATTTTCTTTAAGTGTGACAGTTTTGTGAACCTTTTGCAAGATTTGTGACTGAATGCACAACAAATTGATTGAGTTTATTTCCATAAGCTGTGATGTTAATTGTGTCCCTATTGTTGTGAGTTGCTCCAAACAACTAAACATGTTTCTAAACTTTTTTTTTGCTTTTGCAGAATTTATTTAAAAAACCTAATGTTTAGAATTCAGAATTGTCACTTCTGACAAAAGTTTTGTAGTTGGTGATAAAAAATTTATATTGCCATTTTTGTAATCAATGTTTCAATTTTTTATAGTTGCATTGAGTAAAAAAAAAAATTTTTTTTTTTGTATATTTCAAAATATTGGTGTGCTGTAATTATAGAGTATTGAAATCTTTTAACAAATATAGATTAAATATATGGGGGAAATATTGTTCAAGATTTAGGAAATTAATGTATCGCAAGTATTTAAATACATTCCATCCAAATTAAACAACAGTGCTCTAAAATTCTGTACATTCTTACATTTTTCATTAAAATTAAATATTTAAGTAGCCAAATTAAAAGATAAACTAAAATTTTTCTTTTTGTCCATCTGCCATTTGTCCTTAACACCTTGTGACTTCGTATATGCTTTAATGAATGATAAGAACCAAATTTGCTCATTAATTAAAGATCTGTTTTACTTTATTTGTTTCATTCTTTATTTTTCTTTAGTGAAATAAATGGTGAAGTCAGAGAACGTATTAAATCTGCTTTCAGGAGAATTTGTGATTGATCAGATATATTCATAAAATGCTCATTGTTTAAATATGCAATACATTGTTACAGCAGTGCTGTCATAGTTGCCTTGGTGAACTTGATCAATTATAATGCATTTATACTTCAAAGTGTTCAATGACTTATATCTATGGCTGTTCCATATTTTTGGTCTCTGTTTATTACATTACAGAACATAACTGCATGACCATTTGTATTGTAAGAAGGAGATAAGTGTTAAAAATTGTCAAGTGTTAATATAATGCTAAAGATCTGTAGTATGATTCACAATAATATCCATTTATAAACAGATATTATAGATATTTATACACACAGAAACAAATTTCAATATGGCCCTTATATTTTTCAACTTTTTCATTGTGCTCTAGTAAAAAAACTTTTCGTCCCTGAGATTTAATGAAAAATATTATTTTGGGGTTTTCAGGAGTATCAGTATTTTAAAAGGAAAAATTTGATTATTGCATATATTTATATATCTGCTACTTCTTTAGGATTTGGCATGATACATGTTTGATATATATCTACATGCATTTTAAAGATAATTAAAATGTTTGAAATTCATATGTTCTATTCAAACTTTTAATAATACACTTTTCTCATGCTTCTATTATTACTGTGGTCATGCAGATATTTATTTCCTGTTGACCAAATATTGTGTGTGCATATGTTTTACTTTTGTATCCATTTTTACTTTAAGCTTTAGGGTTGCTGTGTTATGTTAATTGAAATTTAGTCCTCTTTAAATGTCCATTATATAACTTTGTGTTTTTTATCAGAATATTTTTATTTGTTAAAATTTTAATTTTGGCTTTCATGTGAAGAGGCTATTCAAGTACTTTGTGATTTTACAATTGTTGGTATTGAGATTTTTTTAATATTCAGTCCGTGTTAAAATTATCTTTTAAAGATTGTGAATAAATATTTTATCTTTGTGAATATAAAGTACATGGGGTAATGTGCAAAGAATTAAAGTGTTTTTATTTATGTACATTACTTTTTAGAAAAATTATATAAATTGGTGTTAGTTTATATTTCATATAAAAAAATATAGCCTAATCAATGAATTTATATTTTAAGAAAGTCTTGTGTATATTATTTTTAAAATATTAGATGGAATATATTCCATGAAAAAATTTTCCAATTTAGATTTTTAATTGAATGTGAATTTGTATACATTATATATCAAAATCAATTTTCGGCGATCTTATACAATACAAACTGTTCTGTAAATGAAAGTATCCTATTTGAATTTATGTAATTAAAAATAATCAGTAGATAGTTGTAAAAAAATGTGACTTTGTTCTAAAAAATGTTTTTGTAAACTCATCAATTTTAATACCATCTATTGTTTTATAAGGACTGTAAAGTAAAATAAAGGACATGAACAATTTTTCTATCAACTGTTGAAGCAATTACTTTTTACTAAGATGATATTTTTCTTCCAGACACAAGTTTCAGTTTCTCCACGTTAACTTATGGAAAATAGTGCTGAGAATATGAATGTTTGAACTTTTTTCAAAAAATTGCTAAAATAATTAGATGTATTTCTAATATTTTCATGAAATGAATGTAACCATTTTCGATATATATTACAAATACTTATATTTTACCATTTTTTTTTTTAGAAAAAAACATAAACCTTTCTCTTTTGAAAATCTATGCTTGGCACAAAAAAATAAAATGGGGAGAAACTAGGTGATTTAGTGGTTAAAGGCTATTTTCCACAGGTTAACATGGGAAAAATAAAACAAGCGGTTGGAGGGAGGATTTAAGCTGTATTTTAAATTTGCCAGTATTTTTGTTTTGGTGTACTACAACATTCATGAAATTGCAAGGACTTGTCAAAAAAGGCTTATTGTGGAAAAGCCTACTTTATTTTAATTATACGATTGAGTCCAGAGCTCATGCTGAACAGTATCACATTAAAATTTGTTACTTAATATTGTCCTTTTACAAATAAATTTAAAAAATGAATAGTAGAGGTGTGATTAAAGTCCTCCCCCTCCCCCAAATACAAAAAAAAAAAAAATTTAAATTTCAACCAGAAATTGCCGATTTTGATCTGACAAAAGGAAAAAATTTACAAAGAATTTAGTCACATAAAAAAAAATTAACCCAAAGTCAGATAGTAGAATGCAAAATAATTAGTACAGTGCAAGGCATGCAGCTACCTCAGTCTAAGGAAGAGTTGCTATAGAGTTACACATACAGGGGGGCTCCCGGCCGTCCAAATAGCTGCTCTTAGTCCCCCGGACGAGTCGGACGGTCTGGGTCTTCTACATACAGGGGGGCGCGGTAGCCCATTGGTTAGCGCGCTGGAGTTGCACTCGGTAGGCCCGGGTTCGATTCCAGCCACTGCCAAAACTGCCGCCGTGTTCATGCGGAGTACGATCACATTGGGTCCGAAAGTCCTTCCGAGAGGTTGGTGGTAGGGGAAGGAGGGTGCGGTCCCTGTGGATGCCTCCCCCACTGGGTTCCGATCTAAATTGGGTGGCACTTCCCGACCGTCCAAACAGTTACCTTACACCTTTCTGGTAGGTCGGACGGTCTGGGTTTCAACAACATACAACCGAGGACTGGCCATCCATTAAGTTGCTCTATGTCTTAGGATGAGTCGGATGGTCTGGGCTTTCGACATACAACCGAGGAAGAATGGCCTTGGCAAATGTAAAAATAATGTCCCCACCTACATAGGTGACATCTGTCTAAACAACTAATTTCCAACATGAGCGATCAACAGTTTTCACTATTTTAAAACATTAATATAACATGTAGTAATTGCCTTATTTTCAAAGGTTTTTTTTTACATTGAGTCATTAATATTTATGAAATAAATTATTATATTTTTCCAGCGAAAAGGCCAAACTTTAATTTTTGTAAGTATTATAATAATAGAATAGAATACACCATAAAAAGAAACTAGAATTTAGCAAAAAAAAAATGCTGATTACTTTTGTTTTGGACTATATAGAAGACTGGTGATTTATAGGCAAAAAAGTATGGAGACACTGATTGTTAAAACAATGTTTGTATTTGACAAATGAATATTTATCAATAGTGGACCCAGAAGGGACATAAATGCACTCTTAAATTTATGAAAATATTATAAATTGCTGCTTTTATACTGTATGAAAGTTTAGCTTTTAAATACTGATGTAATAAATTAAATCCCTAACTTTTTCCACTTTTAAAATTTAATGCAATCTTGTTTAAATGTTCCTAAGAACATTTGAAAGAAAAGAAAAAAGCTTTTAGCCAACAGTTCCATTTTTTTTTATATCCATCCAATGACTTTTGCACCAGTTTAACTCATTTTGTACTAAGCATTGAAAAAATTAATATTTTTTATAAAATCTTAAATGTGTGTTTCTCTAAGCCTATGCATACACATGAAATCAAAAAACTTACCAAACTTTTATTAGTTTGATCGGTACAGGCTGTCCTAAAAATAGGCTGATGGTCCATCCTCTAGAATCTAGATATATATGCCATAGGACAATCCTCTAGATAATTTTTATTTTGACAATCCTTTTTTACTGGTATAAAAGTATGGAATATTACCTTAATAAATTTATATGTATGTTTTTTGTTGGAGCTCAAAACTTTAAAAAACTTGTGTGTTGAAAATGTAAAAAAAAAAATCTACAAGAATCACCATTTTAAAAAATTAATAAAAAATATCCAACATTAATTTAAACTTGCAACAAAGGAAAATATATAGTTAATGATTCTTAAACAATATATTGTCTTTAAATTGAATTAAAATATGCAAAAGAATTTATAAACCACTTATGTCTGAAGTCCTATTTTTAAGACGATGAGGAAATATGGGTTAATAAGTATAATTTACATTTTTAAAAATGATAACATTCATTAGAATATTTATATACTATTTAAATATTATTTAAAACATCCTTTAATTTGTTTAAGATCATTGATTTAATTATTTATACACATGGTATTAATGAATCAGCAATAAATTTATATTTTATTTTGTATAAAACATATGAACACTAGTGCTTTAACAAGTTTATACACACATAAAATTCCCTAACTTTTTCAGATAGATGTAAAAAAAAAATTTCAGGTCAAAATAAACTGGCCAAAGCATTTGAATTGAATAGCTAAATGTTATAGTAAATAGTTGCTAATTATATTGCATTTAAACATAGACAAACACAATACATCCAGTCATAGGTAGGATGGCAACTGTTTAAATAAAATATTTTTTAATATATTTCTCCTAGAATAATTTGTTGACATCCAATAACAGAATTTAAACAAATTATGACTCCATTTTTTTAAATCATTAAAAAGATCTTTTTTGGATTCTTTAATAAAATAATTTAATGACAGACATTTTTCACCTCATTTCATTGATTTGAGACTGTCACTTCCTAACTGATTGTAGCCACAGAAGTATTGAAATGTTTTTACCCCACCCCCCTCCCCTGACACACACATAAAAAATTTATGCTCAACTTTCTACTATAACAAAAATCTATATAGCTATGTAAATTTCATTGCTGTGTAACATTGACATAATACTATGAAGCAAAACACCGAAGTAGTAGCCAGAGCTTTCCAACCATGTGATTCTCTAGGAGTGTCACGAGATTTGGAGAGGGAAAAATACTTTCTAAAAAGAAAATTTATTGTACCTTGTGAAAGAAACTGTCACGTTACACAGCCATGTATAAACATAACTACACAATTGTTAGCCGACCAATCCAGAACCCTGACTCTACTTGATGTTTCGACCATAGACCTTTGAAAAATTTATGACTCCCACTTTCTTATATAGTAAATCAAATTTAACTGAATAATAAGCCAAATACTTATGAAACATCAGGGGTGCCACGAACTTAAATAGGTTGGGAATCACTGATGTTGACATATACACATATGCCAATACTTTCTAAATTTTAGCTAATTTTGTAGCCAATAGGAATCTAATCCTTTTATTGCTACATATACAATCATATTTTAACTATATAATGCTCAAATAGTTATTTGTTTTAGAAAATTTTCTTATATTTTATTATTAATGTATATTCTAATATTTTGCAGCAATTTCTGTTTCATCTTTTGTATTCACAGATACTTTGTATATTTATGTTCTGGCAGCAACTAATAAAATTTGAGGATTATTTAACAAGTTGTGAATCCTTTCAATTTCTACTGGCTACTATTTCTACATTCTTGCTTCTCAGTGTAAAATGGAAATAAAAAGCTGTCAGTCCGACTTCAAATAACTGATCCAGTAACAACATAAAAACATATTTTATTAACAAATAGATTGAAGATTAAAAAATAATGAAGAAAATGTTTTGTTTAAAAATAGTGAATTCAGCATTAATGGGTTAAAAAGTGAAAGCAGACTAGCAAAATTTAAACACATTATTGACAAAATTTTCACATAAGAAATTTTAAGCTAGTCTTTTATTTTCATGTTAATTTTAAAATACTCTGCATCTCAAACATACATTTTGAATTTACATGATTCTTATAGTAAACATTTTAGACAGTACAAAATTTCACAATGAACGTAATTGTTGCTTGTGAGAATATGCATTCCTTGTATTTCCTTAATAGAAGCAAACATGTGAAAATTGGGTAAAAACAACCTGATGAAGTTCTAACTGACCTGATGAAGGGGTTCATAACATCCTTAAAATAATTGTCACCTAATTCTCATATGTCTGCTTTGTACAATGAATTTTTATACATATAAATACTAATATATAATAATTTTTCAGCATTAATCAGTTAGAGCATTTAAAATAAATTTGCTAAAATATTTGATTAGAATGTTTTAAACACATTTTCTATTAGGAATCAATAATTTATTTTATATATTTAATTTCATGACATTCACTGTAAAAAGAGCTTAAATAGATCAGGGCAGCTTAACTATTGACTTATGAAAGAAATTTTATTGCCCATTAATACTGCATTTGGCATAAAATACTGAAAGAAATAAAATTAGCTATTTAAATTTATTTGAAAATAAATAAATTTTGGCACTTAATACATAAAACACTTACCCTAATAAAATGATACATAACAAATAAAACAGTCATATTTTCTGCTTGGCTTATATAACAATTGCGCTGCCCTGATATAAAATATTTAATAATCCAAACACTAGAAAAATAAAGTCTGATATGTAAGTTATTTTTCTGAACCCATGACATTCAACAAGAAACAGGTATCAGACTAGCGTTTGGTAAATTTGTTCATCATTTAAGTAACAATTCATCGAATCAACATACCATGTCATATCTTTATAGAAAACAGCAATATCCTGATTGTTTTGATTTCATGTCAACAAATTTGCATTTATAAATTGATTTGTCCTTCAATATAAAAAATAACTACCCTAATTTTCATCTGAGATTCATAGTAAAAATGACACAGCAGTTCAATTAACAATTTGATGATACAATAACATACATAGCATCGACAGAGGACTGTTATATACAGATATAGTTGCATCAATATGCCCTAGAGGTCTGCAGAGCCTACGGTGGGTTTGGTCTAAAAAAATTTGAGTGGGCAGGCTTTGTTTTATAAATTTTTGGTAAGTCAGACTTTGATTTACAAGTTTTAAGTGGGCTGGTCAAGCTTAGATTTACAAATTTTAAGTGAGCTTGGCTTGTGTTAAAAAGCATTTAAAATAATTACTTGAAAACTATAATTCCTCTGTTTATCAAATGTAAAATAACTTTTTTTAAATATTTCATTTAACTATGTATAAGGCAAAGTATTTCCTAATCAACTATATATGAACTCAAATATTAAAATCAAAAACATTGCCTTTGCATTTTTATGTGCTGTTTGCATGAAATGTGGCTGGCTCCTGAAGATCTAGTTTATACTTTCTTACTCTAAAAAAAATGTAATAAATATTCTATATCTTCAAAAAGCCTCTTTTTAGCTTCCATTTTCTAAATCTATACTGTTTCAAATTGAAATTGCCCCCTTTTTTATGTGAATAACATCTATGCTTGAGGTATCTGTGGTGGAAATCTGAGTATTATGAGAAATGTAAACAGTTTGGACATTTATATCACCAAACCTAATAGATAAACATGTAAATATTCTTTCTTGTTTTGTCAGAAATATGACTAAATTTATAAATATATACAAATAACTTCAATGTTCTAATATTTTGAACTTTTTTTTTTTGAAAAACTTAAAAAGTACCTGTGCAAGTGAGGACTTTTTTTTCATTTATCTTGTTTTTAAAAAGTATCTGTGTAAGTGATGATGTTTTCATTTTTCTTATTTTTATCCGAAATATATTTGAAACTATAAAAGATATATTTAAATAATAAGCGACAAAAATATGTACAGGAAATTTAGATTTTAGACCCATATACAATATATATTTTTAAAAAGTTCTTATAATTTTTAAGTAGTAATATTGTCAAATTGAAGAAGATTGAAAATTCAAAGTTTTCTGTTTTTCAAATTTGTAATGCTTATTTATAAAAAACTAAATGTACTAGCTATGAACAATAAGCAAAAATTTGTATCTCTTTGAAAGCCCTATAAGTGTATATAATTGGATTTTAGATTGATTGAACTCTTTTTTTTTTTTTTTTTTTGGAAAAGCTTTCAAAAGCATCTGTCTGAGCAAGTTATTTTTTCATTTTCTTACTTTCACTTGAAATATCTTTGAAAATATGAAATATAGATATAAATAGTAAAGGTCCAAAATATGTATTAGGAAATCCAGTTTTTAGATCTATATTTATTTTTAAAAGAAGCTTTTATAGTTTTTAAATAAAGTCTATGGTTGGAGTATCTAGATGAAATCGAAGCAAAAATTAAAAGTGCTAGCTAGTTATAAACAGTTAGTGAATAATCTGTAGCACTTTGAAAGCCTATAAAAACAAACGAGTCTGAAAAAATTGAATAAAATTAGTAAACTTTACTGGAGTTTTATTTTACATGTTATTCACACAAAACCATTTTGGCTCCATTGGACTGGAGCCACTGCCAATTTGTATCTAGCTTTTTAAAATTTAATACGCTTTGCAAATTAATTCTTATTACTGAACAAGCCAATACTTTAGCTATTAATGAACATTTTTCAATAACATGTTATTAAAATAATTTGCGATTTTCCAGCCTTTTTTTTGTATGCAGAATTATGTATGTTTGCGTAACAGGTTCATTTTCTAAGGGCAATTTATCACTTTTATTTTAGATAAACATTTATCTTCTTTTGTTATGAAAATTATTGCCTAAAAAAATGAATTAAAAACTATTTATTTTTGTAGCTACAAACCAACACAACACAGCCAATCCTGCTAAACTTGATCAAATGTAGTACTTAACAGCAATTTAATTATGTTAAATTGAGACCAGGCAGGGTCGTGCCTAATTTTCTTATTAAATCCAAGCTTGGAACAAACCAGATCTAATATTTTTATTTTAATCTGGGCTCGAGTGAGGCAAGGCATAATTTTAAAATTTGATCCAGGATCTTGGATCAGGTCTCAAAATTTTGTTCCGGGTTCAGGCCTGAATTCCACTCAAGCAGACCTTTAATATGCCAACTTCACATAAAATTTTATTATATCCAACTTGTATGCACTAACAAAGATAATGTTTGGCAGTTTTTGTCAAAACCATAAATTATAGTTATTTAATAAACAAAATTACATATATTTTAAAAACAGTTCTTTAGAACAACTCAGCTTTGAAAAATGTAGATTTCAAGGAGTCACCCCAAATTAATTTTAATTCAATAAAGTAAAAATTTAAAACAAATACTTATCCAAGAAGTCTAACTCACTGAAATAACTAAAATATTACAATGTTATTTTACATGTTCTGCTGCATGCATGCATGCTATACTGGCTGTCATATTATACTGATATACTCACATATTCGTTAATTTATACCAGTTATTACCCAAATTAAAAGATTTACATTATATATTCTGAAAAGATTTATATACATATGATAAATATATATTCAGAAAAAATTTACGGGATTTCTCAGTGTAGTAAATGTAAATTGCCAGCAGCTAGATGATGTTTGTAGTCATTCTTGTATATAACAGTAAGTGACAAGATGAAAAATAAACAAATAGATTTCTGTTAGATCTCAGGTTTCTGTAATACTTTCAAATCATTAGCAGCTACTCTTTTAGTTCATTAAATTTTACAGAAATATGATATCTTAAAATATTGATTTGTTTTCTATTTGATATCATGAAGTATGATTGCAAAGTATGTAAATTTTACAGAAACATTATATGGCACAAAAAACTTTAAAGCATTAAGGTACAGTCACAATCATTTGTACAAAAATCACAAAGTGATGTTTTGGTTTTATTGTGGTTCATACTATGAAATTCCATTGATCTACACCCCCCCCCCCCGCCGCTGAAAGTGCCCTGCCCCCCTAATTTTTTCTCAATTTAAAACTTCTGTGAAACAGTCCTTCCTCTAAGCATCGAAATAATAATAATAATAATAAAATATTTAATGGTTAAATAAAATAAAGTTGATAAAAATATTGTTATTTTATCTTATAATCATGTACATAAGGTAATCATAAATAGATTCAAGATTTGAATCCCCCCTCCATACTCTTTAATTTTCTGCATTTGAGAAGGCAAATTGACAGAATTCTACTTATTTCTTTTAGCATAAAATTCCCAGTAAGTGCCACATTTTCTTCACATTTAAGAGGTTAGATTGACGGAATTCTATAGTATATAACAAATGGTTGGTCCAATTATGTGTTAAGAAGACATGAAGAACATTGAACACAAATAAACTATTTTTTATGCTTAGTTGAGGTTCACTATAAACAGTGCTGACTGTATGCATGTTAACTTAATACTGTTTCAAAAACCTTTATGTAATATGCAAATTATTAAATTAAAACATTTTAATATCATATCAATTTACATGAAGTAAAATTACAAACTACAAAATCGATTCTTTCATTTATGGGTCTAAAAATGCTTTTCTATCCATTTATTTTTAATTTAGGGTAAAAATACATTTAAATCAAAGTGAAATAATCGAAATAAAATTGAATATAGCTTTATAAAAATATCAGGAGCAATAATAATGAACAATTTAATAAAAGCAAATATATTCAATAAATTATAAATTTATAATTAATAAAACAAAAAATTATGAGAAATCAGCTGAAAAAAAAAGGGATAAGTATATCCTGCCTATAGATTAATTGAGCCTCAAATTAAGTTACTTAATGAAGTGAAGAGTAATAAAATGTGTTTAAAAATATATATAATTGAAGTGAAGTTTATATGCAATTCAGACACTACCTCAACTCTAACCTATTATTTGGCCACAAGCTTACAAGCTTTTCATACCTCATAAATATCTTCTGTATCAAGACACCATTTATTTGTAACTACTATTGGTTGTTGTCTTACACAGGTTTCATAGCATAATAAAATATTTGACCATGTATAGTATATTTTCAATCTGGTAACCTAAGGGAAACAAAAATTAAGACAATCTGACGACAGTAATCCCTTGATTATCTAATCTTGATTAAGACAGTTTTCAAACATGGTTTGTAAACTGCTACTAAACATTTGAATAGCACATCCTAAAATTTCGTTATCACGGTATTTAAAATGTTATGTAATACAAATATTCCCAGCTCTGTGTTGTTACTGCTCAAAAAATGACCTCATGCAATATGTATGGATGGAAACATATTTTACCACATTGTGCAAATAATTTTGCTGATTTCCCTGAAGATAATCTTTCCATTGAAGAAATTACTAATGTCAATAAAGACCTTTTCAATGAAATGGATACAGACAATATTAGCAGATTACTCGAATCCCATTTAGAATAATTAAGTGATAAGGATCTCCTTAACATAGATGAATAGCGTACTTATGAAGATGAAAATTGGTGCAGAGAGTTGAAATGCATAAGCAATGGAGATGATAGTAAAAGAGTTAGAAACAATATTTCACAAGTTGAGGGGAGAAAAACTATTAATGGATGATGACCCAACATCGAGCTTAGCATGCAAATTTAGCAAAACATGGATAAAGTTCTGAGCATTTAAGGAAAAGACTACCTAAACTACATTTTTAAACATTTTTTCAAAAATTAAATTTCGATATTTTCAGGAAAACTGTAATTATATATGCTTAATAAACTTTTGAGTATCAGAAGTCATATATAATAAAATTATGGCACTTTTACGTAAGTCTACAGACAGCTTACAGTATTCTATAAATTACTGTATGTGCTTAGTCCAGGATTTAAATCATCATAGTGTTATCCTGGGATTAATTATCTGCAATAATCGAGAGATTACTGTATCAAACTTTTATTCTGAAAAAAAAAAAAAAAAAAAAAAAAAATTCTACCTGCAAAAATTTGCATATTTCAATTATCTCTCTATTAACAGTATAATCTAGACCAGGGGTTCTTAATGCTTTCCATAATCCAAAATCACCTCCTGCACATGATTATGTGACCCATGAATCTATTATGCAGTAAAATAACAATAATGTAGTAACAAGTAACAAACAATTATCATAAATTTGATATACATTGTAATATTTTCTATCAATGCTTATTATTAGATTTTTAATTTGCATTTAAATTTATTATTCAATATAATGTTATTTTATTATAAATAAGAAATTGTTAGAATTACCATAAAAAGAGCATTTAGGAAAATCTTTTTTGTGTTCCATTACAATAAGTAATAATTATAAAGTCTTTTGAAAAACAAAATAATGAAATAACTGCCTACATTTGCTCAGTGAGATTCTAGGCCGTAGTTTCCATGACAGTAAACACAGAAAAGCCAGCTTCATGGTTGAAAACAGCAGTAATACTTTTAAAACTTTGCTCCCTAGTACAGGCCCTTTTTTTTTTCAGTATTATGCAAAATGAACATAGAGACTTGCTTAATTAACTCGAAAATTAGAGACTGGTCTTTTTATTTTTCTATGACAGCTACAGTAATTTCAATAGAATTTAACAAAAAAAAAATATAAGGACTTAGGGTTTGAAGTGTCAAAAATAGGGACAGTTTTAGGGACCAAATCTCAAAAATAGGAACTTTTAGGAGCAATTGAATTTTTGTCTAAGAGCAATCATACTAATTAGAAAAAATTATATTATTATTTTAATTTACCAACCAAAAGGTTAAACCAAACTGCAAATATCTATTAAATGAAAAAATAATAAGATAAATATCCAACTCACAAATAGATTATTACTAACAAAGTCAAAAGTTTTCATCTAAAAGGGAGACTGATTTATTTTAAAATGCAATTTTGAAAACATATTGTAGTGTACTTTTATGACAAAGATTTGCATTTCAATTGAGCAGATATATATATTTCACTATGCTGAAAAGTTCAGTTAAAAACTTAAGGATTGCATTTGAATTCAGCAGATACACATTTATATGACATTTCATATGTCAATTTTAAGAAATAAAAATAACTGATATTTGTGCGAAACTAAGAACATGTGATTTGCCAAAGTTAGGGGCTTTTAGGAACAGAATTCTAAAAAAAGACACACTTAACATGTTCTAAAAAGGAACTTTCAGGGACTTGTTGAAATCCTTGCAGCTATGGTGCAGCAACCCATCCCAAAAGCCATGGTGGCCCACTTTTAGGTTGTTACCTATAAGTTAAGAACCCTGATCTAGACAAAACATTTTTAAAAGTATTATAAGATACTTCTCACTCCACCCCCCCCCCCCCCCCAAAAAAAAAAAAAAACTTCATTAGCTAAATTCACTATAAAACACTTACATGGAAAAAATAAATAAAAATACATTAGATGAATGTGAAATTAAGAAGCCACAACATACAAAAATGAATATGACTATTTTAGTTCTCAAATGAGGCAATCTATCAATGCATGCCTTTGTAAGTAGTTAGCTGTTACTTCTGGCACTGTATGGTTAATGAACATTATGAATTACATTCACAATTATTGACAAAAACACTGTTAAAATCTTTGAGTACAAACAAAAATTGAAGCATACAATAACTCCCAATCAAGTAATCTGAGCTGCACTGAGTTCATTATGTACAAGAGATCGGTTTAACTCTTTGTCCAATTTACTTTCGATGATTTTAAAACTGGGTGAAATGGTGGCACCACAGGAACACAACTGGCCTAAACAAAACATGCAAAGACATTAGTGAAATTTGAAATACAAATTGATTGACAGTATCAGATAATTACGGATGAATAAAATATTGTTTAATTTTGGATCAGTACAGAATTTATAATTTCTTTAATAAAACAAGCTAACAAGAATGTTATTTGTACAAAACAGAAGAAAATAAAGAATTATACTAATGTTCTGCCTTAGTTATAACAGGGGCATGGAGCTATGTATAAAATAAGATTCCTATCCATCTACCCACCTGATGATCTTGCACTCCAAAAATATCAAGACATATGTGGGCCACACCTCTCTGAATCAATACTATTAATTATTGAACAAACCAAAACAAAACTTCATTACCATAAAACTTCCTAACAAAATACAATTATTTTACAACCTCCTAATAAAATGCAATTATTTTTGGAACCTCTGGATCCCCACCCCCTAACAAAATGTATTTGTCCCATCAACAATGAAACTTTTTATATTTTAAATCCAGGAAATTAAATTAATAATTTTCACAAAGCAACAGGAATTATCAACAAAATGAAATTTAATTTTCAGAAATATTGAATTATCATTAATATGGCACCCTTTCCCAAAAGACATCAAGTTGGCAATATTGTGCCAAATTTATTGCCAAAGATATCGCGAAGTGCAACAATCAATGACATAGATACAATCTTTTCTTATATAGTATACTATAGAATTTATTACAACAGACAAAATAATTTTAATATAAACAGGTGCTAGTTAGACAAGCAAGCCCATCAATTTGAAACTCAAAGAAAATAAATGCATACAATATCTTCCTGAGACATTAGATATCTAATTATCACCATTGTCAATTCCATTAATGTTTCAAAATCAGATATCAATAAATCAACAAAGAATTGGTTTAATACATTACATAATAATCCTGATTTAATTAGCATTAAAGCTGATAAGATTGGTCAGATTGTTGTTTAAGATAAAATATGCATGTTGAAAATGTTCAAAATTTAATTAATGAAGATCCATGTTGTTTTATTAGCAAAGATTTCATTAATTCTGAATTAAATAAAATTAGATATGCCATTAAACCTTCACATGTAATTCCTGAAAACTGTAAAAAATCTCCGATACATTTTGCAGCAAATTATGCTAGATTGTACAGTCTTTCGACAATTCATAAATAGGTGTTCCTTTTAGATCCATTGTCTCTAATATTAGCACCGTTTCTTACAAATTGACTAAACATTTAGTTTCTAAGTTTTCTCTCCTACTTGGTAACAATGTTCATAATTGCCAAAAGTCTGTAGAATTTGTGAAGAAAATTTGTAATTTAAATCCTTATGGTTTGTATATGGCCTGTTAAAAAATAAAAACTTTATTTACCAATGTCCCTGTTGAATGTGTATTAGTTCCCACTCTTTACAAGTAACAAAAAATAAGAACTTTTTAAGGACCTAAAATGCATTTTCCATATCATTTTCTATTGAAATGTTTAACATAGTCATTAACATAAAAATTCTTGAACCACAAGCGAGAAAGGATAAAATGTAAATTTTTGCAGAAACTGTTATTTTTCCATAGGGGAGAAAATGACTTTTATGGGGAGAAAAATAAGAACTTTTTGAGGTCTTTTGAGAAAAAATATATACTTTAAGAATCTTTGATAAAAAAAAAATAAGTACTTTTTAGAGCCCTTAAAAATGCTAAATGAAAAATAAGGAGATTCTAAGAACCATGGAAATCCTGTTTGAAACAGCTATATGCTGCACTTTATCTTAATTTGTATAAATTTAAGTTCCTTCTTTACCTAAACAATAAAACTATTGATTTTCAGTAAGATCAAGTTATGACAGCTTTAATTTTTGTTACTGTCCCAGAATATCGAACTACTTAGAGTATTAGTTCATTTGCAAGGAGACAGACACATCAGATTTTTTTATAAATAGCATGTTAACTGCTGCATAGAAAGAAGAAAATATGGTCTATCACATCCTACTAGAATTCCTTGCACATGTGTTACCATTATTAATGTAATATACAAGCAAATTTAGTTCATATAATGTATTTACTTTTTTTAATTATGTTTAACTGGTATGGTTCCAGGCAATAACTTTAGCTAATAGGTCTTGACTTTTATTTTAAAACTTCAAAACAATTTTAATTATTTACATGCAAAACATCATGTTTAAAATTGATTTATATATATATTAATGAAAATAAAAAATAAATGAATGGCATTGCTGAGCAAATACATTTATGTACATAAAAATTAGATAAATAAATATTACTGCAAGAGAACAAAAGGTGAAATTTAACTTTGATTAAAAGTATAGGACATGCAAAAATTTGCAAATGTTAATTTAATTAAATAATAAAACATTTAGCAACATAATAAAATTAAAAGAAATATGCTTTTAAGAGTCAAAACTAATCAAACTGCATTTCATAAATGATATTTTCGATTTGAGTCTTTAAGAATATAAAACTTTACCTTTCCAACAAAAACTGCCAATTTTAGAGTTGCATCCAGGGCAATAAATCTAGAAATCAAAATATGAGTGAGGTTTTTTTTTTTTTTATTATTATAAACTAATTTTATGAACATAGCAAAAATTTCCTGGTAAAAATATATTGATAAAAAAACAAGGAATAATATAATTTTGTCAAGAGAAAGTAAAGCAAATTTAACTAAAGTATTTCTTTTTAGATTTCAAAGTAAATAAAAGTGAGTTACTTAATAACAAAAGTTTACTCAGATTTTCTGTGAAATTATAACTTTTTATAAACAGAGTTTACAAAAAGATACTTTTCTAATGTAAAAATTACAAAGATATCAACAAAATCTTTATTAATTCTCAAAATTTATACCATTAAAAATTTTCAATAATTTTTCCTATGTAGATGTGTTTATATTTCATAGTTGTATTATTTAAAATATTAAAGATTTAAGTTAGTACTAGCTATCCTCTGTAGCTAGCTGCTAATGAAAGAAGCAATAAGTTATGGTTACCTACTTTGCATGATTACATATTTAATTTTTAAAAAATCATGTTCAAACCAAAGAGAAATTTTAGAAACAGTGCAATGGATCACTAGCTGCTATTCATTTTATACTGTGGCATACTAATGGTAAGTTTAGTTGCTTTATGGTATTTATCTTAGTAAGCTTATGTATTGGTAATAAGCATACCTACCAAATATATTTAATTAAAATTCTAAGGATTTATTTTAAATATCCAGAAGATTACATAAAAATCCAGAATGTTTTACTTCCATCAGTTTGCTATGATAAAACATTTAAGTGTCTGAATCACTATTTCAATAAATATATTAAAAAATATCTTTTCATTTTATTCACATGTTTGAAAAATTATATTTCTTCAAAATGAAAAATAAATGTAAAAATTTTAGTGGCTAAAAATAGATTGCAAAAATAAAAATAATTTCATAATAAAACAAAATTTACTAAACATCATGTACAAATGCAAATTTTCACAATATTGCCAAACATTCTTTCACAAATTACTAATAAATACATAAATACTAAAAAATAATTCCGGCTAACTACTGGCAGGATTTTTGGCCAAGAATAGTGATTATCAACAAAGAATAGGAATTCATTTATAAAATTTAAAAGAAGGGGCATTTCTCATTTATATAAAAGAAAAAAGCACAGCGAGATTTGCATACTTTTTCAGAAAATGCAAAACTGGTAGTTTTCCAAGAAAATGCAGTGAATTGGTGACCCAAATTAATTGGCAGAGTGGCCTTAAATCCTGATTTATAGTTGCTAATTTTTTTTGGCACAGAAAAACTTAATTCATTTAAAGAACCAATTTAAAAAATGCTATTTTTGTCATTTAGTAACTTATTTTACAATACATTTTGTGACTGGAGTACAGCCTCATTGTTAGCAAAAATATACTAAAAAATTTTTTTAAATCTGAAAAAAAGTAACTTCTGGTCAGAACACTGAAAACTGTATAAAAATCCGAAAACTTTTACAAAACCCCAAAAAGTTGGCTGTTATAAGTACTATATATCAGAGTATGACTTTAGTTCCATTTTAAAACAAAATAAAATGCTTTTAATATTAAATTACTGCATTCTGATCATCACTTACTTTTCCAGTCAGAGAACTATGGGCGTCAGACATCCAAGGTAAAAACTCTATAAATAATGAATTATTACAGATGGTTTGTGAAAGTTCCGGAATGAGCTGCTGCCTGAAATTGTTCCAGTACAAATCTTGTCCTTGGATATGAGGGATAGCATTGCTATCATAAAACAGACATTTTCTATAAAGAAGAGATAAGGGTTTGGATCAGAGGAGTTTTAAAACTTCAAGCAATTATGTGCAAATTTCTATATTTTAAATGATACTGTTATTCAAAATATTCTATTAATATATTTTAATTAATGCTCCTAAAAAGAAGTTTAAGAAGCTCTGTTCTCACTATACAAAATTATTTGCACAGACAAATCTCAAGAATAAAACATCCCGTTATCATCCGGCCATCCAAATTGCTACTCTAAGTCCACGGACGAGTCGGATGGTC
Source organism: Amaurobius ferox (assembly GCA_951213105.1). NCBI lineage: Eukaryota > Metazoa > Arthropoda > Arachnida > Araneae > Amaurobiidae > Amaurobius > Amaurobius ferox. The sequence goes on along the minus strand of OX578149.1, from coordinate 39,371,425 downwards.
TGGGCTTTCGACATCCCGTTATCATTTGTAAACATATTTACAAAAAATATGAAGTTTTGTCTATATATGCCTAAATGAAGACACAAAAATGGTAGCAAAATTATACCTGCATCATTTTTTGTTCTGTTGCAGTAACTGATTAAATACAATAGAAAATACATGAATTTGAAAAATTTTTGCTAAACTAAAACAGATGACTTAAAAAACTGAAAATTTTAATAACTCCCAGAACCTCCTACACCAAGGCCAGAACTGATACAACCCAATCAAAAACATAATATTACCATTAACTTATAAAATTTATTTTTATATTAATTTCTTTATTATTTAAATAGGATAAACTGAATGACAATTGTTTGCTGTATGAAAGATTCTACACTTGTATAGCAGTTATAAAACTGATGACATGCCTGAAATTTCATTTGCCTAGTACAGGGGTCGGCAGACCGCAACTCGCGAGCAACATGCGGCTCTTTGCATAGGCGTTTGCGGCTCTTCAGACTTCTGCCTCTATGTATTGTATCTGTAGCGTTTGCAGTGGGATGGGCAATCAATTTTGATTGGATTAGATTGGAACATGTGTACTAGCGGCTTACAAATAGTTTTAGTCTAAAATAAAAATTATAATAATAATTTACTGAATATAGCCCAGAACCTTTTTCAAAATTCAAATTATTGTTGAATAAAAAGGGAAGAGACCTTAACCAGCTTTTGTCCTGTAAAGGCCATTGTGCTCTATCAATAGTTATATTTAAAAGTAAATACTAGGTAAGTTTCACAAAAATAAAACAAATCTTTATCTTTAACCATTATTTCTAAGAATACAAACTTGAAATTGTAACAAAAGAAAATTATTGTTCTCCCACTCTTCTTTTTACTGATATTAATACAAGAAGGTGTTGTTCCTTTCTCTTTTCTTTTATAATTATATATTGAAAAATTCTACTTGTATTTGCATATACATTTAAACATTTGACTGGCTTAAAACAGTTACTTCTATATCTCCTGATGATGGGCCGATACCCCGAAATATATATCAAGATAAAACCTTAAAACATATTTATTTTTGTGAAAAAAACCCTAGTATTTACTTTTAAATCTTATTAACAATATTTCACTTAGAAGCAACACCATGTTCCTTAAAAATTATTAATAGTCATATTGCCAAGCCTTACAAGAAAAAAGTAATTAACAATAAACAAATTGAAATAGAATTATATAGGTAGAGGAAGCCGGTAAAAACATGTGAACAGGTAAAGCTCCCACCAAATCTTGTGCGGAGCCTGACCTAATCTACATTTTAAATCACTCTGGAAATTCAAAAGGTTGGCATTTTTTTTCTAGCAAATTCCAATTTTTAAGAATCAGATTGAAATGAACTATAAGGCAATTAATGCTATTATAAATATACCATGCTGACTTTCACTCTTTAAATCAATAAATTTGCATTTTGTGAGGCTGTATAGAATGTCCTGAACACTGCCAATTAAAAACTTATCATTTATTTGAACTGCTATATATTATGTTCAACAAATATTTATCATCCTAAAACCTGAAATTAAGCAGTAATTAACAACAACAACGAAGAAAATTAAAATTCTATTTTGAACCATGTTCACTTTCTTAACTCAATGCTTAAACTTCAGTTTCCTACCAGTACTTTATTTTTGAAGAAACATTTGTTTCAAAGACAGAAAATCTTTTGAATTTTTGGTTTCATATCTTTAGATATTTTGGTTGGATTTCATAAGACAAAATGATAAAAGCAAAATATTGGTCACTTAATACATTATTTATATACAAACACAATTGACGACTGCTACCATGAAAATTACATTTATTCTATTTAACATCAATGCTCATCGAAAAATCAAATTAAGCTGAAAGTAACAGTTAACAATTCAGATTAAAAAATGAAATTGAGAAAGTTTTGAGAGAACAAGCAGGATTTCGAAGTGGAGCTGGAACCACACAGCATATTTTCACTTTGAGAAACATCAATGAGCAAAGAATCGAACATAATGCACCTCTATATTTAAATTTCATTGATTTTAGAAAAGCATTTGATACTATTGACAGAGATACGTTATGGAAGATACTTGATAGTTATGGAATACCATAAAAAATTATTAATATTATTAAGGATCTTTATTGAAATAACAGCTGCTGTGTTGAAGTAAATGGAAAACTAACAGAGCCTTTCTAAATTAAATCAGGTGTAAAACAGGGATGTGTGATGTCAGGTTTATTATTTATTATAGTCACTGACTGGATCATGAGAACCACCATCAAAGACGAGAAGAGACATTTGATGAAAATTCACATCTGTCTTAGAAGATTTAGATTTTGCAGATGGCATTGTTCTTTTGGCCTCTAGATTTTGTGATCAACAACAAAAAACTAATAGCCAACCACCAAATATGAAAAACCGGAAGATATTTGTGCGAAAATATGAAAAAAACGGGAGATTTTGATAAGCCCAATTTTAGACGATGCTGACAGATTGCAAAAGTGGAAATTATTTTCACAATTAAACGAAATATATGGAGGATTGCGCACAAATGCCGTTTTTCGTGATACTGCTGCAAAATAGCCTTTCATTTCATTAATAATACGTTTGAACAATAGGTTTTCTGTATAAAATATGAAATAATTATAAAAAAATTTGACGATGCTGACAGATTGCAAAAGTGGAAATTATTTTCACAATTAAACAAATATATAGAGGATCGTGTACAAATGCAGTTTTTCGCGATTCTGCTGCAAAATAGCCTTTCATTTCATTAATATTACGTTTGAACAATAGTTTTTCTGTATAAAATATGAAATAATTATAAAAAAATTTGACGATGCTGACAGATTGTAAAAGTAGAAATTATTTTCACAATTAAATGAAATATATGGAGGATCGCGCACAAATGCCATTTTTCACGATACTGCTGCAAAATAGCCTTTCATTTCATTAATATTACGTTTGAACAATAGTTTTTCTGTTTAAAATACGAAATAATTATTAAAAAAATTTGACGATGTTGACAGATTGCAAAAGTGAAAAATTAGTTTCATAATAAAATGAAATATAAGGAGGATCGCGCACAAACGTCGTTTTTAGCACTACTGCTGAAAAAAATAGTTTCATTTCATTAATAATATGTTTGAACAATAGTTTTGTATATAAAACAAAATAATTTAATAAAATTTTAGTCGATGCAAATGCGTTTCTCCCACATTAATTAGATAATCATTGGTCATCTCTCTCGTGACGTTGTGGGAATAATTGCCGTTTGCGAGCGCCGATTACACGATAGCTGAGAAATGCATTTTTAGACGAAAAAATGGGAAAACTTCCGATTTCAAAATTTGTGACTTCGTTTCTCATTTCATAATATTTTCGGAAAATTCGTGATCTATTTCCGATTTTTTTACTTTTGTAACCTGCAGATACAAATACAAAAATACAAACGTAAATCACGATCCATCCTACACCGCGGTAGCAGAAAACTGCACCACGGAAAACAATTGAAAGTCACGATTTGCATTCGAGAGATTTCTGCTTAGAAAGAGGGAAAATAAGGGCCATTGAGTGAAAACAGGGAGATTGTGTGACTTACCCGGGAGACCGGGAGATATAGTGAAAAACTGGGAGTTTCCCGGTAAAACCGGGAGAGTTGGCAGCTATGTAATAGCCTTAACCAGTTTGCTAAAACTACTGGTTTATGAATCAATAAAAGTAAAACAAAAGTCTTAAGAATTAATGAAAAAACTTCTGAAAATGTAAAACTAGATAATGAACCTATTGAAGATGTAAATCGCTTTACTTATCTTGAAATACTGGTGAACAAGGAGGGTGGAACAGATGATGAAATCAAAATAAGAATTGCAAAAGCTCAAAATTGTTTTAGGAAACTAAATAAAGTATGGAAAGCTACTAATCTTAATTTAAAAACCAAATCACCCTTATTGATTCCTTAGTGAAGAGTGTTTTATTGGAGCTGAAATTTGGAAATTAACAAAGGACCAATGCAACAAGTTGAATGCCTGAGAAAAATTCTGGGAGTATTTTGGCCTTATATTATTAGTAATACCGAACATTACATGAGTACTAGACAGAAAGCAATTGAAATAGATATAAAAAACCGAAAATGGAGATGGACTGGACATGTTAAGAATGCCACAGCATAGCATCCCTGCTTTGGCACTTACTTGGGTGCCTGAAGAAAAAAGATCTCCAGGTCGACCCAAGCTAACTTGAAGGAGACTAATGTAACAAGAATGAAATCAGGTGGGATGGGCGAAATGGTCAGAAGCAAGGACTGTGGCACATGATCGACCAAAGTGGCGACACAAGTTAAAGGCTTTATGTGCCATTAGGCATGATGAGTAATGATGATGGTGATGATGAACAGTTAACAATTAGTTATAAATATTTTATACCTTTTGAGTCTATCCACTGCTTTTCAAGTAATGATTACTTGTTACATATAAAGTAACATTACAGATAAATTTATATCTTAAGTCAGTTATAACCTCAGATTGAATTAATCTGCATTCTATATACATTTATAACCACAGGTAAAAAAATAAAATTACATCATTACCTGCACTGTCGACATTTGTAAGTATCACCATGATGTATTTTCTCCTTGAACTTGGTCAAGTAATTTTGTACTGCCTCAAAGTTATTACCTAAAATTAAAAAAAAGTTATTTATCATTCTGGGGGAAAAAAAAGAAAACATAAAAATACTCTATAATACATAATACTCTATTTACAGTGTTTAAAAGTGGTTTTTAACTGATATAATTTTCTTAAAAATGAAAAGAAAAATTTGCAATGCAGCAGCAACTTGTGCATTCATTTTTGGGAGGTAAAAATGTAAAATAATAGGAATCAAACTTTATTTCTGGCCATTTATACCACCTTTATTTTAATACAGATCTTTAAAAGGTCAGAATAAATAATAAAAATTATACATTGATTTCAAACATATAATGTTGTTGTGCCCCTTCTAAAATGGACACACAGACCAACACTGCAATGTGAGTAATTCTACCTATTAAAAATTATACCATAAAGTTAAATCAAACCATATGTATGAATAGGCATAATCAAATTATTACAAGAGAAAAAATATTTTAGATTTTTAATAGATGGAAGTTTAATAAAATAATCCAGTATGTTTTTCCTTTTATCTTTATGGGCTGTCTATAACATAACTTGCATTAGCAACAAACATTAAACTCAAGTTTCAGTGCTAAAAAGTAGAACTTTGAGAAAAAAATGGGAGTTTTTAGAGGAATACTGACTAACACATTTAGTACTTCCTTAAGCAGACATATGCAAATTACGTATATCTGCTTTCCTTAAGGAAGTACAAAATGTGTTATTCTCACAGATAGAAGTTTTATATTTTGAGAATATTGACTGCTTTTAACTTCTTTAAATTACAAAGAAATATTTATACAGAATGGGTAATGCTTCTATCTATATTGCAATTATATCATTTTTTCACTCATCACTAATCTATCTTGGTATATTTCCTTCATATCAATATATATATATATATATATATATATATATAAATATATATATATAATATATATATATATTCAACTTCGTGATTATTTCTTTTCACAAAACCTGACTACTTTTATATGTAGAGTAAGACCATCTCTAATAGGCCATCATATTGTGCAGCATTTCTCTATCTAAAAAAAGTAAGTAGAAAAGAAAATCTAAAAATTTAATTATACACATTTAAATTTTTTGATTTTTCTATTCTTGGTTATCTATATTATCTATTTATTATCTGTTTTGAACAATGTCTTTCCAGGGGTCTATTTTGAAGTAATTTGGTATCATTTTTTTCCTTCCATAAAATTTCAAAAAATGATCTTGCATAAAGAAAATATGTATCAACAAAGAGACTATTCAGAAATTTGATTTACCATCCAAAATAAGTCATCCACAAACTATGAACTAAAGTTGGATAAGTGAAAGAAATATCATTTGAAAAGCAAAATTATTGAACTTTTTAGATATTACCCTTTTGACTTTTCAATTTTTTATACATAAAGTAGAATTTTCTACCTCTCAAGAAAATATGTATCAACAAAGAGACTATTCAGAAATTTGATTTACCATCCAAAATAAGTCATCCACAAACTATGAACTAAAGTTGGATAAGTGAAAGAAATATCATTTGAAAAGCAAAATTATTGAATTTTTTAGATATTACCCTTTTGACTTTTCAATTTTTTATACATAAAGTAGAATTTTCTACCTCTAAAAAAAAAAAAATGACTCTGAGAGAAAAAAAAGAACTCTGTTTTTCTAGCATGAACTACTATCAACTAAGAAAACTAAATCACATTTTCTATCCCAACTTTACCATATAATTCTATAAATGTACAGCATTAAAACCACTCAACCAACTTCCCAAATTAAATTAAGATATAATGATAATGCAAAATCATCTATAAAAATAAATCACCTGGTGAAACTTTTCTTGCTAAATGATATAATGAGAAGATTTTGTAATCAATATTAGCATCATCTAATGTATTTTTCATGGCCTCATATAATCGTAGTTGAGCCAGGAAACCAGCATTAGGGCTAAAATTAGAAACATAATATCAAAATATGACATTTTAAAAAAATTTAAATTGAATATTATTGAAAACTTTACTTATTAGCAATGTTCTACATAAGAAACAGTTGAGACAGGGACTGTCCCATAATGTCATAAAATCTTTATTGTTCTATGGTACATCAAACTTTTATTATCCGATTAGTCTTTTACTGTCAGCACTGTCCCATTTATGGTCAACCACTGTTTTTATCCAATACCTTTGTTATCAAATGCCATACAAAAACAACTCTTATACATCTCTTTTAACACTATCAAGTCACTGAGTTTAGCTCTTACCTACACTTCATCAGTTTTTGATATTTTAAAAATTGGTTTTTAATATAACTTGAGCTTAATATTTATTTTACAATTACAATCCATGAGCATGTACAAACACATACAATATACAGATATACAGTACAGGCTGTAAACAAATGCCATCCATTTTACCCTGAAATGTTCTAAACTAATAATTATACTGGTTATGAATATGTTGATACTGGTGGCATTGATAATATATAAGAATTTTTTATATCTGTATATAGGGTTATTATATGTCCCAGTTTTGAATCTCTGTCCTAACTAGTTTATCATTTTACCGTGACTAAAGTGCAAAAATATTATAAAATACAGGAGATTATGTGTGTGTGTGTATGCAATGTATGTGGCATCCACTCTAATTCTTCCAAAATTATACAATGAAATTTCCCAAATTTTATTCGGTAAGTCATATGAGTGTTACCTTGGCATATTTATTCTTCTGTTTATTTATTTTATTAGGTAAGTCATATGAGTGTTACCTTAGCATATTTATTCTTCTGTTTATTTATTTTGTCAGGTTTGTCCGTGAGACGTGTATGCAAGGGAACTAAAATATTTCACCCTCACCCCCTTTTTGATATCTCAGATGTTTTTTGGTGGATATTATAGAAAAATACTTTTTTGTTGAAAAATATGCAAAACAGATTTTATTCTAAACAAATACTTAAGAAAAAAATTAATGTATCTTATTATTTTAAAAGCTTAAGGGACACAAAATTGGCAATTATCAGATATTCAGCCATATAACAGAATTATTCATCATGTTTGATAAATATTATTCTCGATTGACAATTTGAAATATGATGTATGAACTTTTAGTCTGTAACCGCACTTTTTAGTTATTACTATCCTAGGATTTTTCAAACTATTGAGGGTAATAAATCATTACTAGCACAATAGCTGCTAGTATTTAAGTTATCAATTCTAGTGATAAGAATGCAAAAATATTTACATGTATTCATTCATATTAAAATATTTTGTTTTTATTAATTTCTAGAACAATACTATATTTTGGCTACAGCTTCTAAATGTATAAATGGTTCCCCGACTTCTCTTGTTGATCTCCCCAATTACCAGTCATAAATAAAATCTTTAACACCTGAAAACTTATCCCCCTCTTTTATACAAGAAACGGATCATTTCCCCAAATGCTGCAGCTAGATATTATGTTCACACCTCTTAATGAAGGGAGACAATAAGTTTAACAACTTTATATATCTTTTTCTTTTACTCAAATTTATCAAAAGGTTCTAATTCATCTATTGAACAATCTATCAATTTATCTTTCATATAAACTTCTAAAATCTCTAAAAAAAAAAAAAAAAAAAAAAGTGCATATATTTTTCATTTTTCCATTATTTGTCAAAATCTGAAATATTATGCATAAATTGGTGCAATTTATAAAATACATTATTTTTCAGCAAAAAAAAGAAAGAAAAAAAAGAAACTGTGTGTGAATGCCAAAACATGGTAAACAAAAGGGTAACATATTTCCAAGTAAAATTTCCTACAGGAGAATGAGCACCTGAAAATATTTTATAATTATTATACTTTTTTCCTCATGATTAGCATACGTATCATAAATATAACAGTTACCCTTCATGGTTCCACTGAAAACTTGGCAACATTTGGTCTTTTCTTGAAAAATACTTTCAAACAAATGTTGCATTGAATGTAGGTACCTAATACCGACACAAAATAATTACTTTGATTTTACAATTTATAGTTTAAAAGTGCAAAAAAATTACATAGCAGTCATCATTGAAAATAAATTACTGCAACAGAATATATCACAAGTGAAGAAGTTAGTAAAATAATCCACATTTATGAATCATTTTATTATTACTACATTAATGAATGAATTTACCATGCACAGAAACGTTTATTTTTCACTTTCTGAAGAGCCTCTTCAACTCCTATGGAATACTTTTTCATCAAATATGCCACTACAAGTGTAGCACTCCGAGATACTCCTCCATAGCTAAAAATGAAACAGAAAATTATAATTTTAAACTTTAATAATTCTAAAGTTTTTACTAAAGAACAAAGGATCTAATAATAAATATATATAATAAATGCATACATGATCTAATAATAAAACATATAGAGGAAAATTATGATATAGCTATCATGGTAAATTCTATGCACAAGTTCTTCAAAACTTATTCTGCATTCTCTTATAATTGCATTGCATACTTTTAAGTTTGCTTTTACTTAATGATTAAAAAACACTTCTTTTTTCTTCCCCCCTGCACAACTCTGGATACATAATGTGCTCCTGCAGGATTAAATGCAAAACACCCCAAGTGTACAGTGAAATTTCTATAAATGCCAGGGACAGCACCCTGAAAAAGCTTTTCTTTTAGCCTAAAACTTCTTTTTAATAAAATATGTTAAATGTGCCTTTCTAAAATGTGTTAAATCCTACTTTTCTAATATGAACTAAATGTACAGTACATGTATTTTAATGATTTTTTTGAATTTTAAAAAAGACTTTTTCATTTGATTTTATGGAAGTTTAGCTATTTTTTATGCATTTAATAGGGAAAAATGTATTTGAATGATATTTTTCTTCATATAATTTTTCTATTTTGCCTAAAACTTCTTTTTAATAAAATATGTTAAATGTGCCTTTCTAAAATGTGTTAAATCCTACTTTTCTAATATGAACTAAATGTACAGTACATGTATTTTAATGATTTTTTTGACTTTTAGAAAATACTTTTTCATTTGATTTTATGGAAGTTTAGCTATTTTTTATGCATTTAATAGGGAAAAATGTATTTGAATGATATTTTTCTTAATATAATTTTTCTATTTTGATTTTATATAAAATTGTCAATTTTTTATGCATGTTTTCTATAAAAAAAACAAACATAAAAAGTAGTTTTTTGATAAAATGCTTTTCTTTTTAAGGAAACAATATTGCATGCATTGTTGTCAGTTGCACAGAAAATCATTAACCACCATCCATACAGGCATATCAAAGGCCTGTCTGAAAACTTCAGTGAAAATAACCAACTGATTGCCCTGGTTATGATCACTGTAGTAACTTATTTCTTCAGACATTCTGCCACTTTGAAGAAAAAAAATGAAGTAAGGTTTCCTTGTGTGGTTTCAAACAGCATTCCCAGGAAAAACATGTATTTTGCATATCATGTATGACCTCACATATGTAAAATATTATTAGTCTCTCTAGATATTACCATAATTTGACAGGGAAAATAAAAATTCACACAAGAACTGGTTTATCACCTGTGTAATTGAAACAGATTTTTAAATGTTGTGGCCATGACTGTGTAGGGTGCCCAGATTGGAAAAATGTAGATCTATGAAGTTTTTGCATTACTGTTTTTTGTCGTATCATTAATTTTAAAAAAATGTTGTTACAAGCTAAAAATCCCAACATATAACTAATTGTGAGGTTAAGTAATTCATTTTTAAATATGAATATTCAAAGTACAAGGTGGAAAAAACGACAAATCGATTACAGTACAAAAGGAAATAATTATAAAAAAATACCAATGTACGAGGCAAGCTCCTTTATCTTGTCCTTCTTTAATGAATTCATTGGATTCTTCAAAACATGATAAAATATCACAATCAGGTGAATCTTCCAAATCAATAAATAAAGTTTCTATTTGTAAAGTTTCTGGTTTGGTGATAGGAAACATATACACTGTTAACACATGTGTAATGCCAAACGATTTCAATGTTTCTTCACTTTCAGCCGCATCAAGATTTCCTAAGTATAACTTCGGCTCAATTTCATCACACTCAACCATAGAAAATCTCTCGAAAATTTCGAAAGAAGTCATAAAAATATTTTATGTTTACAAACCACCTCAGCGCAAAAGCAGCCGATAAAAATGATATCAATGTCAGATGCCAACTTATGTTTAGAAGTTTATCTTTCGCGCGGTAAAAATTTAACTTTCTTGGAGGAATGTTTTGTATTATTTTGTAAAACTCTAAAATTAAAATTTCACCAAAAGTACAGTAAAAACCTCATTTTATATTTTTGCTAAGTAAAAGAAATTAGTATCATCGGAGCATTTAATATAAAAAAGGTAGAAAATAAAGACCTGGAAAAAAAGGATAAAATAAATCTTAATTGGTAGATTTTTCGTTATCGCTAAAGAATAAAATAAAATTAAATTCATTAGAGCTAAAAATGCAAGATAGAACAATGAGTCTCAGCCATGGAGTTAGAAGTATTAGTATTTCTAACTCCATGGCCTCGCCTGACGAATGCAAGTCTCGTCTCACAAAATCGAAAAACGGAAGTTTAGAATGACATCAAGCTGGAAGGAAAATTTACTCCTGAAGCCCAGCTGTGTTCTTTTTACTAGCGCTTTTCATTGGCATTTCTCGCGTTTTTAGATAGATTGAGAAATTTTTTTTAATTACTTTGATTTTGAACCCCATCAGGCTAGCCCATTCTGGGTCCGCTATAGGACTGTACCGGTTACATAAGAATAACTCCAAAACCAGAACAGCTAATCAAAATTTGGTATATTATTGTATTTTGTACCATATTTTAATGCTGTGTATTTTGAACTTTATCAGGGTCAGCTCATCTTCGGCCTGACATAGGAATGAATGTACTGGCGTTTTGAGAATAACTTGAAAACCAGAGTATCTAGAAACTCCAAATTTTGCATGTCATTCTTATATTTTAATTCTTTTGATTTTGAACCTGATTGGGCTAGTCCGTCTTGGGCCCGTATAGGAATGTACTCGTTTATTGAGAATAACTCCAAAATCAGACTTTAGTATGCAAGCTATATTTTATTGAACCTTATCGAGGACAGGCTATCTTGTGTCCGCTAAAAAAATGCAGACGTTTATTGAAAATAACTTAAAAACCGGAGTTGCTAGAAAGTCCAAATTTTGTATGTCATTGTCTTATATTATTATATATTATTCTTTGGAATTTGAACCTTATCATGCCAGCACGTCTTAAGCCCGCCATAGGAATGTACTCATTTTTTGAAAATAACTCCAAAACCAGAGCAGCCAGATAGATCGTCCAAATTTAGTATGTTATTGTCTTTCGTGCTGTGCGTTTTAAACTTTATCGGCGCCAGCCCGTCTTGGGCTCGGCATAGGAATGTAATGATATTTTGAAAATAGCTCGAAAACCAAATCGGCTAAAAAGTCTAAATTTTGTATGTCATACTTTTATTTTTTGAATTCTGAACCTTATCGAGTCAGCCCGTCTTAGGCTCGAAAATAGTAATATACTCTTTTTTTTTAGGATAACTCCAAAACCAGAGTAGCCAGGTAGTCCAAATTTAGTACGTCATTATCGTTTGTACCTTATTTTAATTCTTTGTATTTTGAACTTTACCAGAACCAGTCCATCTTGGGCCATAGGAATTTACTCTTTTATCAAAAACCTGAGTGACTAGAAAGTTCAATTTTTGTATGTCATTCTTATATTTTAATTCTTTGAATATTTGGCTGTATCGAGACCAGCACTTTTTGAGCCCAACATAGGAATGGGCCATTTTTTTTAGAACAACTCGGAAACCAGTGTGGCTAGAAAGTCCAAATTTTGTGTCATATTTGCCAAATTTAATATGCAAAATTTGAACTTTTTAAACCTTAAACATAAAAAATTTTAACTGACTCCATAACATCAATTAAAGCATATAATGCAAAGAAAATATTTAAATTGTAAATGTTCATATAAAGTATAACGATGCAAAACGGAAACTATTACATCAATTATAGAAAAACGCATTCAAATTGTTTTGATTTTAAAAGGTGTTTGGTAGATGACGCTCGGAGTAGGCTGTGCCAAGGCTACCTGAAACAGGTGGCCTTATTCTAGGTGGTCTTGGCTGTGCAGTCATAACAGTGACCGAAACGCAGTAATTTTTTCACTACGGCGATGATTCTCCTTACTTCCAGCTTCATGCTACGAACATACTCCAAATATCTGTAAACCTTTAACGGGTTACCTCCATGGCAGTGAGGATTTGTTGGTTTGCGGACTCGTGCATGCAATGCTTTTAGTTTTGTGCTTTTCAATTTTAGTAATGTTTACTTGCTTTATAATTGATAATTTTTTTTTGTAGTTTTTTTATCCATCATTTGTTTAAAAACAAGTATTTATTTTTCGTTTGAAAATAATTGTAATTACAATGGAAACTGCTGTAGTAGGTTGCGCTCACTGGAGCTGGATAAAATGTATCATGCCATTCAACTTTAGAAGGAGAAAAGGACATAAAAATTAATTTGCTAATAATTTGTGGGGATTTTCAAGCAGTGTGCTTTTGAGCATGTAGCTGATTTGCAGTACATGGCTGTACCTCCGAAGTTCAGAAAACTCAATACTTTTTATAATATTACTCGGTTGAGAAAAAGTTCCAATCCTGACTCTTTTTATAGGTGGTAAACATCTGTCCAAACAGATACCTTACACTTTCGGGCTGTCTGGGCTGACGAAGACGAGGCGGTAATCATGAAGCATCGAACTATTTGTCTGAATTGCTATATGGGAATGAGGATACTGAAATATATATTACTTAGGTTATGCAAGTGTCATCAACATCGATGTATAAACCGCGTGATCATCACGCGAGGTCACTTTGAATATCCATCGTACGACGAATTCTCTAAGAAAAGTGTTTAGCATATAAGGAATATATTTATTTATAATAATATATTCCTTACATTACATATTCTCTTAATATATTTATTTCTCATGAATTGCCCACATGTATTTATCACTATGGGAATAAAGATATTATTTTAAGGTGGAAATCATTCTTTAAGAGTGAAATGAGTACTAATTCATTTAGTAGTAAGCCATCAGAAGGCTACATATGAAACTTAAACTTCGTTGGTCGGCTGCTCACTTCACTGCAAATTTGCAGCTATTGTGACTCATAATGCTGATGAGAATAAGACATTTACCAAATTTCTGGCATTAGATAAATATTTACCCCGACGTCAGTTTTTGCAGTTATTGATTTTCAGACTAATACTGATTCTCTAGAAATTGAATACAATCCTGAATGGTTGTCTATATTACATTTGACAAACCATTTGTTTAGTACATCTAGAAAAATAATTTCATGCCAGGTAAAATTTAAAGTAAAATTTAAAGTAAAATTTAAAGTAAAATTTAAAGGTAAAATTAAAAAAAAAATTAAAGGGATTTTACTCTTTCAGCTGAAGAAATGTAAAGTGTTCATAAGTCATTTGATGGAAATTTTGATGTTCCAAAGAACTTTTACTTGATTGTTCCCATTCATGATACATGTTACTCAGAAGCAATGTGCAGTGGACGAATTTTTTAATGGAAGAATTTTTCCAAAGAAAACAGTTTAAACTACAGGAACACAGATATCCTGAGGGTGAACAACTTTTCTGTTCGCTTTTTATAAGCAGTAGGATGTACCATTCTGCTCTTTTGGGATAAGACCAATGCTCACCAGATGTCTGATAGATAAGTAATTGATTACACCCAAAGACTGTCCTCGATTTGTCTTTTGTTGGATCTTTACTTCACTGGAGTCTAGCTAAATTTAAATATTCTAGGTAGGGGAGGTTCTGGAAGAGATTGGAAAAAAATGCTCACTCATTACGAACCATTATTCCAAATGATGTATAGATTTTATAACTTTTAATTATTTTTTAAACTTTAATTAATTAACTTTATTTTAAAATTATAATTCTTTTAAAGTTTTTACGGAATATGAAATGTATAGATTAATTGGTGACGATTCTGATGTTACCTATGTAAATTTTAATTGTTAAGCTCGGAAGAATTTCTCATTTTCATCTTATGATGTTCAAACTTTCATCTACTTTCTTACAAAATTTTTCTCTAGAACAAGTTATTTTTAAACAAAACTGTAGTTCGTCCAAGCTTTTGTCTACTACTCCTATTAAGATAAAGTGGCTAAATTGGATATATCTAGAATGATGAACCTTTTTATCCAAAGATCTGCTCAACGTTTAAATTCATTTTCTATCTAATATTAAATAGTTGATTGCATTATTAATTTATATTTATATAATTTTATAAGTTCTTATAGAATTTCAGATATTGCATTATACACTTTAAAAAGACGTGAACAGTCTCAAAAACTTGATTAATATTCCAAAACCTTATATTTGCAGTATAAATCATATATTCAATATGACACCAGAATTGCAATATTTTCACCCCCATTTTGTTGCTCTATTTATGTTGTACGTTATTTAATAAATGATAATTATTGAAAATTACTTTTATGTTTGAATGTCCACCATTTCATATTCTCTTCAACATGATAATGGTGAAAATTATATCCGTATATGAACTTTCCTATGCATAAAGTTGCTCTAACATTTTAAAATTTGCAATTGATTTGCCAGACCTCCTACATTTGACACATTTAAGCGGAATAATGTTAAAGCAAAATGTTTTCATTCTAAACACACATATTTTTTAACGACATAGATTACTGTTAATCTAAAGGTAAAGGTAAATGTCGTTAAAAGCTTTATAAGTACATATACCTTTAGATATTTATTTATATTTAATTAGAAAACGTACTCATCGTTATCCAGGAGTTAAACATTATCTAATTCAATTTGCACAATTGATTCAAGTTTGCATAAAATATGTCGATCTATCTATATACAAAAGTCGGCGTTTTACCTCCGCCATAAGGCTTTTTCTTTTCTTCCCATCTATTTTAGGAAAGTTAATGCTGTCAATGGTAAGGGAAGTTAAGGCTATTATGATAAGGACACTAACGCTCTTAAAAATGAAAGTTGTAATTTCTTTAATACGTTGTATTTTATTTAGCAATGAAAATAGCATTAAAAATAGTCATCCTAATCGAAAATTATTTTGGTTAGGTTCCATTTCGTGGCATATGTTGTATTTTCAATTTGTTAATTTAAATAACATTGTTAAAAAAGCTTCAAATTAAATCCTAATCGTGTTGTGTTTGTTCCTAAAACAACCCACCTAATGAGTAATTACATTGCTGCACCTGACATAAAAATTCTGAAAGGGAATATTATTTAATAAGCAATCAAAGGTAATCATGACTCAGTAGTTTTTAAATTCCGAAAATCATTTGCTTTTGGTTTGCATTTTAGGAACAATTAATCAATATTCAATTAATCAAAACACAACTTGTTACATTATTATATTTTGCAAATCTTTGTTTGTAGAATTTTTTTCATACCTTTCTATTACATGAAAATCATCCACAGCTGCAATTAGCGGGCTGCATACCGTTAGATATCAAAATTAAGGATGACATAGCATTCTACAAATTAATGCATTGGAACAAATCCATAATAGAGGAAGATATTGACATCCAATACCAGGATGTAGAAGAGGTGGTAAATTTCCAAACTAAGCATTGGCTGGAGAGGAGCATAAATTGGGACAATAGAAACCGAGAAATAGCAAGAATAAAGATCTTCACTAACGGGTCGAAGATGAATAACAGAGTGGGATGTGCCTTTGTGATATACTATGATGATGAAATGAAAATGGAGAAATTATATAGGCTGAATAATACTATAACAGTTTATAATGCAGAAATATTTGCAATTTATAAAGCGATTGAGTAAATTTATATAGACGATTATAGTGAGGTACACATCTTCACTGACTTAGGACGGCTAAATGGTTCACTTTCTGGCCGCTGACGAAAGGCGAATGACGAAAGTAAAAAAAAAAAAACATCTTCACTGATTCAAAATCAACTTTAACATCTCTAAATTCCTATAATATTCATAATAGGATGATTGAAGCAATCAACGACAAAATTATCAATTATAAAGGCAGAATACATCTTCATTGGGTAAAAGCCCACATTGGTATCAATGGTAATAAAGAGGCAGATATAAGAGCAAAAAGTGCCACTCAATTGAACTCTATAGATTATACATTTAATTTATCCAAAGACCAAGTTAAGGATCTGATCCATAAGCACAGCATTAAGTGCTGGCTGGATAGGCGGGATTCCATCGAAAAAGGTAGAGTTCGCCACTCTCACATACCTAAAGTGACTACTAAAAGAATCATCGGTAACTTCTACATCAATCAAGTATTGACAGAACATGGATGCTTTCAGAAGTACCAGTCTAGATTTTTTGATAAAATTGATACTTGCTTTTGTGAGAAGGAAACAGACACAGCTAAACATAACATATACGATTGTAAATTGTGGGATAATATCAGAAATACGTATTTTCCCCAAAACTATAAAGAGGTTTCAACCATAAACTTGTGCAAAGCACCTAAATCCAAGAAGGGTATTATCCAGATAATTTCTAATCTTCTCTCTAGAGAGATAGACTCTAGAGAGAAGTAATTAATTAGAAATGCTTGGAAATTGTATATACATATTTTGCTTTTATACAATTAAGCAAATGGTAGTTATTTTATCCTATAAGTTTAAGATATTTAGCTGTAAATATGTTTTATTCAAATTAAAGTATAAATACACGTATAAAGTTGATTTATATTATTTGGATAATGTTAAGACGATATGTGGCATTCATATGTTTGTACTGTAAATATGATTTGTATATAGATAATGAAATTTTGATACCTTGATAAAGGACTTTTGAGAGTTTGAAATATATTATTGTAAAATGATCCATGTTGATGTGAAGAATGAAGTGCATGTATATAAGAGGTTTATTAGGATTGGTAATTATTTTGGCGGAAGCTTGTTAACTTTGTTGTAGAAGATTCGCTCAGCCTGCAATGGCCCTTTGTAGGAGCGAGTTGCTCCAAATGCTTTATTAATAAAGTTGTTGTTGGGAGCCATTCAGAGGATGACTCCCTTCAGGTCGTAGGAGTTGGTTTTGCGATTTTTGGTTTCATGTTGGTTTTTTGGCCGAACGTTTCATTGTTAGAGATGAGCGGTTTTCCATGAGTGCTGTAGTCATTCCGCCGGGTCGCTTTGCGGCTCTGGCGGCTCGAAGGGCTTGTGTGCGGAGTGTTTTTGGTGCACTACCGCAAAATTGAAATTTTCTTTTCCAGATACCTTCGGGTAGGGCGGATTTCCTTTTAAGGTTACATGAAAATCGGGGAATTTTGGAGAACATATGAAATGACATAAAAGCGGATGACACGGATGCTGCACACACAAACACACGCGCGTGCGCGCGCTTAGATCGAAGTCAAGCAGCATCGGGCGCGGTTAGTACTTGGATGGGTGACCACCTGGGAACATCGCGTGCTGTTGGCACATTTCGGACGCGGTAGCCCGGTAGTTTGCGCGCTGTATTTGCACGCTGCCACAACTGCCGCCGTGTTCATACGGAGTACGATCACGTTAAGCATGTAAGTAAGTCCTTCTGAGAGGTTGGTGGTAGGGGAAGGAGGGTACGGTCCCTGTAGATGCCTTCCCCACTGGGTTCCGGTCTAAATTGGGTGGCACTTCCCGGCCGTCCAAACGGTTACCTTACACCTTTCTGGTAAGTCGGACGGTCTGGGTCTCAACAACAACAACACACACACGCGCGCATTCATCTTTTATTATGTAAGATACATTTTGAATATCTGAATAATTAATATCTTAATTAATTTCTCCTACTCTTTATCACATTTATATTAAGACCCAGGTAAATAGTTCATACTAAACTAACTTGGCAGCTTTCTGTTAAAACGTATTATCCTAGATGTAATTATCTATAAATTGCTCTTTAAATTTAACCTAAAGTAATGCATTTCTGAAATGTCAGCTATTATCCCTTGTGACTTACATTATAATATAGAATATGGACTGTTGATTATTGAGTTGCTGTTAATATAAAGTGAATGTTTATTAATAATGTAACTCAAAAGATATCAAAAAAATTATTGGATTGAATAATTTGTCATATTAAACATTTATCAAACATTAGACATCAATTAGACATTTGTCATACAAGACATTATCAAAAATTCGAATTCGAGTTTTTGACGTGAGAGCACGTTTCAAGCAACTCTGAACACGATTCGAACGTTTTTAGGTGATGTGTATGTGTGTCACTCAGTCTGTGGAGATGATATCTCATGAACAAATGCAGCGATTCGAACAAAATTTAGTACAAAAATTACTATCTGTGAATACCGAAAGCTTATTGTTTTTAAACGTAATCGAATGTACAGAACCTCCTAAATTTCGAGTGAAATTTTGAAAAAAAATCACCAATAAATCAGAATCTTTAATAAAGTAACGCAAATACACATTTTTATGTAAATTTTCCTTAAAAAAAGATTGACATAAACTTTAGAACGCTAGCATAAACCGTTCTCGAGATATTGTACAGTTTTTAAATAAATGTACCAAAAATCATATAAAATAAAAAAAAGTATTAACTATTATGAAATATGTTCATTTTCATATGTAATATCACGTGATACATTTGGTGACATCATTCGCGTTGATCTAGCTCGTTCCATTCATAAGAAAAGATACTTTGGTTAATTCTTTTGTATTTGAACTCCAATAGCCATTTATCTGCTATAAGAACGACTTATTTCTCCTTCCATAACGCTTGGCTAGGTTTTGGAGAAATATGGTCAACTAGGCAACATTTTTAAATATTGCCAAATTAACGAAAATGTCGAAATTCAATGAAAATTACGACTAAGTCAATATCTTGGAAAAAATAAAAGTATCTATTATAAGAAGAATAACCTATTTTTCCGTCCGTAACGTTTGGCAAAATTTTGGTGACGAATTTGTCGGAATATCTCCAAATTCCTGACGTTTTAAATGTTGCCAAATTGACGAAAATATCACTAAATTGATGAAAATTCGCTAAATTGATGAAACCGACTCTAAATCAATGAATTGACGACTAATTGAGTTCAATTTCTCGGAAAGATCATAAAAGTAGACTATCAGAATAACTCATTTCTCCATCCGTCCGTCCGTAACGCTTGGCGAGAAATTTAGCGGGATTTCGCCAATTTGGCAATTATTTGGTGACAAAAATGTTGCCAAATTGATAAAAATAACGTCAAATGATTAACTTATTTCTTCATTCATAACGCTTGGCGAGATTTTGGCAACGATTTTGGTGGAATGTCGCCAGCTTGGGGGAAGTTTTAAATATGTTGCCAAATTAACGAAAATGTCGCCAAATAGATAAAATGATGCTAAATCAATGAAAATGCCGACTAATTGACGAAAATTCAATATCTTGGAAAAAATATAAGAATCGACTATAAGCATAACCTATTTTTCCTTCCGTAACGTTTGGCAAAATTTCGGTATGTCTACAACTTGCTGATTTTTTAAATGTTGCCAAAATTCCAAGTTCAAACATTGCCGAAAACGTCACTTAATTAATAAAAATTCGCCAAATTGACAAAAGTTCAATATCTTGGAAAGAACATAAGAGTACAGACAATTAGAATAACCTAGCTCTGAGTTCGTCAATAACGCTTGGCGAGAAATTTTGCGGGGCGTCACCAACTTGACGACTATTTTAAATGTTATCTTTATTTATATCTATATTTTTATTTATATCTTTATTTTTATATCTTTATTTTTTCTTGCAATATTTCATTTAACATGTATAAATGGAAGTCCACTATAAAATAAAACAATACATCCAATAATAAATTCCTAATTTTGAGAATTAATTATAGGACAGTGCAGTTTTTCATTTGTTGATAATATTGCACATACGACTGCAGGAAAGTCATGCACGTTCCTATTTTGTTTTACATCATTTCAATTGTTCCTATATTTACATGAGCCTCATTAATAACATTGATAGAACCACATTTATACATTCATGGATTCGCAGATTTCAGATCCCTGTAGTGGACTGTTAAAAGTCCTTTTTTCAGGCATATATTCGCTGACGCTCTGAAACTAAGTAAAACTTTGGTTCATAATACAAAGTTATCCCCACAACGGTGGCGTCAACTTCAAAGATGATAGAAGAAAGATTCAGGCATGAGACTAGGCTTAAGAGAGATACCTTGTATGGTTACAGGAACTGATTGACATATTTTTGGAATAAGCGATTTATTAGGACTGAGGTAGATGTAAAAGTATTTTATCTCAGCAGAGTCGAATCATAAATCTCCAGTCGGCCATACGATTCTTCTACGATTCTATTATAAGCTTTCAAGATGATTAGTTTTCCTTATTCCTTCTAGATTTGAAATAGGTCCTACGCTTTGCTCCTACAGATTTCCTATCTAAGGAGAAAATCTGATCTGTTTACGACTTCATTTAACCCCCTCCCCCTTTTTTGTAATACATAATACCATCCTATACGACGTAATTATCTGTGAATTGAAACCTCTGTCAAGAACTATATCGGGATCTGGAAAAATTCTAATTTCAGCATTATTCCCATATCAGTAAACCACTGCATCAAACCTACTGGGTTAAATTGTTGACATGACGCAACATTTGGACTCTGAGAGCTTACAATAATGGAACTGCGGTGTATGGAGAGGCTCGAAAGAGAGAATTATTAAGTACATGGAATTAGTGGGAAGTGGACCCAAAACTAAATCTTGCGGGAGGACCCGAGCTTTATCTATAAACCACCGAGATGAGTGATTGCTCAGTTGATTGATTGAAAAAGACTGCTGTCTCAGCGGCGAATCAAATCACTGATCTCCGGCTAGTCAGACGCCGATATATTCATCAAACTACTGAGATGATCATCTTTCTTTATATATTTGTCATGGACCTTACAACTCCCAATACATAGTCCTGCTTAGATCCTTAAAGTTATTAACCATTTGCTTACAAGTGAGATAGCGTCAATCCCAAACGAAGAAGCTCTTAAAAAGACAGGTATTTGACATACCCTATCCCAAACAGTTCGATCCCCCTTTGCAGATATTGGCGTCCATGGACGCCAATGTCTGCAAAGGGGAGTCCAAGACTGGCGTCCAAGGACGTCAATGTCTGCAAAGGGGGATTAAACTCTTTGGGATAGGGTATGCCAAATACTTGTCTTTTTGAGAGGTTCTTCGTTTGGGATAGACGCTGTCCCAACCGTAAGCAAAAGGTTAAGTCTGCTTGTCGCAATGAGAGTAAAATATTCTCATCGCCTTAATAAGTACTCTGTTATGGGGAAAATGAGACATTACTACAGACTTTACTAGAAATCTTTATTTACACCAAAACATTATGTAAACCAGACATACAAATCATCACAGTTCATTTCCCGTTGGAGGAAGTAAACTATGGACTATCATGACTGAAAAATGTCTCACAAAGCACACGTTGGTAAATTAAGACTGTTTTCTGTTTTTTGACGACGGAACGTAGATAATATAATACGAGTAAAGAAAAAAAAATATATAAAAAGCTAGCGTTGGCACGTTTAATCTGCGCAGTGGCATTGCTGTGGATCGTGGAAGAAATAAAATCAACATCAAGACTGGAATTTAGAAAACATCAAGTTTCCATCGTAGAAAATAATACTAAAGCTGTTAATCGAACCAGCAAGTTCTACTTGCTGCGTGGCTCAAAAATACTTCCAAAACATGATTTAGAGAAGAAAATTAGAAATATATAAATTAAGTATTCTTTTGCTCAGTAAGTAAGAGTTCCACATCAGAATCAAAGAAATTATGATTCCATGTAAAGATCGAGTCCTTAATACGTGAATATCATTTTTTGAAAAAGATGATTGGAGTAAGTGTAAAGTTTTTGTTTTTTGCTTGGATGGAATGTACAGAAGATGGATGGAAGAGCCTTAAAACTTTGACTGGAAGGCACGGATTCTTTGCTCGCTCAATTCCGTTGAGTTTTAGGAATCAAGCAGGAGTCGAAACATGGCTTCAACCTTGTGCTTTCTTGAGAGTCTTTACGTCAAGTTCGCCATAGTATTGTTCGCTGAAATTCAAGCAACACAATGAATGCATGGAAACAAATTTATAGCTTAATAATTGGTAATGGTAAGGTTTATCAAAAGTAACATCAGGGGTAAAAAAAATAAACAGTAGCAAAAGGAACATACATAGGTAATCAGTAGTAATCCTTACTATAGCAATATATTCTGTGGAAAGATAAATGTTTTTTGGATCAAATTATCTCACATAATGGAAAATAGATACTGGTAGATATGGTGATAATGATGAGTTTCATAGAATAATACTAAGGAATTTTCCTCAAGTGAAACACCAAAACTTCACTCAATGAAGATTTCAATTTCTGCTTCTTGGGCATCATCATGGACTGCGTTTTCTAAAATGTTTTGTGAGACGCTAAAATGATTGGACACAAGTCTGTTGTGGCATAATGAAATGGACATCTGATCCACTTCTTAAATTGCAACTGTTACAGTGTAAGAAATCGTTGTTTCTTTTTCTGCATAATGGGGAAAATTTACAGCTGGATTGACAAGCAATTCAATTTCATAATCAAAATGGGAAGATTTGTATGTCTACCTGTTTTCTAGATAGTTTGCAACAGACTACCAATCTTCTAACGTGTTAGACAATAACTTTCACCAGAAAACTATTGGTTTCAGTTTAACAGCATGTGTACAATCGTGGTGGTGATTATTTTAATGAATATAGTTTAGGCCACCCTAGGTTTAGTGGCTGTGAGATAAGATATTTGGTCTAATATCACGAATCCTGTGGAACACGTATTCAAAATCAGTCAAGGGTATGGCTGTCTGTGTTATTCTGTAAATTATGTTTGGAGTAAGACCTGCCAGTGAGCAAATATTGGCTCATTTTTCTCAATAGATGGTATTAGTTGTCTGTATATGTAATATGTATTTATTTGTAACTTGTGAGCCTGAAATATGGGCTATTAGAGAGATAATGTAATGGTTGTAGCAACAAATTTCATCACTGGATCTAGTATATCGAACATAGTTTTTAATTGTTAGCGATCGTGATTGTAATGTAGCCTCGCCATAAAATGGACACACTATGGATATGTAAGAACTATTTGTGCGAAGAAATTTTAAATTTTATAATGGCGCCATTTTAGAGGAATTTTAGAAAGCATTATAAAAAGTTCAGTTATAATTTAATCTTATAGAACAACGTATACTGACATTTCATCTCAACGAGGCTAAATATGATATCAAATTAATATATCATCTCATCTTTGCAGTCTCAGTGACGAGAGAAAATTTTTGTTTAGCTTTTATCTAATCACGAATAAAATTCAACAACAACAACAACAAAAAAAAAAAAAAAAAAAAAAAAAAAAAAAAAAAAAAAACTGAGACAGCAATGTCTAATAGGTTCTTCAAAACTCTGTTTCAAGCAATCAATGATCACATTTCCCCAAATGTATCGTAAAAATCTAATATTAAAAAAATTAGAAAGAACTAGGAAATAGTATGCATACCATCCGGGAACGTTCTCAGGTTCGTCACACTGAAGAGTATCTACGTTGAAGACAGTTCCTAGACTGCATCCGTATGGCCTGGCAGTACCTTCGATGCAAACGTAGAATTTTCTGCAGTCAGTAGGATGAGCGTGACGGCTGTACAGACCGGGCTGGTCGACATCAGAGGGGTCAGGGCACACAAATCCCTCGGCAACTTCTATAAATTACACATATTTAGTAAATCGAATGCAACGGAGAAAGCATTAAATGAGTATGGATATGAGAAGCTGGTGTATTAGAAAGAATAATGACGTTTAGATAGATGCTAAATATAGAGGATCAAAATGAGATATTAGGTGCAAAAATTATTCATATGCTGTTTTTACTTGACTTTTAATAACTAGCCTATATAAAGAAAAATAACTATGATGAGTTAAAATTCCGACTTTAGAATTTTGGATGGATTTGTACGTTTTGACCATACGAATTGAATATTCTTTCAACGAGGTCTGTGTATCTTGTGAGCATGTGGCCTGGTATGATATTTTTTAAATAAATTGACCTAGTCAAATGAAATTTGTCAGATTACTTATATCAGTAAAAGTAAAATGCTTGTTCAATTTGAGAGGGTGGGGCAGGGGGAAGACTCACAATTTGGCGAAAATTTGTTTCTAAAAATGGGAAAAAAAAAAAAAAAATAACGTCAATATTCTTAGACGAATAGTCATTTAACATGCACTTATTTTATTTAGAAGTGAATGAATACGTTCGCATGCGTCGTTCTCGAGATATTGCCCGTTTTTATTTAAAATGAAAAAATAATATAAAACTAAATATGACCAATGAGGGAAGGCTTTAAAAATAATCCAAACCAGAAATGAATGGAAACCAACATTTTCACGTTATCCCGTGCCGATCGAGATAATGAAAACCTAACTGACATGCACTCATGTCCAAAAGATAAGCATAGTTGCTGTTTATGTGAAAAAATCAGGAAATCTACATCGGAATGGAAGGAAACGCGGTATGCAGGTGTAATAGGGTTATAGAAGAAGAAAACAATGCAAAACAAAGATAATAACGACTTTTATTATTCAAGGAAAAGAGTTGAAAAAAAGGGTCACAATACGAGTGTGAACCCCGGTGAAACAGAATGATTAAAACAATGTGATGCTGCAGTTGAATAAGGTATGTGGGAACCTCGGGTAGCCACGCATGATGCACAATGATTTCCCATACTTTGGATGAGGGTTTGGATGAGTTGCATGTTCAAAGAGTTCCAAGCCTTATGAAGAACAATTTTCAATTCCCCGGAACGGAGCTTGGTGGGTAGTTGAGGGCTGCAAGATATCTACCGAACATATCCCAAGTATACTCTATTGGATTCAGATCAGGAGAGTTGGCAGGCCACTGCATGTGCTGGATATCTTCAGTTTGAAAGAAGTCGTCGATCAAGGCCGCACGGTGAGGAGGCGCGTTCCCATCCATGAATATGAAATCAGGACCAACAGCACCTCGAAACAATCGAACGGTAGGCTCAAGAGTCCCGTCTCTGTATCTTTGAGATGGAACCGACTCAGTGTCAAAGATGTGGAGGTCTGTGCAACCGTCCATCATGATGCCTGCCCAGACTATGACTCCCCCAAACGGAAAACGATATCTTTCCGTGATGTTTCCAGGGGAAAACGCGTTCCTCGTTCTCTCCAGATCGTGGTACGACGAGAATCAGTTTGCAAGGTAAACCTGGACTCGACACTGAACATGACGTTGCCCCACTGTTGGCCACTCCACTGTCGATGTTCCAAACTCCAATGTAAACGCGCGCGTTTCTGGGCAGACATCAGGGGGGTGCAAATTGCTGGTCGTCTGGCATAGAGACCAACGTGTCTGAGTCTTCTGTAAACAGTTAGTTTCGAAATAGTGACTCCTGTGGCGGCTGTCAGGGCTGAACCCAGTTGTCTGGCAGAACGGTTCCTCTGACGTCGAGCAGTTATCACCAAATATCGGCCTTGCCGAGCGGTTGTTACCCTTGGTCGACCTGATACAGGTCGTCGGGTAACATCTTCAATGGTTTGGAACATCTGCCTCAGTCTGGAGATTACACACTGAGGCATATTCAGAATTCGAGACGCTTCCAGCATTTTAATAATTCGTCCTTTCAAAAATATAAACAGTTGGCATCTTTGTGATATCTTTCGTCCTTTTTGATTGTTAACAACGTTCCGTACCATAGCAATTGTGAAATTCTGCCTCAACTGGTCATTGCGCTCGAGGCCGTTTTATACTCCTTTCGACGTGCGCCGGTGCTTTTCGCATGTCGTCGTCGACTGAACTGTTTTGCATATGCACAATGCTTTACCTTTGTCCCACGATTCTCCACAACTGATTGTGAACCATTGTGTCCATATTAACTCCGAATTTTTCGCATTTTACGAATTATTCATAACTTTTGGACATGAGTGTATGCCACCTTTCTTCAAGCAAGTTTAGTAAGTTATTTTCTTACAAGCAGCACCTTTACTTATTGTGATTAGAAAATTTTCTTTTTTACTACGGAAATCGCGATTTCGTTGGAAAGAATTCAGTGATTTTCATGAAATTTGATATGCTTTTTTTAATCGGCTGTAAGAAAAAGCTTGTAGATTTTTAGAGAGATGGAGTAATAAAACAGCCTAATTTGTGTTATTATTTTCGCATAACATCAAAACTTGTTAATTTGTAGGCAGGGCTTGACTTATAGCACATGGGGCCCATGGCCTAATTGCATTTGGAGGCATCCCCCCCCCCCCCCACATCTACTAAACCTTTCAATATTTATTTATACCGTCAATAGTAAATAAATGTTTAAAGCAAATGGTATAATGGAAATCTGAGAATCATACAACATTAATTTTGTTGTGATATTGAGTAATTTTGCTGAAATTTCCTTACATATCACTGATATTCTCATTTATTTTTAAAACATTTAGAGGAATCTGATGCCATTATGGAAATATTGGGGGGACCACGGTGGCCCGTGCAGAAATCAAGCCCTGCCTGTAAGAAAAGTTATGCATTGGATACAGTGGATTGGATTTTTTAAAATTGAGAGTGACATAAAGACGTTTGGCTATGTATGACTATGTGTATTTCTTTTTTGTGTTTTTCTGTGTATCAATTTTCGGTGTATTGCTTTTCTGTGCTATTCTACATCCTTTGGGTGAGCCGGGCAGCCTGTGTGATAAATAAATAACGGAAGGAAATGAAATTCTATCGTGCAATAAGCTTTTCAAGTATTCAACAGTAGAAAATTGATTCATGAATAAATTAGTAATATCAATTTCTATGACAATACTTTGATGTAAATGTACATTTTTAAATACTCCACTTACCGAATTGGTCGCATCTTTCGACGAGATCAGCCCAGACACACACACGCTGTTCGGAGTCGTAGGCGAGGCCTGGAGGGCATTCGTATTTGGAAGCTTCGCCGTTCCAGCAAGAATAGAAGACACGGCAGTTATCTTTGTTGGAGTAGATTCCATAAAGTCGTGGACAGTTAGGTGTGCTTATAGGAGGCTCTGCAATAGAAAAAGTTGTTTTGCTGAGTATTCCCAAGGAGCATTTTCTTTTAAGTTAACAAAAAACAATTAAGGACTTGAGTGAGAGTATAAATGGTGAGGTATAGAGGTGAGAAGAATTAAGACCAACAAGATTTAGAGAGTATTCCTCACCCTCATATTACAGCAAGAAATCTTCACGAATATTTCCCCGCCAAATGAGTCCAAACTTTATATATATGTGACCCAAACATCAAAAAAGACCATGGAGGTGACTGGAGCCATTTTGAGATGCTAAATGGGATGGTTTACAGAAAAAGGGTCCGGTTATCAGTAAGTTTACTGCTAAGATAACGTGGTTTAAAGCCATTTTGATGAAAACTGTACTCCTTTTAGTTTTCATGGGATTTAGGTATCCTAATGCTTTTCAACTACGAGATACGTTTTCATTACTCTCTGCGTATTACCAATTCTGAGAAATTAAGTTTTTTCTATCAATAGGGTTTGGAAAAACCCGTTTTTTAAAGACAGACTATAGTTTAAAAAAAATCCATGCTTTGAACCAAGGTTTAGACCAATGGGAACTAGCCATCTTTGCTCAGAAATGTAAATAAAAAAATTGAAAAGGGTTTTGGCAACCAAGCATGTTGTTTCCCGTCAATGGTTTCTGGGTTTCGAGGGGGTGGGGTATGACACCTCCCTTCGCGACGTCGATGTCTTTGCTATTAACCTAAAAACTTTCAAGCTGTTTTTCTCCGTTTTTATGTTCTAACTGATTAATAATACAGAATTTATGAGTTGCAATTATTGTAAAGACATGTCGTTTCTTTTTCCATTATTTTGAATTAGCCTGAAAAGCTGTACATAATAAGGTCCTAAATCCAATTTTGAAATTTCTGACAAATGGACCTTTTTCTGTAAATCATCTCATATGTTTATTATTATTTGGACTTCTGTGAAATCAGAACTGATAACAGAATTTTTTGTAATCTAATTTACTTTCTGAACTATACATTTTTTTACACAAGTCTTTTTAATGTGTCAACTAGAAAAGTTTGACTTTACATTTAGATTTTTTTTCAAACAGTGCTTTCCCCGTCACGGTCCTTTTTTGTTGCTTCGGTCACATATGTAGAACATAAGATAAAACTTAAAATATAAACAAATTGAAAAGTGCGCGAAAGTCGTTTAAAAAAAGGTGTGTTCGCAGTGGTGTATGTACTTGAAGTTTTGAAGCACATAAACATTATTTGTATACTTGCACGTATTTGTAGCTGTAATGAGCTTTACCACATATGCTACATGATCTTCTATTTAATTATTTGAAAATCAGTTTTATTAACTACAAATTATATTTCACTCATCAAAACATTGAATGGAAACGCAGGTTTATTAGAATTTGTTTGACCCAATTCAAGATGCCCTTTTCCCCCATAAGAAATTAACCATGTATATTAAATATGAAATAAAATGTTAGATTAACCGTTATTCTTATAGTTTCTTTACCCCGATGCAATAATCATTAAATCAATTCAAGATGCCCTTTTTTTCCCCCATAAGAAATTAACCGTGTATACGAGTATTAAATACAAAATAAAATGTTAGAATAACCCCATTATTCTTACAATTTTTTTTACCCCGATACAACAATCATTTAAACACATTAGGAAATATAAGAATTAAAAAAAAACCTTTCTCCAAATTATTGCCATAATTTTATATTCTATGGACGTAACAAATATAATAATATAAAAAATATAACACCATTTATTCATTAAAATTTTTTATATGAATTTCTTATCATTGAAATAGAATAAATTCGATAAAAATCGTCTGCTGCATAGACACAATTTTACTCCGCTATTAAACAACGTGATATAATTTTCTTCAAATAATGTTTAAAAAAAATTGTCTGCATAATGTTATTTCTATGGAAGATTTTTGCAGATTTGTGATGGAATTTTGTTCAACAGAAGAATGCAACAGACAAACAAATAAAATTTGAATTATATAATACGGAATTTTTAATAAATGATTGCATTTTGCGTTCGTGTGTATTCTACAATATGTAAAAGAAATCTCGAGAATATCAGTAAAAATGTTATTTTACAAATCTTTCGCAAAATCACTGGATGAAGAAGCGTTTTCGTGTGTTACTAAATTCTTATTAAACTCCCAGAAGACTGAGTTATTTAACGACTATAAGATTTAAGTGTCTATTCATTTCAACACCACTTGGAACGCCAGGTAATATCAATTAATATTTTTAATTTTGCACGGCCCATTTTTGGGCTGTTTCTGCAAACAAAAAATTTGTCGTACTAAGCACTTACTTCTTCTGTTTCTATGAAAGCACAGCTCTTGAAGTTTAGGAACGTTTGCGTTATAAACATTCCTTAAATGAATATAATACATTTGAAGTCACAGGAAATTTGTTTAATTCTATCCTTTACGAAAGTTAGTATTCTGATCGAGACATTAACAGCCGTAATCGAATGGGTCATATTTTATGCTTACTTTTTGAATTTCATAAGATGTACAGCTACAAAAATATTTCCTAATATATTGCTAAAATGTTGTTTCTTTCTAATTTGTAATTCGTGACTCAAAATATTTATAATTATCCTCTTTATGATGTGTGACAAGAACAAACCACAAGATTTCTGTGATAGATGTTGCACAGAATATTTTATGATCCCAAAGGAGAAAACTGTAATTTCTTTGAATAATTTAGTAAGTTTTAATTAATCAACTCGAAAATAAAGTGACTAACATTATTTCCACACGCATGTGGAGATGAATTATATTTACTTTATTGTTTATAATATATACTTTATATACTAGTAAATATAAACAATATATACTTTATTGTTTATATTTACTTTATTTTTTCCATATAAAATTAACATAAGTCCTTTGTTTTTTTATTCTTCTTATATCGAATAACAACGAAATTTCTGACTTTAGATAGTTTTTCACGCTACCACTTTGCATGGTTAAAACCCAACACATTTCTTTGAATCTGTAAGATTATTTATTCACTCCAAATTTATATGCTATTTAGAATGTTAATAATATATTTGGAATATACTTAATGCTTCGAATTTAGTGAATAGATGTCACTAAATCTGAAGCATTAACTGCTCCATACCTAATACTTCAGATTTAGTGACCTCTATGTCTATTCACTAAGTCTAAGGAATCAAGTATTCCAAACTTTTTTTTTCACGCTGTGAGATTTTTTTTAACATTTTACAACATAGTTCAAAAATGTTTATAACTTTGTACATTCTGTCTGTCCGTTAGGACGATAACTGCCGTAAAAATAACTTCAACAGAATGAAATAATTTTAGTATGTTGTTCAGACGGTCTGTGAAACCTATGGGAATATAAATGAATAATATCACCAAATTAGTTTTGAATTGAATCCAGGTTGAAAAAATGAAATACATGGAAACCTATGGGACCTAATTTTTCAAAAAAATTTTAAGCAAATTTAAAATTCACAAATTGCTTCGAAAGTTCTAGGAAATATTCAAATTATCCCATAAAATATATAAAAAAAATTTTAGCAAAATATATTCAGTAGTTTTTTAAATAAAAATTAAAATGATAATTACACCCTTTATATGAAGAGATCACGTGACCATTATATGAAGAGATCACGTGGCCCACTTCAAAATAAAATATGGCATCCATCATGTGTCAAAATCGTGATTTTTAAAGTTCTTTTTAATTCATATTTAGTGTTGCATCCGTCTTAAAACCACTTTATATTTGCTTAAATTCTGTGCATCTACATACTGAAACAACATAATTACAATATATTTGAGTTTAAATGATCATGCAACTTTGATTATTTCTACAACGAAGCCTAATTTTCACTTATGGAGAATATAAACACCAAAAGATGTAGATGAGTTGTATAAGAATTGCTGCATTTTTTTGACGCAAAATTATTTAGCTCATGGAGTCTGCAATATAGATGATATGAATGAAACATTCATTGATTTTACACAGAGAACCAGACGATTTTTTTGATGAAGTTTTAAGCATAGAGTTAAATTACTTGTACCTCCATGGTTTTAAGTTTTTAAATAAAATAAATTATTATAATACTGTGATGAATGAAAGGAATGAAAAACAGTTTAAGAATGAAATGCTGCTTTTATAGAGAGAGCCAGGAGATTTATATTTCGATGACGTCATTTGAATAAAGTTCATTTGTTTTCGATAAAGTTTTCAAATATGATAAATTATTGTAGTATTATGGTAATTTTAAAAATATTGTCGAGGAATGTATCGCATTTTAGAGATTTTTAAACCAGGCAATTTTTATTTCAATGCCGTCATTTGAATGAAGTTCATTTTTTTCGATGAAGTTTTAAGTTTTCAAATATAATAAATTAATGTAGTATTGTGATAATTTTAAAAATATTACCGAAGAATGTATCGCATTTTAGAGATGTTTAAATAAAATTGCATTGAAGTTGGAAAGTGTTTCATAATCAATGCTTTATGCATGATTGATCTTTCTTGTTTTTAATATTGTCGAAGCACAGAAAACATTTGTCGTTCCAAATTTTATTTGAATTTATTTTCCTATTCTGCAGGTTCTACGTGTGTTTGTATCTTTTGAAGAATAAGATCCACCAATAAGTTATTTTAGTTTCATTTACCGTCTTTCGGAATTCGATAGTGAAGATACGATTTAGTAATTGACCTTTATTTAAATTTAATAAGCGTCCCTCACAAATAAGGCATTTAATATAATTTGTTATTTGTCTATCAATCGTTGGGTATACTATATACAAAAAACTGTTATCGTTGTTTGTCACGCTTAGCAACAATTGGGCGCCCTTGGGGACAGACTTGTCACAATATCGCCAACTTATGGCATCTTTCGTGATTCAAAGATGACGCCAAATTAAAGATTATCTCAGAAAATTAAATTTAATTTTCTTGACAATAACTGATGCTTTGTGGGAATTATTAATTTAATGTTCTTGATTTAAAATATAGTATGTTTCCCTGTTCGCGGATTAGGTTCTTTTTTGTTAAGTGGTGTCACTTAGTAATTAATAGTAGTAATCGGAAGAAGTGCATGGTCCGTATGTGTCGGAGATTTTTAGATCACAATAGGATTGTACTGGCTCTTTAGGGGTTGAGAAATGTGTGCTATTTTGCAAACAAAGAGGTTGACATGCTGCACTAATGTGGTGATCTACATTATATCCTCAGAAAGAACAAAATCATAAGTAGGAAGAAGATGCAGCCATGGAGGTTATGTTTTTCTTATGTACACAAGTGCAGCCAACTACAAAAACGTTTACGAGGAAAATCCAATGAAAGTCGGGGGAATCGAACCCACATCCAAAGAGCGATAGAGTCCTCCGTGACAAAATGTAGTAACTTAGACCTTTCATCTAGTGAGCTTTTGTTTATAAATATAAAAATTCCCATTTGAGGGAATTTGTAAGGTATTACCTAATATGCCCAGGATGATGTAGGGATCAACAAACCTGAGTATTGATCAGCAGACCAGAATTAGATTCCGACTGTGAGTTTTAAGTGAACTAAGTCTGTTGTTCTATATGCTAATTGGTCTTCAGTCCTCTGATAAAACCTGGCGCTGAAAGATGATGTTCGCGCATGGTAATGAATGATGCATTTTTAGTAAAAATATGTCTTTTAGGAAACATTACTTTGCTTATACATTTGCCTTTTATGGAACACTACTTTCTGAAGTGTCACCCATGGAGATTGCTCTGGTATTTCTTAAAATATGCTATCCTAATCAAGTGCTTTTGACAATTCCACGGAAATCGGGTCCTGAAACTAAATATCCATATTACTTACCAAGATCGCTTCTGTCTCCACAGTTGACGCTAAAGGGGTAGGCGCAGTTTTCTCTGAGTGGATCTGCATCGTCGAAGACAAGACCATTGCCACAAACCTTCAGGGTCGCCGTACCGTTCTCGCAGGCATAATACTTGTCACAGCTTCGATAATGAGGATAGAACCCGAAGTTGTCTGGACAGTCAAAGTCGTCCCTCTGACCAGAAACTGCAAAAGAAAACAGCAATTCGTCAGATTGCTTTTATACGCTTTTCTGTATTTCTTTATTTTCTTTATTAATGAAGTAAAATTCTATTTCAAGAAAAAACAAAAAGTAGGTAGTAAGAAAAATACTTCCAATTGAGAATAGTTCTCCTGTAAATTAGGTTTGATTTAGGGACAATTATCATCACGGAGCGTACAGAATCTCATCCATTTATCTTGAAATTGCAGATAAACACATATCTATCTTCTGCAGTTAGAAACTAGCGGATGTAATGCCTTGGGTACTAAGGGTGAGTTTGAGCAAAGCCTACCATTAACTTGGTCACAGACTTTTAATGGGTCACTTCTAACGCAGACAGTAATCTATAATTTGCATGGCTCTCCCGTACTCCCAGTCGAAGTACGAATTCTTCATTTTTCTCCCTACCTCCGCTCCCTTCCATACACACAAATCTTTCATGCAAAATTACAAGGAAAGGAAATGAATAATTGTGGTGACAGAATCTCATAAACCGTTAGGTTATTTTAGATTATTAGATCAACTTTTAAAGCCTGGGGCGCTAATAGACCCCCCCCCCCCGAAACTGTGTCTTCTTTCTTAAATGATCTAAGATCTCATCGATCGATAGAAGCCTTTCTTTCCCTTCTGAATTATCCCACTTTTAAAATTTCATGTATGCAGCAAAGCCTATACGTATGAGACTTTTAAACCTCAGAACAACATATATACATTCATACAAGTATAATATAAATCAGAAGTTTTTCATGTAGAGCGAAAACACTGAGTTTATATGATATGTTTACATTATATAAACAAACATCAAATATTTGTCGTATGCAAATTCTATGTATAATTTTTTAATATCTAACACAACTATGTGATGTTGAAACACCATTATGCAAATATAAATCATGCGCAAGATGTCATTCTAAGATAATTTCATAAAAAATTAAATCCGATATTAGATATTCGGTTCTAACCTGTTTTGTTTTTATTGAGGCAGAATTGAGACAGAATAATAGAATAGGTTTACTTTCAAAACGATCAAAATAGAGACAACCTCTTTAATGTAAAAAATAGATTTTAGAACGAGATCAAAACAAATTACGGCAAGAAAAAGTAGCTTAACCCGCATGGAAACTATGTCAAGATAACTGTAACGCATCCCAAAGTAAGTAGTCTGAAAGTCTAGCCTATGGGCAGGAATCTGAGCATGACGATCAGAAGTGAAAACAAAATTTGCTTTCTAAAATGGTTAACTTGAAGTTTCATCCTGGAAGATTTAGTTTGGTTCAAGACAAGGATTCTCAACCAGTGTGCCACCGCACTTTAGCCGGCTGTAAAATTTCCAAACTATTCTGAAAATGATTGATGTTATCAGGTGTTATAACGATAGATTAAAATTAAAATAACTTCGTTGAAATCAGTGAACTTATATGCTGCTTTTAATTCTACACTTTAGCAAGAGTTTTGAGATATACGTAATGATAGATTGTTTTGTTAATTACAAAAGTGAGAGCCTGTATTTAAAAATGTGCTACGTATATTGCACTTTGAAGCGCAAACGCTTTGCACACTTTAAAACTTTTGCACCCTTACAATATTTTGTACTGTTTTTTTTATATTTTATGCTGCACTAAAGCCGAGGAGCAAACAAGTATACAAACACAAAATTGGTACCCTGGTACCAATTAACTTGTACCCTGAGTCTTACGCCTCAACGTGCTACTTGCATCTTGAGTGATATGTATGAAGATATAAGATTACATTACATATTATAATGTATTTTAGTTGTGTAAGTGGCAATAAGTTTATGCTTTAATTATAACTTTTGAAGGCGTAAAACTTCAAGAAAGAAAGCGTGGGTTTCGTTTTGCAACTGTCATATATATAATTTTGTTTTGGTTAAGAGTTTTAACTTCTGATTATTAATAATCTGAATATTATTCGAAGAATCAAGTGATAATTTAATGTATACCTATCATTCATCGATAAAGAATAGTGTTCTACGAATGTCTCGAAAAATGAGTACTTATCTATTAAAAGTTTTCTTAAGGTTTTCTTTCATAAGTGTTGCTTAAAAGAGTATTCGAATTTATGTCTATTTGATCTCGAGACAAATTGATTGATTTATGACATTTTTATACAACTTCTGACAGATTCCATGTTTGCAACCTTAAAACAGCTTGGAATCTGTAACACTGCAACGAATAAGTTCTGCCCAATTTTAAGCATTTTCAATTTTCAATATAAAGCTACAGAAAACCAGTTCCAATCAATCATTAAATGAAATTAAAGCACAATTAAATCTTATCGAGTGAGGAAGAAAGTGAAAAGAAAAAAAAAATGAATAGAAAAATTAAAAACCTAAAGGGAGGAGATCAATTAGGGTCAGCTGAAAGCAAAAAATAGAAAGTTTTTCTGGACTATCTCGTTAAGGATGTATCCTGGAAGCGGAATGCCTAAATGCGGCGAACCTAATGATCTTTTAGGCAAGAAGTGTTACATTCTGAATGGGAATGACGCTCAGAGAAAGTTAATGCTGTGTTATTTCCTTTTCGGGTGTGGAGGGTGTTTAAAAGAAAGTGCTTCCTTTGTTCTTTGATGTATGTTCAAGGAAGGTTTACAGAAATGTGAAAAGTGAGAAAGATAGCGTATTGGCATTCCACTATCTAATTTCAATAAGCGTGGAAAGTGAAAAGTTGTTGATTGGATTTTGATGGGAGCTCAGTTTGTTGAAGTGTAGAAATAGTTATTTTTAATGAGATTGATCGAAGCGAAGAGCTTTCCAAACGTAGTTTCCTTAACAACGGCTCAAATCTGATTGTGTGCGGAAGTTTCTCTGACTTAGAACTCAACTGATCCAAATAAAATTTTGTACATAGCTAAAACTAATCATGTTTCACAGGTCATGAAAAAAAAAATCGAATTTTAAATTTCGATCTATGTACTAAAGTATCTGAGGTCAAAGGCCAGATAATGTCAAGTCTATGGAGGGAAAAAAAAAATCGCTCGTCAAACAGAATTTTATATTTGTTTAATATAGCTTGTGCAATTGTACACGTTACTA
Source organism: Amaurobius ferox (assembly GCA_951213105.1). Taxonomy (NCBI): domain Eukaryota; kingdom Metazoa; phylum Arthropoda; class Arachnida; order Araneae; family Amaurobiidae; genus Amaurobius; species Amaurobius ferox. The sequence continues at coordinate 39,334,499 of OX578149.1, read as the reverse complement.
GACTATCTTGTATATTATATATATTTAACATTTTGAGTTTTTACTACTTTAATGAAATATTAAACAGCATATATTAGCAGGGCATCTAAATATATCAGTCACTAAACATTTAGTTAGATGTCTAGTTTCGCTTCAGTTTTTGATTGCGAGAGACAGCCTAGTATATAATTTCCAATATAAGCTGAGTTTTATGGAAATGAAGGAAATAATTAGAATAAGGGAAAACGGGGGGATGTTCTGAAATATGATTCGCGAATCTTAATGTATTTTGTTTTGAAAGAAGGTAAAACACAGACCTCAGAAAAAAAAATACAGTCAACTGAAATTAGTAATTTCATTATAGATGAAAAAGTATAATGTTTAAGTGACATAAGCTGTTCGTCTTTCAAAATTACTAGCCAAATAGTTTTTCTTGGTAAAATCTTAAAATAGTGCGAGAAGTATGAGCAAGAAATGAGTCGGAAAATAATCTTTCCGATGTCAAGAGGCTAATTAATCAGGCATTCATTATCTTGATTAGCAACATCCGAAAACGCACAAATTGTAGATGCAGTAAGGCTACTTATTATCATATCTAACAATTTGAGTAGTCTATGGAAACCAACCATTGTCCCAAAAGCAAAATACAGTTATGACCAAGCGTAAGAGCGGTGATCTTTAAAATCAGAGTGTGGCGATATATATGTATTTAAATCGTTTAGCCATACAAGATCGTTATGAAACTAATTAGAATTTGACCAAAAATTGAACTAAGGGATTTACAAACATATTATAATTCAAAGAATGCCGGAAAATGTACAAGATGAATATTTGAAGCTGACAATATTGAAGTCATGTGTGTGTGTGGTGGTGGTGTAGGTATGTCTTTGTAGGGGTTGTCACAAAAATAAAGGTTTACTTTTGAGGGTGTGCGTTCTTGCGTCTTTTTTATTCTTTTATATTTTTACTGGTTTAAATATACGTATAACATTTTAAGATATCTAAAATTTCGCTACGAAATAAACCAGAATTTGCAACCTTTTGAATTGATTTTGAAAAATGTTTTATGGAAATGAAATTGGGTCTTTGGGGTCTTTATGTTTAGTTGGGTCCCGAAGCTTAAACTGCATAGCTTTATAGTAAATCAGCCGCTGTATTACACTCTCAGTTAATTAATAATAAGTTTCTCTATTCGCCGACTTCCACAGTATAAATAGTGGACAGTGCAGTGTGGCTGCCCGTGAGTAATTTGCGCAGGACTCATCATAAAATGACATAAAATACAGAAATTACAGATCGTAAAAATGCACATATCTCCATAAAATACAAAACTTATTTTCATAAAAAGATTTATAAAAGAAAACTGTTTTTTTTCAGGTCCTCATGTTTGGTTGGCGATATCTGCAACTGTATTTCTCATTCACTAATTAATAATATCTTTTTTATTCACTACTGATTAAAATTCCATAGAATTTTATTCAGTAGTGAATAAAAAATATATATTCCATAGAATCAATACTGCTCTTACTGTGGAAATCGTTTACTTGACGCAAGACTTGATATTTACCATTTGACTAATCAAACCTTTTAGAAACAGCACAATAATTTGTATATTATAGCAAAAAGTACCCAATTTTTAATGCGACATGTATAAGCTAGGCTTTAGATCAGTTGAAAGTAGGAAATAATGAGTTTAGCCTTTCTTGAAATGTGCTATGCTGAAGGGGGAAATGAAAGTGAAACGTGCAGTGTATAACGAGTGGCCGACACGGTAGAAAGTATTTTGGGCCATAAAACTATCCTCGGAATCGAAAGCATATCCGGGTGACGAACCTAATTTCGGTTTCAAAGCATGGGACCCCAGAACAGGTTGCTTTGGGGCAACAAGCACTTCAGGTTATTCCGAATCCAGGCCAAAGAAGGTGGATTTTCGCAGTCGATACGCGGTTATTAAACAGCACTTGTAATTGGGAAATGTTTCCACTTTTAATTTTTTGACCAGTCGCCTTTTGTTTCGAAACTGGCTGGTCGTGGTTATTGTTTTGTCGTGAATTATGTCTATTGTCTACGGGCCATTATACATCGGCAGTTTTGAAAGGTTAACTGGTTGGGTCAAAAAAAGTATTACAAATCATGCGTGTGTTTTTGACAGCGGTAGGTTTTAAGTCATGAAAGGGTTTGAATTCTTGATTGGAAATTAAACAGATGGAAGTAGGTCATACAAGTGCGTTGTTTCGGGAGCTGTAAAAAATGGTGCATTTTTAACCCGCTATCGATGTTTTTATTTGTTGGCTTTGCATCATTACATTTTCTTGAGAATCCTTTGATATCTGCAATGTTGTTCATATAAGTTTTATGTTGTAATATTAAAACATTAAATAAATAGCAAAGTATAATGCAATTAAAGCCAATAATTAAGGCACTGTGACTAAATAGACAAATACGGACTACGAAAATTATAATAGCTTTTTTGGCTTATTTCTAAAATCAGGATGGTTTAATAAAACTAAACATACAACCAAACCTTAATTAAGCGCAAAGTTTGGCACTTGGTCAAGAAATTTTGTATTTATCGTAGTAATTTTTCATAAAATTTTAGAATTGCGATCTACTTTTGGAATGTATTATTTCATTGCAACGACTGGATAAGCAGGAGGTAACATGAAACGTATACATTTAGTGGGCGCTTAGATTTTCAATTTGTATTCACCAACGCAATATTCAAGTGAAATTCTTATTTGTCAAATGTACAAAAATGCAAATTACATGATAACGAATGAAGATATCATAACGGTGTTGAAAATTTAAGTGTATATTAAGAAATTACATCAAATTGCCTCATTACTAACCAATTAAGTTTACCTTATATTTATTTCACTTTCCGCACTCAAAATGGGAGCCTTTGGCAAAGAAATAATGAATGTGCAAACAAAATTGATTAGTAAGTGTATGTGTGGGGAGAAGCGTCATTCAAATTTTGCTTCGGCAGTTCTACATTTTCATAAATATTACCAATTATTTATGAGTCACCGAATATCCTGCCCATTCTTACGACGAAAGTGAAATTTTTACGGAAACTCCTCTCATTGACAGAGCACCGAGGGCGATCCCATTATGCTAATTTTGTTTTCTGGGAGCTACTTTTTACCCAGAAGCCCTCTCTTTCATTTGCAGTGCCCATGCTATACAATACTGTAAAGACTCACTCAACTTGATACTCGCAGATCTTTCTGAATCAACAATACGCCTTCTACAATGACTAACATCATCATCATTCCGCCTCAAAGACTAGCGGTTTCTGACACTACAGGTGACACCCAAACTCTTTTCAAAGTGTCTACTCCACCTACCTCCAGACCTACTTAACCACAATATTTTGATTTATACATTCAATGAATAGAAGTGAAGAGCGACACCTCATGTTGGCAGACTATTCACTCGATGTCCTTCTTGAAGGTGAAAGGGTTTTGCATAAAGGTATCTTCATATTTTTTAAACTTTAACCGCCTCCATTGTGGTTATTTAGGAAGTAATGATAAATTTACAGCTCTGGCTGTCCATAAGCAATAGCAAAGCCACCTCTTTCCAGGTGTTGTTGTTGTTGTTGAGACCCAGACCGTCCGACCTACCAGAAAGGTGTAAGGTAACTGTTTGGACGGCCGGGAAGTGCCATCCAATTCAGACCGGAACCCAGTGGGGGAGGCATCCACAGGGATCGTACCCTTATTCCCCTACCACCAACTTTTCGGAAGGACTTACGGATCCACATGTTTAACGTGATCGTACTCCGCGTGAACACGGCGGCAGTTTTGTCAGTGGCGGGAATTGAACCTGGGCCTACCGAGTGCAATTCTCGCGCGCTAACCACTGGGCTACCGCGCCCCTCTATCCAGGTGTAAAGGATGTCACATAGTGTCTACCGTAATCAGTGGTTTTAGTATAAGTGATCATTGCTATTCTAAGTTTTTAAGGGTTCTGGATTTTTTTATTTTATTCGTCAATCGAATTACGAAATGCAATTTTTATTCAATAAATGCGATCATCTATATTTTAATGGCGAAAGCAAGTGTAGATTTTAAGATAAGATTATGTGTCGATTTTTGTTATTTATTTAAGGTGAATAAGAATACTTCAGTGTACATTTCATGTAGATAAGAGAATGAATCATGAGACTGTTTGTTGCATGTGGACACAGGAAGCGTGAGGACTTTCTATAACATAAATCAGAAAATAATCTCGGCTCTAAATGGTTATTTACTTTAGCCATAGGAATATGTGAAATAGGAATGTGGGCTTACATCAAACTCTACTTTTGAAATATCTCAATGCTGCATAGTGTTTGTCCTTCTTCTAATCAGAAATAGATGGCTGTGTAGGGTTTGGGAGTTTCCAGTGTATATTTAAATTAAACTTTGGAAAACTAATAATTTTAAAGTGTACTTTTACGTGTTAATCAAATGTTTATATTTTGTAAGTGCATCTATTTAATTATTTTGCGCATACATATTTTTGATGCAAGTACACTCAATTTGGTTACAGTATGTATATGGGGATGCTTATGATGGAACACAAACACCATTTTCTTTTCAATCAGTAACTCCTCCTTAAAAATTGTTTTCCTCCACATTATAATTATTTTATTTTCCCCTTTTCCCCTCCTTGAAGCCTATTTTATTTTCAGTTTGTGACGGTTGTTGAATGACGCGCATCCATATCCATTAACCGCATTTTTCGATGTCATCTCTGCGACACCACCCTTTGCTTCGCTAACCGCAAATTCCAATTTTTTTGCTCCCGGGGCGATCTTTCCATCAAAACAAGATGCCTAGTGAACCATTTAATTGCCACTACTTGTTTTTAACATTCACGAAACCCATCATCGAATCTGAGTGGATCACTGAGGTCCGCCCCCTTGTTGAGCAATATCCCCAGAGTAAGGATCTCATGACCGCTAAGCTTGACCTTTACAGCATATAGAAATCGCGATGGCCTTGCACATCAAGGTAACCTTTTCAAAGTCAAATTCCGAGGGTTCTATACCCTTTTGAAACCCGCGTAGAGGCACATGATTTACATGTACTATGCATGATGCATCGCTCTTCTTGGAAATTTGAATTGCAAACCTCCTGTCAAACGAGATAGCAAATGTGTGACGTGAATTTTTTTTCAATTTTTTATCGAGGGTTTGTGTCATTTTGAACTCCAAAATATTTCTTATTCACGAATATGGTAATAAATGACTAGATCACGATTATGGCAAATCATATTACACGAAACAATGGATCTAATTTGATCTCCTGAACCCCAAAGAACAGTGATCATCCCAACTATCTAAAGCCTTGCTCTCATGTATTTCTATGCTTACTTTTACTAAAATCATTGGAAAACTGAGAAATTTTCACAGAATTTGTGAAGATTTTGACAGCCGGAACGTAACTCGTAACAAGTATTTAGTTTTGACTGTTTCTCCAATTACAATTCATCTAACTGACGTCAGGGTAAAATAGTCGGGCGATATATCAGCAACAAGTTCTTCAGAAGAACACTATATCTATTGAAGGCATTTATCAACACAAAAAATATTGAAATGCCCCATTTTCCTTGGTACACTAAGTTTTAAGTACTGGCAATTAACATTGCAAACATTTTTATTGTCACTACAAAACATTTGTTACAGGAAAATCATTTCGCTTAAAACTATTTTAATGAGTTCTTGAACTAATAAACTGCATAATTTGTTACGTATGAACTCTCAAAACAAACCTCCGCCCATTTGCGTTATCTTAAGGTTGAAGTAAGTAATTAACGAGAAAGAAGTAAAAGGTAAACGTTGGTTTTCTTTAAAGGAAAATAGGTTAAACAACGGAATCGGAATGCTTATGTTATTATGCATTAACTAGTCATGGCAACACGTTCATCAAGGCAACTAGCTGTTTTTTAGAATAAAAGAAAGTTAGTGGCTTTATGTCTGGATTTTATCAACGCAGTCAGTTGTAAAAGCTTCCGAGTTGTATTATATTTACCCTTGACGCCTAATGAGGTCATACTACCTACAAAATGTTTTCTTTAGGGTATGCAACACCGTTACAGGCTACACCCATCCGGTCAACGTTCTATAACTGGGACTCCTTGGTGACGGGCATGTTTTGTCAAAAGGATATCTCGCAATAAACCTTCGTGACGACACTCCAGGGTTTACCATAATTTGAAGATATCGCCTTTTAATTTATTTCTGGGAGATTGGCAGCGTCATTTCTCGTGATGTTCCATATTTCTAAATAAAATATCTATTGGAATTCTTTTAATTAAGAACAAATTGGGACCACCTTGCATTTTGTCTTCTGCCAAGAGGTACGAACCCGAGGTTCATGATTTGCGAACCTCTCAATACTCGCTTTGTTTCTTTAGTATGGTTCGGATTTAAATTTTTTGCAAAGACAATTGGACTGTAGAATTCTCATTCAAAACTCACCATGCAAATTGCTTCCCTATAACCTACACTAATTTCTTCACAACTTTCCATATAGGGGCGCGGTAGCCCATTGGTTAGCGCGCTGGAGTTGCACTCGGTAGGCCCGGGTTCGATTCCAGCCACTGCCAAAACTGCCGCCGTGTTCATGCGGAGTACGATCACGATAAACATGTGGGTCTGAAAGTCCTTCCGAGAGGTTGGTGGTAGGGGAAGGAGGGTACGGTCCCTGTGGATGCCTCCCCCACTGAGTTCCGGTCTGAATTGGGTGGCACTTCCCGACCGTCCAAACAGTTACCTTACACCTTTCTGGTAGGTCGGACGGTCTGGGTTTCAACAACAACAACTTTCCATATGTTTATAATATTGAATACTAGACAATTGAGCCGTTATGAGTATGCATTGAATGATAACCAAGTTGAAAATGGTTGAATACAAATTTTCAATATAATTCTTTTCGATTAATCTACTCCTTGGACAGCATGGTACTCTTCAGTCTTATTTGATGATATTATAATCTACTTATACCTCTTAATTTACAGTCATAACAGTGGTAGTAGTTTTTCTTTTTGACATTTTGAATATAGAGAATATTTCATGTTGGATGCAATTCAATTATTGAAGTCATGATGCTTTTCTACATAAAAGTTGTTTCGTTTTAAGTGCATGAAACTAAAGTTACTAATTCCAACACGGCGGTTTACCGTTGGAAAGAGTGTTCTTTGATATTTCCGTTATCATAATGGAAATCATGTTATCATAATGGAAACTTAATAATATTATTGGTAGTCCGATTTGTGTGAATATCGCTCGAAATCGTGCTAAAACATAATGTAACTAAAAACTAAATTTAATTAAAAAAAAATATTGCACTTTTCCAGGTCTTGTAGTACCTGCGTACCAAATTTCATGGCCGTACTTAGATTTACCACTACAGACCGCATACACAAAGGTACAAGCAGAAACACAGGCATCTTCATTATGTATGACAATATGTTAGAGAAGATCATTCAATATTGATCTTCAAAGGTCATGTTCAACTTTAGGCATTCAAATTTTCTTATTTGAAGCAGCATTGGTTTGCTAGGTAGAGTTAGAGAACCAGTGAAAGGAGCGAATTTTCTACTGTGATCAGTTAGGACACAGCAGATGGTATACTGATAAAATATTGGGTAAGATAAATTCTGATTCCTGTATAATTTTGAACTTAGACATCATTGAGAACATTGTTTTATCATTTAATAAGTGAAGATGGGAATTATATAAGGAGTGGCAGTATAAGATTTAAATAAACTAAATAAAGAATGACGTAAATACAAATATTTCATTATTTGCCAGACACATGTTTTAGGTTTTCAGCTTGTGTGTTCGGAAGAAAATGTGTCTGGTCGTACAACTGGAAATTTAGCTTCCACGGCTTGCATTGAATGTTGGATGTGATAAAAACTACCTGAACAAATAAGGCTTATTTTTGGCACTGGATCAAACCTAATTTTTGAGACAGAGATTTCAAATAATTATCACAACAAATAATAGGAAAAAATAATATTCAAGAGGAAAACCGACTGACTAAACAAGTGTGTCCCTCATTTCTGGCGAATTTCTCAGAAAACAAAAGAACCGTTTCCACCTGGCTAAGTGCGTTTTAATCACCTGTGCAAACAAGGTCCGAACCCCTGTTCATTAAAGTTGAAGTTTATTCCTGGAGGCGGCAAAATGAAAACCATGGAGTCAAAGCTATAGGCTATGCTATTAGAAAACAATGATTTGTAATGCAAGGCTAGTCATGACTGGAGTGGATTCGCTTGAGTAGGCATACAAGGGTGATTTCTGCAGGTTCAATTTCGTGTCTTTTCTTTATCTAGAATCGGTGTTTCGAGGATAATTGTTGCCTATCACATCCTTATTGGGCCTCAAGAGTTTTGGCAGGCTATTGAGTGAATGTGATATCCAAAACCTAGATTCGAAGCAGCTTGACATTGCTGGCACGGATTGTTGTCTATCAGAAAGGAAAATGTGTAGATGAGAACAGGTTTGAAAGAGAATATCCCAGATATTTTTTTAAGTGCAAACTTCAGGGTTATTTTTTCAAATTAGCCATTCCATATTTTAAGAAACCATACTATAGTCACAACATATTTCACTTCAGAATTTCACTTTGCCTCAAAATAAAATGGATAGGAATTTTCTAGGATTCACGAAAAGCTGCCAATATTTCCTCTAGAGTTGTTTAATTTTTGACCTTGGGAGTGTTTCCTATCGAAGACTAAAAAATGAATTTACAATTTTGTATTTCCTTAAGAAAAATAATTGATGAATATTGAATTAGATAATTATTAAAAATTAAAGACGATTTAAATTAAAAAAATATGATGCACATGTAATAAAAAATGGAGGGATGATAGTTTTATTTGTTAATTTTTTGTTAGTACGTACATGGAGACTTTATAGACTAAACTTTGAGGACACATTTTGTTCATTATGTATGTTTCCTTTTGAAGCACTTTTTTGTATCAAATCTGTGTAATATGTACTCAATGCTTGACTTTGCATGAGGAATGATTTTTAACATGGCACTAGCCATTTACAGTGACTCTGAAGATGAACTGTTAAAAATCATGTAAAATGCAAATACATACGCTCTCTAAATAAATAAGCTTTGTAGGCTCCAGGGGCGAAACACAACAATGTCAAATGTTTAGAATCAAATTCAAATTTTGGTTAGTTATACTGACTTTTTGAAGATATGCTTTAAAAATTCAGATAGTCTATATAGACAAATTTAGAATTTAATTCTGATATTTTACATTTTTGTGACTAGTGGTAAGGATATGTGTGTGTGTGTGTAAAAATTAAATTGGTATGGTGTTAATACTCTCTCAGGATAGTCTAGGAAAATATTTGAAGTTTGTTTTATACATACATATTTTATGGTATAAAATATTTATCGTTAGTAAAAAAAGCGTAATGTGAATAGTTCTTTGTATTAAAAAATCAAAGGGAGGAGAATAATTTAAAATATTTATGCAAAGTGTCGGAATATATACGAAAAGCCAATGAAATTAATGCAAGTTCGCAAGTTACATAAAAAGTGGGTTAGCTCCTGACGGTTAGCTGTCAGTTAGCACAGTCAGAATATATATATATATATATATATATATATATATATTATATATATATATATATATATATATATAATTAGAAAGATATAATAATAACTAATTCCAAGTAATTCCGAAATATTAAAATAATAAAATCGTCAAGGCAGTTAAACCACGACTACCATGCTGAAAAAAGAAATGAACAGCTATAGCTTAATTTGAAGTTAAATAGATAAGATTCATCGTCAGGTCTGAGGATCTAACTAATTAACACAAATATATGCTTGTTTCATATATATATATATATATATATATATATATATATATATTTATTTATTTATTTCGAATCCACACCATTGATATTTGTTGATTATCTTAAGCTGTATGACTAGAAATAAGCATTTAATTTTTCTCATGATGGTTAATTCCTTATTTAACACTTATTTTTAATTTGTAGGCATACTTTAAGTTAGGGTTTTTGAGTTATAACTTCTCTCTATTCTATCATTGGTATTTCATATATATATATATATATATATATATTAGTTTGAAAGTCCAATGAAAGAATAGTGAGAAGCTGTAACTCGAAAAACCTAACTTTCTAATAAGCTTACAAAATAAAAGTATAAATCTGCAAATCTAATATATATATATATATATATATATATATATATATATATATATATATATATATATATATATATATCCCTGGTGCTAGTTGATCGCTAGGAGCTAACCCACTATTTTGAGTAACTTGCATTAAAATGATAGATATTCCCTTGGTTTTTTGTTGAACGCATAAAATGATATAGGGAGATGAAATAACGCATCTCCGATCGGTGTCAGCGGCATTGACAATACATTTTGCACACGCTCGTTGACGAATGCCAGTAAAATATTGAATGCTTTGTTCAATTTAACCGGTCGTAAATGCCATTAGACGCACTTAATGTTCATCATTGGCCCCCCAAAATAAATAGCGACCGAGAAATGAGCCATTTTACCGTGAAACATGTTTCTCCAGTGCGACAAATGAAACAGCTCGCATTATATCTTTTTAGTACTGTAGTTAAAAGTGAATACCGAATTACGATAAACATTCATGTATACTCATGGTTATCAAGGTTCTCTACTCATGACTACCCTCTTGCACTCGGAATTCGAACCCGACTGTTCTGAACATTATTACGCTGACCACTCGGCCATACAGGGAGGCTGTAATAAATATAATCTATTAATTGAATAATAATTTTAGTGTGTTTTAATTAAAGGAAAATCATAAACGGGTTTGTCATCATGGTGGTGGTGGTAGTGTGTGTGTATGTGGAGGGGGTAAACCAAGGTGTCACGAGTTTCTCTAAAACTGTGTTTTGCTACACTGAAAAGCATGCAGGGATCCCTTTCAGCTGTCAGGGTCCTAACTGACCTCTTAGTCTAAAAATAGGATTACGAGGAAATCGAAATAGAAAATATATGTTTATTAGTGTATGGTAACACTCTTCCAGGGATTTGCATAACGACGCTGATCAAGCGATTAGTATAAAACCTTCTTGCTCTCTAGATTTGAAGACTATTTTTTTCTAGACTAGATTTGCATATGCCGCATGCGTAGCACTTCTACCCTGGCTCTTATAACCTAGCCTCAGAACTTTATCAGCATCATTCGTATTTCGGATGCTGCCTGCACGCGCGTTATGATGTAGTTCTATTTTAACAATGTACCTGTAAATATAGTTAGTATGTTCTTGTAAATAAATCTATGTTTCATGCTTGCCGCTGTAATGGATACTCTTCAACATCGCACTTTCGCCTTATGTATGGCCCTTCGCCATAAGTGTAGTTCTCAAATTGAAAATGTCCATTTAGCAGAGATTTTTAGTGTTTTAAAGAAAAAGAGGCTTTCAGGGTAAATCATGGAAACTCCTTGTGTGGCCGGAGTAGTGCAGATGATAGCATAACTGAGCATAATCTAAACGCTTCGGGTTCGATTATCGGTTCCGGCTGATTACATTTTTGATGCAAAATTAGGATCAATACTCCACAGAATCTCTTGTTAAAATTTGTTTTGCTTGAATTATTTTTTCATGCAAATTTAAATAATTACTTCTACACGTAAATGAGACCACACTTAAATATTGCTTAGCAAAACTTCTAACACACTACATTATAAACTGAGTAAAGGGAGATTTCAGTTTTATTTACGAAAATTTGCAATTTTAGTTTCTTATTCATGCAGTCAACGGGATTTTGATCAATTGAAATTTTCCTCATTTACTGATACCATTTTCTTGAAACATTTCTTTGCCTCCGAAGTTAAAAAATGGTCGGAATTCAATAAATGTTTTTTTTTTTTTTTTGTGTTTCACCAACACAAGGCAAACCAGCAGTAACAAAAAAGATCTAGAGAAAACATTCAAAGACATTTCCTTTATTAAAAATGAATTGTTAGGATTTCTCATCTTCACACTGCAATTAAGCAGCAGAACAGAAAAATAAAGTTATTAAACAACCTTTAAAACATGAACCAAGAAGGAAAAGCCTTATATCTAGGTCACTAAACCACGAAAAAATCCTTTACGGGATATAAAACCTGTACAAACTGGATCTTTAAAGGAAAGAGGGAAACAAAAAGTTAGCACGTAAGAGAACAAAAAAATTTGCACCCATGTTTTCCCCCTCCCCCTCAAAAATTTCGAAGTCTTACCGCAAACGGCATTCAATTGCACAAGGTCGGAAACTTGTCGCATAGGGATAATATTATTGGGATTTCTCTGGAACAAACTAATATGTTCTCGAAGTCACGAAACTGGTTAGGTGACCCAGATATTGAAGTCTATGTCACTCTCTATTACTTTTACCTCCTTCGACATTTTTTTTTTTTCGTGTGTGTGTGTGTGTGTGTGACAACGCACGCTTATGAAAGTGGTATCATTAAATCAGGTTGCAAATTTCATGTCGCCAGGAAGATTGAGTGATATGAAAATGACGCTTCGATGGATAACATTTAATTTTTTTTTCTGCTTTGTGGATGGCGTTTATGTCTGATTCTAGAATTTTTTTTTTTATTCTATTTTATAGGTGTTGCAATTTTGGTTGGGGGAAAAAAAATGTTTCGCATTAAAAAACAATTTTGGACAGGTTCTAAATATTTCACAAATTTAATAGATAGCGATCGGCTTACCTTAGATCCCAAATTGGGCTACCTCACTCAAACATACTTCCTAGCAAGCTGATAGTTACAAAAAAATTGTAGTTGCAAAATTTTGAATTGAAGGAGTAGACAGTAGATGTTAAGTATTTTGCCAGTCGGGATGGTGCGAAATAGCCCAGTTTTAGATCTAGAATTCACTACTGCGAGATGTAATAAAAGAACAAACGTTAGTCATTGAATTTGAACTGAGAGAAATATCGCATAAAATAAATTTCGTGGAATTTCCCCAAGATAACTCTTTCTTCAACAACCCTTTGGCAGAATCATACCATTTTAAGTCCTCTTTCATATAGTTTATTAACAATGTATAATGCAACTAGAGCTGAATAATAATAAATGTACTATTAATAAACGTGATGGAGAATATGTTTGAATAGACATCTTTTATAAATTTATCCGATTATGTATCTTGAAAAGACCTTTGAGATTGTTAACGTTGTACTTATACATGTTAATGTTTCTTATACATTCCATTGTCATTCACTAGTTTTAATGATCTTCATCGTAAATATATGTTTGCACTGAAATTTAATAATTGTATGCTTTAAAATTTAACCCAAACACATAAATAGCATAGTATACAATTTTTGCTTACAATGAACAAAATATATATGACCAAATTTCTAGGAAGAAAAAAAGTTAAAACATAAATCAAAAGAACCATTCAGAAAATGACAATAAAATATTAATTATTTTTATCGAAAGATATGTCAGCGTTAATATATAGAATTTAAGGGTTTTCAAATAGGAAAGTTTGAGTTTACTTAATTATTATACAGAAGCACATAAATCTGAGCACTTTTCCAGCTTATTTCACCGGTTTTTGCAATGCAGTAAACATTTACATAAAGCTATTACAAAAATAAACATAATGCAATAATGAAATTTCAAAGTAATAAAACGAATTACATATATTAAAGTTCAAGAATAAACATTTCTGAGCGAGAGAGCAGTAATAAAATTTAGAGTCTTTAGAATCAATACAGTAATTATTTTAAAATGCAATAATTTTGCGATCGTTCTTTTTAAAGAAAGTTACATATAAAAAAGTGAAAAAAAAAAGTTAAAGTTACATTAGCAACAAGCAGTGAAAGTTATAACGTGCAAATATAGTCATTTAAGTTAAATCATGTATTGATCATGATGAAGGAATAATTTAATCTATTGGAAATGCGAGTTCTTTCAGTTAAAATTTATACTAGGTTGTTTCTCTCGACTTGAAACTGAAACGAAGCAGATTATAGCCACATGTTTAATAACTGAGACGTTTATTTCATGAAAGTAGTAAGAAGCTCAAAATATTAAATCCAATATATTACATATTAAATAATTAATGTACAAGACATTCTAGTAACGTGTACACTCATACAAATTATACCAAATAAATATAAAATTCTGTTTAGCGAACGAATTTTGTCTTAAATAATTTTTTTCCAAAGACTTAACATTACCTGACCCTTGACCTCAGATGCCTCAATACATATATCGAAATTTGAAATTCGGGATTCGTCATGACTTAAAACATGATTAGTTCAGGCTATGTACAAAACCTTGTTCGAATAGGCTGAGTTTTACTATGTCAACGAAACTTTTGAAACTTTTACGCACAATCAAATTTCCCGGCCGTCCCAAAAGCTGCTCTATATCCTAGGATGAGTTGGACGGTCTGGGTCTTCAACACAATTAGATTTCTGTCATTCAAATTGCTGCTCATGCTTTAGGGTAAGTCTGTGGTCTGGGCTTTTAATGCAATCAGATTTGAGTAAGAAAGTTGCGTTCGAAACTCGCTTCGCTACAATATAATTGCACCTTATAAGCCAAAATAGATTATATTCAGCAAAGAGTTATTTTATTAAAACACACTAAACAATCTCTCTTCACCACCCTATAACTCTTTTTTTAGATAAAGTTTACTGCAGCTATAAAAAATTTGCTCAGACGTTGTTTGAATAAATCTGAAAAATAAAAACTTTGTTAGACACGGTATACAAAATTGAATAAAGGTATCAATCGATACATATCGGTCGATATAAGGCTCTTAAAAAGAAGCCTCTTTCGTAAGAATAAATGAGAGGGACAACCAATACCAACAAAGGTAGTAGGACAGACGTGTTCTTGCCTTTGTTGGTACTGGTGATCTCTCCCATTTATTATGACAAAAAGGGATATTTTATTGTCTGTTAAACCTTAAAATACCTGTATTCAACCTTGTATGCAATGTCTAAAGTTTTTATTTCTCAGATTTTCTGCGACTGTTTCGGTTAGGATTATTTTTTCAGCACCAAACCTTTTGATGTGTTTGCAAGTTGATTATTCTAAAATTGCATGTTTGATAAATAAACATCATAACAGCGAAACAGGCTGATGGATAGTTATAGAATGTTCAAAGCGAGTAATATTTTACAATTCACTATAAATGCGAAATAAAGATATCTAAGCTAAATTTAATAATACTTATGAAATATAGATGGCAGCACTACAAGTTTGGAGCAGCATTTGAAAGAGGGACTGACAGAAAATATTTTTAATTTTAATAAATAAATAAAAAAGTGTAGATTAGTAAAATTAAGTTTCAGTTAATGATTAAGTTACTTAACCTTCTTAATGTTTATTTTTACATATGACTTAATATGGCATAAGCGGTTTTCAAAACTTTTATTAGATTCAAACATAAATAGGACTTTGCAGAATATATGCTTGGTTTTGATCGGAAATTTTAATACATAACAAAGCAGTTTATAACTACCAACATTTCAAATAGATAATTTAAAAAAATTGCATAAAATACGATTTAATATTTTCAGGTATCCACTTTGATAAAGATATTTTTTTATTCCTTGAGGAAAAAGCTTTTAAAAGCTTTTCATCATACTTCCATACTTAAGAGCTTCGGAATTATAAGAAATAATATATTAAAGTGCACGAAGTAAATTATTTTTAATCCAAAGCCCCTGGGAATTTTTATTACTGAGATCGCAACCAATTCTGGAAAATTTCTACATATATTTATTACTTACCAACAGCAGTTAATGCAACAAGGAGCAGAAAGGCGTTCATCTTCAGCTAAATTAGTAATTTCCCAAGTTTAAAAAGCGTGGTGGAAGCGTAAAGTTGCCGAACGTTCTTTCTCTTGCGAGCGTTCGTAGCAAAAAGGTGGACGGTAACTTGCAGCAGACAGTTTTTGTAGCGGCTCAGCTTCAGCCATTCACTTCGACCGTGACCTAGCCTCGCACCAGCGCGCCGAATGGTGGCCTCAAAGCGCACGAAAAATGTTGTCTGGCGCTTTTGGAGAGAGTTGAATTTCTTTTCAGATGTGAAATGATTCAAATTCTTAATATGCAGATGAAAAAAAATAGTATATAAAAAAATATTGTCCCTTCTCATATAGTTCGTGGAAGATACCGCTTCTGAAATTCAAGGAATGATACATATCTCAACAGGGAAAGCATAGCACTGCATTTTAAAAACAAGATATCTGCTCGATTTTCTTCTACATTCATATTGTTTAGGTTCACTTGCATAACTTTAGGTACATTTATCAGAAAAGTAAATTTTTCTGTTTTATGAATTTCGTTCAAGTTATGTAAGTTAGCAACACACACGCATACATTGACACTAACATAGATACACACACACAGACATACATACAGGTATCGCCTCAAAAGCATTCAAACTCAACTCAAAACTCGGATTTGAATTTTCGATCCCGTTACAATATTTTCCCTATAGATGATAATATATATTTAGGGAAAGTAATTAAGAATTTTTTTCACATGTATAAGGTTGATATTAGGATCGCTCTTCCATGGCAGGTAGTTCCATTCACGGACCGGTTTCGAAATTAATATGCGTTCGTTAGCATGGTATATACGATACCTGCAATCGCAGCCAGAAAACTTGCTATGTTCTATAATTTTGTGAATCTCTATAGGAACCGACAAACTCACCCTCTCACAATCTATGTATCGGCTATTCCAAACTGATAAGAACATAATTATTGCAAAACTGGTCCATGTATGTTATTATCTGTAATGGGAACACGATTCTAACTTTACAGACGCCCCTACAAACGGGTACTGTGATTATAGGGTGACATTATTTATTCTTGGTCCTATTTTTGGAATATTTCAATAGGTACATTAGGTTTTTAGAAAAATTTGACAGTAAGAAAGGAGTGGCTACGAAAATATAGTCTTTGGCATCATTTCGTGGCCTCTAAAGAATTTGATATGCATTTTTTGCAGTAAATCGGCATTTGTACTTCACGTTAACCCTTTTTCTGCGTTAACTAAATTCTTTTGTGTTAACATTTTGCTTAAAATGAGTAAATATACATTAAAATGAATTGGCTTACGCGAAATGTAAGGACTAAGCATGCATTTCGCGTAAATCGATATTTTGCTTTTTTTATTTTCGCGTTATGTGGTTTTCATTATATTTTTTTTAATGCATAAAATATATAGTTTTTCAATATACTCACTTTTTATAACGTCTTTTAAAAGTAGAAAATAAATTTTTCCACTTGAAAATTTTAACGATTTTGATCTGCAAACTTAAAGTGGGCTGTTGAGAACAATTTCCAACATAATAATTGTTGAAATCTATATGTAATCAGCCACTTTGTAATCAATCACCTTTATTGCCTATCTGCATTCTGATTATATATAAATTTCAACAATTAATATATTGGAAATTATTTTGAATCGCCCACTTTGAATTTGCGGACCTTAATTGATAAATATTTTAAGTAAATATTATCGACTTTTTAGGACTTTATTAAGTGGTTATATTAAAAAATATTTTATTTTAGATTTTTAGTTTAAAAAAACTTTATTTAAATTTTTAAATTTTAAATATTATTTTAAATAAATTTTTCATTTAAATCATAAAATTAATAAGTTACCTAACTATAAAATGTCATAAAAAAATCCAATGAATTTTAAGCTGTGTGGAAACGTGGATTGCACAGACACACACAGACGTTGCACATAAAATAGTTAATTCGTGTCAAGAAATGCTCAAAATGGTTATAACCGGCGAAAATTCAATTTCGAATTTTCGACCGTGTTCCTTATACATTTACTACGTATTACAAGGTAAGTGAAAAACTGAAAAAGTTTTGTAATTTTAAGATCTGATTTCGCAATTCTTAGTTCAATTACATTAGTAAAATAATTTTTTTCTTGTAAAATAAATCGAATAAATGAACTTCTATTATTAGTATAGCAACTATGTTAATGCTAACGTCATATGAACCCCGCCCTTTTCCTCATTACATGCATAATCTACAGGGTGATTATAATTAAAGTTCCCGGTTTGAAAATGGTCTCAAATAAAAAGCACTGGTCAGAATGATTTGAAATTTTGCGTGAACACTAGTGGAGCAATGGAATTTTGTTTGGTGAAGAAAAAAACTGTAGTGCAAAAATTCGCCGCTAGGAGAATAATTGGCGCTTTACTACACTAGAATGCAATACAGAAGTAATAAACGTTGACTTACTCATTGGCTAATGACGTAATAAATGTTCAATATGTTGTCCTTCGCATTCTGAAACAAGCTGAAAGCGGAAAATTGCGTGTACAACAACAGATTTGAGTGTTTCTGTAGAGATGTTGTGGATGTGATGCGTGATGCTAGCTTTTAGTTCCGCTGAATTGGTAATGTGTTCATTAAACACCACATTCTTCAGGTGGCCCCAAAGCCAAAAATCACATGGATTGAGGTCAGGGGAACGTGCTGGCCATCTTACAGGAAAATGGCGGCTGATGATTCTGTCATCTCCAAAATGACTGCGAAGTAGCCCCTTCACTGGTTTTGCGATATGTGGTGGAGCCCCATCCTGAATTAAAATAGTGTTATTGATACACTGATGCTCTTGCAGTGTGGGTATAACGTGACTTTTCAAAAGACGTTCATATCGATGGCATTGACAAAACAGGTAACGGGGCCCATGAGGACCAATTTCCTCAAAAAAGAAAGGCCCGATAATAAACCTGCTGTAAATACGCACCACACAGTGACTTTGGGGGAATGAAGAGGCACCTGGCGTAGTTCCTGTTGATTTTCGGTTGCCCAGATTCTGCAATTTTGCGTATTAACAATTCCGTGGAGATGGAAGTGTGCTTCGTCAGTCCACAAAACGTTCCAGGGCCATTCACCGTCCACTTGTATCTGAGCCAGAAATTGAAGTGCGAACATTTCACGTGCAACATTGTCCGCAGGTAGCAACTGTTGAACATGAGTCAGTTTGTAAGGATAACATTTCAAAATGTGTTTCAAAACTTTTTTGCACCGTACTGGAGGGTACGTCTAATGATCGGGCAATTCCACGTGCACTCGTAGATGCATTAGCGTTACGCTATTCTTCTAACGCTGTAGCTACGTCTTCCACTATCTCTCCATCGACTGCTTTCTGTCCGCTGCCATGTTTGATGTCCAAAGAGCCAGTCTCTTCAAATTTTAAAATCATTTTGAGCAAGCTTTGCCACACAGGGGTGCAGATTTTAACTTTTTCAACGTTCTGAACTTTCTAAGAGCTACTAAACAAGAGCTGTTAATCTCATAAAACAATTTGACAAGAAGAGCACAATCTTTTAATGATAGAGTCATTGCGACAGAACAATAGAGCTTTTTCATTAAGTTATGAAAAACAAGTCCCGCTCTTCCTTTTTTATAGCAAACGTTTATTGCAACGTCACTGTCTTATGCAAATTTGCAGCAACATTTGAAGAACAATTATGCAAAACAAGTTAAATCCACTTTTTGTGAAAAAAGATATGGCTTACGTTTGCTTAGAATTTAACATTGTTTCAATGGATCAATTTTTTTTATCATTACTTGCATGCATATGATGATAAAAGATCGACTTTTAATTCAGTATTCGAAGGACAGCATATTGAACATTTGTTACGTCATTAGCCAATGAGTAAGTCAACGTTTATTACTTTTGTATTGCATTCTAGTGTAGCAAAGCACTAATTATTCTCCTAGCGGCGACTTTTTGAATTACTATTTTTTTCTTCACCAAACAAAATTCCATTGTTCCACTAGTGTTCACGCAAAATTTCAAATCATTCTGACCAGTGCTTTTTATTTGAGACCATTTTCAAACCGGGAACTTTAATTATAATCACCCTGTACTTTTACATTCCGAAATCTTGAAAAATATGACGGATTTGTTAAATATATTTATTTCTAGAACAGACGATTTAAAATAAAGTTTTCATGTATCTAAGAAAACAAAAATTGAAGCTACTGCTGTTAGAATGCTTGTTGGCTTCCAAAGAACTTGAAATTTTTAGACATTTAGCCATTTTCAATAAAGTTCTGCTCTAGAACAACACCATCGTCATAAATATATAATCACAATGCTATAAGTGATCTAAGATACAAATTAACTGTCATAAAAGAAGTTTTTAACTGTTTATAGTCAGTTGTTCAAGGATAAATACGATTAATAATTAAAAACTCAAATTTTGTTATATTAAGCCGATGGTTTGAGTTCAAATCCACAGATTCCTATAATTAAAATTAAAAATCATATTCATGATTTTTCATCACACATAATAAAATATGTCTGTCTATCCGTCCGTCTGCCTATACCTTCTGTAACTGAAACTCTAAGCTTCGGACAGACGCGAAATTAGGTACTGGGTTTAGCTGGGTTTAGGAACTCCCGGTAATACAGATCTCATCGTTTTCTTTTTAATTCGAATTACGTTTTTAGTTATTTTATGCAGCACGATTTTGAGCGATTTTCACTCAAATCAATTCCTTAGCGATCGAAAATATTGTCACAGAGTTTTCACATTGACATGATCGAAAAGATATAGAAACTTTCTTTCTAGCGATCTTTGAATCGAATGGGAAGAACAATTCCTTCATGTTAATTGAAAAATGTATTTTTAAATGCATCGAAATAAGCATGTTTCATTTTATATTTTCTTATTTCGCCGCATCTGAAAAAGGAAGATTAGCAGAGTTCTACATTTTGGTAAAAAATATAGGCAGGTCTCTTCGCATTTTAACTACAAAAATAATTTTTTTTATTATTATTAATTAGTCTATTTTCTGATTTTAAACCAAATGCATGAAAATCGAAATGTGAGATCCCATTCTTTCTCCAGTTTACTTGGCATTGCTATGGGGGAGAAGTGAATTTTGTGCGTATGAGTTAAAACTAAAAGATTTGGGATCAAACGAAAGGGGGAATGATTTTGGATCAAAATATGCTATTTGGAAATTGAGTGGCGTTATCTGAATCTGTATTATTTACATAGCGGACATTTATTTTGGACCTGGGCAACGCTGGGTAATTTATTTTAGTGTTTCAATAAAATGTATTTAAAATTGATAAGCAATAGAGTCATAAATATATAATGAAAAGTGCCAAAAAGTTGTCTTTATTGTCATAAAAACAGTTTTTAACTACCAAAGTCAGATGCTCAAGAAAAAATGTTATTAATTAAAAATTTTAAATTTGCTATATTAAATAGGTTTGATTCTAAATCTATTGATTCCTGTAATTGAAATTCAAAATTATATTCATGATTTTTCGTATTTTAATAAAAAAGTTTTCTAAATTGATATTAAAAATGTTACTATGGAAAATATCCACTAAAATGTGCGTACGAATAATAGACAAATGAAGAACAAAACTGGAAAATATTCGGTTATAGTTTCCATAATGTATTAAAGTTAGTTTTGCCCGAAATATAGGTATCAGAAATGAAGTAAAAATTTAATTTGATTAATTTTGAAGCTCAATTTAATATTTTAAAAATAAAAATAAACCAAACAGCACATAAACGAACTTTTAAAATGGTGGTTTTTAAAATTTTGATTGACGAAAATAAATTTCTAAAATGGTAGTTTTTAAAACTTTAATTAACGAATTAAAAATAAAAATCGTCTGGTTACAATTTTATAAATTTTCATGGCATCTAATTAATGAACGTGAAAAGTTTGAAGATTTTAGTTAGTAATTCAATTTAATATTTTTCAATTTAATAGTTTTCAATTTAATATTTTAAAAGTAAAAATAAACCAAACAGCACATAAACAAACTTTTAAAATGGTGGTTTTTAAAAACCTTGATTAACGAAAATAAACTTCTAAAATGGTATTTTTTAGAACTTCAATTAACGAATTGCAAATAAAAATCGTCTGGTTACAATTTTATAAATTTTCATGGCATCTAATAAACTTGAAAAATTTGAAGTATTTAGTTAGCAATTCTAGTTCAAATAGAATGCTTATTATGTAAACGTTAAAATTGTTCTTTCGAATCCGCAAAATGATAAATATGTGTTATAATATCTCATGTCGCGTCAATTTAAATGCAGTGTTCTAGATTTGTTGAAATGCGCAGTTTTTTGATGAGCTTATTACAATTCTAACACATTGAACGCAAAATTGGGGTAAGTGATTATAATAAACTATTGTATTTTGGAAAGTGTTAAGAAAATAAAAAAGTAATTTTATGAGGCTTTTTTATGTGAACTTATATTTAAAAGTAGTATTTTTGTGTCATCCAAAAACGTAATAATTTTATTTTTTCATATAATGAATTACTTCCTAAAATATAATGAATTGTTTCCCAAAATACAGTGAATTATATTTCCTTAAATATAATGAATTATTCTCTACCAATATAATGAATTGTTTCCTAAAATATAATGAATTATTTTCCAAAATACAATACATTATTCTTTTTAATATAATGAATTATTCCATTTCAATATAATTGATTATTTCCCTAAAATTGTCGAATTCGATATTATAAAGAAAATGCAGGATTTAACTCCTGAAGAATACTTTTGAAACTAATGCTAATTGTGAGAGCCATGTGTGTGTGTCCATGAGGCGAGGACACTATAACTCAATAGTGAATGTAATTATGAACATAAAATTTTATATATAAATAGATTATGTAAAAAAATTAAATTCACTTTTTTGTGATTTACATCATTAGAACAAAATTTATCTGACATTTAATATCTCATAAAAAACATTTTTAGGAATGCAGTGAATTTGACAACGTTGAAGTACTTTTCTAAGGTGGAGTTCTGTTTAATTGTCACTTCATTGTAGCAATACCTATAAATTTTTTATATGTTGCGTGTAATAAGATTTTATGAGTTTTCTAATATATAACATAACTGTGGTACAGCTGATTTTAGGAAGATGCTGTATATGGCAAAGTTGAAATATTTTTCTGAGATAGATTTCGATGTAATTGGCACTGCACTGGAGCAATACTTATCAAAATTTTATAGATTGCGTGGAATAGAGTTTCATGGTTTTTCTAATATATAATGAAAATATGGTGCAGTTTTTCTTAGAACGTTAATAAGTTGAAATAACTCTCTAAGTGGGCGTTTCATTAAACTGAAACCTTTTGTGCTAGAGTAATGTTTACTAAAAATATATATGTTACCGGCAATGTATGAAAGCCGGCATTTTATAGAATACTTAGGCATTATGTAGAATACCGAAAACTGGTCGGCAATCTATGAAACGATTAACATTTCGCAGATTTCCTAGGCATTCTATAGAATGCCAAATGACAAACAGGCAAAGCATGAAATACATCTCCAATTCATTCCTTTTTTCATATTTTGCCTAAATAGCATTTGTCATTCTATGGAATGCCTAGGTATTATATACAATGCATAGGGAAAGTATATAATAATTCTCATATTTCATACTTTGCCCAAAAAAGGCCGGTATTCAATAAAATGCCTAAGTTTTCTATAGAATGCCGGCATTTCATACATTGTCGGTAATATATTGCGCGGGATAGGATTTCACGGTTTATTAATATATGTAACAAAAGTGTGGTGCAGCTTCTCTACTCATTCTTTAAACGTATGGTCACTTCAAGACTATTCTAAGAAATATCTTCATTTTCCTCTTTGGCATCTGAACAAGATCTCAAATAAATTTGTTCCACTTTATTCAATACTTAAATAACTGGGTTAGGAACTCGTAAAAAAAAAAAACTTCTTATTTTAAAATTCCCCAACAATTAATGGCAACGATAAGCAAGCTTACGCTATTTCAATGCGAGTATTTTCCCTATTAAGTTTGCAGTCTAATTGTCACCCAAAACTGCAATATCTTTTATGATGAAGCCAGTTCCAAACTTTGAACATACATTTTTTTTCCAACAATAGGCACACACTGCACAGGAAGGAAGATTCGTAAAAGGTACATCGTCACGTCAAGACAGTTTTGACTTTGACCCCAAAACGCAAACCTTTTGTGCAAGACTCCATTGTATTTTTACTTAAGTTCGGCCGTTAACACTCAGAATTATGCAGCCCTAAACAATATCATAGACTGTTTTCTTAAAAAATGCTTTTAAATTCTAAAAAAAAATAATTATAAATGATATTATTTTGGTTATTTGTGCTAAGCGTGAATAGCATTGACCGTAAAACCATACGTGAGGGAATGAGTATAAACAAGCTGTATAGGTGTTATGTCACGGAAATGTTACGAACTGCACACTGTAGCTCAGCCATACACAGTGGCGGAGCTACTGTCCAGGGTCGCCCATAAGGGGTACCACTGGAGTGTGGAGGAAGTTTTTTTGAGGAATGAGAAGATATGAAAAATTCATATCGGGAAGATCAAATATGAAAGGGGGCCCCGTGATAAATGTTTGTAGAGGGGGCTCACAATATGCATGAGCTGCCCATCCCAGATCCGTAGCTTATTTTTTTTTAAAATTTGCGTATTCTGTCTACGGCTCCCAGTCTGCGGCATAATAATCAGGGACCTGAAACGATGGGGAATTATTAGAAATGCTTATTAGAAACTAGTTATCTATAATCTGAAGTTAATTTAATTTAAATAAGTATACGGTTTATGTTTCATTAGAGGGTCCTATAATATTTAAACCATATGTATCTGAAGATATTATGAGTGCAAGAGTATTCATTCTGATAATGATTGCGATACAAACACAGCTAAATACTATTGAATATTAATGCTTGAAAAAGTCGAATGGAGATTCATACTCCAGAGATTAGATAACAAGTTACCAATAGATACTGAGCATTAAAAGATCTTAGAGCGCAAATGCTCTGAGTTTTGGGTACAGCTAGTTTTTTTATTTCAGCATACCGATTGTTACAGTTTTTAAACAGTTACTATTTTTTGACATAGGGTTTCATAGGTACATGCACGTATGTATATAATTGTACATTAACTTTTTGCTTAAGGATGGGCAGCGTCAATCTCAAGCGAAGAACCTCTCAAAAAGACAGGTATTAGACATACTCTATCTCAAACAGTTCGATCCCACTTTTCAGACATTGGCGTCCATGGACACCAATGTCTGCAAAGGGGGATCGAAATTTATTCGATAAGACGGGGTCGCTTTACTGTACCTATAACATGCACACTCATGGATCTATATACTTACCAAGTTATATCTTCCTAGAAACGCTGTATATATTAAATGTTTTGTGCAGATCGCTGTTGATACTGAAATACAATCTTTTTGGTTTAAAATTTAATTGTGATGGGTTGTTAAATATAAAGTCTGGCTTTCTCACGTAGGAAATTTAGCAGCCGTAAGTAAAATCCCAAATAGTGTCTTGAGAAATGTTATTAATTAATAAAAATTTAATGCAGTATCCTTTTGTTTGTTTGTGTCGTATGAGTAAATGCGTGAGTAGCATTGACCGTAATGTTAAACGTGAGGAAATGAGTTTAAACAAGCTCAGTAGTAGCTAAGCTGAGTGATAAGTTATGTCACAGAGAAGTTAAGAAACAGCACTCCGATGCATTACTAAATAAAGGAAACTTCCCTGAAAGTCTGCAGGAGACGCTATTTTACTGAAAATTTGTAAATCTTGGCTCATTTAAAATATTTAAGAGTAGTAACCACAAGGACATGATTTTCTGCAGCAGATAAAGTAAAAAATTTGATGTGGGCAGCACAGGATTTTCGCTATAAAATGCAATGAATTTATTTTTTTCACAGTGAAAAAGTTATGTATTTGTACATTGGGTCTTTTTCGGGATGACAAAATGTAATAAAACTATTTCAAAGTATCCAATTTGCTTATATTTCGCGCAACTCTAAATTGATAATTATCAATACTGATAGCTTCCGCAATAGGCACGATAGTACATATATTAAACTATTTTAATAATTTATTAATTTTGAGTCACTTTCATTAACTTAGCGCAATTTATGCAATGTTGACGATATTTTCGCCAATCTGGGGTAAAATGTCGCCAAGTTGGCGATCTTTCGGTAATTAGTCGCCAAATTCTCCCAATTTATGACCAAGCTTCACACACAAAGGGAGAGGAGAGAATATATATATATAAAGAAGAAAATTATGTATGTATGTATGTATGATCCAACATCACGGGAGAACGGCTGAACCGAATTTGATAAAATTTGGTGGGTAGTCTTAAAATAGCCTCACTTAAAATTTAGTTTATGTTTCGAGTTTCTACAACCAGGCGTTCTTGAGATATTAGTGAAAAGAGAAACTTTTGTTTGTCTCATCATCACGGGAGAACAGCTGCATCGAATTTAAGAAAATTCTGTGGGTAGCTTTGAAATATGCCTCCATAAATTTAGTCAAAGTTTTGAGTTTCTAAGACCAGGGGTTGTTGAGATATTAATTGAAAACGAAACTTCTTCCTAGGAGTTCTACTTTCTAACTCCATGATTCCCACCGAGAAAGGTTGACATCGTTGGTTTAAAACGTGAAAGTCAATTGAATCTCTGAGTTTCGTGGGAGTTTATTGAACGTATTAGTCAGTTTTGAAAATCGCAGGTTTGAAACATGAATTTAAATGGATACTCTATCACCATGGTTTATTTTTCACAGGCTTACCCAACAACAAAAAGTATTAAGAAATCAAAGTGGTTATTTAATTATCAGCATTTTTGTGAGGATTAATGGTTATTTAATTATCAGCATTTTATATCATGACAAGTCATTTGACTCTGTAGTGGGCACCGATGATGCCGTTAATTACCCTCTGGAATTTCTGAACTCTGGAATGCCTTCTCATATCTTGAAGTTAAAGAAAGGATCACCAATAATGCTTCTGCGGAATCTGGACCCACCAAAACTATGCAATGGAACACAGTTCTGTGTCAAAAATAATTTACCAAATGTCATAGAAGCCATGGTATTAACGGGAGAGGCAAAAGGAGAAGACGTATTCATACCTCGCATACCTATGATACCAACCGACCTACCATTTAGCTTCAAACGAATCCAGTTCCCAGTTAGACTGGCATTTGCCATGATCATCAACAAAGCTCAAGGAGCTCAAGCCCTTAAGTTTGCAGGCGTGAATTTAGAAAGTTCTTACTTCTCTCGTGGCCAATTGTATGTGGCATGCTCAAGAGTAGGAACTTCACAAAATTTGTATGTTTTAGCTCCGGGAGGAAAATCAAAAAATGTGGTTTATAAGCAAGCATTGCGGTAAAACCTAATAAATTAGGATAATGTCATTTAATTTGTTAACATTTGCATTGTTGCCTAGCGTTTAAGAGTCATTTTAGTTTTCCTTTCAAACTGTATACATTTTAAACTGTACATATTGACTGTACATGAATTGTGGACACCTAATAATCACATTCCGAGACGCTGCACGGAGGGTCTAACTATGACTATTGCATTATATAAATGCAATGATGAGCAATGCAATCATTGCATTATATAAGCAGCTATGACTTATATAATGCAATGATTTTTTTTCTTACATAATACAATGATTTTACTTCTTTCACAGTGAAAGAACAATGTATAAGATTCAAGGCTCTATATGTTCGGTATAATTTTTATCAGAGTTTTGCATCGTAAATCCCGAGCAACGCCTGGTAATCGCTGCTAGTTTCTTATATATAAATGACTGTTGTCGACTTGTTAGACAGAAAAATACGAAACTATTACCAAAAGTAACATCTCTCGTGAATGAATGGAGCAAACTAGATCCACGAGAATGATGTTAGCAAATTTATCGCATAATATTACATATATCTTGGTACAATTCGAGATAAAATAATCTACGTTTTTTTGCGAAATGGCCCGCAAAAATTGTCTGCATCCACTGTAATTGATAAAATAATTGACTAAATTTCACAAAATTTGGTAGATGAGTCACTTGTGGCATACCCTGGTGCTGATTAGATTTTGATACGATTCGGAAAAGAAGAACCTGCATTTTTTTACGAAATGGTTTGCAAAAATTGCATGTATCCGCTCTAACTCAACTAATAGACCAAATTTCATAAAATTTATTAGATAAGTCACTTGTGGGCGACCCTGGTATTGATTAGATTTTGGTACGAATGAATCTGCCTTTTAATTGCGATATGACCCGCAAAATTTTTATGTATTCACTCTAGCTGAAAAACTAATATATCAAATTTCACAAAATTTGGTAGATAAGTTACTTTTGGTTTACCTTGGTGCTTATTGGATTTTCGTATGATTCGGTATGATTCGTTAGATCACCGAAGTCAGGCAGCATCGGGAGCGGTTAGTACTTGGGTGGGTGACCACTTGGGAACACCGCGTGCTGTTGGCACATTTCGGGCGCGGTAGCCCGGTGGTTTGCGTGCTGCATTTGCACGCTGCCACAACTGCCGCCGTGTTCGTGCGGAGTACGATCACGTTAAACATGTGGGTCCGTAAGTCCTTCCGAGAGGTTGGTGGTAGGGGAAGGAGGGTACGGTCCCTGTGGATGCCTCCCCCACTGGGTTCCGATCTAAATTGGGTGGCACTTCCCGGCCGTCCAAACGGTTACCTTACACCTTTCTGGTAGGTCGGACGATCTGGGTCTCAACAACAACAACAAAATGTGGTAGATAAGTCGCTTGTAGGTTATTGTGATGCTGGTTAGATTTTGATACTATTCGGAAAAAAATCTGTCTTTTATTTTTGAGAAATGGCTCACAAATCTGATATATTCGGTCTAAATTAAAATACTACATATGCTCAAATGTATTAATTAAATGCTTGTTTTATACGTAATTTTTAATGACAAAGTGAATAAGATCCACTCCATTACTCGAAGATGGACCATTTTCGAGATATTTAAATTTTTAATTTTGAAATGAAGACTATTTTCACAGTAGTTAAAAAACTATTTAATGAAATTTTTTAAAATTTAGTAGTTAAGTCCCCTGATGGTTATCCTGATGCTGATTTGATTTTGATATGATTAGGAAATGTATAACCGACTCTTTTTTGCGAAATGCCATGCAAAGACAGTGAAACTCTGAAATAAATGACTAAAATTGTTGAAATACATTAATTAAGTACTTGTTCTATAAGTAAAATTTGACAACTAAGCAAATAAGTCTGTCCCCATGACTGTAGGATAAACCATTCTCGAGATACTGTAGTTTTTGTAATTTTAAGGACCTGAAGTATTTTAAGTGAATTAAGTTGCCAAACGAAACGAAGATGCAATAAAAAGACAAATTAAATATAATATTAAGAAATTATCCATATTATTTTCTGCAATGAAACTTAATTTAATGCATAATGAAATAAAAAATTACAAAACGAATTTGAATTTGCAGGGAAAGTCATGTGCTGCTCACATGATTTTTCAGATTTTTCACTTTCCCTGTAATACATGGTAATGTATAGGGAAAGCTCAAAAACTATTCCACTAAATTAAAACGAATTTGGCAGTTTAACGATTTATGCGTTACCCGGGGGCTGATTAAATTTTGGTACAACTGAAAAAAATAGAATTGACTTTTTTTTTTTATAATTGTCTCAAAACTCAGCTAGAACTGAAATTAAGAAATAAATATGCTTAAATGTGTTTTTTAAACGCTTGTCTTATATGCAACTTCTGATGACAAAATAATTGAAAACACTTTCATTACTTAAAAATAAACCCTTCTCCAGATATTTCAATGTTTGGAATTTTGCATACGGCCCCATTTTGAAATGTACCAAGTTACCAAATGGAAAGGAAATTATTTTCAAATAGCAAATTTCAAATTTTTAAATAGCGAGTTTTACGGTAAAGGAATTCAACGTATGGACTATACAGTAAGTTCAAAACTGAAAATTCTAAAGTCAAAAGGCATGGATAATTGAGATTTTTTTATTCACAAACGTCGGTGTCCTCTGAAGCATATATTTCCAAATTTTGCTTAGCAATAGTTCGTTCGAACGACATCCATTAGAGGGTGGGCACTTTTATCAGGCCCTACTGACTAAGAATAATGCACTTCACGAAAGACTTTCAAAGCGAAAATGCAATTTATTTACGTTCCATGCTATAAAAACTACGAAACAAGGTCCATTGAAATCGTCAAACTCTCTGTTTGTGGTCTGAAGCAAAAGGTAAATATATTAGAATGAAAGTGAAGATAAATTAGTTTCATTATTGGTTCAATAGTTGCCTCTGCAACGAAAGTGGAATGTCAACACGAATCGAGTTTGCATTCTTAGAGGAAAGTGAATTAATGACTTTTACCAATATTTAATTTATTGCTTCCTCCATCGCCCGTGATCTCATTTTGCAGTTCACCATGAAAATGTCACAAAATTGAATTACAATTATTCCCTTTGGAAAGAAGACAAGATCAACTTGTATTAAAAAAAATCTGAGGTGGGTAGCACATAACTTTCCCTACAGGTTTAAAATCGTTTTTGTCTTCCGTAATCCATTTAAATTTAATTTAATTTCTCAAAATGACACGGATGCTTATTTGATAATATATTCAGTTTTCAGTTTTTATAAGCCTTCTTTGTGATTGGGCAACTTAATGCGTTTTAAAACGTATCCAGACCCTCAAAGTTCCAAAAAACTTGAAAGCGGTTCATTCTACAGTAATGGGAATTGTTTTATTCGTTTCATCGTTAAAAATTTTGTATAGATCAAACATTTAAGCATATATTTTTATAAATTTAAGCATAAGTTTAATCATATCTTATTTTTCATTTCAAACTTTGATCATCTTTGAGAGCCATTACGCAAAATGAGGCCCATTCTATTTTTCCTAATCATACTAAAACCTAATCAGCTCCAAGGATAACAAGTGTGGTACTATTAAATTCTTAGAAAATGTTTCAAAAAGGTTTTTTAATGGCATTAAACGTCTTCAGGTCCTCAAAATTCAAAAACATTAATGCCTTGGCAATAGTTCATTTCAGAGTAATGAGGTTGATTTTATTCGTTTTGTTGTTTTAATACTTTTCAGCATATTTAGTCTTATATTTCAGATTTTATGATGCTTAAAATTAATTAATATTTTAATAAAAATTAATTAATGATATGTTTATTTTACGCGTAATTTTTGATAACGAAAAGAATAAGATCATTACTATAAGATGGGCCATTTTCGAGATATTTAAGTTTTCAAATTTGAGGAATTGATGAGGGGGTGAGGGAGGCTCCACTGTATTAAAAAAACTATTTAATAAAATTTCATAAAATTTGGTAGTTACGTCCCATAAGGGCCATCTTGATGCTGATGAGATTTTGGTCTGATTCGGAAAAATATAACTAACACTTTTTTTTTTGCGAAATGTCAAGCAAAGATCATGAAATATCAAATAAACGACTAAAATATATTACGTACTTATCCTTCATGTAATTTTTGACAACACAACGAATAAAACTGATCCCACGACTCTAGGATGAACAGCTTTTGATATATTTTAGTTTTTTTGAATTTTGAAGAGCTGAAGACTTAAAACTACATTAAGTTGCCAAATGAAACGAAGGTGCATTAGAAACGTAAATTGGATGTGATATCAAAAATCTGATGTGGGTAGCACATGACTTTCGCTGCAGATTAAAATTTCATTTTTTCTTCATTTCTTTAATAATTCAATAAATTAAGTTTAATTGCACAAAATAACACTAAATTTGCACTTTTAATTCAATTTTTATTTTTATTTGGTAATTGAACATTTTTACAAAGGCGGCGTAATAAAAATGCGAAAAATCTCAAATATCTCGCGAACGGTTAGTCCTAGAGTACTGGAGTTGATCTTATTCTTTTTCTCGTAAAAAAAATTACGTGTAAAACAAGGATTTAATTGATACATTTGAGCATACGTAATCTTTTTATTTTAGATTTTGGCGATTTTTGAGGACCATTTCGTAAAAAAAGGTAGGTTGTTCTTTTCCGAATCGTACCAAAGTCTAATCAGAACCAGGGTATTCCACAAGCGACTTAACTATCAAATTTTGCAAAATTTGGTCAATTAGTATTTCAGCTAGAGTGGATACATGAGATTTTTGTGGGCCATTTTGCAGAAAAGGCGGTTTTTTTCCAGAATCGTACCAAAAACTAATCAGCACCAGGGTCACACCCAAGTGACTTACCTACCAAATTTTATGAAATTTGGTCCATTAGTTTTTGAGTTAGACTGGATACATTTATTGTATCGACAAACACACAGACAGGCTGACAGACAGGCACACAGACAGACAGACACACAGGCGTCACGCTAAACATAATGTTTTCGTACTCTAGAGGTCCCAGAACGTGTAAATCCGTCGAAAATTCAAGTTGCTATTTTCAACATGGTTCCAATACTTTCCCTATACTTTACCCTGTATTGCAGGGAAAGTAAAAACTCTGATGTGAGCAGTACATTACTTTCTCTACAGAATCAAATTCATTGTCTCTTTATTTCATTAATAATTCTTTAAATTTAATTTAATTGCACTAAATAACACGCACAGATAATGGACTCAAAATCGGCATAGTAAAATGTGAAAAAACTAAAATATTTCGAGAACGGCTTGCACAACGGTTTAATTGCACAAAATAACGCGCACAATTATTTAAAATTACAATGAATTGGCACTTTTAATTGAAGTTTCGTTCTCAGTTGGTATCTGGACGTTTTTTCAACGGTGGCGTAGTGTAAATGCGAAAAAACTAAGATATCTCGAGAACCCTAGTGTAATGGGGTTGGTCTTATTTTATTCATTGTTAAACATTATGTATAAAACAAGCATTTAATTAATGGACTTGAGCACACGTAGTATTTTATTTTAGATTTTGACGATTTTTGCGGGCCATTTCACAAAAAAAGGCAGGTGACTTTTTTCCGAATCGTACCAAAATCTAATCAGCACCAGGGTAACCCACAAGTGACTTATCCACCAAATTTTGTGAAATTTGATCTACTACTTTTTCAGCTAGAGTGGATAGAGGCAATTTTTGCGGGTCATTTCGCAAAAAAATGGAGGTTGTTTTTTCCTGAATCGTACCATAAACTAATCAGCACCAGGATCATACACAGGTGACTTACCTACCAAATTTCATGAAATTCGGTCCATCAGTTTTTGAGTTAGAGTGGATACATACATTGCACAGACAGACATACAGACACACACACAGACGTCACGCTAATAGTTTTTTTGTATTCTAGAGGTCCCAAAACGTATAGATCCGTCGAAAACTCCAGTTGCGATTTTCTACATGTTTCTAACACTTTCCCTGTACATTACCATGTATTGCAGGGAAAGTACTAAAAAGTATCTACGTTATTTTTTTCAATTAAACTCAGTTTAAAGCATCATGAAATAAAAAGTAAGAAAACTAATTTGAGTCTGTAGGGAAAGTCATGTGTTATCCATATCAGATTTTTTTTATCTTCTACTTGAATAAATACTTATATGTAATGTAGGTTTATTTATATATATCACCTAGTAATTCTAGAATTCATTGTATTAATTTTACGATTTATTTATCATGTAAAATTTCTCGTTTAGATTACAGGTTGTTTTAGTTCTTTGAAATATTCAATGTATCCTCCTTTTAAATTATGCAAAAATTTCATACGTTAATTCTACTGCAAAAATTATGCAACAATATAAAACATAATTATTGACAATTAATTATTTTGTTTATTAAAAATCATTTAAAATGCAGTTGATAATGAAATAAATCAAGCCAAACATTTAATTTTTGTTAATGTTTTCTACCACAAGCATGTGATTTCGAATGAATCTACATATCTACTGAATCATACTCGGGAATTTCCTGGTATCTACATCCGTAATAACTTTGGCAAAAAAGAAAATAATTTATTCATGCTGAAATAACAATTAGCTGTCATTAATGGAAATGACACATGAATCAATCACGCCCATGATTTCTAGGTGAGATGTAAATTTCAAGTTTTGCATCCTGAAAGATTGATAAGTAGACCTTTCAAGGAAATTGTTTCAATCATTAACAATTTAAGGCCAACACTATTTGTCCATTTTTATTTTTCCATGTGTAGTATGAAAAATATTATGATTTGATCAAAATTTCGAATTCGAGTTTCTCGTGGTTTCATACGTTTTGGGCACCCTAGAACACTGATAAACTATTTTCATAGTATGGTATCTCTCTCTCTCTCGTGTGTGTGTATGTATGCGTGTATGTATACGTGTGTCTATCTGTGCAATGTATATCCATTCTAATGTATGTTCCAATGTATATTCAAAACTATTAGTTCGATTTTCGTAAAATGTAGCAGTCGAAAAACGATTTATGTGTGTTATCCGATGATTCTGTTTTGGTTCAATTTGAGAAAATAGAACTGGCTCTGTCTTCAAAATTGTTCGAGAAAACTAAAGTAAAAAAAAATAACCAGGAATAAAAGAATAACTAGGCTGTCATTCGCGACCCAAAACTGAAGCAAAGCAGGGTTCATGTTTAATAACTGAGACTTTTATTTCTTTAAAGTAGTAAAATACTGAAAGTATTGAATTCAAAATATTAAATAACTATAATGTACAAGACATCCTAGAAATCTGTACAATTATACAAATTAAATCAAATAAATAAAAAATTCTGTTTGGTGCGCGATTTTTTAATTTTTTTACATTAATTTTTCTCCATTGACTTAACATTATCTGACCTTTGACCTTAAGTCTCTCAGTATATAGATCGAAATTTAAAATTCGGGCATCGTCATGACTTAAAACATGATTAGTTCGAGGTTCGAGCTATGTGCAAATTTTATTCGAATCGGTTGAGTTTTATTATGTTAACGAAGTTTTCGCACACAATCAGATTTGAGTCGGTGTTAAGGTCCATGTTCGGAACTCTCTTTGCTTCAAATACGCTTAACTAACTATGTAAATAAAATTGAAATCCATATATTTGTTTGTCTGTGTGTTTGTTTTATCATCACCGGAGAACGGCTGCACCGAATTTTATTCTGCCGGTAGGCTTGGAATAGCCCCTCTTAAAATTTAGCCCATGTTTTGAGTTTTTAGGACCATAGAAGTTGTCGAGATATTAATAAAAATCGCCCGATAAAACTTTCCATAGAAATAGCATTATGTTGACGATATATTTTCAGCAATTTTATTTGAAGAAAACTTTGCCATGTTGCTTAATAATGCGATTAAATCCACTACGTTTATAATAAAGAATGCGCAACAATAAGGGAATTGATATAAATATAAATTTTATAATTTAGCGGTATTACATTTTTGACTAGATTGCATCAATTACGGCCTTCGGGTTTCAAGATTACGAAGGTTATTGATATTTTAAATTTCTTATGATATCAGTTTTATTTTGGCAAATATTTTTTAAACTCGTATATTGTGAGCAAATAGTTGAAACAAAATAACAGTGGTAGAACTATATCTTCTATATAATACCATTTTATAGCTTTCATTTTGGCATATATTGATCCAATTTCATATATTTTGTAAATTTGACTACGAACGGAACCAGAATACTTTATTCTTCAGATCTGCCTGTGAAGATAATTTGGTACAGTGAGAACATAGATTCTTATACTTCTTTTTACGAGAATTTTAAATAACCGTGTCATTTAGAATACTACATTAATTTGTATCTACTTTAAATCCCGAGCAACTGAGGATATATCTGCTATTATCTATATGAAAAAAATAATTGCAAGTTGTTAATCTATCTGTCTGTTTATTAATTCAGCATGGTAGAGCTTACCTCTTTCCTTTTTTTGTTAGAATCTATATATACTAATTGCCAAATGTCCTTCTGTATGCCTGTCTGCTGTCCGTCACGCTTTTTTTAGGCACTTTCCGAATAGATAGAGACTTGCAATTTGGAACACGGGTCGATCGTTCGATAAACCCCCCTGGAAAAATCGAATTTTTCGAAAATATTCTATAGAGGGGTTGCCCCATACCAAAAAAAAATCCAATCGAAAAGTGAAATGATAGAAAAGCATGCTTTGCGATGAGATAGAGACTTCAAATTTGGTATATAGGTAAATCTTTCGAAAGGAAGAAAGTGTGCAATTTCAGATTTCCAATATTTTCTACTAAGCGGGTGTCGCACACCAAAAGGTTCGAAAAGTGAAATGATAGGAAGGCATGCTTTGCGATGAGACAGAGACTTCAAATTTGGTATATGGGTAAATCGCTCGAAAGGAAGAACGTGTGCAATTTCAGATTTCCAATATTTTATACTTAAGGGGGTTCCGCACACCAAAATGTTCGATTTACCGAATAAATGAGAAAAGTTTCCTTTAAAATTTGTTGCAGGCTTGAAATTTGGTATATGGCCTAATCATTTGACGAAAACACTCAAGACGAATATAGTTTTTCAAAAATGTTCCTTTAAGGGGGTGCTCCAGAGCAAAACCTTCGAAAAGTGAATTGATAAAAAATAATGCTTTGGAATAAGATAGAGATATCAAATTTGGTGTAAGGGTAGATAGTTGAGAAGGAAGAAAGTGTACAATTTCAGTTTATCAATATTTTTTACTTTAGGGGTGCCATACACTAAAATGTTCGATTTTCGGAATAAAGGAGAAACTCCCCTTCTAAAACGTGATAGAGACTTGATATCTGGTATATGGGCGAATCATCTGATAGAAATCACAAGAGGAAGAAAGTGTGTAATTTCAGATTTCCAATATTTTCTACTTAAGGGGGGTGTCCCACACCAAAATGTTCGATTTACCGAATAAATAAGAAAAGGCTCCTTTAAAATTTGATAGAGGCTTGAAATTTGGTATATGGGCTAATCATTTGACGAAAACACCCAATACGAATGTAGTTTTTCAAAAATGTTCGTTTAAGGGGGTGCTCCAGAGTAAAACGTTTGAAAAGTGAATTGATAAAAAACCATGCTTCGGAATGAGCTAGAGATATCAAAATTGGTGTAAGGGTAGATAGTTTGGAAGAAAGAAAGTGTACAATTTCAGTGTACCAATATTTTCTACTTTAAGGGATGCCGCACACCAAAATGTTCGATTTTCGAAATAAAGGAAAAACACCCCTTTTAAGCGTGATAGAGGCATGATATTTGGTACATGGGCGAATCATGTGATAGAAATCACAAAAAGAATAGTGTTTTTCAAAAATGTATATTTAAGGGGGTGGGTACTCCACACAAAAGCATTCCCTTTCTGGTAGGTCGGAAGGTCTGGGTCTCAACAACAACAACGCAAAAGCATTCGAAAGGTGAAATGCTAGAAAAGCACGCTTCGCGATGAGATAGAGACTTCAAATTTGGTGTACAAGTAAAAAGTTGGAAAGGAAAAAAGTGTGTAACTTCAGTTTTCCAACATTTGCTATTTTAGGGGGTGCCGCTCACTAAAATGTTCGATTTGCCGAACAAATGAAAAACGCCTCCTTTACAATATGATAGAGGCTTGAAATTTAGTATATAAAGGGGTAACCATTTAACAAAAAAACCAAAGATGAATACGGTTTGACAAAAATGTTCATTAACGGGGTGCTATACAGAAAAACGTTCGAAAAGTGAAGCGAAAGAAAAACATGCTTCTCGATAGGATAGAGACTTCGAATTTGGTGTACGGGTAGAGAGTTTGAAAGGATAAAAAGTGTGAAATTTCAGATTTCCAATATTTGCTACTTTAAGGGGTGCCGCACACTAATATGTTCGATTTTCCGAATAAATGAGACAGGCTTCCTTTTAAATGTGATAGAGGCTTGATATTTGGTATATGGGCCAACCATCTGATAAAAAACTCAAGACAAACAGAGTTTTTAAAAATGTTCATTTATGGGTGTGCTTCACAGAAAAAAGTTCGAAAGGAGAAATAATCAAATATGGGTGCTTCGAGATGAGATTGACTTTAATGTGGTGTACGGGTAGATAATTCGAAAGGAAGAAATGCGCAAATAAAGTTTCCCAATATTTTCTTCTTTAGGGGGTTCTGCACACCAAAATATTCGATTTGTCGAATAAATGTGAAATGCGAATTATTAAAAAATTTACATTATTCAGGGGTTGCTTATTGCGAGACCGTTGATTTTTAACGGGTATTCAGCTAGTTATAAAATTTCAAAAGGAAAGACTCCAAATATTAAACATTCACAGTAAATTGTGAATTTTAAGTTCCTTTACATTATACTATTCCTTTACATTATATATATTCCGTACGAAGAACGAGTATACTGCAAGTTATATATAAATAATAATATGTTTTCATTTCTTGACGTTGTTTAAAAATGTGTTAAGTAGCCAAATAAAATATGCTATTTTAAACTGCCAATTCGATTTAATGTGAAAAAAAGTATTAATTTGATCTATTTCATCTCAAATATAAAATAGGTATTCGTGTCCTTATTCATATCTTTCCCCATGCAATAAATCTCAATAATGTAATGAATATAAGTAACGGAAAATGAAAAACATTAATAGGAGTCTGTAGTAAGTGTCATCAGTCATGTTGCCGAAATCAGATTTTAATACTTTGTGAAGAACCTTCTGATGATACAGTTTCTGATGATACATATTTTTGATAGGCTTTTATTGCCTGCCATATACGTGTTTTGTGCGTTCTTGCTGTCGATTTCTACTCCTTAGATAATCCTCTATAAAACTTTGTAATTGACATTTTTCTTCTATGTGGTTTTGTTGTTGAGTTCGTTATCCTAACATTTTAAATTCTTCGCTAGGGGCATTGCAGTCACTTTTATTCGAACGGGCATGGTCACTTTACTGTTTATAAAACTAACGTGCATAACTTGCAGGGTTAAGTTCCTATTTGGACGCCATTGTAAAGAAATTATGTCTTATGTTACAACCGGGAATCAAACCATGCATCTTAGCCTGTCCGGTCAGTGATCTATCCATTGAGTTACTGGGACGTTGCACGAAACGCGAAACTGCATAGCAACTAGTGCAATTTACGAAACTGTTTGAGCATCGAATTGAATATTATTACTGTCCCTACATGCATAGCATAAAGTATACAAAAAATATTGTGACGGGATCGAAAATTAGAATTCGAGTTTTCGATGGAAAAGAGTGTTTTAAATATCCCTGAACTCGAATCGAACATTTTGGGGGAATGTCTGTGCGTGTGTATGTATGTTAGTGTGTGCATGTATGTTAGTGTGTGTATGTATGTTAGTGTATGTATGTATGTTAGTGTATGTTCGTGAACTTGTATTTCACGAGCGAATGAAGAGTTTCTAAAATAATTTGGTATGATTATTACAGTTGGTGAATACTGGAAACCCTATTGATTTTAAACACAATTAAGTGTTTGAAAGAAAGATTTCTCAATTTTCGAATGAATATTTGAAAAAAAATCATTAAAAAATCAACTTTAGAACACTAGCATGAACCGTTCTCGAGATATTGCACAATTTTCAAGTGGATTTTTGGAAAAAGAAAACTCAATAAAAATTCCGAACCTCCAATACTGTTAAATAAATAATTATTTCATATCTAATTTTTTTTATTTGAAAACGAATGATGGAAATTTTAGAACGACGCTAGAGTAAATCGTTCTCGAAATATTGACCGTTTTTCAAAAACATTTATAAAAAAAAATGCGTAAAATTAAAAAATATATATATAGTAAGTATCCTCATATATGCTCACTTTTCATATGCAATGTTACGCAGCAGTTCTGATAACATCATTATTGGCTTGGAGCTAGTTCGTTCCATTCCCGACACATTTTGTAATATATTTTTTTTTATTTTGACACCAAACCCTCTGCGATTTATTTCACGGGATTTTAATTCAAGGTTAAATTTCATTTTGATGAGGATTTTCTTCTTCTTCGACCCAGACCGTCCGACCTACCAGAAAGGTGTAAGGTATCTGTTTGGACGGTCGGGAAGTGCCACCCAATTTAGACCGGAACCCAGTGGGAGAGGCATCCACAGGGAGCGTACCCTCCTTCCCCTACCACCAACCTCTCGGAAGGACTTACGGACCCACATGTTTAACATGATCGTACTCCGCGTGAACACGGCGGCATTTGGGCAGCGGCGGGAATCGAACCCGGGACTACCGAGTGTAACTTCCGCGCGCTAACCTGATGAGGATTTTGCACTTGAGCATGAACAAGTTCTCATGTTTTGACTCAAAAGTTGCCAAAAACGTCTAATTTTAATTAGCGTGGTGTTAATTTAATGCCAAGAACATTGTATTGAGGTTACTATTTCACTCGTGAAAGAAGTAAAGTCATTGCATTATGTAGAGAAAGTCATGTGCTGTTCATATTATATTTTTTGAAGAAACTTCTTAAGGCGCGGTAGTATAAGTTCATTTAATGGAAATACGAGCATAACGAAGAGTAAGAGCGACACGTTACAATTTCTGTTACTTCCGCCAATGAGTCAGTTGAGGGAGTGGCTATCGTTCGTCCCATTCTTTGGTGACCAGTAAGTGAGGCTAGCGTATTTCATATTTTCGTTATATTGTATACAGTTGTCACGTGTTATTGTGATTTTCGATTACTGTATAAATTATTAAATATAGTATTTAATTAACCACGAGAATTTGTGTGCCAACACTGTCGCGGGTGCAGCTTTACCCGTAACGGATTTAGATAAAATATCAATGAATTTTGGTAGCGATTTCAATGTCAATTTTGCTTTCCCAGAAGCACAGTCACTCAATGAATGTTTAAGCACAAAATTCAAATTAAAGATTGTAAAGAACCTTACTTCCCCAACCGGGAATAGAACCCTGGATTTTCGAACTGGCCAGTCGACGCTCTACCGTTGAGCTACTGGGACGAAATTGCAAGTTCTCATTGTCGAAGTGGACTCTGCATTATATGTCTCTAATGTCAAATTGGCGTGCAACTGACAATCTGACTGACCACTTCCTGCTATTTTTAACTCAGGTTAACTTCCTGATGCATTTTTTATCCTCCAGGTTAGCCTCCAGGAGCTTTTTTTATCCTCTAAGTTAGCTTCCTGCGTGGTCGTTATCCTCTCGATCTGAAATTTGCGCTCAATATACCAGAGTCTACTAAATTCACAGTAGTACTAGGGTAACTTTCAAACCTCCGACATCCTTGCATTAACCGACAGGATTGATTTGTTTGGCTGCTATTGCAAAGAACCTTGCTGCCCCAACTAGGAATCAAACCCTGGATCTTTGAACTGGCCAGCCGACGTTCTACCGTTGAGCTACTGGGACGAAATTGCATGCTCTTATTGTCGAAATGGACTCTGCAATCTCCCCTCTCTGTTAGATTGGCGTGCAACTGACAATCTGACTGACCATCTCCTGCTATTTTAAACTCAGGTTAGCTTTCTGATGCTTTTTTATCCTCCAAGGTTAGCTCCCTGTGTGATCGTTATCCCCGATTTGAAATCGGCATTCAATATCCCAGAGTCCACTGAATCCGTGCTAGTTGTGCTAGGGCCACTTTCAGATCTCTGACATCTTTGCAC
Source organism: Amaurobius ferox (assembly GCA_951213105.1). Lineage (NCBI taxonomy): Eukaryota > Metazoa > Arthropoda > Arachnida > Araneae > Amaurobiidae > Amaurobius > Amaurobius ferox. Next base: position 39,293,085 of record OX578149.1, on the reverse strand, counting down.
TAACCTACAGGGTTGATTTATTCGAAGCCATTGTAAAGAACCATGCTGCCCGAACCGGATACCGAACCCTGGATCTTCGAACTGGCCATCCTGCGCTCTACGTTGAGCTACTGGGACGAAATTGCATGATCTTATTTGTCGAAGTGTACTCTGCAAGGTGATAAAGGATCCAGCAGCATCAACCACGAAATCTGGGACTACAATGAATGCAGTATTTACTAGATATTTAGAACAGTTAAAATCGATGAACGTATCTTTACTTCATTTATCATAAACCAATAATTTCATTTTTAAATAATGAGCAAATATATACTTCTTAATAGAATATAAATTTCATTTGCGTTTTATTTTGAATGGTATTAATAACTTTAATATTAATGATTTGTGGTATTGATGCTTTCTCTTTTCACATTATTATGTTTTCTGGGTGATATATTTCATTATGTATTATATTGTGTCTATTATAGACTGCTTGCTCACAACTGAAATCGCAACCCCATATATAAATCAGGCAGTGAAAACAGCAAAGCGAGATATGCAAAAGATCACAGTTTGGTTACGCATAGTGACGTAACACCTTGCCGAGCAGCATAAAGCGTCAGGTCAAGGAGGAGCAATATCACAGCTAAATTGTAGCATCATTGGTTTCAGGTTGTAAAAATCATCACAGTATGCCAAGAGTACGTCGACGTGCCGCATACATTCAGTTGTCGTCAACGGAACGGGCAAATCATTGTTTTACGTGAGGGTGGAATGAGCCTTCGAAGGATCGCTGAACTATTGGGTCATGATATGAGCTCAGTTCAACGGTGTGTGCTACGGTTCATGAGAGACAACGAAGCAATACGAAGATCAGGTACTGGAGCTTCCAGGTGTACCGCACCACGTGAAGATCGTATGCTTCTGAGAAGCGTTGCGCGGGTGCCGTTTACCACAGCAACCATATTACAATGACATTTATTCCACCCTACAAGTAACGTGGTTTCGACGCAAGCAACACTTCGAAACCGTTTGCATGATGCAAGACTCCGAGATAGATGGCCTTTTCGATACCTACCGTTTCAACGTCTTCACCGGTTACGTCGTCTCCAGTGGTGTCAAATGAGGTGCAATTGGTTGGTAGAAGGGTGAAACATTCTGCTCACGGATGAATTACGATTCTGTTTTGGCATACCAGATGGCCGTACTCGCGTATGGCGGCGCTTTCAACAACGCCACCAGGAGACTTTTTCTATCAGTCGCGACACAGCGCCCCTAAGTGGTACCATGGTTTTGGGGGGAATAACGTTTTCTGGACGAGCATCTTTGGTCCACGTTTCTGGCAGTATCACGGCACAACGATATGTCTCTGACATTGTGAGACCTGTGGTACAGCCATATCTGTCAACCAGGTCTAGACTGCCTTTTCAGCAAGATAATGCCAGGCCACATCTTCACAGGTAATTATGAATAGTCTACAAGGTTTTAATATCCTGCCTTGGCCAGCATATTCTCCGGATTTGTCGTCAAGTGAATATATCTGGGACATCATAGGTCGCCGATTAAGAGAACTCCTAATTTCAGAAAACTATGTTAAGTTACAAACCCAATTGTATGATGTTGAAGACCCAGACCGTCCGACTCATCTTAAGATATAGAGCAGCAATTTGGATGGCCGGGGAGGCAATTGTATGATGCGTGAAATGTCATCCCTCAGCACACCATTGACCATCTATCTCATTGACGGGATGCCTCGTCGGATTCAATCCTGCATAGCCGCTCGCGGTGGGCCTATTCCATACTGATTTAATGTCAATAAAGTTCCATGCTTTCACTTTCCAGGTATGAATTGTTGATCATTTGCACATCTGCATGTTACAATTATATTATGTAAATTTCATAAGGATACATCAATTTCTTCATGGTGTTGCGGTGTCCGCGAACTCTTGCAACAAAAATAGAGGGGATGATGGTACACAGCAAGAAGAACAATATTTATCATAGAACCTAGAGTAGCAATCCATTTATAGTAGCAGAAATACAACAAGCAAATCCGGTCAGTTTCTGAAACGGCATTGACGGTTATTCTTCCAAAATCCCATGCCACTACCCTTCGTAAACACTATCAGAGATTTGCCATCAATGTCTGGGCAGGTATTCTTGGTGATCGGCTGGTAGGACCTCACCTTTTGCCAAAACGCCTGATGGGTGCTGTGTACAATGTGCTACCCGATCTGTTGCAGGGTGTTCCGCTCACCACATAACGTGACATGTGGTTTATTCATGATGGGGCTCCGGCACCCTTTTCCACCGCCGTACGACACTTTCTAAATACGACATATTCCCAGCAGTGCATTGGGCGAGGTGGACCTTTGGCTTGGCCTCCCGGACCTGAATCCACTGAACTTCTTCTGGGGACACATAAAAGAATGTGTGTACGAGACGCCTGTGGACTACGTAGAAGATCTCGTTGCGCGGATCTCTGTTGTTACGGACAAGATCAACACCACACCAAGGGTCTTAAAAGGGTACGAGAATCCTTCCTTCGCCGGTGTCAGCTGTGTCACGAAGCCCACGGACGCCACTTTGAATAGCTCCTTTAAGCAATTGTCTGGTGGAATGGCATTGTGCTATACATCTGTTACTTGAGTCTCTTTTTTTTCTCTAATAAAGGATCAATGTGGATGAGTCAAGTTAATTTTTTCTCTGCCACTACGAGTGGATTGTGACCCTAGGCTCTATGGCAAATATTGTTCGTCTTGCTGTGTACTATCACCCCCTTTACTTTGTTATAAGAGTTCACGGACACCCTGTATAAGTACATTTACCACTATGCTCTTTCTTTGCTAACCCCATTTTCTTTATATCGCCCTAATAAGTTTCACTTCTAACACGCGTGGCGAGTGGCGACTAAGCACTCATTTTCTTAAATAAAGGAATTGAAAAGATAACTTTCTGTATTAATATTCATGCTTCAAGAAGAATTTACTTAGTAAAAGGGCGTATTCTTTAGGAAAATTTTTCTTTACAAAACATTTAATAAAATGCTCTTCAAACAGCAATAAATTATTGCATTGTATTCATAAAAAAAATCTGATGCGGACAGCACATGACTTTTCTTACATAATGCAATGAATTTACTACTTTTACAGTAAAAAAATGGGTTATTCTTATAGTGGATACTTATATTCCTTCCAAGATATTGACATTTCGTCAATTAGTCGTCATTTTCATTGATTTAACTTCATTTTTATCCATTTGCGAGATTTTCGTTAATTTGGCAACATTTAAAAAAGCCGCCAAATTGGCGACATTCTGCCAAACTCGTTGCCAAAATATCGCCAAGCGTTATTGACGGAGAAATAAGTTATTCTTATAGCAGCTTGTTGCTCAAATACAAAAGTATTACTCAATTTTTTTTTTCTCGCGAATGGAATGAGCTAGATCCATGAGAATGATGTCACCCAATTTATCGCATGATATTACATATGAAAAGTGAATATGTTTCTCAGCAGTTAATATATTTTTTTAATTTATGGGATTTTGTAATAAATTTATTTGAAAAATGTACAGTATCTCGAGAACGGTTCATGCTAGCGTTCTAAAGCTTATGCCAATCGTTTTCTAAGGGAAAATTACATAAGAAATGTCTACTTGCGTAACTTTATTAAAAGTTTTGATTTTTTGATGAATTTTTCGAAATTTCACTCGAAAATTTAGGGGGGTTCTGAACATTCGATTGTGTTTAAAAACAATAGGCTTCCAACATTCACGGATTCTAATTTGTGTACCAAATTTCATTCAAATCGCTCCATTTGTTCGTAAGATATCGTCTCCACAGACTCACTGACACACACACAGACATCACCTCAAAAGTGATCAGGGGTGCTTGAAACGTGTTCCCCCGTCGAAAAGTCGAATTCAAATTTTCGACACCGTTACAATACTTTCCTTATACATTATGTACATAAGGAAAGTAATAATGAAGAACGAGCAGTTTATGAAGGGGCCTTTAAATGGTAGCAATCGGTGACTACACTTTATTTTCGAAAATGGAAATACTTATCATCTAAGCTGTATAACGAATCTTGAATATAGATGTTTCAAGGAAAATGGAAATTTTTGAACCAAAAGTGGAAAAAGAGCCAGAAGAGAAAATTCTTGGTGAATCCCCCACCACCTTCCAAATTTAATGCTGAATCCATGTCATTTACTATCTAAGCTCTATATATCGTAGATCCTGAGAAATAGATTCTTCAAAAACTATCTTTTGAGAAAGCACAGAATGCAAATATGATTGCCATCAATAAATTTATTGAATAATTTATTTCGATATTTCTTCTTAATTTTCACGTCAGTTAGTAATATTAAAAACACGCGTAAACTGTTTAGAATAATTCACTTCTATAGTTTCGAACTTCTATTAATATCTGAATTTTTATTTAAAGGCTCAAATGGAAACCTGTATCTATTGACCTCATTAACAAGAATCGACTGAAATGAAATTCCATAAAGTGATTGAAGGGTGGAGTGAATGAAGTAAATCAAGTAGTCTGGTATTATTTTAAAATTATTTCATAAATACAATAAAACTTCGTGGGCGTTGGTCAGTTGGTGATTATTATTTAATGCATACAATCAAATTTCATGGGCGTTGATAAGTAGTAAGAAGTTCGAATATAAAATAGAACATGTCATATGCGCATACTTAACATTTCAATCGCATATCATACCGCTCCTTGAATGATTTTACTTATCATACAATGCATAGCATATGTAAAGGGAAATCCATTTAGTTACCCCGTGGCTGTATATTAACAGATAACGTAAAATGGAACGGCAAAAAAATTGAGTCAAACTGAGTCAGTGATTGAAACAAAGTTAATTTTTATTCTTTTGATCTAATATTTATAAGTTTGTTTTCATTTTTCATTCTATTTTATTATTTTGTATGCTCCTTAAATCTGGAAACATAAAATTTTGCGCGTTAAAAGTGAGCAAATCCGGTTTCAATTACCTTTGTGTTAATTAAAAGTCCATATCTTCCTTGTTAAATATGACATCTCGTTAAATGCGGACTGATTAAAACAAAGTTTTACTGAATTTGACTATAAAAATGTCTGCTTGCTTTTTAACACTTTTTAACATAGTTGAAAAATGTTTGACTTTGTTCATTCTGTCTGTCCGTTCGCACGATAACTGCCGTAAAAATGACTTTATCAAAATGAAATTTTAGTATGTTGTTCAGACGGTCTATGGGACACATGGGAATGTAAAAAAATAATGTAACCTAATTAGTTTTGGATTGAACCCGGGTTGAAAAAGTGAAATACATTGAATCCTATGAGACGTAATGTTTCAAACATTTAAGCAAAGTTAAAATTCACAAAATGCTTCGAAAATATTAGGAAATGTTCAAATTATCCCATAAAATATATAAAAAGAATTTCAGTGAAATATGTTAGGTAGTTTTTTAAATAAAAATTAAGATAATAATTACACCCATATTATATAAAGAGATCGCGTAACCCACTTCAAGATAAAATATAGCATCCATCTTTTTTTCCCAGTGTACAAATCGCGATTTTTAAAGTTATTTTAAATTTATATTTAGTGTTGCGTCCATCCTAATATCGTTTTATTTTTGCGTATTTTCTGTGCATCTATTTCTGCGTCAACGCAATTACAATATTTTTGAGTTTAAATGATTATTAAACTTTGATTATTTCTACAACAAAGCCTAATTTTAATGGATGCAGAATGTGAGCAACCGATTGTAAGATGAGTTGTATAAAAGTTGTTGAATTTCTTTCACGCAAAATTATTTAGCTCTGGAGTCTGGAAAATAAGTGATATGATTCATAAATATTCATTGATTTTACATAAAGAAGCAGACGATTTTATAGCATTGCTTTTTTTGATTAAATGTTAAGTTTCTAAGTAAAATAAATGATTGTACTGTGATAATTTTTAAGATATCACCGCTGAATGCATCGCATTTTAGAGATGTTTAAATAAAATTGCATTTCAGTTGGAAAGTGTTTTACTTGGCATTCAGCTGGAAAGTGCAATGCTTTATGCATGATTGATCTTTCTTGTCATATCATACGTTCTGGAATCTTTTGACGAATATTTTCAAAATGTAATATTTTTCTGGAACGAGCATGAGGACGAATATTTCTGGGAGCAGAAGGATTCTGAGCATGCTTGTTTTCCTTCCTTTTTCCAATTTTTGTATTCGGGTCAATCCCTTCAGCATAATTCTCCATTATGATGCAAAACGTCCAGCTGCTGTTTCTTCTGGAGGCCGGACAACAAAACGCTCCTTTGAACTCACATGCGTTTTGCAAAACAGAGCAGAAAGCATAGAGCGAGTTTTGGGAATCTGCGGTGTCTTCAGATCACGAGCTGTCAAGGAAGCTTTTCAAATGCATTAATTTAAAGAGCGGGTCATAAAGGGCCATCTAGAATCACAATACCATGGAAGGAATTGATGAACTACAGTTTTATGCAAATTTTGACTATAAAACATTTAAGGAAGTGACTTTTGGCAAGCATAAAGATGCTGTGATACATATAAAGGGCTTAAGAATGATTTGTTTTCATTTAACCTTTTGCTTACGGGTGGGACAGCGTCAATCCAATTGGAGTCTAGGACGCCAATGCCTGCAAAGGGGGATCGAACTGTTTGGGATAGGGTATGTCAAACACCTGTCTTTTTGAGGGGTTCTTCGCTTGAGATTGACCTTGTCCCACTCGTAAGCAAAAGGTTAAAGTTAATATCTATTGTCAACATCAAAGAAAAAAATTACTTGTTCATCGGGTTCGCGTGAGAGATTGTAAACATATCTGTAGAATTAATTTTTGAAGAAAAGGAAGAAAAAAAGTACAGTTTTGTTTTTCATAAGAGAATGATCGATAATTGACGGACTGTGGACAAAATTCGGTTAGGAAAGCTTTATTTAGCGGCTTAAGAGCTATTTGCAGTATAAGAAAATATTTGTCTTGAAAAATTATTAAATAAAAACAATTGAGAAGTAGTTGGATCCGGATTGTTCATTAAGGGTTACATAGATCGATAAGCTTAATTCACATACCGAATGCAAGATTGTAAAATTTGCACTTTACTCTTAGTCCTATACTGATAATTAAATTAAATGTAATCTTAAAAATCTTCTTGTAAATCTTAATGTAATCAAAACTTTCCCCAATTTTAAATAAATGAAAAAATTAAAAACTGGCATTTTTCTCTGTCATAATGCGGTCAATATGTTGATGCATTTTGATTATTTTGATTTAATTTTGATTAATTTTTAAAAGTTCACCCTCCTACACACATCTTATTACAACCCCTCTTACTAATCAACGCAAAGCTTTCATGTCATTTTTCTGTATTTGAGTTGGTTGGATACACATCCGAAAACTATTTTAGACGTGTTTGTTCCATATTTTTTTCAGAACTAAGGAAGAAAACATTAATGCATTTGACCACAAAAATTAAAAAATTAACGCCTGAATTTTTATACCCATTCAATTATTTTTCTTTATATATTTTTTACTAGCCGCCTTTGGCGACCAGCCTGTTCGCTACACTTGAAAATTCTGACCGTGGCAAATTGTAACCGTGGCACACTCGCTGGCGCGACCTTACCAGAAGGTGTAAGGTAACTGTTTGGACGGCCAGGAAGTGCCACCCAATTTAGACCGGAACTCAGTGGGGGAGACATCCACAGGGACCGTACCCTCCTTCCCCTACCACCAACCTGTCGGAAGGACTTACGATCCCACATGTTTAACGTGATCGTACTCCGCGTGAACGCGGCTGCAGTTTTGGCAGTGGCGGGAATCGAACCCGGGCCTACCCAGTGAAATTCCCGCGCGCTAACCACTGGTGTACTTCGCCCTCCGCGACATTTTCCATAACTTTCTTTTTATTCACCGAATTTAGACCGGAACCCAGTGGGAGAGGCACCCACGGGGACCGTACCCTCCTTCCCCAACCACCAACCTCTCGAAAGGACTTACAGACACACATGTTTATTCCGCGTGATCGTATTCCGCGTGAACACGGCGGCAATTTTGGAAATCGAACCCGGGCCTACCGCGTGCAATTCCCGCGCGCTAACCACTGGGCTACTTCGCCCTCCGCGACAATCTCCATAACTTTCTTTTTATTCACCCAATTTAGGCCGTACCCTCCTTCCCCTACCACCAACCTCTCAGAAGGACTCACGAACCCACATGTTTAACGTGGTCGTACTCTGCGTGAACGTGGCGTAAGTTTTGGCAGTGGCGGGAACCGAACCCGGACCTACTGAGTGCAATTCCCGCGCGCTAACCACTGGGCTGCCGCGCCCTCCGCGACAATCTCCATAACTTTCTATATATTCATCCAATTTAGACGGGAACCCAGTGGGGGAGGGATCCACAGGGGCCGTATCCTCCTTCCCTTACCACCAACCTCTCGGAAGAACTTACGGACCCACATATTTAACGTGATCGTATTCCACGTAAACACGGCGGCAGTTTTGGCAGTGGCGGGTATCGAACCCGGGCCTACCGCTAACTTCCCGCGCGCTAATTTGCGATTTAAAATGACAATATGCTTAATTCCATCATCCTCATTCCATTGTTTCATTGTTCCATCATTTAAAATATCCATAAAATTAAAATATCCATTTAAAATATCCAAAAGTTAAAATATACATTTAAAAAATCCATATCGTTCCATCATTTAAAATATAAATATAATAATTTATATAGAGCAAAGGAGCTCTATTCAGAACCTTGACGTCACCTCCACCTTGACGTCCCCACCCACCACCTTCCCTCCTTCAGCGGGGGAGAAACGAAGCGGCACGCCGAGCGGAACGCCGAGAAATTGAAATTCGGAAACTTTTAAAATCCCGATCCTGTGGGCAATACGGAATATTTCCTGACCAGATTGGACTTGTAAGAATGCCAGATGTTTGACCTTTCTTAAAATGTAAATTATGAGTCGAAATTATGAGTACTTTTTACTATGCGAGAATTTAAAAACCAAAAATCGTTTTTTTGAGCCAAAAGTGACTTTTGTTTTAAAATCATAAAAAAATATTAGAATTTGTCCCTGAGATTTGAAATTGATATATTTTTACTCGAAATTCTCTGCTCTTTCCGATGGTGTGATTTGTTTTTTTCTACAATGTCTGGATCGTGGAGAAAAAAGAGCAAAAAGGTCAAAAAACGGTCGAAATCGCATAAAACATTAACTAACAAAAAAAATAATTAAAATTTTAAAAATCGGTTTTCACGTGTCCCCTTCCCACCCCCCAGGGTCTCCGATTGCCAAATTTCATAGCCCTCCGACGCGCGGTCGCGAAACGTATAGTGTATAAGACAGACAGACAGACAGACAGACAGACGCACAGACAGACATTGCCTTTTATTATTTACTAGCCGCCTTTGGCGACCAGCCTGTTCGCTACCCTTGAAAATTCTGACCGTGGCAAATTGTAACCGTGGCACACTCGCTGGCGCGACCTTACCAGAAGGTGTAAGGTAACTGTTTGGACGGCCAGGAAGTGCCACCCAATTTAGACCGGAACTCAGTGGGGGAGACATCCACAGGGACCGTACCCTCCTTCCCCTACCACCAACCTTTCGGAAGGACTTACGATCCCACATGTTTAACGTGATCGTACTCCGCGTGAACGCGGCTGCAGTTTTGGCAGTGGCGGGAATTGAACCCGGGCCTACCCAGTGAAATTCCCGCGCGCTAACCACTGGTGTACTTCGCCCTCCGCGACATTTTCCATAACTTTCTTTTTATTCACCGAATTTAGACCGGAACCCAGTGGGAGAGGCACCCACGGGGACCGTACCCTCCTTCCCCAACCACCAACCTCTCGAAAGGACTTACAGACACACATGTTTATTCCACGTGATCGTACTCCGCGTGAACACGGCGGCAATTTTGGAAATCGAACCCGAGCCTACCGCGTGCAATTCCCGCGCGCTAACCACTGGGCTACTTCGCCCTCCGCGACAATCTCCATAACTTTCTTTTTATTCACCCAATTTAGGCCGTACCCTCCTTCCCCTACCACCAACCTCTCAGAAGGACTCACGAACCCACATGTTTAACGTGATCGTACTCTGCGTGAACGTGGCGTAAGTTTTGGCAGTGGCGGGAATCGAACCCGGACCTACTGAGTGCAATTCCCGCGCGCTAACCACTGGGCTGCCGCTCTCTCGCGACAATCTCCATAACTTTCTATATATTCATCCAATTTAGACGTGAACCCAGTGGGGGAGGGATCCACAGGGGCCGTATCCTCCTTCCCTTACCACCAACCTCTCGGAAGAACTTACGGACCCACATATTTAACGTGATCGTATTCCACGTAAACACGGCGGCAGTTTTGGCAGTGGCGGGTATCGAACCCGGGCCTACCGCTAACTTCCCGCGCGCTAATTTGCAATTTAAAATGACCATATGCTTAATTCCATCATCCTCATTCCATTGTTTCATTGTTCCATCATTTAAAATATCCATTTAAAATATCCAAAAGTTAAAATATACATTTAAAAAATCCATATCGTCCCATCATTTAAAATATAAATATAATAATTTATATAGAGCAAAGGAGCTCTATTCAGAACCGTGACGTCACCTCCACCTTGACGTCCCCACCACCACCTTCCCTCCTTCAGCGGGGGAGAAACGAAGCGGCACGCCGAGCGGAACGCCGAGAAATTGAAATTCGGAAACTTTTAAAATCCCGATCCTGTGGGCAATACGGAATATTTCTTGACCAGATTGGACTTGTAAGAATGCCAGATGTTTGACCTTTCTAAAAATGTAAATTATTAGTCGAAATTCTGAGTACTTTTTACTATGCGAGAATTTAAAAACCAAAAATCGTTTTTTTGAGTCAAAAGTGACTTTTGCTTTAAAATCATAAAAAAATATTAGAATTTATCTCTGAGATTTGAAATTGATATATTTTTACTCGAAATTCTCTGCTCTTTCCGATGGTGTGATTTGTTTTTTTCTACAATGTCTGGATCGAGGAGAAAAAGGGGTAAAAAGTCAAAAAACGGTCGAAATCGCATAAAACATTAAATAACAAAAAAAATAATTAAAATTTTAAAAATCGGTTTTCACGTGTCCCCTTCCCACCCCCCAGGGTCTCCGATTGCCAAATTTCATAGCCCTCCGACGCGCGGTCGCGAAACGTATAGTGTATAAGACAGACAGACAGACAGACAGACAGACGCACAGACAGACATTGCCTTTTATTATTTACTAGCCGCCTTTGGCGACCAGCCTGTTCGCTACCCTTGAAAATTCTGACCGTGGCAAATTGTAACCGTGGCACACTCGCTGGCGCGACCTTACCAGAAGGTGTAAGGTAACTGTTTGGACGGCCAGGAAGTGCCACCCAATTTAGACCGGAACTCAGTGGGGGAGACATCCACAGGGACCGTACCCTCCTTCCCCTACCACCAACCTTTCGGAAGGACTTACGATCCCACATGTTTAACGTGATCGTACTCCGCGTGAACGCGGCTGCAGTTTTGGCAGTGGCGGGAATTGAACCCGGGCCTACCCAGTGAAATTCCCGCGCGCTAACCACTGGTGTACTTCGCCCTCCGCGACATTTTCCATAACTTTCTTTTTATTCACCGAATTTAGACCGGAACCCAGTGGGAGAGGCACCCACGGGGACCGTACCCTCCTTCCCCAACCACCAACCTCTCGAAAGGACTTACAGACACACATGTTTATTCCACGTGATCGTACTCCGCGTGAACACGGCGGCAATTTTGGAAATCGAACCCGAGCCTACCGCGTGCAATTCCCGCGCGCTAACCACTGGGCTACTTCGCCCTCCGCGACAATCTCCATAACTTTCTTTTTATTCACCCAATTTAGGCCGTACCCTCCTTCCCCTACCACCAACCTCTCAGAAGGACTCACGAACCCACATGTTTAACGTGATCGTACTCTGCGTGAACGTGGCGTAAGTTTTGGCAGTGGCGGGAATCGAACCCGGACCTACTGAGTGCAATTCCCGCGCGCTAACCACTGGGCTGCCGCTCTCTCGCGACAATCTCCATAACTTTCTATATATTCATCCAATTTAGACGTGAACCCAGTGGGGGAGGGATCCACAGGGGCCGTATCCTCCTTCCCTTACCACCAACCTCTCGGAAGAACTTACGGACCCACATATTTAACGTGATCGTATTCCACGTAAACACGGCGGCAGTTTTGGCAGTGGCGGGTATCGAACCCGGGCCTACCGCTAACTTCCCGCGCGCTAATTTGCAATTTAAAATGACCATATGCTTAATTCCATCATCCTCATTCCATTGTTTCATTGTTCCATCATTTAAAATATCCATTTAAAATATCCAAAAGTTAAAATATACATTTAAAAAATCCATATCGTCCCATCATTTAAAATATAAATATAATAATTTATATAGAGCAAAGGAGCTCTATTCAGAACCGTGACGTCACCTCCACCTTGACGTCCCCACCACCACCTTCCCTCCTTCAGCGGGGGAGAAACGAAGCGGCACGCCGAGCGGAACGCCGAGAAATTGAAATTCGGAAACTTTTAAAATCCCGATCCTGTGGGCAATACGGAATATTTCTTGACCAGATTGGACTTGTAAGAATGCCAGATGTTTGACCTTTCTAAAAATGTAAATTATTAGTCGAAATTCTGAGTACTTTTTACTATGCGAGAATTTAAAAACCAAAAATCGTTTTTTTGAGTCAAAAGTGACTTTTGCTTTAAAATCATAAAAAAATATTAGAATTTATCTCTGAGATTTGAAATTGATATATTTTTACTCGAAATTCTCTGCTCTTTCCGATGGTGTGATTTGTTTTTTTCTACAATGTCTGGATCGAGGAGAAAAAGGGGTAAAAAGTCAAAAAACGGTCGAAATCGCATAAAACATTAAATAACAAAAAAAATAATTAAAATTTTAAAAATCGGTTTTCACGTGTCCCCTTCCCACCCTCCCTGGTCTCCGATTGCCAAATTTCGTAGCTCTCCGACGCGCGGTCGCTGAACGTATAGTGTATAAGACAGACAGACAGACAGACAGACAGACAGACAGACGCACAGACAGACATTGCCTTTTATTATATAGAAGATTTATCGTACCCTCTCACCTTTTATAATACCCCCCCCCCCTTTTTTTACTAATCAACCTGAAACTTCTGTGTTATTCTTCCGTATTATAGTTTGAATGATATATCTCCAAATAATTCCCTATAATTTGTTTCATTCTATTTTTTTCATTTCATTTTTATCATTGTCCTATAATTTTTTTCTCATTCTCCTATAATTTTTTCCATCCGTTACTTTTATAAGATCACGATAAAACAAAAATTTGGTCTTTTTTATCGTCCACCACCCTTTCAGTGACTACAAACTTAAAAAAAGTTTGATATTTTTACCTTAAATTATATGTCCGATTATTTTATACCCTACACGAATATATGTATATTTTTTTGCTACTTCACATTTAATATCCCTCCTCTTCCTCTTCTAATCAACATGCAGTTATTTCCGGCAGTTAATAGATCGATGTTATTACTTTCCTTATATACATAATGTATAAGGAAAGTATTGTGACGGGGTCGAAAATTCGAATTCGAGTTTTCGACGGGAGAGTACATTTCAAGCATACCTGATCACGAATCAAACATTTTTGAAGTGATGTCTCTGTGTGTGTGTGAAAGTATGTGTGTGTGTGTGTGTGAAAGTATGTGTGTCTGTGTGTGTGAAAGTGTGTGTGTGTGTGTCAGTGAGCCTGTGGAGACGATAACTGACGAACGAATGGACCGATTCGAACCAAATTTGGTACAAAAATCACAATCCATAAACACTGGAAGCCTATTGTTTTTATATACAATCGAATGTTCAGAACCACCCCCTAAATTTTCGAATGAAATTTTGAAAAAATCGTCAAAACATCAAAACCAATAATAAAATTATGCAAATAGACATTTCTTATGTAATTTTTCATTAGAAAACGGTTGGCATAAATTTTAGAACGCTACATGAACCGTTCTCGAGATATTGCACATTTAAAAAAAAAATTATCAAAAAGTCATATAAAATAAAAAAAAATATTTCCTATTGAGAAACATGTTCACTTTTCATATGTAATACCATACGATAAATTGGGTGACATCATTCTCTTGGATCTAGCTCGTTCCATTCATGAAAAAAGATACTTTGAGTAATACGTTTGTATTTGAACGACAATAGTCATTTGTCTGCTGTAAGAATAACTTATTTCTTCGTCCATAACGCTTGACGAGATTTTGGCAACGAATTTACCAACTTGGCGACATTTTTAAATGTTGCCAAATTGACGAAAATCTCGTCAAATGGATAAAAATGACGCTAAATCAATGAAAATGACGACTAATTGTCGAAAATTCAATATCTTGGAAAGAATATTAGTATCTACTATAAGAAAAACCTATTTTTTTGCTGTAAAATTAGTAAATTTACTACATTATATAAGGAAAGTCATGTGCTGCCCACATCAGATTTTTTTTTCTTGCATTTGGGTTGGGATGTTGCATTTCTGATATAAGAATTTTTCATTAATTACTTTTTTCAAAACAATGAAGCAATTCATAATTCGGTCTTTTTAACCACCCCTCTCTCTCAGTGACGGTAAAAAAGAAACAAGTGATATTTTTGCTTTGGCTTGATGCAACTGATTTTTGATACTCCACGCAAGTATTTTTAGCTGTCACTCCTGCTCCCCACATTTTATGAAACGAACTTTTTTTTTTCTTCTAATCAGTCTGCAGCTTGTCACTTTCTATATAACTAGGTTCAGATTAAGTAACTCTAGTATTTTTAGACATTTTCGTTCATTCCTGTTTTTAAAACTAAGAAACAAAATATAAAAAATTTGGTCTTTTTTAACCACTCTTTCTTTTTTAGTGACTACAAAATTTAAATTTTTCTTCGTCTCGTCTTGATGCGATTGATGTCTGGATACCCCGAACCAAATATTATTACAGTTTATTTTTAATATTTTTGCATCACTTCCGCATTTTATAACCCTCAACCTTGTTTTTTAATCAAACAGGAACTTCCGTGTTATTTATTACTTTCCTTATATACATAATGTATAAGAAAAGTATTGTGACGGGGTCGAAAGTCGAATTCGAGTTTTCTACGGGAGAGCACGTTTCAAGCATCCCTGATCACGAATCGAACATTTTTGAAATGATGTCTGTGTGTGTGTGAAAGTATGTGTGTGTGTGTGTGTCAGTGAATCTGTGGAGACGATATCTCACGAACGAATGGAACGATTCGAATGAAATTTGGTACAAAAATCCCAATCCATGAATCCTATTGTTTTAAAACACAATCGAATGTTCAGAACCCCCTAAATTTTCGAGTGAAATTTTTAAAAAATCATCAAAAAATCAAAACCTTTAATAAAGTTACGCAAATAGACATTTCTTATGTAATTTTTCCTTAGAAAACGATTGACATAAACTTTAGAACGCTAGCATGAGCCGTTCTCGAGATATTGCACATTTTTCAAATAAATTTATCAAAAAATTCCCATAAATTAAAACAAATATAAATTGTTGAGAAACATGTTTACTTTTCATATGTGATATCATGCGATAAATTTGGTGACATCATTCTCATGGATCTAACTCGTTCCATTCACGAGAAAAGATACTTTAAGTAATACTTTTATATTTGAGCGCCAATAGTCATTTATCTGCTGTAAGAACAGCTTATTTCTCCGTCCATAACGCATGGCGAGATTTTGGCGACGAATTTAGCGGAATATCGCCAACTTGGAGACTTTTTAAATGTTGCCAAATTAACGAAAATTTCGCCAAAT
The DNA here is from genome assembly GCA_951213105.1 of Amaurobius ferox. Lineage (NCBI taxonomy): Eukaryota > Metazoa > Arthropoda > Arachnida > Araneae > Amaurobiidae > Amaurobius > Amaurobius ferox. The sequence goes on along the minus strand of OX578149.1, from coordinate 39,277,206 downwards.
AGATAAAACTGACGACTAATTGAAGGAAATTCTATATCTTGGAAATAATATAAGTATCTATTATAAGAATAGCATTTTTTTTAACTGTAAAAGTAGTAATTTCATTGCATTATATAAGGAAAGTCATGTGTTGCCAACATCAGATTTTTTTTTTTTTTTGTTTTTGGATTGGGATAATGTAACAATAATAATTTTTTCAGATTCGTTTTGTTCATTCATTACTTTTTTCAAAACTAAGAAAAAGAAATCGAAATTTGGGTATTTTTTTAACTCCCTCTCCCCTCCAGTGACTGCAAAAATGAAACTTTTGCTATTATTTTTTTTTTTTTTGTCTCGATGTGATTTTTTTATATTTTACTCGAATACATTTATTGTATTCTAATTTCACCCCCTATAATCAATTTCCGTATCTTTTTCTCTTCAACTAAAAGCATTTATGTTATTTTTTCCATATTTGGGTTGAAATGATGTATTTCTGATATTTATTGCATAATGTTTTGTTTATAACTTTTTCCGAAACAAAGAAAAAAGTAAAAATTACCGTTTTTTTTGTCGCCTTTTCTCCTTTCCAAATGATTGCAAAATGAAAATTTATATATTTTTTCTTTGTCTCATTCACCCTGTCTCATGAAAACCTATTTTTCTTTGTATTTTTCTCTGTCTCAATGAACTCGAATTTTTAATACCCCACTTAAATATTGCGTACCGTATTCTAATTTTTACACTCTCAAATTTTAATATCCTTCCTCTTCTAATCAACTTACAGCATTCAAGTTCTTTTTCTATATTTGGTTTGAAATCACGTATCTCCGATACTCTATACATAATTCATTGTTCACAACTTTTTCCGCAATAAAGATAAAGCGAAAACTTACTGCTTTTTGCAATTAAGGGGACGGTGGACGTTGGGGTGAGCAAAAATCGACTAAAATTTTTTTTTTTTTAATATATAACATTATTTTACACATTTAATTTTTTGCTTACGGGTGGAACAGCGTCCATCCCAGACGAAGAACCTCCCAAAAAGACAGGTATTTGACATACCCTATCCCACACAGTTCAATCCGCCTTTGCAGGCATTGGTGTCCTGCAAACATTGCACCTGCTGAGCAGGTGCAATGTTTCTGTCGGCGATTTCCATGGACGCCAATGCCTGCAAAGGCGGATTGAACTGTTTGGGATAGGGTATGTCAAATACCTGTCTTTTTGGGAGGTTCTTCGTCTGGGATGGACGCTGTTTCACCCGCAAGCAAAAGGCTAAATGCATTTTTTTCGAAACGGAATTTTCAAAGGTTTTACATTTTTAAAATGCTCCATGCGTCTTAATTTTTATTTGAGATGCATGAAATTTGGCAGTAAGGCACCTTTCATACTTTTTAATCAAACTGGGTATGCATTTTATAATTGGACTTCATAAAGGTAATTAAAAGTGAATAAGGACCTAATTAAATCATGAAAATTAAGTTTCAATGCAGAAAAATATTTTTAAAAAATTGACTTTTTAAGGGATTTAAAAATAAATGCCCAAATTGGTTTATAATGTGTTTTTGAGTGATCATAATGCAAAATTAATCAAAAATGTGAACAAATGGCACGCAAGAAGCATTTTCAAATTTTTGTTAAAACATTTAAATTAAAAAAAAATACAAAACTATAACAAAATTGAAAAAAATAATTAATGATATTTTATAGTAATGTTAAGAGGAATATTAATACAAATTTTCATGTTTCAAAGTCAATAAATAAATAAAAAAAATTTCAACGTCTACCGTCCTCTTAAATATTGAAATTATTTTTATATATTCGTGAATATTTCCATATTTATGAAAAAATAGTCATAAATTTTTATTAAAATATTTACATTTTTAATCAGTTTCGGCGAAATGGGCTTCCGAAGTGTTTATAGATTTTTCATAACGTTCCGATCTCAGCAGAATGCCCGAAAGTCAAAAACAAAACTGATTTCTAATAACTCCACAAGGATATCACCATTTTGTTTTCCACAGAAAAGTATTCATCTTCTTGTCTAAAGTGACCTCATGCAACAAAAGGCTGCAAGCAATTCAAGGATCTCGGTTACTGGTGACTGATAATAAATTTTGAAACTGGACGTTACATATTTTTTACTCTTCCTCCACAATTTGCTAAATACTTTGCGGAAGGCTGTGCGCATCAAATAGATAGTTTACAGCCACCTGTTTGGAGGCTGAGTACATGAGGATGAATGTGGAGCCTCACTCAGTAAGACAATAAAAATCGTTTCTCAAAGTTTGAAAGTGGCAGCCGACGCATCAGATAACCCATTCAAATGTAAGACAATTGTTACTTCGAGGCAAACAGGATAAGAATGACTTTCGAGATTGTATAAACATATTTATTTGGAAAACACAATAAAACTCACTATTTTGACTTTAAGCGCTATACAAAATGTCATAAGCATTGAAATAAAAAATAAATTACGAAAGAGAATCCAAGAGAAAGATCTAAACTCCGATAAACTGTGGAATATGACAATGAGATTAAAAGAAATAACTAGAGGAGAAGGTATTATTGTAAAACTTTTATACTAATCCATAGATTTCAAATGTGGGCAGCATTGTTCCTCAGAGATCAAGATCACTTTTAAAAGTTTTTTTATTTTATTTATTTTTTTATTATTTTATTTTTACTGAGATCATCTGATTGTCCGAGAAGAGATCCCTGGCCCCAATTAAAGAAACCCAGTCTCTCCGGTGCTGATTGGATTTTGGTGCAATTTGGAAAAAAAGAACTGGCCTTTGTTTTGAAATGGGCCTCAAAAATTAACAAAATCTGACATAAAAGATTAAATAAATTTAAATGTATTAATTCACTGCTTCTTTCATTGCGGTTTAGAAAGGTCATTTTAAACTGTTAATTTGATATAATTTTAAATAAGTATTAATTTTGTGTGTGTGTGTGTGTGTGTGTGTGTGTGTGTGTGTGTGTGATTTTAGAGATAAAACTTAAATTAATGTATTGCGGAATATTTAAAAAAAATAAATGATTCTGTAGGAAAAATCATCTGCTGCGCGGAGCAAATTTCACAAATTGACATTTCTTATTGGGAGCATATAAAAATTAAATTATGCATTTTTATGAAATTTGCATAATTTAATTTTTGGTAGAATGTTCATAGCTAAATATTTCTCTCTCTGTTTATTCTTTGTAAATCAGATTTTTTGAGTTAAATGTTAAAAACAATATAAATAAATTAAATTAATTGAAATTGGACTGTCCAAGTAAAAACCGTTGCACGTATTTTCAAGATTTTTTATACATTTGAAATAATTTTGAACTCATGGGAATGTGCAACAGCTGAATCCAGGTCCAACACTGTTTAGTTTATATTTGCAAAAAATATTTCGAACTAAGAACAGGTTTGATCTTTGTTTGTCGCACCAGCAAGTGCAAAATTCAAACTTTTGGTTTGAGAATCCGTCAATCACATACAGGGTACTTCACGAAGAGTGTAAAAAAAGAATATAGAATCAACGCTTTGTCATAGAAGTAAAGAGAAATATGAAAAGTAATCAGCAAACGGAGAAGAATGTATTCCCAATACTTGCCCCCCCCCCCCCCCCTAAAAAACTGATAATTTCATTCAAAGGCAAAATTTAATTTTTTATATGACTCTCTTATAAAAAATTCAATTAGTAAAATTTGTGCCGCGCTTTATCGGACTACAGAAATTTACCCTGTACCTTTTGATGAAAAATTCACTGAGATAAGCTAACATTGCAATTCTTGAGTTATTCCATTGTACCTGAACTGTAAGTAGGAATATTTAACTTCCTCTGAAAGTAAATATGGGGGGGGGGCATCTATTCAAATCTATCTAAATGAGGAAACCCGATAATTGAAATTTACTACCATATAGCCTTAAACAATTTATTTGTCACTAGGTCAGTAGCAATGGAGCAAAATATACTTAATAGCAATGGTTGGAATATCTCGACAATTTTTTCATTAAAAGGTATCGGGTAAACTGTTTTCTGCCCTAATTAAGCACGGCACAAATTTCACTAATTAGCACTTTTTTTATTGGGGCCGTATAGAAATTAAATGTTGCATTTTTATTAAATTTTTATTTCCGAGTGCAACTTTCATAGCTAAATTCTTTCTGCTGACTATTTTTCGTATTTCACTTTACTTCTACTGCCAACGGTTGATGTTTTAATCTTTTCGAATACTCTTCGTAAAACACCCAGTATAGCCATCGACTTCATTGTAAGCAAATATTGACAGCTGGAGGCCGCCATTCTTTAAAATTCTAACTTGATAGGGAAAATCTTTCGAAAGATCTGAGTTCAGCGTACTAAAATTAGTCAAAGTTAAATTTCACACTCGAGACAGCGGGCAATAGAAAAAAAAAGTCAGTCTTTATAGGCTTGTGATTGTATGAAGTTATTTAAATTTGTAAATATTGATTGTTTTCATTCTTATAGGATATGCTGTTCTAAATCATAACTTAAAGTTTATCCGTTATGCATGATGGTCAAGCATGACGAGTAAGCTCATGGTAAATGCTTTCTATTTAATATACAAATTCTTACAGCGAGTTTTAAAATCAATTGTGGATAAACGGAGGATCTTACTGGGATATACTGGTGATCATTCACATTCTTTGCGGTCAGTAACATGTTGTACATTCTATTGCATGAAAATGAAGAGGATATTTAAATAGCAAAAGCACCTTTATTTCCATAGCAGCCTTTTCCACTTGCGCCTCGCGTGTTTGAAGTGGTTAGTGGTCATTAAATGCGATAAATACACGCTTAATAAAAGCTGTTTATAACTTTTCTGAATATCAAAAGTATTTTAGATTTAAGCATAAAATTGCATATTATTTTATAATTCCGCTAACACATTAATTGGGAAAATATATTAAATTTTATTTCCGAACTAGATAAAATGATTTAATTGTTTCATTGTTCTATCTCGCAGCGAAAAGATATCAAATTATGTTTTTATTAATTCTGAGAGGGAAAGTAGTGTAAGTTTTTAAAAATACTTTTATACAGTTACCCCTAATTCGAATATTTGAAATTTTCGATTTTTCTGTTGATCTGGAAGTCAAGACGAATTGAATGAGGGCCAAACCAATGTTCTAGCTATGGTGTGGAAGTAATATTAAGAACTTTTTATATTTTTTCCATATCCCTTCGCATCGTCTTTCCTAATTACGAAATTTTGAATTATTAGATGTTTCCGTTGATTTTGGAGCTGAGACGGATCGACTGAGATCAAAATTATGATTCTAGCTAGAGCAAAAGTAGTTGATGTGGTTTTGAGTTTTTTAATTATTCATTCGCATCGTCGTCTTTAATTCGAATTTTTCGAAATATTAGATTTTGTTGACCTGGAGGCTAAGATTGATTGAGTGAGATGGAAACCGAGATTCTGGCTTGTTTGGAAGTACTCGATAATTTTGAAAAGTGGTTTTGAGTGTTTTGATTATCTCTTCGCACCATCACCCCTAATTCGAATTTTTGAAATTTTAAATTTTGTCCTTATACTGAAAGCTGAGACGGGCCGAATGACACCAAAACCAATATACTAGCTATAGTGAAAGTGCTTGATAATTTTGGTATATTACCCAATCAGTCAATCTGTCAGTTCAGTGCATATTATATAGTGTAAAAACTATTATTGTTATATAGTAAACATAATGCCATTTCACTATTAATTTAATTCGCAAACATTTTTCCGAATCTAATTGTTTATTTTTAACGAAATGCTGTCCGCGTTAGATTTTTATACTTATTACTTATTATAATTTTACTAAATATCAAAACAATTCTGTTCGATCACAGATTCGAATCGTTTTTCGGTTCTCGACTGTAACTGTTTAGAACACTTTTTACTGTAAGTAAATTCATATATCGCATTTAGGAGAACAGTTGAGAAGAAAAAAAATGGGAAAACTAGAAATTATTCCAAACCGGTCGTCCGAAAACCATCTTTTAAAATTGGCCCACGACAACAACCACTCATCCTCAAACAGGTCTCTGCTTCATCAAAAATGTAGGTCAGTGAATGCACCCGTATTCGAAGGGTCGAGACCTTTCTCTTTGCCCCCTTTCCCCCTCTAAAAAGATGAAAAAATGACCCCAGCACGTGAAAAGAAAAGGCACCTTTAAAGATGAGATATATTTATGTCGGGCTTCTCAGACGGCTATTTTGAGTCTTGGATTGCATGAGAGATGCGGGAAGGTGTATGTTATCTGCAGATGACTTAAACGTAACCTGAATAGAGAAGATAGTTTATTTATGTAGGGTGATATATATTAATATAGCCTAAGAATATCTACAAAAATTAAGTTTCTTTAATGTGTCTTGCCTTGTCGTGTCAAACATACAAAATTATTTCAATGTATAATAAGAAAATAAGACATATTTTAATTTTTTTTTATGTTTGAATATTATAAAAGCTGTGAAATTTTATTTTGTCTGCTCTACACAGCTTAAAAAAGCAGACAGATTAAAAAAGCAGCTCTACACAGATTAAAAAAGCAGATTATTAGTAATTTACGTTGAACTGGAATATTTTAATATAAGAAAAGAAAACATAAATGTTTACTTTTTCTTATATGTTGCAGTGTACACTTTTATGTAGTAAGAAAGACTATCGACGAAGTAGTTAAATAGACAGAAAGTCGTTTGGGTAGCCTTAGATCAGTGATTAGACTCCCCAAGGAAACATGTGCTCATTACAATTTATATAGAGCAAATTCATACGCAATTCAACGCATTTTATGCTACAAATCCACATCTGGGTCATATTGAGTATTGTGCAATTAAAGTCAGCCGACAAACATCTTAAAACCATCGCCGAATTGTTCGTGAAACACATTCAGTATTCCATTACAAATTTTATTTATCTGAAAATAATTGCATTCTTTACGATAAAAAAGGGTTAACTTTTTCTACGAAAAGATAATATTCTCACGAAGCAAAATTAAAAGTTCATTTTCCCACATATCTGTGCATTAGTTCTTAAATGATACATTATTGGACTTTGCTTTGGGGTATTGCACAAGTGTATATACATTCAATGAATCGCATAATTTACGTTTTAAGGAGTTGCAGTTTTTGAAAGTAATCAAATTCTATTCAATTCTAACATAATTTTTATCACAATTGAATCGCATTCCGTTTTGTTTTTGGAAAAATCAGCAGCGGCTGTAATCCGATGGAGTCGAAATAGTTTTGCGGGAATAATGTCTTGGAAAATAATATTCCAATCAAGTTTAATAAACCTGTGTGGTGGTAGAAATGTATGCTACCCTCTATCAACTATCTGTTTATGATATTTATGTCTATGACGTTATGATAATTATGTCTATGATATTTATGTCTATAATATTTATGTTATGAATATGTCTTTAATGTTTTACAAATTTAAGAATACTATGAACAATCTTTGTAGTATCCTATTCGGATATTTTTAAAACAGTTTAGGATATTAAAATATCGAAATTAGAAACACTTTTAAAAAATAGTTCAAAATATTAAAATATCAAAATTACAACCACTCTATTTAGAACATTAAGAACTCGATCGAAAATCCAATTATATATTCCTATAGGGCTTTTAAAGGGATGCAGATTACTCCTTTATTATTCGCAGCTAGCACTTTTAGTTTTCAAGATATAAGCATTAAAATATTTTAAAATGGACAATTTGCAAGCTTCTTCAACTTTGCCTAAACTGTTCCCATGTTCACGTGGAATGTTTCCACGTTAAGTATGTGGGTTCGTAAGTCCTTCCGACTATTTCGTGGTAGAGGAAGGAGGGTACTGTCCCTGTGTACTCCGCCCCCACTGAGTTCCGGTCTAAAAATTGAGTGGTATTTCCGGCCCGTCCAAACAGATACCTTACACTTTCGGATAGGTCGGATTGTTTGGGTCGGAGAAGAATAAGTAGCTTCTTCAACTTAAAAAAATATTGCTCGAAGCTTTTTTATTTTTTTTTTTGAAGAAGAAGAAGAAGAAAAAAAGAGCAAATTATATCTACTTTTATAATTTAGAAAATAACCTTTTCTAAACCTCTGAAAACGTGATTTCTAATATATATCTGATCTTTCAAGATCTTTCCTGTACTTACAGTGTGCTCCTTGTAAAAATAATGTAAATATACGGTGGAAGCTACTGGTGCATGTACTTTAGCTCCGTTTTGTTTTCATTCATTCATTATTACGGTAATGTGAGTATATTTATTCGGCTCAACTCTTTGGCTCGTGTTCACAGACTACTACTTTTGAACGTCAATCGACACAGAATTTTGCAGACTAATTTATTTATTCAAAATTTTGTTTGGTATTGATTTGCAAGATGATCGATCAGGGAATGTTGATGATCGCAAAGAATGGCGATCGATAAAACAGTTGTTGATATTGTAACCAAATGGTTTGCAGTTGGCCTATCATGCGTTGAATTTACAAGCTCTTTCAAGACTGTTGTTTGAGAATTCCATTACAGATGAAAGACATCGAGTTAAAAGAAATGAAAATTCTTAACTCTAGATTTAAATGAAGAAAGCATTAACAAAATTGTAGTTTTCAGTAATAATTGTTAATTTTGAATTTTTAGTTCTATTCCATAAATTGCTTAGTTTAGTTGTTTCGAATAATTAAGTCTGATTGTTAAATAGATGTTTCAATTTAATCAATAATGGATAAATGTGTCTTTATTTTTAATTTATATTAAAAAAAACGAAGCTAAAGAAAAATTATGAAATATATAATGCAGGCAGATGTATGCTCTTCCACTGCACGATGCGTAACTGAACATAAATATATTGAGTAAGTGGTTACTATAGTAATAGATTAGTTTCTAAATAACAATTTGAGCAATTAAGCATATTTTTTCTGAAATATAAAATATATGAACAAATTTTTAAATTTTAATTTTAGGAATTCTGATTGATTTGAAGATAAACTATATTTCATACAGCAAAATTTCAGTTTTTAACTGCATTTAATACATCGGTTATATATTACTTAGTTGAGACTCATAGTTTTTTTCTATATCTTATCAAAATGAGCTTGCACGGAATAAATGTATTATACGAAAGGTAAAACGTAACACACTTTTTATCTTTCTTATTTTCAGCTTTTAGTGTAAACACACTTTCTTTATACTTTACATTGTTGATAAAATGTAAATGGCATTGAGCGTTTTTTAAAGCTTTAGAGTCAGCGATAAATCCCTACTATTCCACAAAAGGCTTGCGATAAATGACATTTTAATGGCTTCTATTCAAACATTATTTTGACATTCAGAGAACTGTTACAAGTTTTACTCTTCAAACATTTTGGTCATTCTCTGACAAGGATTTTGTAATGCCATTAACAACAAAAGCTATATCATTGATGATTAAAATAATGCTAAAAGATTATGACAATGTATTCTCGCATAATGAACACGTTTAAAATGTATTTATAACAGAATGAAATATTTTCCAGAATAACAAAACATTAATAGACGCTTTTGCTCCAAGAACTTTAAAAATCTGATGTAACCAACGCTTAACTTTCCTTCGGATACTCACTTTTATAATGTTATTCATATTTTCTAGAAATTCTTATATTCATTTTATTATATATAATTGTGCATGGAATTGACTGTTAAACAATTCCTTCAGATTTCTTTAGAGAAAATTAAAAGTTGGGAAACGTCAATTAAGGAAACACAAATCTTTTTTGAGTAAACTAAAAATCCTTTTAACAAAATATTTCCTACAGCAGCAAACACAAACATTCTACCCATTGGGACTTTTGGTGAATTGAAAAGTCCACCTATGGCTGTATGATTCACTTTCAAGCCTTAGGAGTTAGGCCTCAATACTAGTTATGAGCGAAAAGTTATGTGTCATACACGCCATACATGCTGATAGGGATTCAGTATATACTTTAGACTATAATTTCCGATCAAATTGCTCTCGTATGCATGATAAAAACCTAAATTATCGGGAAAATCTCAAAATCCCGAGACTTTCCTCGAAAAAAATGGAGTAAAAGCGGAGGAACAAGCGGAGTAAAAGTGGAGTAACTGTGAAGTAACAAGTGGAGTAAAAGTTATATACTAGCTAAGAGTGAAAAGTTATGTGTCATACATGCATACATGCTGATAGTGATTTAGAATATACTTTAGACTAACTTTCGATCAAATTGTTCTCATATGCATGAAAAAATCCCCAAGAGAATTGGGAAAATCTCAAAATTCCGAGATTTTCCTCAAAACAAATGGAGTAAAAACGGAGTAACTGTGGAGTAACAGGTAGAGCAAAAGTTATGTACCAGCTATGGGTGAAAAGTTATATGTCGTACATGCCATACATGCTGATTGGAATTCAAAATGTACTTTAGATTATAACTTCCGATAAAATTGCTCTCATATGCATGGAAAAAAAAACCAGAGGGTCGGGAGAATCCCAAAATCCCAAGACTTTCCTCAAAACAAGTGGGTATTCGAACTTTAAGCCTAAACAATATACATTTTTAAAAAATTATTTTCTGTATTCACATACATATGCAATACAGCACAATAGCACCCAAATTGGTTCCAAATTGATTCAGTGGTTATTTAAGATTACGAGGGGTCACTAATATTGAAAAGATAATCTCATTTTATAGTTATAAGCTGTATATACTTTTTAGATTTTTTTCCTGCGTTTACATCTAGATAATAAAGGCAGTATATCACTCAAACTTGGTTCAAATCACTTCATCGGTTTTCAAGATTACGAGGTACCAACGATTTTGAGAAAATTCCTTTCAATATGTACACTATATATATTTTTTTCAGAATTATTTTTCCTCGTTCACATCTACAAAACATATGAAACGTGTCATCCAAATAGGGTCGAAATCGTTTCAGTTGTTTTATGATAACGAAAAGTCCCAGGATTTGACAGACAAAAGTCGTTTCTTGTACCTAGGAGCCCCACCTCTACCGATGCATTTGCTATGAAAACCCGACTTGTTATTATTCTACTACTAAGAGCATATCTGTTTAGAAAAGTGTAACATGTCACAATCACTATATCACCATACTTTCCTCAAGCTCTCCACAGAAGGAAAGTAATAGTAGAGCACCAAAGTAATTCAATCCAGTTCAATCTGAGTGTTGCGAACTCAATTGTGTCAACAAAAGTTGCTTATTTCCCATTTACTAGAGTTTTTTTCTTCTTCTTTTTTGCAATTCAGTACTATTTTAATTATTTTCATAAGTATTTTTCTTAAGTGTTTAAATTTTACAGATGTTTATATGTCACAAAAGTGTTTGTATGTCTCATAAATGTGTTTAACATTAGAACGACGAAAGCTGTCATTTTGATCGCATAACTACTTTGAGAAACGATTCCTCCAAAAAGGCTAATCCCAGCCCATTGAAATTTTATAATGTTCCTTATTTTCTTAAAGTTATTGAAAACACAGAAGAAAACTATTCTAGGTTTTATAATAAGAGAACAAATTAACGATCTTCCTAGAACGGTATGTTGTATTTTTTCTATGGTGATCAAATTGACAGCTGCCCGTCGTTCTAGGTAGTTCAAAATATCCGTCGTTCTAGTGTTAAATATTTTATATGTGTTCATAAGTCATCACGTATTCATTCGAAATGTAGTCTTTTCGTATTAGTTTCAAGGTCATAGTAGTCGAGTATTTTACATAGTATATTTCTTAGGGCGCGGTAGCCCAGTGGTTAGCGGGCGGGAGTTGCACTCGGTAGGCCCGGGTTCGATTCTCTCTTCTGTCAAAACTGCCGCCTTGTTCACGCGGAGTACGATCACGTTAAACATGTGCATCCGTAAGTCCTTTCGAGAGGTCGGTGGTAGACGAAGGAGGGTACGGTCCCTGTGGATGCCTCTCCCACTGTGTTCCGGTCTAAATTGGGTGGCACTTCCCGACCGTCCAAACAATTACCTTACATCTTTCTGGTAGGTCGGACGGTCTGGGTCTGGGTCTCAACAACAACAGTATCTTTCTCATACACGATTTTTTCATTTTCTCTCCAACCGTCGCACAGTCAGTGCATTCCACGACGAGGGTTTTATAAAGCTGTAAACCTAATGGGTCTATTCTTCACCTGTGACGATTCAAGATTCGACCGAAGGCAGTTTTCTTGTTACCTTCTATATTTAACAAAAAAAAAAAACCTTTCTGCTACATACAGGGCAGCTGGGTTCAAATAGTTTAGTGTAATAGACATTTAAAACTACTTTCTGATTTTTCATTGTCATTATAGATGTTTATTTTAAAGTAATGTACATGAGAAATTTCAGTTATATATTGAATAAAATTACACATTATTCTTATTATTCGTATATTTACGTACGCAACCTTATTTTGTTTTAACATTGTTTAATAGTACTATTATTTTTGATTCGCGCTGAAATCTGATGATCGTAATTATAAATGTATCACATTTTAAATTGCCATGGCAATCTGAAAAGCAGTTGATACGCTATAAGTGTGAATTTCAGGTAAACACACACGCAGACAGACGGAGTGTTTGAACTAGCTGATTCGGGTTCTACAGTTCATGAATAAAAAATATCATCAAAAATTCAATTTCAAATAATTTACTCCATCAATTTTATTTTTTACACATACAATGTTCTCCTTTCTGGTAGGTCGGACGGTCTGGGTCTCATCAACAACATACAATGTTCTGTGAAAAATGTCTATAAAAGATAATGTTGCACGAAAGCACTTTAAGGTATAATGTAACGCCATACGTTCTATAAAATTGCTTCTTTATAGAGAATTTAAAATTATTTATAAAAATTACTAAGTACAGTGGAGGACATGTTCTGCAACAGTATCGGTATTGTAGTTTTAATTATACGACCAACACTTTTCAACTAGTTGCATTTTTGTTAGCTTAAAGGAAAGGAAAGCGATCTAGTTTAGTTTATCTAGATGAATTTTTCCCATTTTGCCCCATCACCCCATATAGGACAAGAATTTGAGATTGGTCCATCTAAATATGATGCTGCTTTTTGTGCACAAATTGATGCCCTATTGAAAAACCCCTGAGAAACAAAGTTTCGTGTTTTTTTCGATTGTACTATTATTACAGCTAACAACAGAAGCTTGGAACATCTAATGTTTTCAAGGTTTAATTCTTGATCCAATTTATTTTTAGCTTTATCTTTCGAAAATTTTATCAATTTAATTCTTTTTTTTGGCTTTTAAATGTAGGAGAGAGAAGGAATGGAAGGGTCACTAGTATTTATTTCTTAAACTAAATTATTATATTATTCGCCTAGGACTCTTAACAGATAGCATTATGTGTTGCCTTTCTATCATTGTCTCAGACATGACTCTTTGTTGACCCTTAAGTGAATAAAATAATGGTTTAATTTAAGAAATAAATGCTAGTATCGTTTTGATTCCGCCTCACTTTCACCCCCTCTCTTTTCTATAGTTTGATAAATGAAAATAAACGTTGTAATAAAATATTTCTAACTCATTTTTTATGTTGAAGCATATTGAAAAGGTGCGTTGTTGTTGTTACTGTTGAGGAGACCCAGACCGTCCGACCTAGCAGAAAGGTGTAAGGTAGAAAAGGTGTGTTGTGAAAAAGTTGATTGCAATGCGCCAAATCTTTTACGGAATCTTATTTTTTTAATTATTGCTTCCTTTTTATACATATTTTTACACTCCTAAAACAGACTTTTGTTTACTTTTCCAATTATTTTTAGAGATGTAAATAAAAAAAATAATAATAAATTTTCAGTTTATAATACTTGAAAAATCTTCTACAAGAACACATGCTCTTGTCCCCACTTGCAATAGAGTGCCATAAAATGAATGGAATGCGGTAGTGCAAAACACAATGAACCTACTTAAAACTTTCCAATGCTCAATCTTTTCGGTGATACTTTCAGTTTTTAGATTGCATAAATTAAAAATAAAAGTAAATCTAGAGTGTAGATCTTGTTGGAAATAAAAAAAAATAGTTCACAAGGCCGGGTAAAATCACAATGTCAAGCAAATGGAGCTCGATTGTTCTGTGGGTGCGATTAGGAATGGTCGAACAGAAACCAACTGTCATGCCTGGTTGACCACAAGAATTCTAAGAGAAAACAAAACAACGTTGCAGAGCTTTGAATAGGAAAACAAAAGTATTTTCAATTGAAAGAGAACAAACGACTTGCACTAAATCGCGAACTCGGGCGTGAAAATTCGATGAATGGCTGACAAACCTCTTGTTGAAACAAGGAATGGTATTACAAACGGATTACAAGAGTAGATGGTATTAGCATATTTCGTGATTGCGTCATGAATATTTTATAAATCACAGGAAAATATATCAGTTCAAGTGCAACTTAAGAAGGTAATAAATCCAATTGTAATGTTTTAATGCTAATTGTTCTAAAGTTCACTGTCAAGCTCAGAATGTCGCGAGGTTTATTTACCATGGCAGAAATAATCTGCTGAATTTAAGTTATGCTTGATTGCTAGAGAAAGTTTCTATTTCCAAATTAGCAGCGCTGCCCGTTGTTTCGTCAAACGATTTACATGATTGAATGCTTTTAGATTACTAATTAAAATCAACTTATAATTCCTACGTGATACATTTTTATGAAAAATGCACGCGAATTTTAAATCGTTTCAGTAAATTACTGAAGCTGAAAATATTTTTACCATGGTTATGTAAAGTATTTTGAGATTCAGTAATTTATGTTAAGTAGTTTGAAGTGTATTTTTATTTATCAAAATAATTTAATGTAATGATTTTATGATGTTAAGCAAAATTCCGTACGACAATTTTATAACATTTAGCAAAAAATCCAAATATAACTTCATCCACTTAATTTTGCGATTTTATTTTCAATATAAATTATTATCAATATAAATTATTATCAGTGCAACATTTCTATTTTTCTTTTCATTATACTATAAAACCTTCTTTTCATTATACTATGAAACATTTAATTATTTAACTCAATGGTAGCAAATGATGCAGCATGTTAAAGAAATATAAGGGAAATATTTCCACTCTAAATTCTAGGTATCTGGTAGATTGTAACAAAGCATTTTAACTGCTTAACACAGTTTTTGGATATTTATTATAATATCATAAACATCAACTAGCAAATATGCATATAAATCATAATATGAATCTAATTTAATGCGCCTATTTTCTTTTATTTGTTTAGAAAATAGTTTTTATAAGTTTGTACAAAATTATGCTGGACTTTAATGAGTACAAAAACTTCAATAAACCATGAAATTGCTTTAAAAACAAGGAAAGACTTTTAATTGAAACTATTAACTTCCTCAATTCCATCGAAAAACCTGTTGTCATTAAGGACGATAAATGTGAATTTCCATGGAATTTGTGTTAATGGTCAACTGGTTGATTGAATAAAAGCGTAATTTAAATTTGCGATAAACTTAAATATAACCTAAGTGAAATGATAATAATTATACGCGGCTCTTGAAAACATGGCATGCATCTAAAATACTTTTGTTTCCATTTATTTGTAGAAAAGGTTTAGAATTTAAAACGGATAGTTTAGATAACACTGCTGTTGGATCTCATATTCTATATTCATCACCATGGTATATTACTACTACAAGTTGTTCATTTTAAAATAAACGCAAACGAATTCTTTTTTTACTTTTTTTTTGCAATGCTTTGGCGATGGTTTAAAAATGTGTATTAGCCAACGATGTGTATCAACCAACAACATGCGGCATCAAACTAAATCTCACGTGTGACCAGCGCACTGCATGCAAAATATTCAAACGTACAATTAATCGCTTTAACATTTGCACCAGAACAGCAATGCGCAAACATGTATATTCCTAGAGACTGAAAGTTTTTATTTAACTTGGAACAAAAATTGTGCAAATCCATATTGCCCCACACCTGCCTCGAAAGTGACACAACTGAAAGAAAATTGTGGTTTTTGAGTTATCACTATGGTTTTGAGTTATCAATATGATTTTTGAGTTATCCCTATGGTATAGTTCACTATGGTATAAACATCATCCTAACTATCAGAGTAATTGTTCAAACTTGTATTCATAATTCCACAACCAGATTGCATGTATATCTTTATAAAGATTTACAGAACGTAATCACGTACAATCTACAAAAGTGTGACACTGTTTAATAACGTGGAAAGCCCAGGCCGTCCGACTCACCCTAAGGCATGAGCAGCAAAGCGAGCGGCCCGGCTGTTTAATAACGTCGAAAGCCCAGACCCCTCGACTCGTCCTATGACATGAGCAACAATTTGGGCCACCGACCGGGGACTGTTTAATAACGTGTCATAATTCGAAGAAAAGTCTGGTTTTATGTACAAACAAAAATCATAGGCCAAAATAGAGATATTATTTTGTGTACAAGCAAAAAAATCAAACGCATCACAACTCGCGGTGTCTTTTGATTTGATGGTTTTTGTAAAGGTTGTGAAAAGTTGATCAAAAAAATAATTGGATAATACACTCTGTTGCAAAAAATATATGAACTCATAAAAAAATTGAGCTATAGCAGCGAAACTCGGCATGCAAATGTCGATTTAAGAGCTATGCAAATGAGCAAACTGTCAACCCCAATTAAGTTACAGGGCTCATGCAACGCGCATGAGAACGACGCATTGTGCAGTATTTAAAACGACAGGTGCTCTTATTCACGGAAAATTAGAACTGGATTTTCGGCTTTGATGCTGCAAGTTGTGTACAAAGATGCCTTTGAGATGTACTCGACGGCGCTATGAATAATTGTCGGTTTTAGAGATATGTCGTCGCATCGTAGGCCTAAGGGAAGCTGGTTGGTCCAGCAGACGTATCAGTCGCCATCTTGATCGGAGCGATATGGTAGTTGCTCGGTATTGGCAACAGTGTATCAGAAAAGGCATATGTAACCGTCGCAGAGGCTTAGGACACCTCAGACCGGCAACCGCTCAAGAAGATCTTGCACTCAGAGGAGCCACGTACACACCATTAGCGTCGCTATCAGCCATTTGAAGACATTTTCCATCCTCCATGCATCCTGTATAAAGGGATAGTAATCGGAAACGACTGGCAAAAAGTGGGATTAGGTGTCGATGTCCATTAAGGCGCATAGCGCTGACCCCTTAACATAGGCAGAGCCGTCTGGATTGGTGCCAAGCTGGGTCAATCTGGACAGTGTCCGATTGGAGGTATGTTGTTTTTAGCGACGAATCATGCTTCCCTCTCAGTGCTGATGACCGTCACATACGTGTCTGGAGAAGGACTTGGCAGCATTCCGATACCGTATTTGTTGTCGAGCGACACATAGACATCACATATAGTGTGACAGTTTGGGGAGGCGTCACATGTTGTGTGACAGTTTGGGGAGGCATTTTGCTCGACAGCTGATCTCCTCTAGTTGTACAGCAAGCCAATCTGTCGGCTTACTTGTACGTCGACGATATTCCGCAACTAATTGCTCTGCCTATGCTGTCAAACCGTCCATATTCCATTTACTAACAAGACAACGCTCGATCACATGCAGTACGACTTTTTCAACGATGTCTTTGAGGATTTAATATCCTCCCATGACCATCCAGGTCCTCAGACCTATCCCCGATAGAACACGTCTGGGACATGCTGGGACGGCAATTGTAGCCTTCTCAGAATACCACTGAATTAGCTGACCTGTTGCAACATTTGCGACAGAATCTTCCGTAAAGGGACGTAAGCAACCTTATTAACTATATGCTGCACCGAATATCGGATTGTATAGCTGCCAGGGAAGGATTTACCACTTACTAAAATGTCATCTTTTTGTGGCCATCATGTTTTAATAAAACGTTATTTTGCTATCTCCTCAAACGATACATACATGCCGAGTTTGGGGGATGTAGCTCATTTTATTATGGGTGATATATTTTTTTGCAATAGAGTGTATATCAGACAGGCAGTTTCTTATCGTTGCGGTTGTAAATTAATGGCCGCGATAATTTTCATTCAGGTTGAGAACTTCAACATTTAACAAAATATAATCACTTGTTAAAATAGTTTCATTTTCTGATCAATCTTTTTTTACTTTCTCTCACTATTGTATAAAGTGTTGTTTTCTCAAAAGAATTTAATTCGAAATTTTTCAAAAAGTACATTTTGAAACCTCCTGAACACATTTTGAACATTTTTGAAAAGTTGTCTGTCTGTTTGCGTTTGTTATGTGTGTATGTGTGTACGCCTGTGAGGTGAGGATTCCAGTTATTAAAAATTTAAGATTTTCATAGCATTTATTTCCTACAGTATTATAAATATCTGTCAATAGTACAGAGTCCAGTCTAAAGTACATATGTCTATCAAGAATACAGATGACTGTCAAGGTTCAGATTTAAATCAATCTTCACCCCTCCCTGTTGGCGGCCTGTAAGGTCGCCAACAGGGAGGGGCAAAGAAGATGCATTATTGCATAAGGACCCTGGAGGCTTGGGGACTAGGCCGCATAAACGATTTATGAAAAAGGGTTACTCATTTGTAAAATAAGGAACAGCAGGGTTGTTCCTCACAGAGTCCGAAATTTCCGTTGGCGACACTGGATACGTGCTTTTGAAATGTTGATGAGCCTAAATGCGTAGGTAGTCTGTCCGAACCATCTTACAAGGAAGTGATATCTTCTGCAGGAAATAAAATTTAATCAACCGAACGTTGCGAAATTGAAGGGTGTGGCCTCGCAAAATGCAAAACTAAAATGCACCATCATTGCCGTTCTTCGAGAGTATGTATGGAAAATTCAATTAAACACTTTTTCCAACCGGACTTACCTGAGACAGACCTCGAGGAGAGTGCATCTGTGGAAGGACAGAGGCACTCACTCATTGACAAGTTTCTGTTGACCCGAGGCTTAATTATCAGTATCGCAGCGTGTTTAAAATTATCCCGCAGTTTCATCAGAAAATGGATTAGAGGTTAACGTTTCATTAAATACGGCCGGCATCAGTCACGGTTGCTTTGATATCATTGCTTTGACAAATGGCTCGTTGAAGTCTATTTTGGGGGGCTTCTAGGTTATAAAGCGCATCTGTGCTTGGTTTGAACTTTGGGTCCGTTGGAAAAATATTTGATGCGTATGTAATTACGCACTACACTGTGAAAATAAATAATTTTTGTCTACACCAATTCTTGTTAACTTCACGTTACCTCTCTTTGTATTTTCGTTCGATAACTTTGATGGGCTCGTTCGATATTTTAAATGGACTCGTTCTCGGCTCCCAGAGCATATAGAAAGTTGAAACTTAATTCGGCACACTATTTCATCTTGCGAAACATTTTCATCTATCAAAATTTTACGTCAATGCGTTACGCCTTTACGTCCTTTACGTATGTTAAGACTATGTTTTTGCCATTTTCATGCATTTTTTTTTTCTTTTCTGCGAGTTATGGTTCAGTGTTTTCAGGCGAAATATTTTTCTGGATCTAACGCCGCACTGAGTCACTAAGCTGAAGTATCATACATATGTTGATTATTGGGATAATATCTTTAAGATCAAAGGCAAGGATGGAAGTGCTGTTAAAGTTCTAATGATGTTCATCCCATGTATTTTGATTTTGCCTCATAGAAATTCGGATGTTGAGCGAGGATTTTCTTTGAACAGAGTAACTACTAGAGCATCAATGTCTAAACAGTATTAAAGGGTTGAGAGCAGTAAAATATATGTGAAAGATTGTAACGTCTATGAAGTAAATGTCAGAAAAGATATGGTTGAAGCAGCAAGGAATTCCTATTCACAGAGAAGCAAGTGATAAAGAGAGAAAGAGGGAAAATTTTGCTGAAGCTTTGGTTTGCTTCAGATTTGATTGGAACACCTATAAAAAAAGAATTGAAAAATATTAAATGACAGCTTTTTTTGTATCGTAGGGATAATTATAGTAAATAAAGTTTTGCAACTGATACTATTATTTATTGTGGTCATGCACTTTTGTAATACATTGTGTATTCTACACAAAATATTTATCGGAATTGGTTAAAAATTTTATTTTTATAAAAAATGTCTTAATTTTTTAAAGATACTCTTGGAAGCCTGAGCACATAAAATTGAACCCAATAGTGTAGCTGGATTCAATTCAAAACAATACTGTATAAATATTATCATTATCCAAAATTGATATTATGCAAAATTTTCGAGACTATTTCATCTGACTATACCCTCATTTCCTTTCGACAATGTTGCATAATATCAATTTTGAATAATGATAAGACGTATATAGTATTGTTTTGAATTGAATCTGCCCCGATATACTTAGTTTGGTTCAATTTTGTGGGTAATTAACATTTATTCTCTACTTTTCCATGGGCCTCTGTTGTGTAATGGAGGACACTGAAAACTTGTTTTTTCTCATAATTTATTTTGAGACTAAAATGAGTTCAATATGTCATTTGTATCAATGCTTATGTGCTTTTTAACAACAGCTATCACTTCTCATTCCCTTTGGACAAATCACAACTCGTTTTCATGATACTAGTAGTCCTCCCCCCTAAAGTGAACATGATATATGTTTTAAAAACTAAGAGATTGGTATAACATTTGGTGGCCTTATTTTTAATTGGTATTTACTGTCTCTAAATCCTATGGCAATTAGAAGACTATTTACTTTAAGAGAAATATAAAGAGTCTAAAATTTGTGTTATTTCTATCTAGAAAATTCTACAGAGTTCTATAAAAATTTATAGAAAATGCTGTAGAATTATAATTTCTTTATATATATATATAATCTATTAAACGTTCTATAGTGCTCTATAGAAACTCCATAAACACTTCTATAGAAAGCAAGGCTATAACTACAAAGTCTTTCTATAGATTTTTTAATAGAATTCTATAGAATTTTTGTGTATAAGTCGTTTCAACAGGAAGCCAATTTCTTAATTCATAGAAAACATTATGTGTTGGACGCTTCAATTTATTTTACAATGCATTCAATATTTTAAAGGTCAATACAGAAACTATTCGGTCTCCTTTTAGATAGGAAAGGGCTAAATTTATTATAATTTCTTTTTATATACTGCAGACTAAAAGCTACTTAATCTGTTAATAACTAAAGCCTATACCCCTTTTGAAATCTCCTAAATTTTAAATCCGGATTTTAAAAGCTGAAACTTAAAGCTTATTCATTCCTTTAGAAAGCTTATTGAGCTCTAGAAAACATTTTAGCTTTATCAATTTATTTTCTGATGCTATATCCATCCTACTGCAGGAAAGAGAATAGCAATAAAGGTCAAAAACTTGGGATCCAGGATATCGGCCTCAGAAATCAGAAAGCTTGAGATCAGGAGATTTAGGCCAGACAGACATCGATATTTTTCATTCTAAGTAAGATAAAAATAAAACTTTACAACTTTAGATAAATGAAATTTTACTATGACATTTTCCAAAAGGATATATCCTTTTGAAATAGAGGTTAGGATACACAAAATTGGCAGTTTTATAACGTGTTCTTGAATGTTTGGTTTGCTATTGACGATTTAAACATTTTAGAATTTATTTTAAATGAAATTCGTTTTTAACTTTAATAACTAAAAACGAATATTTAAAAACTCGTGCAGTAAGGAATAAACGTAAACTAGAGCCACCAGCAAGATCTATTATAGAATATTATTAATCACAAAATCAATTTGGTTGTAGTATTTTCTGGTGATATGATTATGATTAAAACGAGTTAATTATTGTGTGGCTAATTAAGATATTTTAAGCCTCGTTATTGTAACTTACAAAGAGCACTCATCTCGATAACTCAAAACTTAGGCTCGAGAAAGCTCCATAGTTAAAGCTATGTTCATCCCGATAAAATAAATATTGATAAAGCATATATGTAATAAAAAATTAAAATTTCTTTTTGTTCTTTTACAAAAATATCTCTTACGCAGCCATAAATCAAGAAATATATTCGAAAAATATATTATCTTTCAACACTTTTCATGGGACGAAAAATAATTATATTCTATTAAAACATTATATTTCAGTTATTCAAACTTAACTAAAAGTTTGGTTTAGAGTGGTTGTTTGAATCTTATAATGCACGTTCTGTTAGCCAAAATAATTCATATTTTGAAACGAGGTCTGAAAACAGTTGCCCGTTATTGCAAATCATTAAATATCTATTATCATTTATTAATTTTTTGAAAGTTATATGCACTCTTCAAAATATCTGTTCCACGTGAAGACAAAC
The DNA here is from genome assembly GCA_951213105.1 of Amaurobius ferox. NCBI lineage: Eukaryota > Metazoa > Arthropoda > Arachnida > Araneae > Amaurobiidae > Amaurobius > Amaurobius ferox. Next base: position 39,255,017 of record OX578149.1, on the reverse strand, counting down.
TGCGATTTTTTATGCGGAGAATTTGCTGTTTAAATAGCTGGAATGATTTACATACATTAAAGGATATTACATTTTCGTAATTCTTGGACATGACTTTCTATCCTATTTGGGAGAGAGGGGGAAAAGAGGGGAAGAGAGGAGGAAAAAAGAGAGAGGGAGAGAGGAAAGAGAGAGAGGGGGAGAGAGGGAGAGAGAGGGGGAGAGAGAGAGGGAGAGAGAGGGAGAGAGAGGGGGGAGTACTTAACAGTGTGGTAAGATCATAACAAGTTTTCTTGTTGCCATTGCAAGCCATGTTCACAATCGCGTAAAAAGCGCTAAATCGGTCTACGGATGTTGTTATCAAAAGTGAGCGAGCAATCCGAACTTTGGGACCCTCACCTTATAGTAGAGTTTTACGAGTATCGATTTGTTGATTGTTGTATAGGGAAAATATAGGGTACTAGTCATTCCCACCCTCACTTTACGCGTTCGAAATAACTAGTGGTTATTAAATGTGACACTTATATACTTAATAAAGGTTGTTGCTTTTCTGAATATCAAACTTTTCTGAATATGAATGATTTAAACATCGAAAGGAAGCACATTTTATAGGGGAAATGTCTTGAATCTTATTTTCGCGCGCTACAAAATAATTTAATTGTTTAATGTTTCCTATTAACAGTGAAAGGATATCAAATTGTGTTTCTATTACTTCTAAGAGACAAAGGAGTGTAAGTTTTTGAAAATCACTCTGTATCGTCCCTCCTACTTTTTGAAGTATTAGATTTTTCCGTTGATTTGTAAGATGAGACGGATTGAATGAGACCAAAACTAAGATTCAGGCTAATGTGGAATTATTAAATAATTTTGATATTTTTTTAATATCCCTCAGCATCGCCCTCTTTAATACTAATGACGAAATATTAGACATTTCTGTTAATTTGGAAGCTGAAACGTATCGAATGAGATCACAAGATTCTAGACAAAGTGAAGGTACTCAATAACTGAGCAAAGCGGTTTTGCGACTTTTTTATATTGTTTCGAACGTATCCTCTAGAATCGTGGGTGTACACGTAGGATACAAGAATGAGTCCAAGTTTCAGGATAACTAACGTTTATTCACAAGCATAAAGTAAACAGAAACAATATACTTCAAACCACTTAAAATGCTCTAATAATTTCACAGAATAAGCGATATTATTCTCTAAATGCTGACAAAAAGTAATTTCACAAAACAGCGGCTACTATTCTCAAAACATTGACAAAAATCACAGTCCAATGTAACTCGCGTCACGTCAACTCATCAACTCCACTCCAACAGAGGGATGAGTATTTTTTATAGTCTCTCTATAGAAACTTCTGGAAATCTCGCCATATCTTCTAGACTAATCGTTATTTCGTGGAGTTTCTGGAACATTCCGGAAGTCGCCAAGTGTCGCCAAATTGGCGCCAAATCGCCAAATCTGTCATCCCTTTTTCGAACTGGGAAATCCTGGAAACCATGGACTCACGTCATCCTCACATCATGCTGACGTCATGGATTGTGTTTTCTTTGCCTGGCATTCGAGGCAGGCAAAAGAGGAGGCGCCAATGAGGGAATATTGCACGTTCGCAACAATATTCCTTTGCATCATCACCGTAATTCGAAGTTTCAAAATATTAGATTTTTATGCTGAATTGGAAGTTGAAACGGTTAGAATGAGACCAAAATCAAGATTGTGGCTCGAGTGCAAGGGCTCGATAAGTTTGTAAAGTGGTTTTGAGTTTTTTGATTATTATAAATAATAATAATAAATAAACTTTATTTTGCCACACAGTATAAGTACAATTACATCTTATAAATGAACGTATAACAGTGGGATAAGGAACTGCCGTAAAAGCCGTTTTAGTTGGGCCTGACGAATCCACAGCCCCCAGCCAAATTGGCAACACGCTCGCATAGAATAAATAGTCAGTGGCAGAACAATAGTGATAACAAAGTAGACTAGAAACAACTAGTAGGAATACAAGTAGTAAAACAAATAAACAATAGGTCACAAACCGATCTCTCAAGCTTGTAACAGAAATATCTTTAAGTACGTCTTAAAACTATTTTCATAGTTCAGTGATATTAAGGAAGGTGGAAAAGAATTTCATAATCTTGAACCAGTATAGAATTAATATATAGGTACAAGCTATTTGTATGAGAAAAGGGAGGTAAAAGCTGAATTTTATTTCGAGTATTGTTATTATGATCAATATTCCTTTATTATTGTAGTTATTCCTTTGCATCGTCAAACCTAATTTGAATTTTCAAAATTTTAGATTTTCCCTTTGATCTCGAATTTTCTACGGATCGAATGACACTCAAAGTAAGATTCAAGTTTTAGTAGAAGAACTCGATAATTTTGATATGTCATTCAAACGATCACCCAATCTGTCAGTTAGTTCAGTGCATATTATTATGATTACGTTTTAGCCAACTCCTCCCTGTGTCTATACATTTAATGTGGCAGCAGATAGCACTATTTTTTCCTGAAACTAACAATAATATAGCGGCCCCAAGCCACTAGAATTCTTATTTATCATCGCAGTTCATTAGGACAACGCCCGTAACTGAGCATTTTCCTTGTTCTTGCACACTCGAACAGGATTTCTTGTTTGGAATTTCCAATAAACTCCCAAAAGAAAAATATTTCAATGCTTTGGAAACAATTACTTTCTTTACGATATGTAATGGTGTGATTATGTGTTTATCGATGTGTGAAATGCTAGAGAAAAATTAAATTTCTCATAATAGTTCAAGCTGTTTATTTTTTTTTTTTTCGCCCTCTGTGCAAATAATTCATTCAACCACTCGTTGATTTTAAGCCGAATTATTACTTTCCTTATATACATAATGTATAAGGAAAGTATTGTGATGGGGTCGAAAATTCGAAATCGAGTTTTCGACGGGAGAGCACGTTTCAAGCATCCCTGATCACGAATCAAACATTTTTGAAGTGATGTCTGTGTGTGTGTGTGTGTGTGTGTGTGTGTGAAAGTATGTGTGTGTGTGTGTGTCAGTGAGTCTGTGGAGACGATAACTGACGAACGAATTAACCGATTTGAACCAAATTTGGTACAAAAATCACAATCCGTAAACACTGGAAGCCTATAGTTTTTTTACGTAATCGAATGTTCAGAACCCCCCCTAAATTTTCGAATAAAATTTTGAAAAAATCGTCAAAAAGTCAAAACCACTAATAAAGTTACGCAAATAGACATTTCTTATGTAATTTTTCATTAGAAAACGATTGACATAAATTTTAGAACGCTAACATGAACCATTCTCGAGATATTGCACATTTTTCAAAAAAATTATTAAAAAGTCATATAAAATGAAAAAAAAAATATTTCCTATTGAGAAACATGTTCACTCTTCATATGCAATTCCATGCGATAAATTGGGTGACATCATTTTCGTGGATCTAGCTCGTTCCATTCATGAAAAAAGATACTTTGAGTAATACTTTTGTATTTGAATGCCAATAGTCATTTATCTGCTGTAAGAACAACTTATTTCTTCGTCCATAATGCTTGGCGAGATTTTGGCGACGAATTTGGCGGAATGTCGCCAACTTGGCGACTTTTTGAAATGTTGCCAAATTAACGAAACTCTCGCCAAATGGATAAAAATGACGCTAAATCAATGAAAATGACGACTAATTGTCGAAAATTCAATATCTTGGAAAGAATATTAGTATCTACTATAAGAAAAACCTATTTTTTTACTGTAAAAGTAGTAAATTCATTGCATTATATAAGGAAAGTCATGTGTTGCCCACATCAGATTTTTGATATTTGAAAATAGGGAAAATAAATTTCCTTTCGTAATTACATCGAAATATTCAACTAAAATAATTGCCTGTAAAAATATAACAAGTCAATCCTAAACTTTAAGAATAGGTGATCTGATTTACTAAATTATTATTTTAAGTTATGAAGAATATGCATGAATGTTAAAATTGCCACGAAAATAATAATTGACTTATTATAAAATACTTCGGACGGATTTCTGATAATTTCTATAAGACTCTAAATATAATTTCCAGCTCATATTGTCAACTGAATTTTTTTAAAGCATATAACGAAAAACCCCTTTGTCTGTTATCTAAACGGTATTGTTCAAAAATATCAATCTTCCAATATTAATGTATGACAGTTTCCGATCTGAATAATCTGATGTGGGCAGCACATGGCTTTCTATATATAATTCTTAACGTCTTTGTAAGATCCACCGCACAATGTCTTGGCATTGAATTAACATCACATAAATTGATATTTAGCACTTTTGGAAAATTATTAGTCCAAACAGAATGGCTTATTCATACGTGTAAAATTCTCATCAAAATGCAAGACATTTAATTATTATTCCGCGAAATAAATGACTATTGGCAAACTTTTGAACGTCAAAGTCCAAACCTAGTAAAGGACGTCAAGTCCAAAAGTGTCCTCTCTTGTGAATGGAATAAATTAGTTCCACTAGAACGATGTTCAAACAAATTTGTTACATAATACTACATATGAAAAGTGAACATATTTAGTAGTACTTGCTATTTTTCAATTTTATGTTATTTTTTATAAATTTATTTAAAAATCGCGCAATATTTCGACAACGGTTCATGCTAGTTTTCTGAAGTTTGTGTCATTCGTTTTCTAATGAAACATTACGTGCGGAATGTTTATTTATTTGCTACTAAGGTCTTGACTTTTAATGTTTTTCTTTCTTTTCAAAAACTTAATGTTTCCTTATTCGAAAATTGCGGGATTTTCCGATTATTTGATTACGTATAAAATCAATAGGCTTCCAGCATTCACTAATTGTAATAATCGTACCCGATTATTTTTGAAACGTGTCATTCGTTCTTAAAATATCGCTTTCAAATCATCACAAATCATTTCAAAACCTTTCGATTAGAGCTAAGAGATACTTGAAACATGCTCTCTAGTTAAAAACTCGAATTTTCGACCCCGTCACAATATGTAAGTAAAACGTATGGCTAGGCGGTGATTACAACAATGTATGTTTGGGCGGGATTACCCATGTATTCTGTTTGCTATGGCATCAGCGTTTGATGAGGGGGAGTACAGATAATTAGTTCTACCATCCACTCTCGCTGGAGGAAAAAAATAACTTTGGAAAGAGGGTTGAGTACTTTCTACTGGGATGTTTCAAATTTTACTCGGGATACACCCAAAGAGAAAGCGTCTCAAGAAAAGTGAATGAACTATCATTGAACTGGAGATCCCAAGGTCAGGCATTTGCCCCAATTTCGCCCATACTACATTGCGGGATGCTGTTTTCTTCTGGTGACAACATATATCCCTGGTGCCACAGAAAATTTCACCCTCAGGTGGAATTCTGTCGTATGCTTTCCTTTTTATTTCTGGGTATACTTGATAAATGTCCTTAGATTGAGAAATGGCACTCGGCAGATCCTGAAATAGATTCTAAAGGCATCTGGTTGCAGAGAAGCCTGTGAGAGGTTTTTTTCTCTTCTCAAGGGGATACCAGAGGTCATACATTCTTTGCGGAGACATAAATGATTTTTACTTTCCCCACAATACATAGAATATTCAAAGGTTTATTCAGAGTGAGAAACTTTCCTATAATACACAGAACATATAAAATTTGTAGACAATGACAGGATAATGATGGAATAATGACTTCATCAGTCACGTTTCTCGTGCTATTAACGATGAAAGTATCATTGAAAAATTTCTGGTTGACGATTCGACTATAACCAATTTCTCTGAATTTATAGCATGACCATGAATAATATATTTTTCTCTATCTTAATTTATTTTCTATTCCTCATTTCTCGTCCATATACTATTTTTCGAATTTCTGCTCTTTTGTTATACTAGATGACGTCACCACTGCTATAGTTTAGCCTTTTCACCAGAACGTGATTGAACTCTCATTTGGTATCAAACTCTTGCTTTTCGCACTGAAGAAGAAAAACCAACTGTTATATTGTTGCGTAGTTGAGTGAATTCTTTAACTAAGTAGAGCAATACAGTAATTACACAATACGGTCTTTAATTTGCACCAAGTCAGACCACTTGTTGTCTAACGTTCAAATTTTACCCTCGGCAAGACAGTTAACTGACGGTTGCCGTTATGGAATTACATGGAATGTCGAAACATACAACCTGGAGTTAATAAATATATGGCATGCCCTTATTTTACTTTATTTTTTTAACCGACAAAATACTATGGAACTATTTACCAATACTGAAATTAAAACTAAGTAAGCGCATATAAACTTAGCAAATCATAGCACTTAAAGAGTTTAAACCCATAATAAAAGGTTATTATAAGACATAGTCCTTTAAACTTGTAAGAGGGTTTACATTACGTTTTGGTCGAGAGTTCAGACCACCAGGACGGTTGGAGTTGTCGTGGGTTTGAGTCCGTTGGAGCGTGGTTGTACAGAGTCCAAATCTGGTGAAGGTGATTGTGGCACATAGACAGATTTATCTTTATCAGTTTGTTCTGGTGTCTCATGATCTCTCTGATGTCTCTTGATCTTGTTCTGGTGACTCTTGAATTTTTTATCTCCACCTTCCTTTTTAACACTTTACAACAAAGTTGAAAAGTGTTTATGACTTTGTTCATTCTGTCTGTCTGTCTGTCTGTCTGTCTGTCTGTCTGTCTGTCTGTCTGTCTGTCTGTCCGTTAGCACGATAACTGCCGTAAAAATGAGTTTATCAAAATGAAATTTTAGTATGTTGTTCAGACGGTCTGTAGGACCTACGGGAATATAAATAAATAATATCACCCAATTAGTTTTTTATTGAACCCGGGTTGAAAAAATGAAATACATTGAACCCTATGGGACCTAATTTTTCAAACATTTTTTAAGTAAATTTAAAATTCACGAATTGCTTCGAAATTTTTAGGAAATATTCACATTATCCCATAGAATATATAAAAAAAAATTCAGTAAAATATGTTAAGTAGTTTTTTAATTAAAAAAATTATTTAATATAGGGAAAAAAACAAATTCAATTAAATTCTGACTTTGGGATATCTTCCAGAAAGAAAAGAGAGAGATATTATATAATAAATATCTCTCCATTTGTTTAAACGTTTAGCATATGGGAGTGGCTTCATATTTTAAAATAAATTTGGTAGATAACAATTTTTCATTTTTAACACTTTACAACAAAGTTGAAAAGTGTTTATGACTTTGTTCATTCTGTCTGTCTGTCTGTCTGTCTGTCTGTCTGTCCGTTAGCACGATAACTGCCGTAAAAATGAGTTTATCAAAATGAAATTTTAGTATGTTGTTCAGACGGTCTGTAGGACCTATGGGAATATAAATAAATAATATCACCCAATTAGTTTTTTATTGAACCCGGGTTGAAAAAATGAAATACATTGAACCCTATGGGACCGAATTTTTCAAACATTTTTTAAGTAAATTTAAAATTCACGAATTGCTTCGAAATTTTTAGGAAATATTCACATTATCCCATAGAATATATAAAAAAAAATTCAGTAAAATATGTTAAGTAGTTTTTTAATTAAAAAAATTATTTAATATAGGGAAAAAAACAAATTCAATTAAATTCTGACTTTGGGATATCTTCCAGAAAGAAAAGAGAGAGATATTATATAATAAATATCTCTCCATTTGTTTAAACGTTTTAAATATGGGAGTGGCTTCATATTTTAAAATAAATTTGGTAGATAGCAATTTTTCATTTTTTTTAAATTTTATATAACTCTTCATGATAAATTTAATTGGTGGCATTTTAAATGCACTTTCCTACGTCCTAGAGAGTTAAAATTTGGTACACAGCTTAAATTTGTTGAACATTTTATTCGACAAAAATTTGATGGATCTTTAAATATAGATCATACATTTTTTTCGAAATGGCCTGAAAATAATCCCCGTTCACTTCTATAAATCATTGTTGTAATATTGTTAAAAATTCTGATGTGGACAGCACATGTCTTTCCCTGCAGACTCATATTCGTTCTCTTTATTTATTCAATGATAATTTGAGTTTATCTGCACAACATAAGTATTTTAAATGACATTGAATTTACACGTTAAACTTAAATTTGGTTCTCATTTGATAGCTGGACTTATTGTCAAAGGTGGCGTAGCGAAAACGCGAAAAAACTAGAATATCTCAAGAACGGCTAGTCCTAGAGTAATGGGGTTAGTCTTATTCTTTTTGTTGTCAAAAATCACATATAAAATAGGAATTTAATTGATATAATTGAGCACACGTAGTCTTTTATTTTTATATATAACGATTTTTGCTGGCCATTTCGCAAAAATAGCCCGTTCCTTTTTCCCGAATCGTAGTAGAATAACCTACAAATGATTTATATACAAAATTTTGTTAAATTTGGTATATAAATCCCTTGTAGGTTATTGAAATATTATACACCAAATTTTGTTAAATTTGGTTCATTAGTTTTTAGCTAGAGTGGATAAAGGCAATTTCTGCGGCCATTTCGCAAAGAAGGCAGATTCTTTTATTACGAATCGTACTATAATCTAATGAACATCAGGATTTCCCACAAAAAACATATTTACCAAATTGTATGAAATTCGGTTCAATAGTTTTTCAATTAGAGTGGATGTAATATCCACACAGACACACAGAAACATACACAGATACACCCTTACACACACAGACGTCTTCCTAAAACTAGTTTTTTCGTGTTCTAGAAGTCCCAAAACGTGTAGATCCTTTGAAAATTCGAGTTCCGATCTTCGGCACGATTCCAATACTTTGAGTACATACACATACACATATATATTATCTGTGTATCTAAATTCCGTGCCTATGCAATTACAATAGTTGTGATTTTAAATGATCCCTAAACTTTTATTATTTCTTCAAGGAAGCCTAATTTTAACATATGCAGAATGCAAATATCTCAAGCGATTGTAAGATGAATTACATAAGAATTGCTGAATTTTTTTCACACACAATTATTTAGCTCTGGAGTCTGGAATACAAGTTATATGAATGAAATATTCATTGATTTTGCATAAAGAATCAGATGATTTATATTTCGATACAGTTTTAAATATTTAAGTATAATAAATTACTGTAGTACTGTGATAATGTAAAAGATATTACCACTGAATGAATCACATTTTAGAAATTTTTAAATGAAATTACATTTCAGTTGGAAAGTGTTTCATAATCAATGCTTATGCATGATTGATCTTTCTTGTTAACCTTTAACAGAGTATTTTTCATGGTTCTAACGGCTCTTTATATCATTCCATTTGACCTAACGTACTTTGGAGATGACGTTATAATTTGGAAATCGTAAGTTTTATATAAAAAAAATTCAGCAAAATATATTCAGTTTTTTAAATAAAAATAAAAATAATATTTACACCCATATCATGTGAAGAGATCACGTGACTCACTTCAAAATAAAATATGGCATCCATCTTGTGTCAAAATCGTGATTTTTGAAGTTATTTTTATTTATATTTAGTGCTGTATCCGTCCTAAAACCGCTTTACTTTTGCTTAATTTCTGTGTATCTGTATTCTGAAACAACGTAATTAGAATATATTTGAGCTTAAATGATCATCAAACTTTGATTATTTCTACAATGAAGCTTAATTTTTACTTATAGAGAATGTAAACACATGAAGCTGTAAAATGAGTTGTATAAGAATTGCTAAATTTCTTTAATGCAAAATTATTTAGCTCTGGAGTCTGCAATATAGCTGATATGAATAAAACATTCATTGATTTTACATAGAGAAGCAAACGATTCCATATTATTGCTTTTTTGATGACGTTTTAAGCATAGAGTTAAATTACTTTTACCTCCATGGCTTTAAGTTTTTAAGTAAAATAAATTATAGTTGTATTATGATAAATGAAAGGAATGGAGAAAAGTGTATGAATAAAATATTTACTGCTTTTTCATAGAGACAGGCGATTTATATTCCAATGAAGTCATTTGAATAAGGATCATTTTTTTCGATGAAGTTTTAAGTTTTCAAATATAATAAATTATTGTAGTATTGTGATAATTTTAAAAATATTACCGCTAAATATATCGCATTTTATAGATGTTTAAATAAAATTGCATTGCAGTTGAAAAGTCTTTCATAATCAATGCTTTATGCATGATTGAACTTTCTTGTTTTAACATAAGTTTGTATTTTGTCTAACAATCTATGACGCTTAAGAGTCGAAAAATTCTTAATCGAAAGTTCGGTTCTGTTAGTTTCTTTCTAATGGTCGATATTATACGTGTGTAAAGATTCAGCTTTTAAAGTTATCGGAGAAATCCTTGAGGATCTGGAAAAACTTTACGAACCCCCGACTTTCTTCACCTCCAAGGGAAGTGGATGAAAAATTCAGCTCAGCTGAGTTCTGCCCCTGGTCGATATTATAAATGTACAAAGATTCCGTCTTCTGGATCACTGAAGTTTTTGGAGGGTCTGTAAAACTTTTTAACCCTCTTTTCTCTACCCCAGGAGGGGGGGGGGGGAGATAAAAAATTCGGTTCCGTTAGGTTCTGCCTCATGGTCAATACTAATAGTGTACTAAGATTCAATTTTCCAGTCACCAGAGGCGCTTATTTTCTTATTTTCTCCGTTCTTATAGAGAAAAAAAATCGGCTCCGTTAAATTTGATACTATAAGTTTGTTTAAGTCCTTTGGGTCTCCATGGGGCTTATGGAGAGCATGGAAAGACAGAAACACGTTAGACAATTATTATATAGATTTTCGCAATAATATATGTTGTAATTTCTTTTTATTTTATTATTGCTACTTTGCAAGATGACGTTCTTGTATTCACTCTTAGCAAGATTGTGTTTTCCTGCTTAGGAGTGATAATAAAACAATGTATGTCATCAAAGTAAAAATACTCAGATTGATATCCATATGTCAGTAAAATAGAAACACTAATTAATGAGCTCGTATTTATTCAGGTATGAAGACATTTTCTTTCTACGATTTATTTGTTCACTTCAACAAAATTTCTTTTTATGGATATTACAGCAACCTATCAAACCAATCAAGCAGCCGCATCATCTTTTATTGTTTTTCAAGCCAATGCAAAAATTATCCAGACATTCCACTTTAAATCATGTTCTGTAACTTTCAAGTCTGAAAGTGTGTCAGGCGAAGTTGCTGTTCCACATTCGGACGTCTTCGGAATACCAATCATGGTGTAGATTCAGAGGAAAGAACAAAACACCAGCACTCTTTTTTTTCTGTTCTTAAGAAAATATCGGTGAAGCTAAAAGTGAAACTTTGTACTGTTAGTTTTATAAATATCCCCAAAATGATCTATTGTGAATTGCGATAGTCATCAGCCGAAACTTGCATTCAAGTTTTATTTATTTAAAGGCACTCTTGCCTATAGAAGATTATTTATAAACTTATTTAGAAAATACGAGTACATGATTGAATTTTAATTCTTTTGAACTCGCATGATGGTGGGAAAATAATAATTCGAACAATGAATGCTATGGATGTTAATAGCATCAAAATAAAATATAATAATACAAATCAACCAAATGCATAGTAGTAATCAGCTCTACTAATATGCTGCCAACTTGAAAAAGAAACTTTTAAAGAATTTTTAAGAAATATTTAAAAAGAATAACTAATAAAATAACGAAAAATAAAATGAACGAAAGCTCATAAAGACATGTATACATATATTTTTCCAATCTGGTATCAATTATTTTCAAATAGATATAAATATATAGATTTTGCTTATAAAAAGAAAATTAGGTGGTTTCAAATAATCGGATCCCCAGAGAAACTTAATTAATATTGTAAGTATTTCAAACAATTTTATCATGTATTTAAAAATAGATAACGAAGTAAAACTTATCATAGTCGTTTGAACTTATATTGCTTTGAAAATTTAACTGAAAAAGTTATTCTTTCTAAAGTTATTCTTTCTTTGATTTTTTTTTAAAGTATGAACTGTGAAAAGTTTCCAACTATGAACAATTTTTCAATAAAAAAATTTCACAGTAGTATCGTAGTTTGAAAACATTTATGAAACAGACGATTTCGAAGGATATATCATAAGAGAACTTAAAATTTATCCTTTTAGCATATTCGCCGAACTGTTGGAAATTAGGACTCTAGTTGCAAACGATTTAATTTTTGTTCATTCATATAATATTTTTTTGTTCATTCATATTTTTGTTTTTGTCGATGTTCTTTAATCCACTTTAACTATGGAAGAAAAGACTATCGTCTCTGTAGCTCAACGGATAGAGCGTCGACTGTTGAAGTTTAATGGTTTGAACCCCAGTTGAGCGATGACGTCCTTACACAGGTGTCTGAGCAAACACTTAACCCTGAGGGTTAAATACAGTGGATCACTGAGGTTAAAAAATTATCGAATTTAGATTTTTCCGAAAATCCTACATTTTATAGCAGCGATTTTCAATTCACATTTGCTACAGCGAACAGAATGATATCTTGTATAAAGAAACATAATATACAGAGATCTAAAGTTTTATCCCGATCTGAAATCTGAAGGCGGAGAATATACGGTAGATCCACTTCAATTGTAGAATAAAAGACTGGCTCGGTAAAAAATAAACATGCATAATAGATATTCAAGTTCCTTAGCTTTACAAATAGAGTTGACCGTAAAAATGATTCAGATAAAAGATTATCGTCAAATTTATCAAATACTTTTAGTGAAAAGTATAGAGATGAAAATATATTTGGCGTGTTTTTCATAAACGTGATAAATTTATCTCATTAAACACAGAAATTTCTTGATGTAATGAATTTAGATGAACTTACATGATTTTTATTTTCATTTTTACTTTCCCTGCAATACATGGTAATGTATAGGGAAAGTATTGGAATCATACCGAAAATCACAATTGGAGTTTTCGACGGATCTACAAGTTTCGAGACCTCTAGAATACGAAAAAACCATTTTTAGCGTGACGTCTGTGTGTGTGTCTGTCTGTCTGTCTGTGTGTCTGTCTGTCTGTCTGTCTGTCTGTCTGTGTGTCTGTCTGTGCAGATTTTGTATCCACTCTAATTAAAAAACTAATTGTCCGAATTTCACAAAATTTTGTAGGTAAGTCACTTGTGGGCGGGGCTAATGCTGATTAGTTTTGGGTACGATTCGGAATAAAAGAACCCGCCTTTTTTGTGAAATGGCCCGCAAAAGCTTGTATCCACTCTAACTGAAAAACTAATGGACCGAATTTCACAAAATTTGGTGGATAAGTCGCTTGTAGGCCAATCTGGTGCTGATTAGATTTTGGTACGATTCGGAAAAAAATAACCTGCCTTTTTTTGCAAAATGGCCCGCAAAAATCGTCAAAATCTAAACTAAAGAACTAGGTATACTCAAATATATCCATTAAATGCTCGTTTAATACGTAATTTTTAACGACGAAAATAATACGACCAACCCCATTACATTAGGACTAGCCGTTCTCGAGATATTCTAGTTTTTCGTATTTTCTCTACACCACCTTTGAAAACAAGTCCGGTTACCGAATGAGAACGGAAATTGAATTAAAAGTGAAATGAATTTAATTAAAATAAAGAAAACGTGGATACAAGTCTGCAAGGAAAGTCATGTGCTGCCCACATCAGATTTTTATGTTTCCTAGTATTTACTATTTAGTGGCGTCGCCAAGCGGGTGGTTTTAGGGGTTATAACCTTCTTCAACGACCCATTCAGTTTCAGTATGAGAATTGTACATAGTAGACATTGATGTGCAATGTTCATTTAAAAGCGTTTGTAGCAAAACCTCTCTAACAGACTTTTCCGAAAAGCGAACACCTCCTATCAGTAGGCATTATTTTTAAATTTTAGTCCCAAAAGTTTATCCGGTTATACGAATTGCTTGCTGTCTTCCGAATAATGAAAGAAATGGTTTGTGTCATTAAAATTGAATTTGCTGAAACATGTTTCAATGCATAAATATGCATTTTAATAATGCATTTAAAAAGGCACTTCAATCACAAACCCATTGCCAATGAAACGAAAGAAAAAATAGAAATAGAAATGTTCATTGAGTGATCATTTAAAAAATGGTTACGGAAGTATTTATAATCACTGTAAAATGGTCGAGGTAAACTAATATATATATATATAAAACCTTGAAACGAGTTTGAAAGTTACCGTGAAGTTTTATAGCAGAACCCGTTTATAATTGTTTAATAAACTCCGAAGCATGCTTGTTTAATAACAAACATAAATTACAATTTTTCACTCATATAGAAATAAATAATCAGCTTTGTGTAACTGATATAAATATCCAAGAACTTAGACTGCTAACTACAAGTTTAAAAATTTTATAATTTATAATTAGATTTATTTTTTTCTATTAAAACTTATGGATATTTATCATAAGTAAACTAAAATTTGGTTAAAGGATCCTTGAAGAGTTGAGAACCAGAAATTTTTTAACTGCAACCCCCCCCCCTTAATTTTTTTCCAACAACGGCACCACTGACCATTCATAATGCAGTATCCATTTTATTCCCTCAAAAGTTATAAATAAATGTATTTACAAAGAAGTGATGACATCTCAAAATCGTTGTTTTTGACTTCTAAATCACTGTTGTGCACATTAAAAATTAGAAAAATAGAAGATTGATGCTCTTAATGCAGCAACCGTCATCGGTGACCTGGTTTTGCTCTTCTTAACTTATCATCGCTCAATAGCCTTTACTGTATAGGCGACAAATAATGGCAATTTGCTAAAATTCTGCAATCTTCTGTGGTGACCAACGAAGTCGTCTTACGACGTAGCCGTAGCATCAAATCTATATAACACTGAACTTGAGTTGATGAGTTTGTAAAGTTAGATTTAACGATAAAAAAACCCACCAATAGAGCCATTCCAATGATTACAACCATGTTTCCAACACTTCATTAAGTACCGGTGAGTCAATTTTTAGTATGTTAAACTTTCACATTTTTGTAGAACTCCTTTTTCTTCGATTAAACCTCTCTTCGACTGGGTATTAAAGTCTGCATTTGCTCCCAGATAAGACACGCCATTAAAATTAAAATACCTTGAGCCTTGAGACCGCATTCAGTACCGATGAGCCTGTTTCGCTTGTGTCAGAGTTTTCCAGTATTAAATATTCATTACTGCACTGACAGGTTTTACGACATACACTACGTGACAGTGAAAATGAGACACCAAAAAAGAATGGATAGAAAAATATGCAAATTGTAGGGTAGACACAGCTCAAGTTATGTAAATTATACGAAATGCGCAGCTGTCCCGTGTACGTTTGGTGAAATATAAAGGAAGGAACCTGAAGAATCGGCAATAGTCGAAAGGGAAATCATTTTGCATTTTTTTTGTCTCAGAGGAAACGTGTAGTAGCAGAGAATGCCAGGCCGCCGCCAACCAAAGTAGTTCCAGCAGACAGACGATTTTACGAGGGGTATGGTGGTCGTACCCAGAAGGGCAGGTTGGCCCATGCGTGAAATCTAAGAGGGCAGCTATCTACACGCATCTACGGTGCACCGGCTGTGGCGAAGATGGTTGGAACAAGGGAATGTGGCACGTTTGAGGGGTGGCGGTACGACCAGAGCTACTTCAGCACGCGTGAATCGACGCATCCGCCGGCAAGCGTTGGCGACCCCGCAGGCCACTTCCTTCGCACTTCTGCAGCATGTGCAGGACACCCTTTATTCTCCCATATCGACCAGGACCATTATCCGACGATTGGTCGCCGGCGACTTGCACTCATGGTGCCCATTAAGAAGACTGCCATTTACCCAACAACACAGACGCCTCCGTTTACAATGGTGTCGGGATAGAGCAACGTGGACGGCTGAATGGCACAGGGTCGTGTTCTCAGACGAGTCACGCTTCTGTTTTAGCAATGACAGCCGTGTACGAGTCTAGTGCCGAAGTGTTGACAGATCCAATCTGGCCGCATCTGTGGAAAGCCACACCGCGCGACAACGCGACATCATGGTTTGGGGCGTCATCGTCTGCGATAGCAGGTCACCTCTGATCTGTATTGAGGGCACTATGACGGCCCAACGATACATGGATGAGCTGCGATCGGTGACATTACCCTTCCTTCAGGGGGGTGCCCAATGCCATTTACCAGCAGGATAACACCCGACTACACACGGCACGCATCAGCTAATATGCCCTGCAATGTACCCAGGTACTTCCTTAGCCACCAGTCTCGCCTGATCTCTCGCCATTAGAACACGTCTGAGACGTGATTGGACATCGCTTGCGTTCGTTGCCACCTCTGCGTTTAGAAGATGAACTTTGGCAAATGGTTGACAGGGAATGGACAGCCATCCGTCAGGACACCATCTGCATGCTCATTGACTCTGTATCTAAACGTGCTGCTGCCTGTATCGCCGCCCGCGGTGGTCCTACAACCTACTGATCAGACGGTGTTATCGCTCAGTATATAGGTGTATCATGTTGTAATAAACATCACTTATTGTTCGTTGCTGTCTATCTCTGTTTGCCGATTTTCATCACTTTCTGCCCACACCTTCTTGATATCTTATTTTCACTGTCACGTAATGTATGATCTTAGTCTTGCAACTTTACTCAGATCTAGCTCAACATTCGATGAGTTTTATGTCAGCTGCATGGTATGTTTGTGAGGTTTATATTATTATTTTTTACAAAACTTCTAAATTACAGTTCCGAAGTAGCGCGCTCTCGTGATTGGCCAAGTCTATTTAATGACAGAGACTTTAGAATATGTCATAGAATCTGCCACATTCTGCTGCGCTGTGTATTGCTCGGAAAGATGGTTCGTCTGACGAACCATCTCTCAGAAAAAAAATTTATAAGTTGATGCACTTATAAATATGTATGCGGTTTGGCTCAGATTCAGTAATGTAAATATAAATTTTCGCAATACATGCTGAATAGATAGCTACGAAGTACACGTCGGTATATATATGCTAAAAACAGTATATTACGATTCAGTAAAGTATCGCTAGTCGTTGTAAATAGAATATATGCATATTTATATATGTTGTATTTCATTTATAGTATGTCTTAAGTTCTTCACCGAAGTAGCTGATAATAAATAATTTTGAATGAATACTGCTTTTGCTGGACGTTAGGTCAACGGAATTTTATGTTTCAGATTAAAGGAAAACTTTACAGTGTTTGCGAATAAGAATGTGATGGTTAAGTATAGATCCTATTAGGGGGAATAAGAGAGTAGAAACAGTACTGACACTTGAAAAGGTGAAAATATTAATAGTTAGAATTCGTTCGTCACAGAGGTTTGTAAAATTGAGCATTTAGTAAGTTTCTTTGCTACGACTGATTTTATGAATTGAATCGCCTCCTACTCGTATAACCAGTTTTGGGACTAGAAAAAGGATATTGGGTCTACGTAAATATTGTAAGAGTAGTCAGTATCTCGTAGGTGAGGATTGAATGAGTGTTAAAATGTTGAACTTCGTTTTCTAATGTGTATCCTTTGGAAAAATAATGTGATTGTTCACCCAATGGCGAAAGGGGATTATAACGCACAAACCCATCTGCCTATACCATTGTTTAAAATCATTCCTTTAGTTTTCAGCTTGATAATGTAAACTCGGATAAATATCTTTATCTAAAGAGACTAAACTGTTTTCTCAAACCTTAACTGTTCGTTATATGTATTTACATACGCGTCCAGATTTTAACGATGATTTCGAAGATCCATATAAAAATTTAGTCATTATCTCCAGTAATAATTAAGTTACAAGTAGTGCGTGACCTATAATAATTCTCTTTCAGATTTTGTCAACGAACAGCCAAAAATAATTATACTAAGCTTTGAAGATACTGGATTTCAAAATGTGTAAATAAACTACACATCTTTGTGCCTTAAGGCCTCGAACTCCAAGCTCTATGTTTAATCTCACATACTACGCTCAAGATGCATATAGCAGAGGCTAAAATGCGGGTAATAAAAGAAAATAATTTAGGGATGATAAATTTTGTCTCTTAAAAATTTAATGACCCTCCGACAAGACATAGAATTCTCCGAAATTAGGTTTTTGTGTTACACAGTTCGTAGCATCGAGAGGCTTCTATCCAGCAGCAACAGACACTTCTGCCAGGCAAGAATCTGTAATCGTCGAGTTAAAGTCATCGTTATAACCGGATCTCGGGAAAGATGGCTGGTGTTTCTAAAAAGCCGCTTAAGCAGAACGATTTGACGATACACTTAGGTGAATTGGGTCGGAAAAAAATTCTCACCGACGCTTTCTGGCTATCGGATGCGCTCATAACACTAGATTCTCCCTTACTTTTAGTTTTTGTTTCCAGGGCAAGCGGTAAAGAGCTTAGGAGAAGAAAAGGAAGAGGATGCAACGCAGGTGATGCGAGACCTGCAAGGTTGTAAATCGTGAAAGGCTCGATAAGCTACGAAAGTTACTCACCTGAGAAACTAAGAAAAAGAGAAAATTATACACCTTGGATTCAATTATATTGAATTTCGAATATTAAACTCTTGTTATGTTCAATACACGCCTTTCTCTACAAATCAACAAATTTAGATTTTGCTAGAAAAGATAGCACAGATTGGAGCTTTTATATAAATCAGCCAAGTTGAAAATTAGTACACTTATCTTTGTTTTAGATTAAAATAATCATATTAAATTTCTAGAAATCGCTTGATTTTCTTGAGAGATATCACGCTCCCTGGAGGAAAAGTAAATTCCCTACTATCTCGAAAAAGACTCATGACAAAACCATAAACATCAGTGTCACTTAATTTCTGGCTAAAAGCACTTGCAAAGCTTCCTCTGATTTGATAATAGTGAACGTATGTAACCCCCCTTTTTTTAGGAATATTCCCCTTTTAGAGGTAAAAGACGTGCAATATCTCGAGAACGACAAATATCACTATTCTTATAAATGATGTTCTTTACCATTGAATTAAAAATATCTTACAAAATGAAAATTTGTTTAAAAATGTTTCACATAATTGTTTTAAATTAGTTTTCAATTTTCGAAAATAAGTATTCAAAAACTTGGGTTTTTTTTGACCGGCCTCGCTGAAAATCAGCAGGCCTCTTCCTTTTACCAATAGAAGTAATTGTATTGAATTTCATTGGGATAGTTCATGTTTTTTATAGAGATATCGTGCCAACAGACACATATCATTGAAGAAATGTTTTTTGTGTTCATTAATGCTCAAAACGAATAAATAAACAAAATATCACTGTCGGATGTCTTGACTCCATACAATATTTTCCATTTATATATATTAGTAGAACAAATTACCCGCCGTTTCTCGGGTTCTAAATAAGCTCCCACTACTTAAATAATACCACTCAGTTTCAAATTCGTCAAATCATCACAAAATGCGAAATCCTTGGATTAAGCACAAAGAGTACCGCCCCACAAAATTTCCGTATAAAAGAATTACAAGCTCTCCACAAAAGCAAAAAAAAGACAAATAAATCTTGTAACACAAAACTGCAGATCTATAATTCATATTACGTAAAATTTGCAATGAGAGTGTTTACATTTATACAAACAAGTCTGAGATTATAGTCATGAAAAACCATTTTGCAAAGTTATAATCGTCGTATTACGTTGAAATAAAAAATTGAAAACAAAGTTGCAATGAGACATATGCCATATAATATCATTTTATAAGATTATAGAATATCTCTTCACATTGAAAGCAAAAGAACACTTTATATACTAAGGATTATGAAAACAAACTGAAATAAAAAATTAACTAATTAAAATTACTTATTTAAACTGTCTGGAATAAAAAAAAATCAACAAAGCATAAATATCACTTCGTTTTCAATAACAAATTGCGGGCATCGTGACGAACGATTGCACAGAACTGAACAAAATATACAATCAGTTTGAATTTAAGTTCCCACGAAATTCGAAATCAGTTTAAGCGCATTACACGCCGGTTGTCCGCATGTAAAGGCGATAATGTCTTCGCGGAATTCTTTTCTTCATCCCATCCCAAAATATCCATTTTCCTCAATTTAAAATGGATCATGTCCAGACCAAGCCAGAAAGTCTAACGTACGGAAGGTGCAGACGGCCCATTGCGATGACTGAATGGGATCACTTAAAAATTACAAAAGTTAAAATTACTTATGAAATTGAAAAATTTATTTTTGCCAGAATGCTCATATACGGGATGATTCCTAAAGTTCTTCTTCTTCTTCAGTGGCCTGACAGCCCAGGATGGGCCCTTGCCTTCCGCAGTATAGAACTCCAGGCTCCCCTATCCCTGGCCAAAGACTTCCAGTTCAAAACTTTTAAAATTTTAAAGTCCTTTTCCACACAGTCGAGCCATCTGAGTTTAGGTCTTCCTCTTTTACGGGTGCCGAATGGTCTGGCAGAGAAGATCTTTTTTGTTGTACGGCTTTCGGCCATCCTGCACAGGTGACCCACCCATTTAATTCTCTGAATCGTGATGTAATTGACTATATCTGGTTCTTTAAAAGACTTATAAAGTTCTGAGTTAGTTCTTCTTCTCCAGATGTTGTTACAATTTAAGCTACCAAAAATACCTCTCAAGATTTTTCTCTCAAAAACAGAAATGATGTCTTTAACTTTTTCTGTCATTGCCCAAGTCTCAGCAGAGTAGGTAAGAATGGGTCTGATTAAACTTTTGTAGATTATAATCTTCGTTTTTCTGCTGATGAAGTCAGACTTTAAGTACCTTTTAAGGCCGAAAAAACATCGGTTAGCAGCTGTAACTCTACCACGAATTTCGGGCATAATGTCATTGAGAGTATTAACTTCAGATCCTAAATATCTGAAGTTGCTTTCCTAAAGTTCTAATTCAGCTAAATAATTTTGGAACTAACACAGCTACAGCTGCGGAAGTTAGACATTGGTATAGTAAAATAACTATGCGCTATCAGATGAGAGTGGCCATAGCGCCTCTAGTGGCAAAATTTGGAACTTAGCCCTCCTATCTTGGAAACTGTAAAAGACATGGGAAAAACTAAATTAGAAATTCGCAGAACATGCACGAATTAGTTGGAAATGACACATGGTATAAAAGGATAGTGTAATTAGAAGGCTGTAAACGTAAAGGAAGCACAAGATTTATGATACTCAACCATGACGAAAATTTAGTACATTTTTAGTATGTAATACAACAGCGGTACTTCATAACTTTTAATCAGATGCAAATATTTTTCTGGTTTGTCTGTTATATTTTTGCTGCCACAATGACAATTAGCTGCTTCTATAAAGTTATCGTTTACAGCCTTCTAATTACAACATCTTTTTGTACTATGTGTCATTTTCTACTAATACTAATTCATGGATACTCTACAAACAATTCATGGATGCTCTACATGAAGCTGTACGGTCCATCACTGCCATGCGGATGAGGTGTCTAACGTAACAATTTGTTGTCCACTACCGATGTTTGGGACTCGTCCGGTTCTCTTCAGCCCATTGCTTCCACACTCGCATCATTGTCGTGGCATTGCGCTCCATACGAGTTGCTATTACACGATAAAAAAAACCCTCCACGAAAGCCAATCATTCGTCCCTGTTCAAACTCCGTAACTTGCTCATATGGCGCCCTCTGTCGTCGTAGAGGTATAGTGACATTTTAGGAAACGTTTGCCGCTGGAAGACAACCATGGACTATTTTCAACGTCCTGCTATAGCTCTCTATTTATATGGCTAAAACAGCAGTTCAGAGGGAGTTCAACGTACATGCGTGGGCTCAGTTCACTCATAACGATGACTCTAAAATTCCAGTCATTTGCATAACACATTCTAATTTGTATTTGCTGTAAGTTTCAGGTCAATTGCGTGATTCTTTCCTGGTGTTGCAATTTTTACAAACATAAATTTATCTATCTAACTATATATATATATATATATATATATATATATATATATATATATATATATATATATATATATATGAGTGTGTGTGTGTGTGCAAATATATATATCAAAGAGTTTAAATATAAAATACCAAGCATGTGAAACTTGTAAATTATTTAACAATACATATGTATTAAAGAACTGTACAATTAAAATTACACCTACTTATTGCGCTAGTGCAGCATATAAATAAGATGAAATTTATAATAGAAATAAATTGAAGTAGGACAATTGAAGAGAAATAGTGAAGCTTCCATAACAAACAAATGGATTCAATTACTAGCCAGAAATAACTCAAGAGAATGCCAATCATAATCAAGAAAAACCAGAAAACTATCCTTTTAATTTAAAACAAATGTTACAAACAAAAATGGAATGACAATCAATGGAATGAAGATGATGTAATATTAAATTCACCAGGTGCGACTTCTATGCATCAGCTTCATATTAGCACATTCCACTTAATGGCCTGTTACTGTGAACGAAAGGCCAATGTGCTATAAATTGAAATAGATTGATAAAATTGAAAAACTAAAATGAAAAAAAAATTGAGGTCAATTCCACTGCAACTGGCGTAACAATCAATACAAGATTTATGGCTTCTTTATACTAGGAAACATTTACTAAAAATGGTAAAGTAAATCTTTATGCTCTAAAATATTTATTACTTATGGCTATCATATAGAAACTTTAAAAAAAAAATTTTTTTTTGCTATGAATGTACTTCCATAATTTCATTTTAAAATTGTGTAACTGACATAATGCAATTGGACAAGATGTAATTGCTGATTCAGTAAAAAGTCAAATACTATTAAGATGCTAAAGCTACAATGGTGTTTTTTGCTTATAAATAATACTAACTAATACACTAAGTGCATACCTATTTATATTTTATTTATCAACCACAATTTCAAAGTAACTGACTTGATATGCTTCTGTAACTGATGCAACAGTATTAATTTCTTATGATGTCAGTTATATTTGTAGTGTATTTTTATTCCTCGATATTGTTATATGAAGTCTAAAGTTTTTTACTAATTCACATGGACAATCTAAAAATTCAAAATCATCTGAAATAGGCAATGATCTGAATATTGTTGCGAACGCGCAATATTTCCTTTGGCGCCTCCACTTTCGTCTGTCTAGAAGGCCAGACGAAGAAAACACAGTCTATGACGTCAACATGACATGAGCACAGGGTTTTCAGGATTTCCCAGTTAAAAGAAGGGTTTTCAGATTTGGCGATTTATCGCCATATTGGCGATATTTGGCGACTTCTAGAATGATCCAGAAACTTCTCCATAGAAAGATTATTCTTTGAGATATAGAGATTTCCAGAAGTTTCTATAGAAAAACTATAAAAAACTCATCCCTCCGTTGGTGTAGAGTTGACCAATGAACGTAACACGAACTACAATTTTGTCAATGTTTTGAGAATAGTAAGCAGATATTTTGTGAAATTACTTTCGCTAACGTTTTGAGAATAATATCGCTTACTTTGGGAAATTAGTAGAGCATTTAAGTGATATTTGATAGTATATTGTTCCTGTTTGCTTTGTGCTTGTGAATAAACGTAAGTTTTCCAGAAACTTGGACTCGTTCTTATATCGTGAGTGTACACCCACGATTCTAGAGGATATATTCGTAACAATATTTATTTTGGGCCAAAATGAGACTTCTATGTGGAATTGACCTTGATTTACACGGTAGACGTTGAATCACCTAAACCAACCCAACATGATATGCAAAGAAGATGTTGCCAATCCTAAAGTGTAATATGTAATGCCCATTTTGCCATTGACAAAAATTGTAAAAAGTAATCTCATTCTAAAATATAAGAAGGTTATTTACTAATTATTTAAAAATCTTTATAGGGTTAATAATAATTAGCATTTTTATTTATGTGTTGTGAACATAAGCACTTGTTCTATTTTGGATAAACTTTATTTAGTCGTTATACCTTCTTATACTTTAGAATGGAATTACTTTTTCAATTTTTACGAATATATTCCACATAACACTTTAGATATTCCACATTACACTTTAGAATTAGTAGCATCTTCTTTGCACATCCCGTTGGGTTGGTTTAGAAGATTCAACATCTACACGTGTAAGTCAATTCTTGTTTTAATTCTCTTTCTTTTTAGTTTTTCAATTTTCTCAATCTTTTTCAATTCATAGCACATTGGGGCGTCCTTTTGTTCACAAGCGATTGAATGAAATGTGCTAATATGAAGCTGATGTATAGTAGTTGCCTCCTAATAATTTTACTGTTACATCACCTTCATTCCATTGATTGTCATTCCATTTTTCTTTGGAATATTTGTTTTGAATTAAAAGGGTAGTTTTCTGGGGAGGTTTTTTTTTTTTTTGTTGTTGTTTGTCTGTTTATGACTGGCATTTTTCTTGAGATTTTTCTGGTTATTAATTAAATTCATTTGTTTGTTATTGTGAAGCATCCATTTCTTTTCAATTATTTTCTACTTTAATTCATTTTTGTTAATTATATATATATAGAGAGAGAAGATTTTCTATTAATGATGAATCTCAGGTATATATAATACAAGTAAAATAAAAAATTTTCAATTATATATATATATATATATATATATATATATACATTGTGTGTGAAACTACAAATATATAGGCTTCCAATTTTGTTTCAAAATGAGCAGTCTGGAATGTAAATAATTGTAATGAATAATTTTATTGTTGTATTACTTTTAATAATTATATTGCAATCCCCATAGGTGGTTTCGTAACAGTGAAAAGCTGATACGCGTCTAGTGGTTACGACTAAAAACGTAATTAAAGATTTGGTAACTGGAAATATTAAGAGTACATTCACTCAAAATGTAGGGGAAATATTAGCATAAATAAATAAATAAAATTAGTTGGTCTTTGTGAAATGAAAGGAGTTACACAGTTTAAAAATCTGCGTTCAGTTTTAAGAAACTTATGCGAATCATTAAATAGCAAAATTTCTCACGAAACGGATTGTGAAACAATCAACCCGATAAGCTTCACTTAAAGATCGCATCTTCCTCGCAGTAACACTCTAAAATTGATATCATTATACTGGAAAATAAAAGCAACAACACTGTTAAGATTTTTATTGCGATAGTTAACAATGCATTTTCGATTTTTGTTGCCTGCTCCTGAAGGAAATTTCACGGTAGGATGCATTATATTCCAACGATCATATATATTCCATAGAAATTACTCCTGCCGTAGAAAACAACCAAAGGAAGTTTTGTAGAACACATTTTGAACTCACGTTGGGTATCACTTTCAGAATTAACTTAGATCTTAACTGTGCCTGGAGGTAATTTAGGGAGCTAGTTTTTCCGTTTGGATTGTCTCGCGATACCACACGACGATCTCGCATAGCAGAATTTTGTTTTGGTTTTAGCTATATATTCATTTCAACCGTATGCAAATTGTTTGTCAATTCAAATAATTCCATCTCTTTATACGAGTGATTTGAAGCATTTTACGTTCCTTCTCTTTTAAGAAGCCGTCACACCTTGACTCGAATATTCATTTCACGAGGAGCAGACGATATCTTATGCGAGAGGGAAAGAACACCATAATCACGCCATGTCTAAATATAATTCCTAAATGTTTTAGACAATGATTCTGTATTTCCAAATTTAGAAATTTTTGATACTATTAAAATATAATGAACTCTCGAATTGAGGGATTCGGATGGAATCTGGTTTGTATATTTTCTATTGGCAGTCATTTCGCATGATCAAAAGACTTCATAGGAAGATCGGATGAACGTTCAGACATGAAATTTTATATACCCGGATATATTATATGTTGAAAACTAGAGCAAGATGGGGATTTTTGCAATTTGCATGATTTTAATAGCATGAATTATTCGAAATTTATGCTTTTCATAGCATTATATCCTATGGAAAATAATGATTATCCCCAGATCGTAGTAGTCTAAATGAGGAAATGATAGTTTCCACTATTTTATATAGATCTAAATGATGTTAAAATTGTTTATATTAAGACAAACTAGCAGAATGCATCCACTTTATCGGTTTGATAGACTTGCTTCCAACTTCAAAAAATTAGAATATGTATTGAAATTTTTAAATAAACTAGTTACTGTGCCCACAGTTTACGATTGCGTTTTTTAACTGTCATTTTGGTCATTATGAAAAATTGTTGCAATGATGTTAAGACTGTAACAATGTTAATTTTCTTGAAACTGATGGTTGATTATACTGATTTCCTTGTGCATTGAATTCAGTAATATGAAGATATGCTGTTTTAAAAATATAATTTGCTATGCTTGAATATAAGGGAAATGATTGATTATTCTTTTAGATTTGCTCCATTTTTAATTTCCTACATACATACTATAATGTATAGAGAAAACAGTAACAAAAAATTTCGAATTTGAGTTTTTGATGAGTTTACACGTTTTCAACATCTTCGAACTGGAATGAAACGTGTCTGAGTTAATGTCGGTATGCATGTGTGTGTGAGATTTGACGAATGTGAGCATCATAATAACAAGCCTTCTTGGTGCATTGACATTTTATGGTAGAAAAGTTTCATTTCTTGCCACTTCTACTCTAAGTTCGGGATTTTCTTTAACTTTTCTCTTCTCTATCTTTCAATTTCTTTTTTCTGGTTCTTTATATCATCTTCACCGTTTTTCACTTTAGGTGTGTGTATATATTAGTAGTATGAATATATGTGTGTATATTAGTATGTATGTGTATGCATTCTGTATATATGTAAGTGGGTATTTTAGTATGAATGAGTGTATATGTCAGATTGTGAACATAATATCTCAAGAACGAATGAAGATAATCAAATTAAATTTGGTACAATTATCACAATCTACGAATATTAGAACCCTACTGATTTGAACTACTATTCTTTTCCTGTAGATGCCGTCTCCACTGAGTTTTGGTCTAAATTGGGTGGCACAGTTCCGGCCGTCAGTTCATAAGTCCTTCCGAGAGATTAGTGGTAGGGGAAGAAAGATACGGTCCCTGTGGATGCCGCCATCACTGAGTTTCGGTCTAAATATGAGTGGCACAGTCCCGGCCGTCAGTCCGTAAGTCCTTCCGAGAGGTTGGTGGTAGAGAAAGAAAGATGCGGTCCCTGTGGATGCCGCCCACACTGGGTTGATAGAACTATCCAGGCCGTTCAAACAGATACCTATACTTTCTGGTAGGTGAGACGGTCTAGGTCGAACAAACAATAGTCACCAATAGCGCAAAATTTTATTATAGGAAGGCACATTTTAGTGATTGTTTAAAGAAAATTCTCGTTATTTAAACACAAGACTCTTTTTAAGTTAAAGAATCATTGATGAATTTGTGGGGTGGAGAAAATGTACGTGAAGGAGTCTGTGAGATATGGATTCATAGGCACGTGGTATTCAGACATACTTCAAAAGTAAGATAATTTATTTACATTAATACGGAATTCTAAGAGATAAAAATTCACCAGAATAAACGGCCTTTTGAATAAAGAAGAAAAAAAAAATACTCTTCTGTTCCATCTATTCTCTTTGTTCTGCTAAAAGCCTTTTTGCGCTATCGGTAGATATCAAAACGTGCAGCAAGAGCAAAACGGAAATTCTATTTTTTCACACGCTATTAAAATGTTTTTGCACATCACGTATACGGAAAAATTAAAATACACACACCACACCACGGACTTTTCACTTATCTTACGGAACACTTCATTGCGATCTTTGTTACAAGATTTTGAATTATGCAGCACGTGTATTTTTATTTTATATTTAAAGAAACTGGAGAAAATAAATATAGATAATAACATACGTATGAATGAAAATTATTCTTACTTCCTTTCTTTTTTTTTCTCTCCGAACAAGGAAATAAAACTGTATCCATGTTTAGAAAGCAAATGAGAATTATTTTTTTTTTCTGCAGGTGAGTCGAAATTCTAGGCAGAGAAGCTGTATTTCTGAATGCAGCAAAGAAATAAAAATTTCACCGAAACCACAAGAATGTTGAAAGATAGCATAGGGCGGATTTTTCTTTTTTTCGTTACACAACACTATCATCAGAATGTATTTAGATCGTAAAGTTTTTTCCTTTTTTAAGGATCACACGCTGGCATAGACCTAATTTTGTAAGAACCAAGGACACCATCACCCTTTCGACGAATGCGGATGACAGTGTTTAAATATTTTCTTACGTGTTTCTTTGAATAGTAAAATAACTTATAAGAATGTGGATATATAGGAAAAAATTCTCAAGTTTTCTCATTACAAAAGAATAGTTTTGGTGCTAATAAAATATTCCTTTTCGCTAACTCAAACTTATTCGACCCAAGAAACACTTCTAGGTCTATTGTATACAAGAAATACACTTATTGAATCAGATTTTGTTAATACGACCACAAACATTGGTAAGAGAAATCCTTTTTCCTGGTTTACTAGAAACGAAAAAACAATCACTTTTCATCTCTTACAGTCATGTGATAGATCAGATAAACACATAAAAATATGTTCCAATTATAACAAGATAAAATAAAAACTTAATAACATAAATACAACAAACATACAAAAAAAATCTATACCAGTTTCAAAGGCACAAGACAACTGTTTTCTTCAGGATCGACTTCTGCTTTATATTGGTCTTTAAGAACAGGTTGTTTTGTGCCTTCGAAACCTCTCCATTCAAATACCCTCCAACCTACTCGACGGTGTAAGGCAACTGTTCGGACTTACAGGACAGCACTACCCAATAATACCGGAACCCAGTGGGGGTAGCAATGAGAGAGATCGTACTATCCTTCCCCTCTAACCCATCACCTCTCGGATGGATTGCCTTTGAAACTAGTAGACTAGTTTATTTTTGTATGTATGCTGTATTTATCTTTTTTTGTTTTTGTAACGTGATAAATCTCATACACATGCAAGGTCGCTCGCAGAAAATTTTCTCAGTGAAGGCTATCTTTAGTAAAAATATCTGGAGTGAAGTTCCAGTCGACTTTCTACTACATTCGTGCGTTCGAACCAGACTGTCCGACTTACCCGAAACTGTAAGATATCTGTTTGGACAGCCGGTAAGTGCCACCCAATTTAGACCGGAATCTAGTGGGGGAGGTAACCACAGGGGGGAGTACCCGCCTTCCCTTACCACCAACCTCTCGGAGGGACTGGCGTACCTATATGTTTAACGTGATCGTACTCCGCGTGAACACGGCGACAGTTTGGGAAGAATCGGGAATCGAACTCGAGCCGTCCGAGTGCATTTCCCACGCGCTAACCACTGGGCTGTTGCTTTTTTATTACATTCATATTGTTCAGATCATTTGTATAATAACCAGTGTCAGAATGAAAATCTTTTTTGGCGTAAATAATGTTAATGGTCATCGTATCCAGCTGAAATCGGAGTGCTACAAAAAATGTAAACATTTTGGACGCTTGTTTGTCTAAACCTAATGGATAAAAATGCAAGCAACTTATACTTGTTTTGTTGGAAATAGGGTACTATTTATGAATATATAAAAGTAATTTCAATATTTTAATATTTAGAATTTTTGTCGAAAATAAAGGTTTGTATCCGAAAGACTTTCACTTCGCTTCGCTTACTTTCCCTCGAAATATATTCTAAACTACATAGATGCAAAGAGTAAGCGACAAAAATGCTCAATAGGAAATCCTGTTTCTAGATCACTAATTTGTTTTCACAAATTTTTAAAGTTTTTGAATAATCGTTTTATCAAATTGTAAAAATTGAAAATTTCCTTTTGTAAATTTTATAATGCTTATAACTAAATATATATCTAAACTAAAAGTTCTAGCTATAAACAATAAGGAGGTAATTTGTAGCATTTTGAAAGCCCTACAAGATATATAATTTGGTTTTATATCGGGTTCTTGAGTAATTTTCAAAATTTACACTAGCCTTAGCATACCTTTACCCTAGCATAATAAAATTTTGAAGCACACCTAGATTTTTATGTAACTTTGTAAATAGAATAAATACCAAGCTCGTTTATATAATGTGTAAATACCAGCAGAAATCAAATCACTAATTAAAAAAAATTATAGAGCTTTAAAATTTTTAACTACATATAATAATAACAAGAATGACCAAGATTTGACGAATGTGAGCATCATAATAACAATCCTTCATGGTGCATTGACATTTTATGGTTGAAAGTTTCATTTCTTGCCACTTTTGCTCTAAGTTCGGGATTTTCTTTAATTTTTCTCTTCTCTATCTTTCAACTTCTTTTTTCTGGTTCTTTATATCATCTTCGCCGTTTTTCACTTTAGGTGGCATTTCTATAAATAAATAGAGGAAGAAAAAACATTCAAAGTAAATATTTTTTTTGCAGAAGAAGTAACAAAATTAATTTATTTAACAATTCCTTAGAAGAAATGATTACTTGTAGTTTAAAGGCTTATATTTATATCAATAGATTAAAAAAAAAAACATTTTTCTCCTTCTTCGGACTTATAACAAAGAACCCAGGTCTACGACATGTTACTTACATCAACCTGAAAAATAAATTTTAGTGTAGCGTTGAATTAGCATTTGCCCAATTTCATATTACTATTAGCAGTTTTATATGAAGAAAAACTGCAATTCCAATTTTAAACTTTTTCAAGTATTTGGTATCAACAATGTTCATGTAACAAACGTGTATGATTTTAACAATTCAGCTACTATAACTATTGCAACATTCTAATAAACTATTCTAATATTGTTAAAAGCCATTTCAACAATGATAAGTCTAAACCTCTTGGGTATGGGTAGCTTATAAAATTTTTGGAGTAACCACAGCACTCAATTAGTTAGTGTGCAAAATTTTAACTTTGTGCCATATCGGAAAGTTACTGAAAATCCTCGGACAAACACATCCACAGAATGGCACTACATGGATTTTATTTTTAGTTTATTTCAGATTTTATGTTTTTATTTATTTTATTTTTTAAAAGTGTTGTCTTATTGGCTCTATTATTTTAGCTACTTCTTTAACATATTATTTCTTCAGCATATTTTTATTTTGGTTACTTGTTTTTAATTGTCTTTAACATATCCTTGTTTTTAATTGTTTTAACATTTCCTTATTTTTAATTACTTAAAATACGTCCTTATGAAATTTAAAACATACCCTTGTTAATTTTTTTTAACATTTATTTCTTCAAAAATATTCAAGTTACTTGCCTTTACTTGCATGAGAAAGGCTCGCCTCCGTGCATAGAACCAAGGACAAGAATTCTTTGTTTTTAATTATCGCAAGGTAAAGGCTCAAAAGCCTCCGTGCATAAAACCAAGGCCAAGAATTTAAGAAAATTAAATAAATAAAATGAAAATAAAAAAAGAAGAAAGAGAAAGCGTTAAGGTCACACATACAGACAGACAGACTATAGGCTTTTATATATATTAATACTCCTTTAAATATTGTCAACCGTTACATTTCTTGTAAAGAAAATCCTTTTTATGTTTAAGAAAATATAAAATGTGTTGCAGAGTATAATTTAATGATGCGCTTATGAGTGGCGTCTGTCACGATTTAATAAACATGCTGAGTATAAATAAATTGAAATAAAAATACTTACATAAGATATATAAGTCATAATATTTAATTTAAAATGAAAATCTTTTTTTAGACAATATTCAATTTGATAGAAATATTCTGTCATTACCGTGTCTGTTTCCGTTGTTAGTGTCTGAAAACAGGCATGGTAATGACACCCATGGCAATGACACATCCAATATTATTTTTGTATTTATATTCTAAAACTATGAGTGCAGCAATTATTTACTTTAACACATATGACGTTTTTATATTACTTACATGTTAAAAGTAAATTTAAAATATGAGATTTATTTCAAGCATTTATTAAAAGTGACATGGTAATAACATGTAATAATTAATTGGAACTGGAGTGTTGTTGTTGTTGAGACCCAGACCGTCCGACCTACCAGAAAGGTGTAAGGTAACTGTATGGACGGCCGGGAAGTGCCACCCAATTTAGACCGGAACCCAGTGGGGGAGGCATCCACAGGGACCGTACCCTCCTTCCCCTACCACCAACCTCTCGGAAGGACTGGAACTGGAGTGTGGCTCAACTCGACTTTTTCATACTATAATCCACTTTTTAAGTAGCTTGTAGGTTTTTTTTTTTTTCAAATTTTACAAGTAAAATTTTGAAAATTCGTTATCTTTGGTCCAAACTATTACAATTATAGCGTGTTACTCTTCACTTTAAAGAGCTTGACAAAATCTCTCGATTGATACCATACTTAACAATGTATACACCCCTGTGGGGGTAACTTTCTCCCAAAAGGAAGCTAATAACATCACGAACGGAAAAAAATATTGCATGGCGGCTATTTTTAACAACAATGATTGAAACTATAAAGTCTCGTGATCATTGAGCTATAAATAAACCATTATATGCATGATTATGTCAAATTTTGTCCTTAGCTGCCATGTTAAAAAATATAAAATTTCGAATAAAATTCAATGTTTTCGCTCGATTTAAGAAACAAAAAAATGCTATCTAATAACTTTTAAGGTATTAAACTTAATAAATTTACCTATAAGAGGGTCTAAGAGAGAGTTAATTAATTAGGTTATGTTAGGAATGGTATAGTATGTCTGTTTTTATATGGAGTCGTATAAAAAAGTAATATTTAATGGGAGGAGTGTATGGCTCGCATGTGTGTGTCGTATGTGGATATTAGGAGCGGATGGGGGGAAATATTTTGCAACTTTGTGAATGGCGGAACTGAGATAATATTTTGCAATTTTATTTCATCTTATGACGGGTTTACCCTTCTAATGTTAGTATGTTAGAGTACCGATTGCACCACCGAGGGCAAAAAATATATACTAATTCCACCAGGCGGAATTCAAATCTGAAATCCGTTTTTCATATTACCCCCCTGGATCTGGAGAAATAGACTTTCAAAGTTTGGCTTTTCTACTATTGTTGTGAGAATATTATCTAGGAAAGGGATTTTTGAGTCGTTTCATAAGTTAAAAAAACTTATGCCGGTCAATTCACTGATGCTGAATCCAATGCAAAAAGATTCTGAATCCAACGCAAAAGATGATGAATTCAAAGCATAAAAATCTGATGTGGGAAGCACATGACTCTCCTTATATAATGCAATGAATTTACTACTTTTACAGTAAAAAAAAATAGATTACTTTTATAGTAGATATTTATATTCTTTCCTAGATATTGAATTTTCGTCAATTAGTCGGCATTTTCATTGATGTAGCGTCATTTTTATCCATTTGGCGAGATTTTCATTAATTTAGCAACATTTAAAAAAGTCGCTAAGTTGGCGTCATTCTACCAAATTCGTCGCCAAAATCTCGCCAAGCGTTATGGACGGAGAAATAAGTTATTCTTATAGCAGATAAATAATTATTGACGTTCAAATACAGCAGTATTACTCAAAGTATCTTTTTTCATGAATGGAACGAGCTAGATCCACGAGAATGATGACACCAAATTTATCGCATGGTATTACATATGAAAAGTGAACATGTTTCTCAATAAGAAATACTTTTTTTATTTTAAATGATTTTTTGATAATTTTTTTTTTAAATGTGCAATATCTCGAGAATGGTTCATGTTAGCGTTCTAAAATTTATGTCAATCGTTTTCTAATGAAAAATTACATAAGAAATGTCTATTTGCGTAACTTTATTAGGGGTTTTGATTTTTTGACGATTTTTTCAAAATTTTACTCGAAAATTTAGGGGGTTTCTGAACATTCGATTGCGTATAAAAATAATAAGCTTCCAGTATTCATGGATTGTAATTTTTGTACCAAATTCCGTTCGAATCGGTCCATTCTTTCGTCAGTCATCGTCTGCACGCACACGCACACACACACACACACACACACACACACACACAGACATCACTTCAAAAATGTTCGATTCGTGATCAGGGATGCTTGAAACGTGCTCTCCCGTTGAAAACTCGAATTCGAATTTTCGACCCCGTCACAATATTTTCCTTATACATTATTGTATATAAGGAAAGTAAAAATGATGAATCCAATGCATATTTTTTAAATAATCCCCCCTAACTTGAGATATTTCCCATAGAAGCTAATAACTTTTCACAAACTTCGACCACGTCGAAGTAAATGGTTGACGGGAGTTGATATCAGTCCGTACCTGTTTCCCATGCGTGGCTATGGTGTATGCCCTCCGTCCAAATTGTTCAGAACGTCAATCACACAACCGTGTATCACTGGTGTGCAATAACAAGAAACTTTCCAATCAATCAAATGTACACAAATTTTCATGGCAAATTTGAAAACTGTTGATATATTGTTGAGAGTAAGGTTTATTGGCAGAAACGGAATTGTTTAGAGTGATTTCATTTTTAAAAGTTAGAGGAAATTTTTCCGCGCAAGTACCGAAGTTGCTGCATTGTTTATCCCGATTATAAATTTGAACAAATCTGATCTCTTTTACCGGTTTTACAGTAAACATCATGCAACAGCAAGCAGGGCTTAGCGAGCGGGCTTTGCTGGTAAGAGATTAATGTTTATTATATAAAAGAAAAATAACTTTTTTTGCTCCAACATTGGATTCTGTTTAATAGTTAACAATATTTATATTTCGTTCAGGAATCGCTCTGATTACATTTGTAGAATGTTATGCATTTGAGGGTGGCATATCAATAAGGACATTTCTTTGTAAGCATAAGCTTTGCAAGCATATGCAAGCATTTGTTTTGTGTATACTGACTTTAATCATTTCTTAGGTCTTAGCACTCCATCAGCATGTCCCCAATCGAATATACACGAATCTTCTTTATCTATGCAAGATCCAGAACATTTTAGCATCTTTCGGTAACGTACAAAGAAAGATGTTTGAATGTGACTACGAACAGAATATGACGCCTGCGAAAGATCAGAGAAACTGATATTTTAAACTCACGGTACCAAAGATCATCTAATATGCCAAAGTTATAACTTTATTTTCACAAGCACACACGATATTTTTCTATATCTTGCAAGTTAGATTCTTTTTCTGTGCCTGTAAATTCCTTTAGAAACCACACAGGTTCAGCATTTATCGTTTCAAACTCTGTTCCAATTTTTCTCATAACGTCATTACAGGTTAGAGTATGTGTCTTAATAAGAACATTGGGCATCTATGGGTTAAGTTTTCTGTACATAAAGAGGGATTAAATGCTTTCTCTTACCTGTCCCATGACGAACACACAGTTAAGACAAACCTTGGCTTACAAACATTCTAAATTGAAGTAACAAAATAATAACACCTGTGTCATTTGATAGTACCATGACTCTCTCAGAACCATTTCAAATAGCCCACTGAAAATGTGACACAACATCGAACAGCTTTTTCAAATATACAGTTGAGTTCTAGAACAAGATGACCATCATCCGTTAAACACACCTCTGCATGCATTGGCTGCCCACTATCAATGTCGACAATTGGATATTCAGTGTACCCGGAATCATTGGCAATATTTTGTCGCGTTAACATCTTCAGGTTCACCTTGTTCGATGTTGATGACCAGATTTTAGCAAGTTGCACATTTATGGGTGAAGAAGTTTTTATGCTGTCCAGATCAACTATTTCACCTGGGGATACTCGTCGTATTTTCTCTCATAATCTTATGAAATAATGTTTTGCTTAATTCCTCTTTTCCATTTGCTGCACCCATCTCTGTATGTGCTAGCAAAAGTTGTTTTTTTGTAACTGGTGGAAAAAAAGCATCTTGGAAAGCAAACCGTGTAAGTTTAACTACAGTTCTTGTGTCAGACAACTTTACCTCTTTCACTACGAATCTATTTTGTTTCAGTTGTGCCTATAGTTTAACTCAATGTTACAAGACATCTAGTATACGCGTCTTTACATCATCAACCATGCATTGTTTTGTCACGAAGTTGTGTAGTCGCAAAGGCTCAGTCATTTGAAAAGGCATAAAATAAAGATACCTGCCAACGAAAGGGCTTGAAAGAGCTTACTGCTGCATAAAATAAAGATGCCTGCCAACATTTTTGTCAAAACGCTCCAATCTCTTTCACACAAAACCATGAATGATTAGGATTTTATTCGCGATAGCCTATTAGTTTTGAATTTGTCATTTCTTTGAAATCATTGCAAATAACAAGTACTTCACGATAAACTAATTGTCATTGTGCAAGATTCACTTTTACGTGTCAGGTTTATTTTTATTTTTATTTTTATTTTTTTTCAGCTTCTTTGTGACCTTTGAACTGTCTGTTCCAATTTCATGTGTTGAACAAGAGTGTTGAACTTTCTCTCCTTGTCCTTCACCAGAAACTCTCTCAATTATACCGGTTTTTCCACCTCTAATTTCTTCACCCCTTTCCAAGTACCAGGACCGATATCTTAGTTAGTTTATGCAATCGAATTCATGAAACACAATAATTAGTGACTCCATGTAGCATGCATTTCTCAATCGCTCTCCTGATCAGCATGTAGCATGTTTTATTATTAAACCTATTACTTGAAGGCCGTTTCCCCAGTACTTGCAAATATCTGATTTTCTTCATATTCCTTGATGAACTGTGTATATGTGGACATGATAAGAACTTGTATTTTCTAGTATTTTGATTTTCCCGACTGTACTCATTATTGTTTGGCTTCAATGGTGTGTATTGTATTTGTTTAATGAAGTGCATCTTGCATATTCTTGACTTCTGTGATAATATCTTGAAAACAAGATTTTTTATTCTTGTTTCAGAAAGAATTCCAATGCAACATTTGAATTGCTTCGGATATGATGAACATTCCTTGAAACGAACGATCGTAATAACTTTATAACCCAATACTGACTGGATTGTTTTACTTTCAAAGCTATCAGTCCAATTAGTGTATTTAACTTTACTTCAATGCTAATGATACAAAACAACAAACTTGGACACTTTTCGAAAATTACCCTCTTAGTTTTCGAATTATAGTGAATTTAAGATCTTGTAAAATCTATTACGTGCAACCAAACCAGATATTCGCTCTTAAGTTAGCAAGTTGTTTTAATTGTATTTCTTACTTTAGTTGCCCTGCGACTCATATTATATGTTATAAACAAACAAGTGAGACTGAAAACAACAAATAAACATATTACATATATATAGGAGATAAAACAGAGGTAATTCACGCAAAACCATCCCGGTTTCATCAAACTGGGACCACCTTCGATTTTTTTTAAAAATAAGTTTACGTTACAAATATTTTCAAAGTGACCACAGGTCAGTGGAGCGGATAAAATTTATGCGTTTAGTGATTTTAATTTAATATATACTATTTTTACACCTTTACATCACAGCGTATCCCAAACTATTAGTTTTTTTATTGGCCTACTACTATTATTATTCCAAGAAATATCATCGTCATACTTAAAAGTTAATGCCATGAATATCTTAAATTTAAAATCATTTTTGTTATATATATATATATATATATATATATATATATATATATTCCTATAGTGTTTTACGTAATATATCACTATGCAATTGTATAACTATCTAGCATGATTTTGTCTTTTCAGACTCTTCAGAAGCCTCCTACCGGGTGACCCAGAAGGCTGAATCTTTGAACACATATATTATCAGCTACGATACAGAACCCAAAGGAGTCAGATTTTCAATTTATTGCCTCCCCTCCCTCTCCTTCGAATGTTCAAATAGCATATCTTTTCATACTAAGTAGAGAGCTCTCTACAACTTTGTAATTGAGAAATTTCACTTACCTTGCTTCGTTTTCGAGATAGGAATTCTAACTTCTTCAAGTTGTCGCTGTAGGCGCTGGAAACTTTCTCAATCGATATCGCATAATCGTTTTCCTATTAGAAGATCCTGCCTGCTTTTGCGAGCTCTAGAACACTTGAACTGAAAGTTGAAGGGGTGCGTGAAGACTTAAGAGGGAACCCTGTATACAATAGAAAGTATTGTTTTCCTGAAAATTTTTTGAATTTGCTATTTTGACACATAATTACTTTCAAGGCTTCCTGAACCCATTTCGAACATTTGTGGGAAGATGTATGTCTCTGTGTATGTGTGGACATAACATAAGAACGAATGCGCTTACCACTATAAAATCTTATGCGTGGATACATTATGTAAAAAACTAGAACTATATATAGCTTTTAGCAATTCACATGACTATAACTAGAATGATTCGAATTTTAAGATTTTCATTGCATTATTTTATATGAAAATAATATTAATTCCCAGAACTATGAGAATAATATACGTATACGGGAAGATTGATAATTTGAACAATGCTGTGATATTAATGGTATCAAAATTGTTTTATTAAAGCAGGTAATCCATCCACTTATCTGTTGCCATCGCGAATAAAGAAACGCTAAGATAATTTACTCGAAATATTCTAAAAGAATAATTTCAGTGCTGAATATGAAAATGACAATAGTTTTTTTTTCATTATAGTAACGATTGGGATACATAGAACTAAATACTATTGAATATGGATGTAGAACTAAATACTATTGAATATGGATATATGAGAAAGATGATTTGAGTCACAAACCATATATTTAATTTTCAGATTTCAACGCCAAACATGTAAATTATTAACTCTGGTGTTCTGCGGAACACAGTTTAAGGAACACTGCTCTAGTAAATATAATTAGTAGCAAAAATTTTGCCATATTACTTTTTTTTTTTTTTTTTGTAAAATTTTGCCTCGAAACATATTTTTCTTCGGATCTGCTATATATATATAGCTTAAATGATCACTGATATGAATCCAGCATCAAATTCTTGAGGGTTGAGGAGTTTACAAAGGATTTTCACTTCCTGTTCCTTTGCATTTCCGGTTCAAATTTTTTCATTTTACTTGGCACACCTACTTCTCAAAATTGTTAATAGATAGAGCTTAGTTAATTCTGATATGGATTCAGCATCAAATTTTAGAGGCAGTACGGTGGTTCGCTAAGAATTTTCACTTCCGGTTTCTTTTCCATTTCCGGTTCAAATGCTTTCGGAAGACACTCCTATTGGAAACACTTCCTTATTGGGTTTTGTGTGTATCAAATATTTTCATTGAAACATCTACCTCTCGGGACCAGTTGTAGATAGAGTTTAGATAATGGCAGATATGGACTCAACATTAAATTCCAGAGGGGTTGGAGATTTCACTAAGAATGCCCACTTCCGATTCTGGAGATTTGACTTCTGGAGATTCCACGATAATGTACGAAATAAGTATGCAAAAGAGAATAAAGTTGCTTAAAAGTTCGTTCAAAAATGAAGTCTACGCACAATTTGTCTCCATATGAAAGCTCTTTCATAAATTTATTATTAACTCTGATGTTAGGAGCTATTTGATTTTGTTTACATTCTAGTTTGTTTATCTGGTTAAAAATCTCTTATTAAAGAGTTGCGTGTTACTTGATTATCTGTAAGTATTCACTTCAGGCATTTGAAACCTGATCCAAGAACTTTATTTTGTCCATGCATGCTTTACAAGTGCGTTACATTTGAGTTCAAAATTGCACCAAGGAAGCATTTTTGAGGACAAAGCACACAAGGCAAGACTGTAAAATTAAGTTGAATAACATAACTCAAGTTCAGTTTAATCATTTTCAAGGACAGATGAGAACCAGCATATTCGTTAATAGCAGCGAAAAGGTGGTAGATAACAATTTCACGTTCGATTTTCTCCGCAATCCATCTCATTTATATGGTTGCTTGCAAATGGTCACATACACAGCCTGCAGATATTTATCAATTTCATCTGTGAGATCTATCTAAACCGAAGGCATGTTGGTCAGGGAAATCTGGTATTTCTTTCTCACCACCTGCAGACCACATCTCATTTGAATAAATAAAGCAATTTGGGGCAAATTCGTGTGGCTTTTGTGCTTTGGTTAAAATGACTTTGAGGGACAAATGAAGGCGTTCATCAAATGATGCTACGTGAAAGGGTTTGAGTAAAATTGTTGTTTGAGTTGAAATTGTAAATAACTCGGGAGGGAATCGAACAACTGATCTCTGGTAGACAAGATGTCACTTATATTTTGAGCAAATAGAATGATTATATTTACTTCCAGATTTGAAGTGGATCCTAGATTCTCGTTTTACATTCAGATTGACGTGCAACGTCCAATGTATACGTGTTCTCCATTTCCCCATTCCAGTGCTTTTTTATTTTTCTTCTTATATACATAGTATAATGTATGGGGCAATAGTATAATGCATGTTAATAAATTTATTGCAGAATATTACGCATAAAAAGTGAACAAGCATATTTCACAATAGTTAATTTTTTTAACGTGATTTTTTGATAAATTTGTTTGGAAAAGTGGAATACCTCGAGAACGGTTCGTGATAGAATTAAAAAAATTGTGTCAATCGTTTTCTAATGAAAAGTTACATAAGAAATTATTATTTAAGTAACATTATTATAGGTTCTGAATTTTTCAAAATTTCATTCGAAAATTTCATCGCAATCGAATGTTCTTCCGAATGATGTTAACAAATTTATAACATAATATTACATATAAAATGTGAACATGTTTCACAATAATTAATGCTTTTTTAATTTAATGTGATTTTTTTTTTTTTGATAAATTTATTTGAAAAAGGGCATCATATCGAGAACGATACATGTTAGAGTCCTAAAATTCGTGTAATCATTTTCTACCGAAAAATTAAATAAGAAATGATTATTTATGTAACATTACTGTAGGTTATGATTTCTATAAAACTTCATCTTAATCGAATGTTCTTCCAAATATTCGATTACATTTAATAGGCTTTCAGTATTTACGAGTTATAATTTTTATACCAAATTTCGCTCGAAAAGCTCCGTTCTTGAGATATCGCTCCTCAGATTCAAGAATACACAAACACACAGACATCGCCTCAAAAACGATCCATTCCAGTTAAGGAATAATTGAAACGTGCGTTTCCGTCTAAACTCGAATTCGCATTTTTAGCTCCGTCGTAATACTTTCCCTATAGTATACATTATACTATGTATATAGTGAAAGTAATAATTCTGGTGGGGAAGTGAAAAAAATATAATTTTTATATTAAAAATATGGAGACCTATCCCTAAGTAGCTTGTAGCATTGTTACACACAACACAAACTTTTCTTATTCGAAATATGCGAAAGAAGTTATGTTTCACATCAATCTATAACAAGCTATACTCACTAATATTTTTTAAAGAAAAGCACAATATTTACATTCAGTGAATAAAACATATGGTAAGAATTATGGATAATTATTGTTTTTACATTTCGAAATGTATGTAAAATTCACCTCTCTTAACTAAATATATTATTTTAGA
This sequence comes from Amaurobius ferox, assembly GCA_951213105.1. Lineage (NCBI taxonomy): Eukaryota > Metazoa > Arthropoda > Arachnida > Araneae > Amaurobiidae > Amaurobius > Amaurobius ferox. The sequence continues at coordinate 39,213,844 of OX578149.1, read as the reverse complement.
AAATTTATCAAAAATGTATGTGCATACAGAATTTAGCAACATATTTGCACAAATATTTTCTTAAATTATTTTATGTATCTTTATTTTCTATTCCAATCCATATATTACAGTATGCTCAAATTTCGAAAATCTAAAAATATTTTAGGTAGTTGAATATTCTAGGTAATTGAATATATTAGGTAGCTGAATATATTAGGTAGTCGAATATATTAGGTAGTTAAATATATGGCTTCCGTATTGTACTTGGCGCAATTTTTTCCAATAACAGGTTGAATAAATATTGTATAGATTAAAATTTGGCGTTTTTGTTGGCTTCACCGTAAAGCGTTACTCTTAGAAATGACCCCAATAAATGGGGACGTGGAATAACCCAATAGATTGATTTCTCATGAATAATTTCATACCAAAAGTTAAAATTTTTAATAACTTTCTTTTTCATAAATCGATTAGAAAAAGGGCAATCTATCTCTATCTCTTTAGAATTTTTTTCTACATCATAATTGTTTCTCCCTCTCTTTATTACATCCGATTTGTGTTCTGCTTATGCATATTTAAAACATGTAAATTCGACAAAATTTAAAATTCTAGTCCGTCACAAATATTTTCTGGTGCATTGTACAAAGCATGCAAAGAAAGGAATTTTGCGTGATATGAAATAACTGTTGCTATCATAAGCATCTCGTACTTTCTAAGAAGTTTCACAGTGACATAAAATTATTCTCCCAGTGTCTCCTGTAAATTCATATTTTCCACTCCATTATGATTTGTTTCATGTATGCTTATTTAAAACACTTTATTATCATCTGGACCTGGTGGAGAATGAAAATAATATTCATCCTTGGGAGTGGGACGCGACAAATATGTCTAATGACAATTTTTAAGAACGGTTGTCCATGACACTATTTCACCGAGGGTCTCATCAATAATTTATAATTGGGCATCGCTCTGTTTTTGAGGTCGTTGTCGTACACAGCCGGGTTTGTTGAAGGCGATACAACGAGCGAAAGGAAAATCAGAAAGCAGGAAATAGATTTAATTAATAATTTACGAATCTTTGGTAATGTTCAAACTTCGGCTAAAGCGAGGGCACATCTTTGTAACATATCACTTTTTTTTTTGTATCTACACCGTGCTGATAGCAATTCATCAAATATTCACGGTAATTTATCGTCAATAATTGGTCAATTCATTGTAGTTTGCATATCCATTTAATCATTTGTAGCAAATATAATTAATTATATTTTGAAAAAAAAATTGTTGTCCTTGAAACATCCATTTCTCAGGATCTGCTTTAGATAGAGCTCAGATGATGACTGATTTGGAGTCCGTATCAGATTCTGAAGGGGGAATATGGGGACTAAGGATTTTCACTTTCGGTTCTTTCACCATTTCCGGTTCAAAATTTTTAATTTTACTTGAACCGTCTATAACTGAAAATTGGCTATAGATAGAGTTGAGATGATAATCGACATGGATTCAGCATTAGGTTCTGAAGGAAGTAGGGCGGCTCACTAAGAATTTCCATTTCTAGTCAACAACAATTGTCACAATTGGCGACCTGATTCAATTATTAACGAAATTAGACTGTGTGTGGTTTTATGTTTTTGAAAATAAGGCTACATTGATCGAAACTGAAATATTATTTTGCATACCGCAATTCCCACGTTAGCAGAACTATAAAGTATGCGGGATTTTTATGCATCAGTTTAAAACCGATTTTAATATTCAGAATTTTTAATAAATAGCTGTCACATTAAGGGACCACTAGCCGTTTTGCCCGAGCGAAGCGTGGGTGCAAATGGCTACTTTTTCCATATAAATTATCTAGGAGAAAGGCATTCCAGCGGCTTTCTTACAACAGAAAGGGTGGCCAGATCATAACTCCTGTGAACCCGCCGTCCTCGTTTAGGCGCAATGGCAAACGGATACATAGGAAAGAATGCAGTTGGACCGGAACGTTTCGTTTGTCGCACTTTCAAAAACGGGGATCTCGCTATTTTAATGCTTCATTTGTCAAAGAAACTAAGTAAAGTAGGAGCAATCGGGAACCGGGTTCCCCAGTCTGGAAAATACAGGCCTATCCAATGAAAGTTAACGAAAAAGCCTATGTAAACCGGTTATTCCTTTTATTTACGATCACTATCGACTAGATATATCACTATCGATCAGCATATTCTTTATTTGTAATGATTATCCAATAAAGTAATAAGATCAACAATGCACACAAGGGATTAAGATGCATAAATTATAAAACCTTTAGGGTTACTGCATCAGGTTTGATGAAGTATCATGGTCATTTGAAACATTTTTCTGAAAGTGGATCCGCGTAGATTGACATGCCGAGTTAAATATATATATATATATATATATATATATATATATATATATATATAATAGTAAAAATTGAAAGATTGGACATGAAGTCAGCCAACAGGTAATACATAAAAGGCCTAGGGGGATTGTGACCCCTAGTTCCCGTTTACAAGTCGACTTTTCCACCAATGGCAACACTCACGGAGCCATGCATTACCTGCGGTTAATTTCAAGCTGCATTGCGCTTATTGGTCTAGATATCTGTTTTTGTACTATTGTACTATGGTAGATTCTGTTATATGACATTCTATTATATATATATATATATATATATATATATGCCATGAGACGTATTTATCAATATGTGTAGACATAACAGTCGTTTAAAGCACTGGAAACTGAGAGGAGACCCATATTTTTTTAACAGATGGTAAAATGCATATAAAAGGTCCAAAATCAAAATGTAGCTGCTTTTATAAAGCTGCCTTTTATAGAGCTGCGCCTTTTATAGAGCTGCCTTTTATAGAGCTGTCTGGAAATTTTCCCAGACCGAAAGTCCAGTTTGAACATTTAAGACAGTTTTCATTACCAATTATTATTATCTGCGGTAAAAGGCACTATTTCCTCTGTTGTAGTGATATTCTGATAATGCTAAGATATACTTTATAGATATATTCAATCATAACATATAGATCATGACCGTCATCTAATGTTTCAATTATTCTTGAAAAAAGCGCTGCACTTGTCCATAGACCACACCGCAACCATGTATATAATGAATGAAACTAAAGATGTTTAAGTTTCGGACCTAGATTAATCGCCACCATAAAATAAAGCGATTTTTCAGGTGTGTATTATTGCTGTTTTTTACTTTGCCGCTCATCATAGTTTCTGTTGAAAGGTCATTCAACAAATTTAAACTTACAAAAGACTTTAAAATATATTCTATTGGGCAATCACAATTAAGTGATTTATTCCTTTTGGAAATGGAAAATAGTGAGGCCAAAAAAATGAATATGACAAAGCTTATTTCCAAGTTTGCTGCTGAAATGACTCTATAATTTTTTCTTTGCAAATGTTTAATTAATATATTTATGTGATACCATTGCATGTAATTTTTTCCATGTAATAAATAATTTCATTAGTTGTAAATTATTTCGGAATATATCCAACAAAAAGTTTCGGCCAGAAAGGGGAAGGGGCTCAAATTAAATTTACTTGTGAGCCCAAAAATTATAGACATTATATTGGACAATCATAATTAAGTGGTCAAGCCTTTCTGGCAATTGAAAATAGTGAGGAAAGAAAAATGAATATGACAGAACTTATTGCCAAGTTTGATGCTTAAATGACTCGAATAAACTTTATTTTGTTTTTTTGCAAATGTTTTATTCCTATACCCTCTATAACAAAAAAAAATTGACGCACCAAGAAGGAGTTGTCCGATTGTGATAAAAATTGGTGGGTGTGAAGAACATACATAGAAAAAGAAACTATTAAAATTTCAGAACAATTTAATGATTTAGAGTTTGACCGTATACAAAGGGAGGAAGTCAATAAGGCGTTGTACCACCTCTGGCCTGGATGCAAGATGTAACCCGGCGTAGCATAGACTGATAAAGTTCAAGGATGGTGTCCTGCGGAATATCTTGCCAAATTGTTTCCAACTGTCGGGATAAATCGTCAACATTCCGGAATGGTTGCAATCGCCTTCCCATAACGTCCCAAATGTGCTCTATAGGAGAGAGATCAGGAGACCTAGCTTGCCAAGGAAGTGTTGGGCAAGCTTGAAGACAATTCATAGCAACACGTGCCGTGTGCGGAAGGGAACTATCTTGCTGAAAATTAAGTCCGGGGTGTCGCAAAAGGAACTGTAACACAACCGGTCGTAGCCGGCCACACAAATAGCTACTGAAAGCCTTCGGATGAGTCGTGTGGTCTGGGTTTTTCACAACCGGTCGTAGAATACTGTCTACGTACCGCTGTGCTGTCAGTGTGTCAAAAATGACTACCAAAAACGTAAGATATCCGCAGTCGAAATGCAACAGAAATTTTGACCACAGATTCAGAATCGCTCCTTATATACACCTGCTGAATGCGCAGTTCCGATGCGCTGGAGCTCCCACTATTTATTCATTGGACACCAAATTTTATTCATTTGTATGTTCGCTCAAAATGTCTTTGCATACGAAATTCATTACAATCGAACAACTCCTTCTTGGTGCGTCGATTTTTTTTTTGTTATAGAGTATATTTATGTGATACAATTGCATGATATATTTTCTATGTAATAAATAAATCCATCAGTTGCAATTTATTTTAGAATACATCCAAAAAGTTTCAACTAGAAAGGGGAGGGGGTTAAAAATAAATTTGTTGTAAGCACCCAAATAATAGTTGCGCCATTAGGTGTATATATAACGGTATTGTCGTCTGCTACGAAACGAAATTGTCCCTGAACTTCGAAGCCTGTTATGATTCTAAGACTACAACCCACTATCAGTACAAAAGCATGAGTTCTCAATGAGAGACAGGTGCTTTCGATATAGCTATCGCATTTAGTGGACTGAGAGTTCCCTAGAAATCCTTCTTCAAGCATTATAACCTCATCGCTTCTTCCATATTTTCCTATCTTACAACATTTTCCAATCACTTATGTAGTCACCTGCCATTAGTGGCATACAGTAGCTTCGCCAAGTGGAGGAATTGTGTGTCATAACCTTGTCCAAGAACCCATTGAAATTATGAGAAATGATATTTAGATAAATGGGAAACAATATATTTGTTTACCCCCTCCCTCCCTCAATTTTTTTCTTGGCAACTTTACTGGTAGTGCAGCTAGGAGGGTTTAGAAGTCAAAATGCAATTACACTGGTTTCCCACTTGATACTCAATGGCAAAACGATATCTAACGTTGTAACGCCATTTCACGAACGATGCCAAGATTGAAATTCTGAGATAATTTTTCTGATCGCTATGAACGGATTTATGTGCAAATTGCTCAAAATGTCACTTAAACATTAAATGACTTTTTATTTAAGCAGTTAATGGAATAAAAAAATATAGATAAATTTTAAATAATCACTTATAAAGTCCGGGCAACGTGGCCTATAGCAAATGCTCAATTAGAATAAATCTACGCTTAAAATTTTTCTCGGTAACTGCTGAACGCGTCCCTGACAGCAGCGGAATGACGTCACGTTTCCTCACGAAATTCATTCTTTCAAAAATCATTAGCAAGAATACATTATATGCAATAAGGCAGTTTTTTGCAAATAATTAAAAATCTATTAATTTTTTTAATTTTCAATTAGTCCATTTTTAATCTAAGATCCGTATATCTCATTCAAGACCAACATCTATTTTCTAAACCCAGTATTCGCGCTGTAAATCCCTAAACAGAAACAGGCACACACCAGTGGCGAATCTTGGTCTCGAAAGCAGGTCAATGCGATTTTGCATCTTGCATCCCACCTTCGTGCTATCAATCGCATCCCAATACTCAAGTGGTTTAATGGCGAAAATTGTAATGAGATAATTAATAATGTTACTGCTATTGTGTTAATAGTGTAAAAAGCAAGGATTTTGTATCGAATTTGGTCTGACGACGCCATACTAGCTGTACCGTAGCATTCGTCACATGCACTGATATGTTTTAATAGTATAGATACATGTGAAATAAATCTAATGGAGAAGATGGAACTAATCATTCTAAAGATTATAAATTTTCATATTTAGCAACTCTATATTCTTGTACATAGTAAAAAGTACCAGAAAAATGTAGTTTTTACATTTTTTAATATCAATTAGTAAAAAAAAATCTTTGAAAGAATGGTTTTATTTAGCATAATAATGCGTTCATTTAACGAAAAGCTACATATCAAACAAGCGTTTACAGTTAAGAATACTTATTCTTTATTTAATTTTTGATGGATATTTCGAAAAAAAAAAAAAAAAGAAGACCACAATAGTTCACAAGATCACAATAGTTTTATAACTAGAATCGATAGATCAGTCGATACCCCCCCCCCCCCCACCCTTCTCAAAAGAAGAAAAAAAAAACAATTTTTTATAAATAAATGAATAACTAATTTGCATAAGAGTCATCTTCATATTAAACTTTGTTTCAACTCCATTTTTTCAAAGGGCAACATCCACTTTTGATAACAGATTCTGATTTTCTAGGTCATTGCACCCTGAAATATACGAAATTTATATATTTACCTAAGCCGTTGGGAGTCATGACTGCTTGAAATTTCGATCTCCTAATGTTAAATTGATACTGCAGTTTTCCTTTTATGTTTTCCGAAATAATTAGCCTATCAAACTAATCCTATTTTATATTGTGATGCTCAATAACCCAAACAAAATATATACCATTTTTCCTCTTCAAAAATTTGTTTAATATTAATTATATATTTGAAAAATATTGTCATATCTGAAAAATAATATGAATAGAAACGTGGGTAGATTTTGGCGACAATCGATTAAGTGCTGCCGGGAAACTTGATGTTGTTATTGAGACCCAGACCGTCCGACCTACCAGAAAGGTGTAAGGTAACTGTTTGGACGGCCGGGAAGTGCCACCCAATTTCGACCGGAACCCAGTGGGGGAGGCATCCACAGGGACTGTACCCTCTTTCCCTTACCACCAACGTCTCGGAAGGACTTACGGACCCACATGTTTAACGTGATCGTACTCCGCATGAACACGGCGGCAGTTGTGGCAGCGTGCAAATCCAGCGCGCAAACCACCGGGCTACTGCGGCCGAAATGTGCCAACAGTACGCGGTGTTTCCAGGTGATCACCCACCCAAATACTAACCGCGCCCGATGCTGCTTGACTTCGATGATCTAACAAAAACCGGTGTTTTCAGCACGGTAGGGCCGTTGGCTCGGAAGAAACTTGGTGTGTAAAACTTTAGTTCATTCTTTTCAGAACTTATTGAAATGCAGACCTATATTCAAAATTGTATCATTTTGACGCTTTTTGAGGACCATTCATCAATTGCTGATGGAAAATACCCAGAAGAAAACTTTCAAAATTACAGTGCAATGCAAAGTTTGGACTCTTCGAATATGTACAACGCGTGATCAGACATTGATATTGCATTTGTATTAGGATAAAATTCATAATTTAAAGTGCAATGACAAATTTGAAAGTCGGTTCAGCTTAGATTTATGCATGTTATGTCGGTTTCTTTTTATATAACTTTGTTTAACATTATACAAGCTTTTTATATAAAAAGATTTTACTTTCAAATGTGATTCAAAAGTCGAAATGCACAACAATAAATGGTGAAACTGCAAATTAAACTAAATGCATGTATCTTTAATGCATAAATGCATCTTCGACTTGAGAAATGCCCTTGAATAATATGTAGGCAAAGACTAACTTTGCATACTTGGGACTTTGCATGTTTAATTGAACAACATATTTGGACTATAATTACTTTAGACCTGTTAAGTGTGTTTATAAAGCAAAACAATACTTTCTCTATACATGCATAAAGTATTCCATGACAATTAAAATTTTCTATAATGAAGAAGGTGGTAATATGGACCACTTTTTGGTTTCATACAAAAACCCAATATTAAATGTAAAAATCACACCGATAACTGTCAGAATTATTGGCAAAATATATTACTTTAAAATGTTCAGAGCTAATAAAACCCCATTTAAAGGATAAAATTTTTATATCTGCTTGAAAATTTTGTAATTTTTTTCAAGTACATAAAAAACTGAGTTTTGGAAAATAGCACATATTTTGGTTGTAAGACCAAATGAAAATAAAAGAAAAACTTATTTTTATATTGTAGAGTTGTTTATTTAAAATATATTTGCTATTGAATAGGAAAATTATTCATTCTAATTCATTTTAAAGTGAATTCATTTTAAAGTGAAAATGTGCAAATTTCTTGTAAAAAATTAAAAGTAAATTCAGTAATTCACATTATTGAATTCACTTTTATATTAAGCAGAAGCCATAAATTTTTTTTTTTACATTTACACCTATTGCATAAGACAATTCACTTTTATATTAAGCAGAAGCCACAATTTTTTTTTTTACATTTACACCTATTGCATAAGACGTGACCCCATGTCTGACACACAACACATTGTGTGTGTAAACCTAAAGTTCCACAGATTTGAACTTTATGAATTTCTGGGAACAAAATAAACACTTTACACCATATCTTCCAGGATATTCTCCCACAATTTGTCGTAGGTTTGAGCTTCCAGAAGACAGATAATTTCCCTCTTCATAACTAGAAATTTCTTCATCCTCATTTCTACCTATTTGAAAATAGTTTGTGCCTTACTTTTCATGCTTTTTCCTCTTCCTTCGGAGTAGACCTGTTTGAACCTGTGTTGATCCCTCATCTTCTGCTTTTTATCTTTGAAAGATGCTTTTTTTTTATGATTTAGTTAATTTGCTTTCCCATCTATTGATGTTTTAAAAGCCTTCTTGAATAGACAGGGTGAACACACTTTTCCTTAAAAAATTTCAAGAACTTTCAAATAGCATGCAATTTTTTTTAAGGATGTCAATTACCCCTCATTATGAAGTTGTATGCATTTCTGGGAGGTAAAATAAGTATCAAACTATTGTTATTGTTTATTGTTGAAGCTGCTGAGAAAATTTTTGAAAAAAAACGATGTTTAAGAAATTTTCAGGAACAACAGAACTTCTTGGAGAAAACACTATGCCGCAGATCTGTAAAACATTTTTATCCCTGTCTTTTTCAAGCACTTTCAAGGATATAACTAAGAAAATGGGAATTTTCAAGTACTTTCAAGGCCTTGAAAGCAGGCATCTAAAATTCAAGTACTTTCCTGATTTTCCCCCATATGCACCCTGATAGAGAACTAAGACAGTTGCTTTAAAAGCTTTGCAACCTCTATTTAACACCATTGTTGCCTGTGGAACTGGAGAGATGCTGTCTGAGGATATGTAAATGGACCTGCTGCTTCCCTTCTGTTCTCTTCCTATTTCTACTTCATTCGGCATTTTTGTTTTTTCATGGATTGCTTTTATAGCATTAACATGCCTTCTGCTTAAGTCTCTTCTTTTCTGGAAGAAATTTGTTTCTTTAAGAGCAACACATAAGAAAAGAATGCAACACCTTGTTCTACATTACCACTCACCGCTAATTTGCATGACTCAATGACTTTAAACGTAAAACCTATTTCCAAATAACTAATGGTGCCAGTTTGATGATTTGCTTTAACACTAATCAGTACACTTTAGGCAATATTTTATATTTATCAATCAAGATATGAAAATGAATTTTTGAATCTTACCTTATAAACAGTTTTAATGGGAAGGAAATAAAAATCTATTCACCCTGTACAAAATATGTCACTGATGTCAAACATCCTTGTGGCATGTAAGGTCCCTAATAGTTTATTTCAGATACAGGTAAATAGCAAAAGTTATCATCTGAGATTAGGTCTGTTTCATATTATTACTTTCTCTCTTAACATTTAACTAATCCTTAAACCAAAATTATTTGAATGTTTTTAAGACAAAATCTTTAGAAATATTTTCATTACATTATATATGCTAGTATTTAATATTATGTGGTGGGCAAAAGGAATCTACAAAAGAATATTTTATTTATTGTTACTGATACATATTCAATTGCTTAATGTTTATAAATTGCTTGTTTAACAATAATGATCAGTAGTTAAGAGAAAAATAATTCAGTTAATTATTATAATGAAATAAATGTAGGGATATGTAAGCATTAATATTAATGTCTTTGCTTAGGACTTCAACAAAAGTGACAATTTTATGTTTGTGTCAGCTATGCAGCTTAACTGAAATTTTGGTAAGTTCAAAAATAATTTTTATCTAGTGTATATTTTAAAAAAAATAAATAAATTAAGGAATCTTTTTAAAGTAAAGTTACAATATTATTCTATTTAATATTAAACAAAATATCTAATATTCCCCAGATATTTAAAATCATCTGACTTCGATAAAACAGCATGATGATAATTAAAGTCTCTGTTTAGAACTTTCTGCAAACTGATCTACCATTCGAAACTCAAACTTTGTGATATTCTTCACAAAACATGTGAAAATAATATTTTCAAAAACATTATTCCAAAAATGCCCATGAGGGGTCAACTTAGTATTGCATGTGGTGAAATAGTCAAAATCCGCACATAACACAATCTAATGAGCAACTTATAAATTTATAGAAGTTTTATTTAATTCCTCCTGGCAGTAATTTTATATATATTTGCTCTCTCTTCTGGCACTTTACATCATGATACTTATGTTTTCAAACGAGTTTAATAGGTTAAAAATAACTTGAAATTCTATATTTTTCTTCTATTTCATATGAGTAACTATGAAAACATGAAAACAATTTTACAGTCATTATTCAGGAAAACAAAATTAATGTTTTTTTTTCTTTTTACTATTAACGCTTTAAGAAACATGAGTCATTTGTGCTAATTTATAAAAATTTTCCAGAAATCCTCCAAAAACTTTTTCTGAGTGCGTCACTACCTGACAGTTGATATTGAGTCATAAAAAAAATTATAAGATTCAAATGCTATATCTATTGTCTGAAGAACACAGTAATTATTCAATAGAAGTGAGAATTGTAAATATATATGCAAGAGATTTGCTTCATATTTATTATTTCAATTAGCTGCTATGATAATCACTTATACATTAAAAATAGCTCTTGTTAAAATATGTTTCACTAAAATTCTCAAGATATGAAAAGGGTTACAAAAATAAACTTTTTAAATTCAGAAAAATAGTTATCTATATAGTCTTAAAAACAAAACAAGAAACAAGATGATTTTGATTAATCCATGCTCATTCTAAATCTGATTTTTGCAAGAGTTGCTAAATATTAAAAACTTACTTTATGCAATTAAAAAAATTGTAGATAATCTAGCATTTAATATTAAAATCCTAATAATTAGAATGTGACCCCTATTTTAGGGTACATTTAAAGACACAAAACTTGCTTTATAGAGATCTAATTCAATCTTGAATCTAAACAAATCTAATAAGAATAAAATGTTCATTGTTTTTGAAATTTTGATGTGTATAAAACAAACTAGCAAGGTTTTAACAACTATAGTGGTACAAAACTATCCCATTCCAATACATTACCTCCATATAAGTAGGGAAAGTAAAAATTACTTTGGGAATAATTAATGTTGGAACATGATGAAGAATGCTATGGTACTGTATTGTTTTCCATATACTTTCTACATTGTTCAAAACACAAATGTAAATAAAAACTATAAAAACCTTGTTAAAAACAACTATATTATATTAGAAGCAGTTTAGGCTATACATACAGATGTTTAAATATCACTAGAAGGAATCTACTAATAATTTATATTTTTCTTTATAAAAATATGATTTCAAGTTTTATTTAACTCTTTTTGGCAGTACTTTTATATATATCTGCCATATCTTCAAGCACTTAAAATCAGAATAACCATGTTTTCAAATAGGTTTAAGAAGTTAAAACTAGCTTTTTAATTCTGCTTTCTTCATTTTATTTCACCTGAATAATTATAAAAATAATAGTATAATAATTATTCAGGAAAAAATGTTAAATTCTTTTTCATTGTTATTAATTCCTTAAGAAACATGAGTCATACTGATCCCAATAACTATAAAAATAGTAATAGTCATTATTCAGAAAAAAATGTTTATTTTCTCTCATTGTTATGAACTCATTAAGCAGCATGAGTCATATTTGTCCTGATTTCTAACATTCTTCAACATGTTCCAACATTAATTATTCCCAAAGTAATTTTTACTTTCCCTACTCATATATGGTAATGTATTGGAATAGGATAGAAAATTGGAATTCACTTTTTTTGTAAATTTATTATTTGATAGGTTGTTACCCTGGTGTTGATTAGATTTGGGTATTGGGAAAAATTGGCCTTTTTGTGGAATTAACAAAAATTGAAATAAAATAATAAATAAGCTTAAATATATTGATTGTTTGTTTTATTGATTAAGTGTTTTTGTTGGTAAAGTGAATAAAATCTTTTCTATTAAACTACGATATATAAACCATTATCCAAATATTTCACTCCTTTTTAAACTTTAGTGACAGTGTCATTTTTAAATATTTGAAGTCACCAAATAAAAAGGGAATAACTTTAAAACTGCAAAATTTAAGTAATTTCAAGTAGTTATTTATTTTTTGTTTGTTATTTTGTGTAATAAAACTCATATAAATGTATTATGGAAGAAAGAAAGTGAAAATATATTTGAGTCAGTAAGGAAAGTTATATGTTGACCACATCATATATTTTCTTATTATTCTGTATTCTTTGTTTTAGCAATAAAAAAATTAAATTGCCAAAATGTTAGTTTTCATAATACGTTAAGGACCAGATAGCTATACATTTCTCTTTAAATAAAAGTGAGAAGTTAAGCTTTATGTTAATAAAAAAAAATTTTTTTTTTTTAAATTGCCGATATTTTATTTTTCATAATATTTTAAGTAGCAACACATAACATTTCTCTTTACATAAATGTAAAAATACAAGTTTTTCTTTTAATACGAAAAAATTAAATTGTGAAATTTTAGTTTTTATATCACTTTAATAAAACTGTCTAGTACAATGGATCACTGACGTTCATCAACCTACTTTTGACCTTTTAAACCATAGGGACATATGTTCCACTGAATTTTACACAATCTTTTAATTTAAATATGAAACCAAAGCATTATTTCTATCTTGTTTCAATATTTTCTCAAAATAATTATTTTTTTTTATTATTCTATATCTCTTATGATAGTCAAATTGTTAATACTGTGGCATATTAAAAGCATATTTTAAAAGCAATGTTTATAGAACAAGCTAACTGAATTTGAGAGTTGATCAATCAAATGAAAATTATACACAATAAAAAGCCCTCATGAATTTATAAAATTGTAACTGAAAAAATGGTTTAATATTTTCTAATCAAATAATAGTAGTGCATAATTTCCTACACACACATTTTTTTTTTTTTTTAGCAAAGACCTATGTATGAACTTTTACCATCAAGTTAAAATATCAGGAAAAGATGGGGAGAAACAAACAGCATTAAGATATCAGTGAGACAAGTCAAATAATACCAAGAGAAATTTTTTATTGAAAAAATATTACAACTTTTAAAATTAATAGTGGCCATAGCATCAACAAGGAAAACATATTACTTGATAACATGAATAATAGAATTCCTCTTCCAGTATTGTAAGTTTGATATAAAATTACTTGTAAATGCATCTGAAATTTAAAAAAAAAAAAAAAGTTGTAAATATATACATCAGTTTTTTACATGATTTCAAAATTACATAAACAAAGAATTAAATTTCACAGTTGCCTATACGTTTTAATTATTAGTAGTATATAGGGTGTCAAGAAAAGTCATTAACAAAGTCAATAACTCAAAACTCATTATGGTTATCATATGCATTTTCTTAAATTGGAAACCCTTATGGTGCTACATGCTGAGACAACTTCAGAGGTAGGTGACTGGGCAAAAGGTTATTTTGCCTCCTGTTAGAGATAAGTAAAAAAAGCAAATTACAAAGCTGCAAAATTGGTACTAATCTATGCATTTTTATCTCATAGAGAAATCTGTAAAATAACAATTTAAAGACACAATTTTGTTAATTTGTATGTAAAAGTTTATATGTGGAGACATTAGAAAATACACAGACACATTTTATTACTTGTGTAAGCACACATTGCTGCTAAAGGTGAGCATTTTGGGCATAATAAAGTCAATTTTATTTTGCAGCATTGTCTAAATGTTTAATTTTTCTGGAGGGAAGTTAGATGAGGTATACTGGTTTTCAGAGTTCCTTTCCATGTCTTGCAGAGAAACAAAAATGCTTAGTACTAATTTTGCAATGTTCTACAACTTAGACTTTTTCTTCCTAATTCTAACAAAAAATGAAACAGCCCCCCGGTACCCATAAAAAAGGGTGCAAGCCCCCCCCCCCTCTCCCTCCCAAAAATTGTCTCACTATGTAATGTCATTGGGGTTTTCTATACACCTGCATAAAAAAAATTATATGGCAACTCAAATACTTCAAGTTATTGGTCTGGTCCAGAATTTTCCTTAACACTCTATATAATGGATACAACTTACAAAATGATCATCAGTTTGAATTTGTTTTGATTCTTGTAAAGGGAAACCACTTAACAAACTTTAAACAAAGCATTTATATTAAAACAGATTTTTGGTGTAGGACAGGTGTCGAGACATATCTTAATAAGCTTCTTACTTTTTAAGAAACTGATTATATAAAAATTACATAAAACATGAAAAAATGAATATGTCCTCATACCTTAAGCAAGTATACTCAAACAAGTGCTGCAATTCCCATGTAATTGCATTACTCAGATATTAAAAAATGATCCAATTGTCACTATAAAAACACTCAGCAGATTTATAATAAAAAGAAAAATCTTGATAAAGATTAAGTAATTGCTCTAAAATATGCAAGACACATATGTCATTTGATGGCTTTCATCATTACCATGGAATAACAAAAATTGATTTATCAAAATAGTACATCTTTAGATTTCATTTAGTAGCAAAAATATTTTTTAATTAACATAATATTGAATTGTAAATAATATGCTAAACAAATAATGCTTAAATTTTATTATAAATTATTTAGAAAATCTTACATTATACTAATTTATCAAGATTTCTTTTTGCAGCAATGAAAGTGTTTTTAACCAACATAATCACAGTCATAGGACCCACACCACCAGGGACGGGTGTTATGTAGGAGGCAACTTCTTTTACTTCATTGTAGTCCACATCACCGACAAGTCTAGATCCAGAAACTTTCGTTGCATCTAAGAAAAAAAAAAAAAAATTACTACCAATGGCAAGTTTAAGATTTTAACACATGCACTTTAAATGTGTTACTGACATACAAACTTTAGACTAAAATAATTAGCAACCAAAGTTCTAAAAATACAAATCAAAATAAAGTATAAATTAAATTTTGGCAATAACAAAATATATCATCACTAGAGCCCGGACTTTGATGACATTTGCATTTTGATGCCTTTTCTCATTCAATGCATATTTCTACAATTTTTAGGCTATTTTTTAGGCTTGGGGCCATTTTGTTAAGGACATTTTCTGCTATTTTTTTAAATAAAAAAATTTAATTTTTATAAGAATTATACTTTGAAGTTTTTACACTTAAAACCTGGATTATCTGATAAACAAAGCAAAAATTCTTCAACGTTTTCATTCTGGCAACACAGTTCAAGACACTTAATACCATTCAGTTTCAGAGAAAAAGAATCCCCATTGTCTTCTTTTAAAGGGTTTGTGGAGAGGGTAGTGAACAATGGTCAGAACGATTAAAACTCCATTGCGTAAAATTTTGGGAAGAACTTGTTTCACTCAGAAAGAAATGGAAACAACATTAACTGAAGTTGAAGCAGTAGCGAATTCTAGACTATAAAACTATGTGTATAATTCAACAACAAACCTTCACCACTTACCCCACCTCATTTTTTAGTTGGACTTCCACCTGGTGTTCCGAAAATAAAAATAACATAATCTAAGAAGATCCTTTCTTTCTTTCGACCCAGACTGTCTGATCTACCTGAAGATGTAAGGATGACCGGGACAATGCCATCCAATTTAGACCAGAATCCAGAAGGGTTACATCCACAGGGACTGTTGTACCCTTCTTCCCCTACCACTAACCTCTTGGAAGGACTTTCAGTGGACATATTTAATGCACCTGTACTCTGTATGAAAGCAAGGACAGTTTGGGCAGAACTAGGAATCAAAATCAGGTCCTCCGAATGCAATCCTCTTGAGATAACCACAGGGCTGTATTGCCGCTCAACAAGAAATTAGCCAAAAGATTAAAATATCACCAGCATCTACTTAACCAAATTTGGATAAGACAGAGGAAGGAATATTTGTTGGATCTAAATTAAGTCAACATGAATTTCATGAAATTTGGTATTCAAGTGACTAATTTGTTACCCTAGTGCTGATTAGATTTTGGTTCGATCTGAAAACATCTGGTCTTTTTTTTTTAAAAGGATATGCAAAAATTCAAAAATAATAATATAAATGTGCTTAATTATATAAAATAAATATATTCTTATGTGACAAATGAATAAAACTGCCCCAATTATGCTAGGATAAATTATTTTCAAGATATTTCACCTTTCAGGAAATGTGACTTATTTCAAAATGTGCAAAATTATATATAAAAAAAATATTTAAATTTTAAAATGCAAATTTGGTTTAATTTTAAACAATAAGTATCCTTTTTAAATGTTATTTTGTGTGCGATAAACCTATATTTAATGTACAAAAACAAATTTAAAAAAATAATAATAATTTGAGCGTATAGGGGAAGTCATGTGCTGCACATATCAGATATTTAAAATTAGTACATTTACTTTATACCATGGGCCTTTAAACCCATGCTTTGAGAATTAACATTTTGAGGATCAGATGAGTGTGTATTTGAAAAATAAAGTACTGTTCTAGCTTAAAAATCTCTTAAAATTTAGGAGGTTGCATATTACTATGGTATTTATAATTGGTGAGGGGGGGGGGGGGGCAAAATTATTTTGAGCAACAATTTTGTAATTACTTATATACATTTTCATTGCCCAGTAAAATAGAACTTATCAGTGGTACGCATAATTTTCAAGTGCTGATTATGAAAATGAATGTCTATTTTAATAATGCAATCTTTTAAAACAATGCTATAAAAATTATGAAAGAAAATTTTTTTCTGATGATAGAACAATTGTCATAAAAATAGAGATTGGGTATATTTTAAGTTAAATTAAAGGAAAAATATATATATTTAGCATACCATTAAATCTTTACCTGGTATGCTACTAAATAATTTAGATTGGGCATATTTTAAATTCAATTATAGAAAAAAATTATATTTAGTTTTAAATCTTTACCTGGTATACTATTAATTCCACAATCTATAACAACAGCTCCAGGTTTGACCCAGTCTTTCTTAACCATCTGAGCTTGTCCTACAGCAGCAACAATAATATCTGCTTCTTTAACCTATATTGTAAAGAAATATATGTAATATAGGAAATAGAAGTGAAGTAATATCAACTTTATCAACTATTTTCAATATTAAACTATTTAATAATATTTTGGGCGAATTTTTACTATAGTAACATATTAGCATTTAGGATTAAATTCTGGTACATGGATGCCATTACCTCCAATAGTAAAACTCTTCCTATTACGGTTAACAATATTCACGTTCAATCATCTGTATATATATTTTTGTATCCAGAATTTACCTGGTTTTCAAATGTTAGACCTCAAGAATATTTTCACTAATGGAAGTAACACATATTTACATAAACATCAGTCCATTTTGTACATCGATGCTTAGAGGTGTGTCCTTGAAAATGTTCTATATTACGGATATACTCTCTTTTAATTGTACATGTGCAGTTTGACAAGATGTTGCTGTATGATACAAAATGTAACTTTTATCTACCCATAGAAAATTACCTTAGCAACTGTAAATTCATGTTTGAATTCTTTGAAAGTTACCTTAGTTTACTATGGTGTAAATAAAATATAATTTAGAATTTTTAGAAATATGCAGACAGTCAGTCATATTTTGCATTTTGCTAGAATTAAATTAGACTTCATATACTAACTAGCATGTTTACAGAATCGTAAAGCAGAATGAAATTACATTGAAATTAGACTGTTAACAACAATTAATTTCATCTGAATATCTAATTTCTGGGGTAGAGGTGAAATTGGAGCCTTAGATATCAATATTAGAGCCCAGAACTAAAGCTGTTTGTCACTTTTATATAACTAGAAAATGCACTCAAGGCGTTCCCGGAATTAATTGCATCAAACGTTTCAAAAGGAGTAGTTGTCCGTTGCAAAGGATTTATGTCTATAAAATGTCTATTGTTAGAACAAATTCTATTTGAAGCTTTTTTGACAGAAAATTCTTTAATTCTTTCGATGATGTTAAGGTGGAAACACTACAATATTATTTTTGATTACTAAGGAACTGATTTGTGTTAAATTTACTCAAAATGGTACTTCAAGATGTAATAATAATAATAATAAAAAAACTTGAATTAAAAAAATCTTAAAGTGTTTCTTTTGAGGAGCAAAGGTACACCACTACCAAATTCCTTGGCTGTACATACTTTGGATTTTCCATTACAGATGACATAAATAGACAGACATCTCTTTTTATTATTATAGACTAGAATGAATAACCTGACATTAACCCTTTCGGGACAATTGGCACGCCCGCGTGTCGGCTGCGAACTTGCATTCAAGAATGGACGGCACACACTCGTGACGGAGAAAACTTTACCATAAATGGAGAGTGGCATGCATGCGTGCCTTCACGTGGAACGTTTTAATTTGTCTACTAGATGGCATTAAATGTCCGTGGAACTAACTTCAATGTATTTTGCAGATGCATGACCTTGGCATAAGGGGGATCCAATGAATTATTTCTCCATTTGGAGCGGTGAAACATGATTTTGTAATATAAACAGACAGAGCAATTCTCGCAGCATCAACAATTTTATAATTCAGTTTTGGGTTTTGTTTTTATTTCAGTGTTATGATTTCGTTGGTGAATCATAGGAATATAAGAGAGTATTTTTTTTAGGGGGGGGGGGGGGGTTTAGAGGCAGTGAAATTATTCATTTATTTCGGATAAAAGAATGGAAGCAACTAACGAGTATTTTGTATCCAGATTTGTATGAAAAATATACATCAAATAGAAAATAAATATTTCTTTTACTCCTGAAAAAAGTAGATTTCTGTGTTGAATAGGTGATTTTTAGTGAATTTTTTTCGAGAGTTTGGCTTAGCGCAAAAAATTTGCCGTCCTTTGGGAACAGTTTGGAAGCGAAGCACTCAGTCTTTTGGGCCGTGGCAGTTCCGGAATGCCGCTGTCCGGAAAGGGTTAACCAGGTTCTAAATAAGAGCCTGTTACTTGAATAATATAAATAAAGATGACGCCACTCAATTTCAAATCACCTGTCCTAAACTAAAATTATTTCCTTCTTTCATTTCAATTTAAATCCTTTAGTTTCAATGCATGATTGTATAGTCATGCACAACTATTTGCCACTACACATCCACACAGACACTTCAGCCCTATAGCAACATCCAGTCCATTGCGTAATAACGAGAAACAAGAGAAAATTAACATATTTCATCAGCAGAATTAAAATTTCAATTTTTATGCATTTGTTTGAAAATTCACAAAAACCAAATATAGTAATTAAAATGTTTTGTTAAAATGCAAATTGATATAAACTTATATTTTTGCAAAGATATAAAATCGTGCTAATCATTCCTTTTTGGATGCGATGAAATGGGAATCAGACAACTTCAAAAATGCATACCTCAATGATAAATAAATAAATATGACAGAATTGTCCTGTGGATTCAGTTAAAAGATCATTAGAAAAAATATTCTTCGATTTTTCTAACAATGATGTCGAGATGGGAACTCTGTGATAATATTTTTGATTGTCAAAGAACTAATTTGTGCGAAATCATTCAACATCATGTATCAACATAAAAAAACCAAAAATATTAATTTGAATTAAAAGAAAATTTCTCTGAGGTATATGGTACCGGGAGCTCAGCTAACTCAGTACTAAATTTTGTGGCTGTTCAAAATATAAATTTTCTACTACAGATGACACACACACACAATTTTATTATGCAACATAAAACAAACTAGTAATGAAAAGTGAAGTCTTTTGATTATTTTTTAAACATTTTATCACTTTAACATGCTATTTTATTAATGCATTGGATGAAAAACGGTTTCAATTTTTTCTTTTTAAACCCCAAATGCAAAAAAATAGCATAATTTCTGCATGCATTCTACATAGATTCATTCCACTAAATTTTTTTATTGAACATCAAAAGTAGCAATCTCCATATATTTCAGTTATACTTCACCAAAATGCCAAGGAAAAAAAAAAGATCATTGCCTATAATATGATTTAAGACCATGTTCTAATTAACATTGTGATTGATACTAAACTCTGAAGCAGACCTCGGTATCCACTAGCAGGGTTGGGAAAAAATCATGATTTTTAAAAAAAAATCAAAAAATCTGATTTATTTGATTTAAATCAGATTTTTTTTATTTAAATCGGATTTATTTGATTTTTTAGAATTCTATTTTTAATTAATGTTGTGTTTATATATTTTTTGCAACATACAGTGCTGCAATTTGTTATAAGAAATAACTTGTTAACTATATAGTATATTCTACTCACTTATTACCTTAAAATAAATATCTATGTTTTAATCTAAAGACATTCTATTATTTTGTAATTGGAAAGTGCAAACTAAATAAGAGATAAATTTAAACATTTTGTAATGAATTAATTAGTAAATGGTAAAATTTAAAGAACAAATTAAATATTCATATAATGAAAAATTATATTAATTTAAAAAACAAAAAAATCAGAATTCCTCCAATATTTTTTAAACAAATTAATTAAGGATTTAATTGTTTCATTAAAAACACAAGTTTCGATGCTTTATCCACTCCTAATTTGTTCCGAAGGCTAGGATGAACTAAACCAAAAGAAGAAAACTGTCTTTCTATTCTAGCAGATGAAGCCACAGCTGTTGTTAGTTGGTAGATAAACTGGATTTCAAGTTCTGTGATACTCTCTTTACCTCCCATTACATAAAACGAATTCCACCAATCGTAATCAGTCATTGTAGCCGTAACTTTTTGATCAAGTAATGGTGATTTTTGAAATGGGCCAAATTTTGCTTGGAATTTGGCTACAATGTTGACAAGATTTGGACACTTTTCCATAATGAATTCTAAACCTTGATTCTTTTCATCCACACTAACTGAAATTTCATCTTGATTTAATACAGAGGGACTTAATAAAACCCCTGCAAAATGGCATGAATTAATTGCTTGTTGGTATCTTGCTTTATATTTCTTAATTCCATCTTTATCTAACACTCTTTCTAACTTTTTACCCCAAATTTTCCATTGACGCATGCATTCGGCAAGGGAACAGTCCTCTTTTTGGATTGTATCCAGGGCACAAGCAATGGGTTTCAAAACTTCAATAATTTGCTCTGCATTTCTTTTAATATTTAAGTCCATTACTTTTCTTTTGATATCAGAACTTATGTCTTCTCGGTGCTCTTCATCTTCACATACTTTTACTATTTTCGACCAATTTTTTACAACTGAAAACAGTCAGCATAGGAATTCCACCTTACATCTACTGGGAGAACTAATGCACTGCCACTTTCACTATTGTACCAAGCCTTAGGGAGATGAGTATTTCAGAAATATTTCACTATTTGTATAATATGATCACTGATAGTTTTATTTAGTAGATCTTTTGTCAATAAGTTTAACACATGGACAGAACACCCATATGCAATTACATTTAAATCTTTTTCTTCTAACTCATTTCGCATTATGCCAACCCTGATGTTGACCACTATTAAATTCCTTACAATTTTACCTTCAAATAATTGATTTTATAAAAGTAGAAAAGAAAAAAGCATAATCAAAAATTTGATTTAAATTAATGATTTTTTTTTAAAAATCATTTGATTTAAATCTAGATTTAAATCATGATTTAAATCATGCCAACACTGTCCACTAGTACAAATCTATTCCATTCAATTAGGTTTTGTTATTGCACATTAAAAATAGCATTTAGAATCAACCAAATGCAATTTGATGTAAATATTAATTTTGAAACATTTAACTACAGTGAAGCTGCTAGGGTATTTAATCAAATGGAAAGCCAATATTACTGAAAACTATACTTGTTATTACATTTTATTATATATGTTACTGAACACCATATTTGTCATTATTTTATAATGTATAAAAACTAAATTTTACTTCATTAAAGCGAAAGTCTTCAAACTTTACAACATACCGGCCACATTAGAATTTTTCAAATATTTTGTGGGGCAAAACAAGTTTAAATAATAATAATAAAACAGCAAAAAGTGATAAACTTGGACAGTAAAATAAATATAAACATTTCTTTAGAAACCCTGTATAGGAATAAGGTTTATTAAAATATGCATGTGCATACTGTGGCTAACATAGGCATTTTCTTAAAAAAATCAAAATGGCTTTAAATTTATCTCACTTGGTTTAAATTTGTTGAGTTGGTTTAATGTAATTGTTAGTGATGGTTCCCAAAAAAACATAAGGTTACAAACATTTATGAACAGCTTCACTGAGTGACTACATGTAATATTTTAAAAATCCATTTATATTTCCATTTGACCAAAATATGTTTTATGTGAAATACAATTCATATATAAAACACATGATTTAAAAATCAGCTAATCACTACGAACCACAGATCTTAAATCTTTTGTTCTTGAATGGCAAATAGTAACAGTTGCATGGTGCCAAATCAGAAGCTGAGCCATAGGCGTACCAACTATTTTACTCCTCCCAATAACTACTGCCCGACTTCCTTTAATTTCAACACCTATAAAAAATATGTAACAACAGTGTAGAAAACAGAAACAAGCAAAACCATATTAATTATATTAAATATTCACAAAATTAACATCAAGAAGGTAACTTTAAAAGTTAAAATAAAATTTAAAAGTTATTAATGCAAACTTGTGCTATATGTAGCATTTTCATATCTGCTTATTCAGCATATACTTTTAAGCTAACATTACTCAAAATACATCTTTTAATTGCTGTATATCAGTAATTCTCAATTTTTTTTGACTCACAACACATTGTTTCACCATGTGGGATATTATGCACACTTGTACAGTAGATGGTAGCACTGTATTAAAAGCATTAACCCTCTTAAGGTGAATTAGGACCCCGTATAAAACAATTGTGCAAAGGTAAATAAGTAACACAAATAAGCTCATATTTCTGAGTCGTAAAAATAATGTAATTATTAAAAATATGCAATGCAAGAAAATAAATCCGAAAAGAAAACTATAATGAAATTGACCAAGTTATTTCTGTATGGTTTAAAATGATGAGAACTAACGGTGCATTTATTAGTGGTTCAATGATTTTGGAGCATGCAGAGGAGTTATTATAACTACTTGGAATTGAACATTTTGAACAAAGTAGTGGTTGGTTAGAATGCTGGAAAAATAAGTTACATGTTTCATTCTATTGATTGCAAAGAGAAAAATCAGCTTCTGATAAGGAGGGTGCAAGTGATTGGATTAATAATATGTTGCCCAATTTACTAATGGATTATGAAGAAAGAGACATTTACAAGGTTGATGAATCAGGTCTCTTTTATAAAGCTATTTCAAATGGAACATTAATAACTAAAAGTGGCAAAATTGAGGAAGGGACAGGAAAACATCAAAATATCGCTTAACATTACACTTTATTTGCAATCAGGATGGAACAGAAAAGCATATTTTTGTATCGAACGTTCCAAAATCCTACACTGTTTTTGTGGAAAAAATTATTATGCAAATGCAATGTTCTAGATGACATATAGCCTTTGGAGTAAAATTTTATCTCAATTAGATGACAATCTTGCAGAACAGAAGAAAAGTATTTTTCTCTTTGCTGATAATGTGGCAAGGCATAAACTTGAAAGTGGAATCAACCTAAAACACATAAATATCCAATTTCAACCCCCTAACATAACATCAGTCATGCAGCTGCTTGATCAAGGCATAATTCACACTCTCATGGTTTACTATTGGCAACAAATTATTCAAAACCAGCTTCTTATTCTCGAAAATGAACAATCTTTATCCAAGTTTGGGAAAATTGTTGATGTCTGTCTGGGAAGCAATGAATATTGTCAAATGGTCTTGGGAGTTAGTGGCAGCTACTAAAATTCAAAATTGTTACAAAAAAGCTGTATTTTCTCGTCTGTTGAGAATGGTGAGAGGTTGGAAGTCCAATAGTGCAACAAGAGCTTCCAGAAGATAAATTTAATGATATCTTAAAGTTGGTGGTAATTTGGATTGCTATGGCGAACTCGCTAATAAAGAGATTCTTCATGAAGTTAAAAATACTAAACAGAAATTAGATTCTGTGGAGGAAGGATCTGATATGAAAAATGTTCCTATGCATAACATTTTATTTGCTCTAATAGTTCTGAAAGATTACTTTAATTCAAACAATTTTGATTTGAAAAACATTAATGCTTTAACTGATCAATTCTTTAATAAATTATCAGTAAAACTACATGGGCAAAAAAAGTTAATAGATTTTTCCTGCACATATACCTACATTTAGATAAGTACTGTGCTTATTACTACTGTTGTTATTAATAAAACAATTGGTACTGTATAATTATTAAAAAATATATTGTACATAATTTATAAAATTAGAACATAGATCAAGTAGGTAGTATTACTTATAAATTTAGCAAAAAGAAAAATATTTTAATGAAGTCCACTTACGTGCACAAATCATTTAATTGCACAGAATTTCATTACCATATCACTGTATACTTATGTGATATGTGATTTCAACTGTATTCCAAAGTAAAATGTTAATATGCTTTAAACAAAGTTAAACATAAACATGCCAGTTTTATATAAAAAAAAAACATAGTTGGAGTGCAGGACAAAGCAGTTATTAATTACACACAAAGATGAAAAATAAAATTTTATTTCTGCATAACCACAAATAGTTGCCGAAAACGATTAATTCATGATGAAAATATTTATGGCTAGTGAACACTGCTTTTTAGCTTGATAACATTTTGGAACCTACTGGCCAGTAACCAAAATTCTTAATCTTCAGCTTTGTTGAAGACCCAGACTCTTCCGAAGACTTCAACAACTATCTGGGCGGCCGGCAGCTTTAGAGTGTAATGGAATATTACAGAGAACATGTTTCTATGCTCCAAATGGTTGTGCATGTGCACAGCAATTTTGAGGGAATGCTTAAGAGTTGTATTTAAATAATCAGGACATAGTCCCAGGTATTCGTTTCAGTTTAGATACTTCTGTGATATGATTGTTAATGGCCCATATCAGAGGTCTTAATACAGTTAGCTGTGCTTTAGAAATTCCACAAGCACTGAGTAGACTTATTTTTAGCTTAAATATTTTTTTACTTTAATAAATAGGCTCCAAGTCCAAAAAAAAAGGAGACATAGTTTGTTCTTTTGAGGCTATAAAATACCATTATTGACAACTAAAAGTATGATAGATTTTTCCGGTTAACTGTTTGGATTTTGGATCGTTTGTTTAGTGTCAGAGTTAATTTACATTTGAGTTCCTGCAGATTGTATCGTAGCTGACCGGAATATGCTAATTTTCCATATCACTGGAAATTAGCATACTATGGAAACATCATAACAGATGATGAGTATAAATGTCCGGTGCCGGGAATAACAATGGTGGTTTTGAGCTTTTGGCTTTGACTTGATAGCTCAGAGCATTTAGCTTGAAGCTTGTGATTTCTGAATATGACTTCAGAATGTGATTTCTGACTTTATCTTTGATAGTAGAGTTTGTTGTTGAAACTCATGATAACCCTTTAAATTTATAGCTAATGTTATGCTATCCTGCAAATAGCCGAGATGTTATGGCTACGCTTGGTTTATGGAGCGAAGTTTTTGTCTGATGTAACTTTTTGTGAGCTGCATTGCAGTTAAAGATGCATGCTCCTATACTTTGATTATCTTATGCTTGCATGAGTAATAAATCTTATTTTTATTTTATACACTATGTTGCTTGAATTAAATCACTTCGTATGTTACCCTCTGCAAAAATACTCTGTTGATCATGATGAATGACGTCATTAAAATTCCATATATTAATGTAGATAAAAATTCTCGACAACCAACAATTTTCAGTTAAAAACACAATGCCTCATACTATACATCTGATGACGATTCAATTAATAGAATTTCAACATTAATACAACATTCGTATTTTAACACTACATTTTGGTGCAAGTTCGCAATTAATGTTGCAACATATGGCACCACTTATTTTTGATGGAATTTTTATATAACTCCATTTTATAGTCATAAAATTTTATCAAAGAGCTTTATTTTAATTTCTTTTTCAAACATAGCATTTCTTTTGAAAACAGAAGCAAATTTCTTTGAATTTAACAAATGTTATAAAAATAATATATGCTATGAATTACTGGATAGATAATGTTAAATAATATACCTGATTTTTTAATAAGCTCTAAGCATCCCATAGGTGTGCAAGCAATAAAAAAGCCGTCTAATAAGCCATGAGAAAGTTTACCAGCATTTTCATCATGAATGCTGAAATAAATGAATGACAGATTTTAAGTATCATAAATACTAAAAAACGGCCAAAGTTCATATACAAACACTAACAGTATAAAAAAGTGGATGCATACCCATCAACATCTTTTGCAGGAGAAACAGCATTTGTGATAAGATTAGCATCAACAGGGGTAGTAGTATCGAGAGGGAGCTAAACACAAAATAAAAATGTTAAATATATAAAAGTCAGAACATATATGATCCAGTACTTGCATGAAAAGTTAAAGCTTCTATAAAACAAACAAGAAGAAAAATTTAAATGGGAGTACCTTAAAATTTCAGTATATTTGGAAAAAATTTAAATTGCTCTCAGCATTTTGTTCCTTTCCATTTCATGTTAAATTTCAAAATGCCTTTGCTTTCTTTCCAATAATTAAAATATTTAAATTTTAAAATGTTTTGCCAATGTAAGTTTTTAAATATTTTTATATTTAGTTTTTACACAATTCATATGTAGATATTTGCAATATATGTTCATTTTTGCAAGGCAATTGTTTACTTGGCTGAGCGTTGTAGCTGGTAGTATAACTAGGCACAACACAGGAGAATGGGTTTTATTCTTGATCCTGGGCAATCATTATTTTGAGGTTGCATTAAATCTTAATACTCTACAATTACCCATAACTCAGCTATTAATTTTAAACAGGAAATATTTTCAAAAATTCAATAGCAAAGTTTAATGAACATACACAAATTAATAGTTATTAATAAATGTATGGATACCTTAATTTTCTTACATTCTACTGCCCTGTTTAGCATTAAGCAACACCCAATTTATAACTCTTGAAGAGATGGTGGATTAAGTTTCTTTGTTGTATTTTGGTAATTAAGATATGCAAGAGCAGTGCTTAAATGTCAGTAGAGTTTTTATGAAATTTTGACATGCATCATTAACAACATGTCAGTGGTATTTTCAGAAATCTTGTCACAAGCAATCAAAAAGGATATGCATTTAAAAAAATTTTCAAATAGGGAATTTTAGAACTGCTTATAGTATTTGATCCTTTGTGCAACAGAAGGAACATCCATATTAAAAAATGGGGGAGCACTTCATACAAGCAAAAAATAGATCTTTTGGGGAATTAATGGTAAAAGGCCTTGTGGGGGAAGGGGAAGGAAGCCATTTGAGAAACCTGTACTAATTTAAAATGTCCACTGAAACTTTTGAAAATAAAATTTAAAATCATGAAATATAATCAGAAAATACAAAATCAACAGGACCATTGGGTGTCAAAAGCTGTACATTCAGAAGTATTAATTGATCTAATCATGTTTGCCTTGGTCACCGGAAGTTAAGTCACTGGTTGACTTAAAGAGCTATTAGATACTAAGTGCACTTTTAGACAACTTGAGGTTATGCTGAAACTCGCCCATTGATATCTTGAATGTTCTGGTTATAAAATGAATCAATTAAGTGGATCTGATTAATCAAACATTTTTTATCAAAGCTAAAGTTAAAAGCAAATATTTAATACGTTACCTGTACTATAACACCATGGACTAATGGATCTTCATTTAGTTCCTTCACTTTAGATAATAACTGAAATACATAAAATTTGAAATCATTCTTTTTCCATATATAATAGATAAAATCATCCAATTTGAACTTATAAGTATAATAAAAAAACCCGTCCAAAATAACAATGTTGAATATATTTAAGAAGCATTTTTTTATGAACCATTTTCAAAAGTAACAGAACAAAATAAACGTACATTGTATTAAACAGACATAATATTAGTTAAAATTTCTGGTAATCAAATATTATTTAAAACCAGAAATTATATCAAGTTGTTTTGTTTAAAAATTAATTCAAGCAAACATAGAAAATCTTACTTGGAAAAATCAGCATAGTTTAATTAAATTTTTAAACAAGCCATTAAAAGCTATTACACATTATATGAATGTAAATGCACCTGGTTAAATAAAAGAAATTTTATACATTCTCATTAAGTTAATATAGTCACAAACAATGTGCAGGGAAAATGTTTTGATATCAGCTTGAATTTACACTTAGTGACTCAAAGATGAAAATAGAAAATTTTAGTCTCCACAATTTTTATCTGTACATACATAGTGCTTCCAACTTTTCTTCTGACAACAACAAAAAAAATGTTTTGTTTGACAAAGTGCCTGTTAGAATCACTGAAAAAGTATTTCCTTAAATACAGTACTAGTGCCACAAAGTTTGTTACAAACTTCAAATAACAGTTATCTGACATAGCTTCACTGGAGAGATGCCATTGAAAATGTTATGTAATTACAATTTCAATAAATTTCTTCTAATTAAACATATAATTTTATAAAACATATGTTTAATTTGTTGAAAGTATGACACATGCAGTCAGCACCGGCCACACAAACAGAAACCATAAGCCTTCGGGTTGGTCGTGTGGTCTGGGCTTTCTACATGCAGTCAGCAAAATAATAATAAAAAAAAATGCACTTAATATTATAACTGTAATGCAATTAATTTTACAAAAAATATTCAGTATTTTCACATTTTATTAAAATTTTATTCATCATTCATCCTTTCTGCCATACATTTCTGATATTTCAAGAACTATATTTTTATCACAAAAGGATCCACCTAACAGTATAACGTGTAAGCGCATATAATAAAGTTGTCTCCAAGTATAGTCAAAGGTTTTACTTGCACAATAAATTAAAATAAAATAAAAGCAATTTTTTATGTAATCTATGCATGCATTATTGCAATTTCATATTGATAAACTGTATATAAAACAAATATTTCTATCATAAAAATTAGTTAGTTTGAAAAGTATCTAATACAAACCTCATCTTGAGTTATAGTTCGTGGTAACTGGACATGTCTAGTAGATACTCCAACTTCATTGGCAACTTTTTTCTTCATTCTAATATAGACATTAGAATCTTCTCGCTCACCAACCTAAAATATAACAAAATAACAAAAATATTACCAATTATACTTATATCTAGCAGCCTACGACTGTATAGTGGTAAGCTGCAGGAATTTTAACAATGGATATCTATAAAATATTAACTATAACACCATTTAAAAAAATATTGCAAGTTCACAATATGTTGTGAACTAATTGTGTTCACAATATGGTGAATAAGGTGTGACAGCAAATAAATATACAGTATATATAAGTTATACCAGTTTTTGAGTGAATTTTGTCATCCTATTTGATTGGCTTTCTAGTTGATTTTCAAACATTTCTTTTAGTCAACAACTTTTCAAACCTTGAAATTTTAACCAATAGATGCTTATTGGTTCACTTTATGAAAAAGGAAAGTATTATGATGGGTAAAAAATCTAACGCTTAGATTTAGATTAACTTATTTGATTTGAACATATCTGAATACGAAACTACCATTTTTCAATGATGTTTATGTAACCGTCTGTTTGTTGATATGAATACTCTCAAACATGAATTAAATTTGATGCAATTATTTCAACCAATAAATTTGCCTTCTTATTCAATACTATCAAAAGTTTATTTTGAGGGAGCGTGGACTATCAAAAGTTTGTTTTAAGGGAACATGGACAATCAAAATTTTGTTTTAAGAGAGCGTGGATTATCAAAGTTTGTTTTAAGGGAGTGTGAACTGAGGAAAAACTATAATTTATCAAAATCAAAAATATTAAGGAAATACTTATTTTATATAAATTTTTTTATTTAAAAGTGAATAACACCATTTATAGAAAATTAACTAGTGCCATTCTCCAGATATTGCATGTTTTTTATCTATGATAGATAAACTTATAAAAAATTAAACATGTCACTATTATCAAATGAGTGAATACTTTTAACCCAAACTAACTGGTAATTATCATTTAAGATTTTTTCTGTGACATCCTAAAAAAAGTTAAGAAATGTAACTTTCACATAAAAGAGGGATGAGCATGATATCTCTTAAATAAATCAGATTTTTTCATAAAATTTGGTATACTTATCTCAATCTGCAAAGACAAAAGTCTATAGATTGTCAGTGAGATTGAGTTATAAGAAAGCTCTAATTTGTTCATTTTTAACACTTTACAACAAAGTTGAAAAGTGTTTATGACTTTGTTCATTCTGTCTGTCTGTCTGTCTGTCTGTCTGTCTGTCTGTCCGTTAGCACGATAACTGCCGTAAAAATGACTTAATCAAAATGAAATTTTAGTATGTTGTTCAGACGGTCTGTAGGATCTATGGGAATATAAATGAATAATATCACACAATTAGTTTTGGATTGAACCCGGGTTGAAAAAATGAAATACATTGAGCCCTATGGGACCTAATTTTTCTAACATTTTTTAAGCGGATTTAAAATTCACAAATTGCTTCGAAAATTTTAGGTAATAGTCAAATTGTTCCATAAAATATATAAAAAAAAATTCAGCTAAATATATTCAGTAGTTTTTTAAATAAAAATTAAAATAATAATTACACATCTTATATGAAACGATCACGTGACCATGATATGAAACGATCACATGACCCACTTCAAAATGAGATATGGCATCTATCTTGTTTCAAATTCGTGATTTTTTAAAGTTCTTTTTAATTCATATTGAGTGTTGTATCTATCCTAAAACTACTTTATTTCTGCTTAAATTCTGTGCATCTACATACTAAAACAACACAATGACAATATATTTGAGTTTAAATTCTCATTCAAATTTGATTATTTCTACAATTAAGCCTATTTTTCACCTATGTAAAATGTAAACAGCAAAATATGTAGAATGAGTTGTATTAGAATTACTGTATTTCTTTAACACAAAATAATTCAGTCCATGGAGTCTGCATGGCTGATATGAATGAAATATTAATTGATTTTATAAACAGAAGGACGATATTTTTCGATGAAGTTTTAAGCATAAAGTTTATGAATTGTAGCTCCATGGTCTTAATTTTTAAATAAAATAAATTATTATAGTATTGTGATGAATGAAATGGAGAAAGTTATGAATGAAATCCTGCTTTTATAGAGAGATCCAGGCGTGTTATTTTTTCTATGACGTCATTTGAATTAATTTCAGTTGTTTTCGATGAAGTTTTCAAATATAATAAATTATAGTAGTATTATGATAGTTTTAAAAATATTACCGTGGAATGTATTGCATTTTAGAGATATTTAAACCACGCAATTTATATTTCAATGCCGTCTTTTGAATGAAGTTCATTTTTTTCAATGAAGGTTTAAGTTTTCAAATATAATAAATCAATGTAGTATCGTGATAAGTTTTAAAATATTACCGAGGAATGTATTGCATTTTCGACTTTTTTAAATAAAATTGCATTGAAGTTGGAAAGTGTTTCATAATCAATGCTTTAAGCATGATTGATCTTTCTTGTTTCTTATAATATCAAAATTTGTTAATCTGTGGCAAAAGTCAAGCTGGATTGGATACATCAGATAATTTAACTTATATTTAAATCAATTATGGATTTTGTACTTATTTACAACAGTGATATTATTTAAAATCAAATAAAGATTTTATTTAAATAAGAATCCGAAGCTTTGTGTGAATAAAATGTATTATCACAGCAGAATCCACCACGGCCCCCACATCCTAGGATGGGCCCCCTGGCCAAAATTCTTAAAGGGCCCTATGGTCTACGGGCCCTTGGACATTAGTTCCACTTTTCCCTCTCCCTTTATGGCAGACCTTGAAAAAAAAAACGAATATTCAAAAATTCATGAACAATCGAGCATTAATTATATATGGTGTGTGTGTGTGTAAGGAGCAGCTACCGTGTGTTGCACAGGATCTTAAGATTTTGCATAGGGGCCCGGAAATTTTGTCGGCGCCTCTGATTACAAGTAGTGTTTCTTCCTGGAAAAATGGACACAATGCGATGGTATGGTGATCGTGATTGATCGATTTTGTCCTGCCGTATTTTTAAGGGCAGTAACCGTGGACATAGCCACAAATTGGGCCCTCTTTGATTTAAAAAAAAAAATATATATCATGTTACAGTTGTTATTTTTCAAATTTCTCAAAGTCATAAAAACCAATGCTCTGGTTTTTTTTTTTTTTTGCAGCTGTCAATTAGTCAATTAGAAAAACCCCTGAAAGGCGCATGGCTCTGCCGGAGCCCCTTTCATATCCGTTTGTCCCGGGCCCCCTGGGTGTAGCCATGCTAGCCACTCCCTTGTGGGGGCCATGGAATCCACTAATAGGCATACTTAAGTAACTGCATAGAATATACAAACACAATGGGTTTTAAAATATATTACTACAGTAACAAAAATCAGTAATCCATTACAACAACAGAAATTAGTAATTCATAGTAATTATGGGTTAAGAAACTGTCTCTAGAAATATGCATTGAAACAACTTACCTGCACTATTGCAAGAAGGGGCTCAAACTTTGGATAATCATCTTTTATACTTCTCACTTCATCTTGAAGTTCCTTTTGAATTGACCTAAAAGGCAAGAAATAATATCAATACTAAAATTTCTAATTATTACCATTGTATATGAAATTTTTAAGTGAAATAATCTATTAAAATCTATTCACAGCAAACAATGTGGAAGTTTCATTGAACAGGGGCCGTACCCTAGTAGATTTGTAATAGCAAGATGAAAACATGGTCATTTCGACAGCTAAACCTTTTATGCATTACTGTAAGGCAGTGGTTCTCAATCTGTGGAGTATGCCCTACAGGGGGGGTTCATAATATCTAGGAGGCGCACAATATGGCAGGGGTGGAAGGAATGGACCAAAGTCAAAAAACTATTTATTTATATGAAGACAATAAAAAGCACACAACACAGGAACAAAAAATATGTTCTGATAAATAAAATGTTATACCTGTAAATATTTAGGTACATATATTAGCTAATATTACGAAATTAATCTAACAAATTCAAGCAGTTATATAGATTTTAACAATTAATAACTCTTTTGGGCCTGTGTTATAGAGCAAAACTTTTCATAAGGTGATATATTGGAAATTGATACTCTCAAGTTCTCTTTCTATATTTAGGTGAGATTTATATTCTGTCTTTAATGCAGCCATTGTAGAAAATCCAATTTTACAAAGATAAGATGTTGGAAATGTCAGAAGTATGTGAAAAGTTCTTGCTTTAAGAGCAGAAAATCCATTTAACATTAGCCCAAAATTCAAATGGTGATTTGTTAATATTGTCTTTTGATATCATATATTGTTTAAGTCTACATTGTTAAGTCCATATATTGTTTTTCTTTTTCAACTGACAAATTTTCAAGTGTATTTTGGAAAGGGGTTTCTAACCTATACATATGTCACTATTATGTTGCAGTCGGTTATAAAATACTTCCAAAAATTCTTTCCCAACATAGTTAAATGACTAAACTTGTTATTTGTTGCCTCCTCAAACAGAATTACATAAAATTACATAAAAAAGTTGTCACAAAGCTTTAACAAAAGTTGTTGCTGTAAATTCTCAGATATATCACCAATTCAATGAGCAATCTGGCTATTTTATGTAAAAGAAGGCCCAGTCCGCCCGTCTCACCCGAGGGTATAAGCAGCAAAGTGAGCAGCCGGTGACAATTTTATGTGTAACTTTGTAAGATGCTAGTAAAGTTTTCCCATTTACAAACAAAGCTTTTTTGAAAGTAGATTTTTCCTTTTCATAAGATTTTAGTTTATCAACATATAGCTGTATATGTGTCATGCTATCAACCGCTAAAATTTTCAAACAAATTACACACAGAGGACTTTCTTTATTTACTTCAGTCCTCATAAATCCAAAGTTTAAATATTGATCAGAATATCTTCTTGATTTTAATTTTGGAACTACTCAGCTTTTCTGTGCACTTGATATTGATACTTTACAATCGTCTAATGCTCATTTGCATCCAATTAGAAATTTATCTCTGGTTCTAAAAATGGTTTGGTTTAAAACCACTTATTTGAGCTGCTGTGCAGATTAGAACATTCACTATCCTCTGATGAAGTATCACTGAATTAAAAGCACAGTGTTTTAAAAGTGTCTTATACCTCTCAACAGATGGCAGCACTCTGTAAAAAATATTGTATTTTACTAAGTTTACTACATTAAATCTAGATGGCAGCACCACAGAAGCTGACATTCGAACATTCAATTGTGAACAGATTTAAACTAAAGATGTGTAATATGAAAATTAGGTGATGTTTAGATCTAAAAGTGCTAGGAAGTATATTGTTTGGACGGTGTACAAGATTGTTCACGGTTACTTGGGATGCTATTGAACAGTTGAGAATAGCAGTTAGAACAGAGCTACTTTATGTGCTTATTGGGAAAGCACCTATTATATTGCTTTTTTTAGCTGCTTTAGCAGGAGTTTTAGAGCGAAAGGAGGGAGGTGTATGAAATCGATGCAAAAAAGGGGGAAACAAATACAAGAAGGCTGAAAACCACTGTTGTAAGGCATAGATCAATATAGAAGGTGGGTCGAAATCAATCTACAAAGTTAAATTCATGCCATGAATATACTATTCTCTAACCAGTACAGAGCACTTGGAGGTTGTTTTAAAAACGTAGTCTGCCTGTCTTAGAAAGCATCTATACACTAATAGGGTAATTTGAACACATTGTGGATGCTATAACCAGCTAATTGCTTAGTTTTGTCCTCATACTTCCACTATGCATACATTAAATAATTTTCATAGTAACAGAATTCAATATAAATATCAATTTAGATGACTTTCAGCAAAGTTTTAGTTTCAATTATTAATAGATGAACAATATAACTTAGTGGAAGTTTACAGCAACTCTTATGTCTGAAGTGTCATGTTCGGTTTGCCACAAACTTTTTACTTTATGAGAGTTGCTCCCACAATAAAGACTAGCAGGGGAAAAAATGTATTTATCATATCACTGAATGTTATGAAGGATGGACGTTTCTTTTTATTTTGGGGGAAGGTGGATTGCAAATCATAACTGAAAGGAAAGATAACGTTCTCAGGATAGAAGCACGCTTCGAATTTAGAAGTATATACGGTTTGAATTTTATCGATGCGTTTGTTATTACCTTCTTTGAGTCTAGGCGTTTGTCCATACGAATTTGAGACTGATCAATCGGGCTTTCGAATTTTGCCGACTTGATTTTTGAGAACTTTTTTTTTTTTTTTATAAAATGATTTGAATCCACTTTAAACTATTACCGTTTCTCTGTTATATTGGCTCGATTTAGTTAAATTCCAAAGGAAGAAAACAACAGCAAAGCGCTAAAACAGACTAATCTATAGAATATGAAACTTATAGTATATAATTAGTTTATCGTAGTTACATCCTAAACTTACTTTGACAGTTCTCGACCAGATAAAATATTACCAGTTGAAGTACTCATAGTTAATATGCCTTGAAATCTAAAATTTAAAGAGGAGTTAACGACTAAGCTGAGATTTTTCTTGTTGAGAGACCACTTGACCAGACCAAGGACATTTATCAGATCATGAGAAAGAACATTTATCAGCTTAGTGATAAGCATATCACGATGACGAAATTCAAGGATAAACAAAATAACCGCGAAATTTTCAGTTACAGTTACAAATCTTAAATTTTGTAGTGTGTAATCACAGCCCCACTCGATTACGCGACGCGACGCACTTGCGTAATCAAGTGGGGCCGTGGCGTATCGAAAGCCTCCTTTTCTCTTCAACCACGCCTAGAAAGAAATTTCGATAGGATGTAAGATACCATATTGCAGATTGCCTAGCAGAACTCATGCGGGGATTGGTATATTGTTTGAAATATATATGTATACTAGAACGAATTACCCGGCGTTGCTTGGGTTCTAAATAAGTGTACGTAAATAAGTCCACTATATATATATATATATATATATACAATTAAATAAGCGCTCGCTACATAATACATTTGAACATAATTTAAATGGCTTCAATCCAAAAATTGCCCGCTTCAAATTACACGTGCTTTTCACAATAGCAAAAAATAAGTATCCAACACACCGATCATGAAAACGTGAAAGGAATTAATCTGCTCCTTGGGCAGTGCATACCTCCTTTAGGCCAAGGCCAGGCATACCTCCTGGGAGGGTGTCCCCTCTGAGTATGTGGCAGCAGTTAAATATATTATAAGGCAAATAGGAAACTTTCTCCCTGAAATTTCAGTCGCCCTCCCCGGGCCAAATTGTCCTGAAAGAAACACTGTCCATGAGGGTAAATTCAGTGGTAGAACAGTCGAAAGGAAGAAGCAGCAGGGGTTCGAGATAGTTCCGATTTAGTACATTTAAAAAAAATCTATAACATGGCAGCGTTAAAAATTTATAATTACTCAACGGATAAGTTTATGAAATTATATTTTTCTGGAGTAGTCTGTAATATATTTAGGAGTAGTTCTTAAAATATGAACGTTGGCTGGAATGTCTAGTTTGTATATAGTAATATAAAAGTATATATTTTTTAAAAATTCATTAAAATTTGTCTATTTATTGTATGCTCTCCGTTTAAAGTTTGTTTGAAAGATAATTTTTCGGCCTTTCTGACGATGTCAAGATAGAAACTCTGCAATATTATTTTAGATCGCTAAGGCATCGATTTGTGTAAATATCGTGATAAACATAAAATAACTGAAAAACTAATTCGAAATTCAAAAAGTAACGCTAAGGTGCACTTGTGTACATCGAAAAGTACCTGTGTACAAAATTTTCTGATTGTACTTAGATTTTTGCGTTACAGACTGCATATACAAATAGATATCGTTATTTATTGCGTTAGATGCATTTCAATATATTATATTGTCTTCTTATAAGTATTTTTATCTTTATCTTACTGACTTATGGACTATGCACATTTCTGCAGTAATAATTTTGTGCTTTCTTCGCATCATGTAATCAGTAACATTGCTATAAAAAATTTAGATGGAAGGGGGGGGGGGTAGTTATCAAATATTTTGTTTTCTATTTCTTCATAAATCATTTTTTTTTAAATTCAATTGTTTCGATTGGTTTCTAGGAATAATGACCCCCAAATCCTCCCCTTGGCGAGACGTCAATACCTAAAATAGATACTCAATTACTATTATAAAATTTGTTATTAGTTTGGAGACTTTTATTGCTTGTATGTAATTATTTTCATGTTTTCTTTGCAAATTTACTGTATTTGTCTTCTCAAAATCATTATAGTTCTCTTAGTTTTGAAAACGAAGCACGGTATTTTCGTTAATATTTTTATAGCTTTTGAATTTACTGGAATGGTGAAAATTAATACTAAATAAATACTTAATTACGGCGATCAAATAAACCTGTATATGTTGTACGTTTATGGAATAATTTACAAAACTTTAAATTTCGCTATAAAATTGAGCGAGTTATATTTAATTGAAAATTGAACATTGTGAATGGGGGCCATATATTGAATTAAAAATGTAAATTTGTGACATATCACAAAAAAGATAAAACTGGATGATAATACATAGGAGACATTTTTGCAAATTCCGCTTAGACTCACGATGCAATCACGGATTCTTAAGTACTTTTCACATTGAGACATGCCATTTTTTATTTGAAACAATTAAAATAAATAAGTAAACAAATGCAAGTATGTATTTGATTTTGAAATTTAATATAATTTTTCGAAATGAAGAATAGAACTCACAGATGATTTTTTCTTTCCTTTAACTTTAATTTAGCCGTTTCAAACGTTTATAGTAAAATAATTTTAAAATACTGAAAACTGAAATTTTGACACATATTAAAGTATTTTTAATCTAAACAATTTCCATCGTCAATTTGTTTATGATCCCTATTTTTACTGATGAAACAGCCTTTCACATGGTAAGGAAAAGTGGCATAAGTCAGATTTTTTCCTTTATCATAATTCAGTTGATTTTAAAGATACAAATATGTGGATATTTTTAATGATCTTGTTGCATCAAAAATAAAAATTTTCTGATTGACCCAATTTGTCTAAGGGGGTCATATGAAAATTAAAAAAGTGTCTCAAGTAATCTTCACGAGCAGATCTGAAGAATAAAATGTCCTGGTCTTGTTTGTAAACAAATTTACAAAATATATGAAGTGGAATAAATATATGCAAAATAAAAGTGCTAAAACTGTATATAACCTGTACTACAACTTACGAGTTTCTAAAATCTTTGTCAAAATAAAACAGATAACATAATAAATTGAAAATATTAATAATCCAGTAATCTTAAAACCTAAAGGCCGTAATTGATTCCAATAGATGCCAAAATATGTGCTAATATAACCGGGCTTTTAATGTTTGTTCTACTATTTCGTCTTTACACAGTGAAATTGATTTCATCCTTAAACTTGGTCAGGATGCCGGTTACTCTTTTGAGTTTGTTTATAAAATCTTTTCAAATATTTGCCATAATTTTATTCAACCCAATTCTAAACTCATTCCCATTAATGAATGTTTGCCGTTTAAAGCTAGTTTTCCGTGCCACCAATAAATTTTTTATCCCCTTATCAAATTCAAATTTTGTATCGAGTTTAATTTTAGACCCACTCACTGATAAATTTTGGGATAAAGAAAACTTTAAAAGCCATGCTGTGGTATATGTAGTATCCCTTCTTTTCCTAGATAATATTTATAAGTTTCATATTGGTAGCACTAAACACTAGGTTGGTATACAGTTGGCTGAACATAATAGGGATGTTAAGAAAGGTAGATAATAGACAGCTCTTGCCCAATTAGTGATTAGTGATAACTTTCAATCCCTTTTCGAAAATTCTTTTCTTTTGATCAGCTGTAATAACTCCCAGTCTATTTTACTCTATGAATTCCTTTTTATTTATCTATATCGCACCTCTATCTGCAATTTCGACCCTGTCAATGTTTTAAGTTATGCCTGGTGACTCGTTCTCGACTCCATGCAAGTCAAAACTTTACAAAGTTACCTGTAAAATATAAAATATTAAAAAAAAGAATAATAATTTTTGTTTTCTTACTTACGTATATTTGTGTTTAAACTGGATTATGACAATTTGTCTTTCTTGTATTTGTAAAATTTAAATCTGTTTCTGGTGATTTTGTGTGGATGCATTAAACATGGTTAGTAGTGATGCCAATTTTGTAATATGTAAATTCAACTTGCCGGTAGTGGATGGATATAAGCATATTAGCATAATTTTTTATTTAATGCCACTGAGAAAGGGTATGATGATGAAAGCGCTCGGGCTTTTATATTATATGTACATCTGATGGATGTTTTAATAAAATGACGATTAAAATCTAATGATTTGTCATTCATTTATTATTTAAATCGATGACAATTAACACATGAATTTTAAAATTCATCGGCAAATAACTATATAACTAAATGAAAATGTTTTTAAACTTCAAATTGGATATAACAAATAAATATCTATTTTTGCAT
The DNA here is from genome assembly GCA_951213105.1 of Amaurobius ferox. Lineage (NCBI taxonomy): Eukaryota > Metazoa > Arthropoda > Arachnida > Araneae > Amaurobiidae > Amaurobius > Amaurobius ferox. Next base: position 39,173,892 of record OX578149.1, on the reverse strand, counting down.
TTTGTATAAGGTGGAATGAGGTATTTATGTATTATCGCAACCATGACAAAACGTAATTGATGTATCGTCCAATAAAGGTCCCGATCGATTCCAAGGACAACATGCAACAAAGTGATCTGTATGAGGACCCACGTTCGAGCGGGCTCGAACTGGTTGGGGGACGTACGCACCGCTGGGACTGTGTCGTCAGACAGGCCGGCTTCGCCGGACCAAGTCACAGAGCATACTAGACTCGCTTCTGGGACCGTCGCACGGCGCAAGGACCGTGACAACATGCAGCCAAGTGATCTGTATGAGGACCCACGTCGAACTGCTTGAGAAAAACCCAGAAGCGAGTCTAGTATGCTCTGTGACTTGGTCCGGCGAAGCCGGCCTGTCTGACGACACAGTCCCAGCGGTGCGTACGTCCCCCAACCAGTTCGAGCCCACTCGAACGTGGGTCCTCATACAGATCACTTTGTTGCATGTTGTCCTTGGAATCGATCGGGACCTTTATTGGACGATACATCAATTACGTTTTGTCATGGTTGCGATAATACGTAAGTACCTGGAATGATATTCAGACTCATCTTAAAATAAATGGTATCCATTATTTTAAATCATTTGCAAAATACATCGCATACCAGATATATATATATTTGTTCCAGAAGTGAAAAATTTGGCATCAAGCAACGTAAACAGATAGGTATCAGTACAGATAATGAAGAAACAGAGCCTTTAGTGTCAAATTGCATATTATATTAAACAAGACTAATTGCTAATTGAATGTGGCAAAAGTGTCTGTATGACTCAATGTTGGTCAAATGTTCACATGCAGCTGATGATGGTGCAGGGGTACTTTGTTCAAAAAAGAAAACACTGAAAAATTTTAACGTCCAGAAAAAAAGATAAAATTATTTAGAATAAACTGGTTCAGTTCGACAAATTTTTCTTCTATTACTGAAGGAATCCATATTTATAGAATTAATATTTCAAGAATATATTTTAATGCCACGTTTTATATAAGGCTATATAATTTATGGATACGATGATTAATGCTGGAATGTTAAATCCTCATGGACCATGGCAATGTAGTATTAAACTTTTCATATATTTGGTTTAATATAATAGTATAAAAATGCATTGAAACGCTTTCAAGGGCGATAGCAGGATTCTATAAAATGTGATGAACGTATTATTGATTGATGTTTGTTATGGATATTATATTATTCTACAAGGTTCAATCCTTGGCTAAGATAGTATTGGGAGACTGTGCATCTTGATTACTCTATAAAAAACGGTGCAATTTTCGATTATAGCTCTTGTTTTTCTCCCGTTGTTTAAATTTGAACTCTTTAATTAGTTGCTTCACTGTAAAATATTTAACCAATGTAGTCAAATAACTATAAATAAATTTTTCATTCTTAAATATTTTCAGATAAATAAGTAAGTGCAGCACCAGCTTGCACTTATATTTGTATCTTAGAATATTGGTGTTCATGAAGTACAATTTTGGGAACGCCGACTGCAAACTCTCCAATGTTTTCATGCAATATTACCTACTGTTAAAAAAAATGTGTATTGCACGCATTTATTACCATTTAACATAATCTGTCTGCAAGTTACATTTTAATGCATTTACTGATAAGGTGCAAAGCTTAAGAGAAATTTTCTAACGTACAGCATCCAAAACTTACAGAAAAAAAAATTTCACTTTGTATTGCCCTTATTTGACTGCTGAAACAGAGTCCAATAAATAAGCAACAGCGTTATAAGAATTACAATCTTAAGTTTTATAGGAATAGTGGAGTTGTGCTAGAAATGTATCAAATATAATACTTACCCTTATTTACATTTTTTTTTCTATATTTTTGAAGTAACAAAGTGTTTTTATTTACATTCACAGCTAGGGTTGCTGTGCTACTGATCTTACGCCAATATTGTCGGGCATTGGCTGCAAAAATGACCGAAAGTTCGCCAGCCACTGTAAATCGCATTATCATATAAACGGGCAAATTACTGAATAAAATATAAAAACATTGGATTTACATGATTAAGCTAAACCCCTATTTTCTCCTGTAGTCAGAAAATGTAAAATATTCGGTGTAGGAAATAAGAAAACGGCTTTTAAAGTACTCCATTCGCTGTGCGACGCCTCTATAGCGCCATCTATTTCAGAGCTGTTGAACTAAAACTTTATAATTTTGTTTCAGTATTTTATTTATAGATAATTAATTAATTGATATTATACAAATTTTCTGACTACACAAGAAACTACATATATCATTCTATCACTCGTACAAATTCCAAAAGGATTTGCACAGCCGTTCTTTTGCGGTTATGATAATAGGAATGGCCTATACTTTAACATGGGTGGAAAACGACCGAAAACCACCTTCAGTGGTAGAACAGTCGAAAGGAAGAAGCAGCAGGGGTTCGAGATAGTTCCGATTTAGTACATTTAAAAAAAATCTATAACATGGCAGCGTTAAAAATTTATAATTACTCAACGGATAAGTTTATGAAATTATATTTTTCTGGAGTAGTCTGTAATATATTTAGGAGTAGTTCTTAAAATATGAACGTTGGCTGGAATGTCTAGTTTGTATATAGTAATATAAAAGTATATATTTTTTAAAAATTCATTAAAATTTGTCTATTTATTGTATGCTCTCCGTTTAAAGTTTGTTTGAAAGATAATTTTTCGGCCTTTCTGACGATGTCAAGATAGAAACTCTGCAATATTATTTTAGATCGCTAAGGCATCGATTTGTGTAAATATCGTGATAAACATAAAATAACTGAAAAACTAATTCGAAATTCAAAAAGTAACGCTAAGGTGCACTTGTGTACATCGAAAAGTACCTGTGTACAAAATTTTCTGATTGTACTTAGATTTTTGCGTTACAGACTGCATATACAAATAGATATCGTTATTTATTGCGTTAGATGCATTTCAATATATTATCTTCTTATAAGTATTTTTATCTTTATCTTACTGACTTATGGACTATGCACATTTCTGCAGTAATAATTTTGTGCTTTCTTCGCATCATGTAATCAGTAACATTGCTATAAAAAATTTAGATGGAAGGGGGGGGGGGTAGTTATCAAATATTTTGTTTTCTATTTCTTCATAAATCATTTTTTTTTAAATTCAATTGTTTCGATTGGTTTCTAGGAATAATGACCCCCAAATCCTCCCCTTGGCGAGACGTCAATACCTAAAATAGATACTCAATTACTATTATAAAATTTGTTATTAGTTTGGAGACTTTTATTGCTTGTATGTAATTATTTTCATGTTTTCTTTGCAAATTTACTGTATTTGTCTTCTCAAAATCATTATAGTTCTCTTAGTTTTGAAAACGAAGCACGGTATTTTCGTTAATATTTTTATAGCTTTTGAATTTACTGGAATGGTGAAAATTAATACTAAATAAATACTTAATTACGGCGATCAAATAAACCTGTATATGTTGTACGTTTATGGAATAATTTACAAAACTTTAAATTTCGCTATAAAGTGTTAAAATTATGACTAAATAGTCATCGAACATAAATAGTTTTGACGCAACAGTTATTTTGAGCTACTGTAAAAATATTGATTCTAAAATAAAAGGAACTTAGGAGTAATAACTCCTGTCTATAAAAATTGCAACACCATGAAGGAATCATTAGAACTGAATGAAATTTATTCCACAAACGATCTGAAATTGATACAAAAAAAACGATTAAATTTACAAAGCGAGAAACACAATATCACATGTCGAAAACCAGAATTTGGTGAAGCCACCACGCACTGCAATAAGAAATACGGCGTGGCATCGATCAAACAGATTTTTAATTTGTACAAGAGGAAGCGCATTCCAGATTTGATTCGAACCCAAAATTCAGATAGCTATGGGATGAGCGTCACGAGCGAGACACCAACAGACGAAACCCCAGACATGTTCAATAGGCTACATATCAGGTGAATAGGCAGGCCAAGGAAGAAGCTGCATCTATTGTGCTGAGCAAGATGCAAAGATACTGCTAGCAAGATGCAGCTGTTGAAATAAAACTACAAATTTGTCGTTTCTGTCACTGTTTCCCTAGTGATGAGTTGAGTTTTCATTTCTTAATTGCAACAATGCAAACAAAATTAATGAAATTAAAATGGGAGACGTTTAATAAATTACGATTTTAAAATGTAAAAAAAAAACACGTTTTTGTAAAAATTCTAACGATATTTCTTAGCGAAATTGCTTATACATGCTTATTCTTGAGAATCGGCGATAGTACGATTTGATTTTATCTGGACAATTTTTGTTATTTTCACTCGTTTTCCAAAATTCTCTGGACAACAATTTAATCAATTTAAACTCACTAGCTACACTATATGATCAAAAGTATCCGGACACTTTGGATGTTAGAATGTTTTTCGAATTTCTAAACAAATACTTGGCAAAGCGTTCTGTAACTTTGGCGATGTGAAGAACATGCTTGACCGCACACTTTCCAGTAAATAAAGTTTCGGTGACTTGTGCATTTAGGGGACCACCAAGGTATTGAAAAAGGGGGGAAATATATTTGTTCACCCTGTATTATAAAAAGCTGGAAATGATTTGCAACTTTCACAAAATAGTTAACTAGCTTTGCTCAATGTGTATAAGCATTTTCGTAAAACAAAAACGTATATTCATGAAGATGTAATAACGCTTCTTAAAAAAAAAAAAAAAAATTTTGTTACATGTTTTTTGGCTTACAATATCCATAGGTTTCAATCAAATTTCACGAAACTTATAGAACATTTGTCAACGTCCAAGAAAAACATTATACTTCAATTGAAAATTAAAGAATTGAATATACGATGAGATATAAGCATTTCAAGAAACTAAGTTTTCACTGAGCTGGCGCGAAACATAGTAATAGTTTTCTTTCATGATTTTGTAGTGAATACTGTAGGGAAAATTTTATAAAAAATCCACTGGAATGTCGTGAAAATTCACAAAGATATAGTGATCAGTTTTTTTCTGGCTCTCTGGAGGGTTTTCACAAATTGATATTTTAAATCGTAAATCATAGTTAAACTGGAATAAACACAATTAACTAATATACTAAATACATATACACGATCTGATCAAAACTATCAGGACACCTGTATGTTTTGCATCTCCTTCAGAAAAGTCACAGATTAGTATGAAGTGGGGCCACCTTTTGCTGCAATGACGGCTGCCACTGTATCCGGGAGACTATCCACTAGTTTCTGGAATGTTGCAGTAGGAATTGCACGCCACTCTTTTAAAAGAATACAAGTCAGCTCTGTCGCCTATGTGAGGCGTTTTGGCCTAGCTCGCAGCCGACGTTCCAATTCATCCCATAGGTATTCTATGGGGTTAAGGTCTGGGCTCTGAGCAAGCCAGTCCAATTCCTCACCATCCATGTCAGAAAACCAGCTCTGCCCAGATCGTGCTTTGTAGACAGGAGCACGATCTTGTTGAAACAAGAATGGACCCACTCTAAACTGTTGCCGCAATGCAAGCAGCATGGAATTGTCCAAAATGTCGAGATATCCTTCCGTATTCAGAGTTCCCTTCACAGGAATAAGAGGACCAAGTCCGAACCATGAGAAACAGCCCCAAACCATTATACTTCCACCACCAAACTTAACCGAACCACCATGAGAAACAGCCCCAAACCATTATACTTCCACCACCAAACTTAACTTGCGGCACAATACAGTCAAGTAAAAGGCGTTCACCCGTCATTCTCCACACCCAGACTCTACCATAGTGTACCATAGAGTGTCCCGTGATTCGTCGCTCCATAAGATTTGACGCCATTGCTGAAGGCTCCATTTTTCCATTTTTTGCACGCTTTGCACCACTGTAGGCGAAACTCGGCATTGGTTGTGGTAATGCTTGGCTTATGTGCAGCTGTTTGTCCATGAAAACCAAGACTCCGCAGCTTCCGATGAACTGTCATTGTGCTGACATTGGATCCAGAGGTTTCCTAAAATTCCGAACAAAATATTTCCGCCGATTGCATGCTGTTCGCTTTCACAACTCTCTTCAGCACTCTGCGGTCGCTTTCTACTAGACGGAATGGTCGATCAGGTCGTGCATGCACAGTTGTAGGGCCTGTGCGTTTCCATTTCATGATAGCATCATTTACGGTGGAACGGGGCACTCGTAACATGACAAAAATCACACGAACAGTTTTTCCACAACAGTGACAGCCAATCACTTCACCACCTTCCAACTCATTTAGCTCGCGTTTTTCTCCCATTTTACTTTTCTGGCTTTGAAATTAAATTTGTTTACTCGTCTGACTTCTTTTATACTTCTCTGAGAGCTAGAAATTTGACGTCACTGGCAGATTTAAGGCTCCTCTATATACGAGCTGACTCATCAAGAATATTGAAGCCCACCATAGCTAGAAGCGCAATCCATTAGCATTAGCTCTATTCGTATTTTCACTTTAGGAATTATAATTGAAATAACTATGGGTGGTTGTTCTGCACCGAACTGCTCTAATCATTCTAGAAAGGGTTTTAGGCTATTTCGCTGTCCTAGAAACGAAGAGAGAAGAAAACATTGGCTAATAAATAATTAGATACCCGGTACTGAAGTGTACTTGTGCGAACTAAGTTCTACAATATTCAAATTGAAACTTATTCTTTTACATAAAGTATTTATTTTAAACACTTATTTTATAATTTCCGTAATTGTAGTATGGAACCCTATGGGCTTCAATATGCTTGATAAGTCAGCCTGCAGTAGAGGAGCTCTAGGCAGACACTACCACGTACAGGGGTTTCCGGAGACTTTTGATCATTATTTGCATAAAATTGGACTAGTTTATTTCCAGAACAGGGGTATCCCTTGAATTTGGAAAATGCCAATTTGTGGAAACCCCCTTATCATCCAGGTACTTTCAGAGAGTCAGAGAAAAACTGATCACTATATCGTCGATATCTTTGTGAATTTTCACAATATTCTAGTGGATTTTTTATAAAAGTTGCCCTACAGAATTCACTGCAAAATCGTGAAAGAAAACTATTACTATGTTTCGCGCTTGCACAATAAAAACTTAGTTTCTTCAAATGCTTATATCTCATCGTATATTCAATGCTTTATAAATAAATAAATAAATTTTACTTTGCCACACAATATACACAACATATACAATTTCTATTTATAAGTAAATGTAGTATAACAGTGGAGCAAGTAACTGCGGGAAAAGGCGCTATAGATTAAATTTAATGTGCTTTAACTTTCAATTGAAGTATAATGTTTTTCTTGGACGTTGGCAAATATTCTGTAAGTTTCACGAAATTTGATTGAAACCTATGGATATTGTAAGCAAAAAATATGTAACAAAATTTGTTTTTTTCTAAAGAAACGTTTATGTCTTCATGAATATACGTTTTTGTTTTACGAAAATGCTTATACACATTGAACAAAGCTAGTTAACTATTTTGTGAAAGTTACAAATAATTTCCAGCTTTTTATGATACAGAGTGATCAAATATATTTCCCCCCTTTTTCAATATCTTGGTGGTCCCCTAAATGCACAAGTCACCGAAACTTTTCTGAAAAGTGTCCGTTCAAGCATGTTCTTCACTACGTCAAAATTACAGAACACTTCGCCAAGTATTTGTTTAGAAGTTTGAAATACGTTCTAACATCCAAAGTATCCGCATACTTTTGATCATATAGTATATGTTGTTGACCATTTGTATAAATAACATTTAAAAAAGTTTTATTTTAATATTTTATTGAGACATTAACGCTACAATCACATGACACAGCTTTACATCTCTGATTAAGTCACAGAAAGTTAGAATTTAGTATTTTTTTTTCTTCTGCATGCTTATACAGAAAAGTTGTGATTTGTAGTATAAAGTCATATGTTATCCATTTGCCGGTTTGATCCTGGTTCTACTGTGTGATATACCCGCATTTTATCTATTACATCACTAAGGATAAAAAAAAAACTTGCAAATAGTACTTGCGTTGCACATATAAGTGAAAATAACTTAAATGTTTCTTGCCAAAGTAAAACGAAAATAATACCAATAGTTATTTATTGGTGCAATCAAATTTGCCATCTAAACCTCCATAAATTTTCGAAGCATCAATTTCTCCGGACCTCCTATAGATACTGTTTAGATGATGACGATATAGATTCAGCATCGTACTTCTGACGGGATAGCTGGTTCACTGAGGATTTCCACTTGCGGTTCTTTTACCATCTCGGATTCAAACATTTTCATTTTCCTTGGAACATCTATTTTTCAATATTGGCTATAAATACAGCTTAAATAATAACTGATGTGGTTTCAGCATAGAATTCTGGAGAAAGTAGAGTGGTTCACTAAGAATTTCAGCTTCTGGTTCCTTCTACACTTCTGGTTCAAAAAATTTTCTTGAAACATCTATTTCTCAGTATTGGCTACAGGTGGAGCTTAGATAATAACTGCATTAAAATCTGTAGGGAGTTGGATGACTCACTAAGGTCTTCCACTTATGTTTCTTTGGGTATCACTTTCAATTAAAAAATATTCGGCTATAGAAATAGCTTAGATGACTTCTGGTTTTAATCTTCCTCCAGTTCAAAAATGTTCTTTAAAGCATTTATATCTTAGGATTGGTCTTCGATAGAACTTAGATGATGAGTAATGTGGATTCAACATCAAATTTCAGAGGTGATTTACTAAGGATCTGCACATCCAGTATTTTCTTAATTCTAGTTCAAAAGTTTTAATTTTCTTTGAAACATATATTTCTTAATATCGGCTATAGATAGAGCTTATATAATGACTGGTAAAGATTCAGTATGGAATTTCGGTAGGGGTTGGATGGTTCACTAAGGATTTTCACTTCCTGTTTTCTTTTTATATGTGCGGTTCTGGGAGATGTCTCTTCCGGTTTTTCTAAAAATCCGCATGACTATGCGAAATAAAATAAACGTGCATTAGAGTGCGAAAGCCCAGGCCGTCCGACTCATCCGTAGACTAAGAGCAGTAGTTTGGGCGGCCGGGTGCATTAGAGTCGAAAGCCCAGGCCGACCGACTCATCCGAAGACTGGGAGCAGCAATTTGGTCGGCCGGGGATGCATTAGATTGTAAAACATCCTATTAGTTCCGTTGAAAATGTAAATGTAAACAAGTGCAAACACCACCTGTCTCCACATGAAGAGCCCTTCATAATTTTCTTAGTGAATACTAAAATTTTTTGCAGATAACAAAATAAATATAAAAATATATCTATAAATAAATTTTAGATATGTATCTTCATTATAAACAAAGCTGATTTAAATAAGTGCAAATAAATGAGTTCTAAGCTCCCAAGTTTCATGTTCTGTTGAAATGGTCTAGTTCATTTCACCTCAATTACGGATATTACCGGCGAGATATAAAACGCATTCGTAGAGGATCTACATTGCGGATTATAAGATCTGGGAGCACATTTACTTTGTCTCTGTGGTCTAAGGATTTAACTTGAAAATTTCTGAGGATATTGGCAACGATTGCTTTCTCTTCCATTAAAGCAAACTTTTGACCTAGAAAAAAAAAATATGAAAAGATGCTTTTTATACAGAAATATAAAGAAAAAAATCTTTTTGATAAAATACAACAGAGTTCAACTTTAAAAACATTAAATAAAAGAAATGGGCCTCTCATTATTGATAGTGTCATGTGGTGTTATAACACCACACTACAAAGTACATTACAAAAGAGCTTTCGGAAGATTCTGCGCTTTCACGTTTGCATTTTTATATCTAAATAACAAATCAAAATGTAAAAAGCAACAAAATGTTCATCAGAATATGTGCATTAATTTTAGAACTTATTTTCCTACTCGGTGTTTTTCCAGCTTAAAACCTAGTGGCACACAGGCATAAGTTTTTAATTCGTCGCTGTAGGACATTTCAAGGTCTTGAAATAATTTTCTTGTAGTTTTGACGATTACTGAACTTATATGGATGGTATAATAGGGGTACTTTAAATAGCAACATGTTTTTGCTTTTACTTGTTTAAATTTCATTTATCCTAATGGAAAAATAAAAAAAAAGTAGAATTACTTTTCTTCTATGTCTCCTGATCTTTGCAATTACCATACTTGATAAATTGGCGTTTGCTCACCACAACATTTATTTGTATTTTTTCCCCTCTTAATTATTTTTTAGTATTTTGAAAACAGCAAAAAATGGCTCTACAACCTTTTGAGGGAATTCAAACTACTTTTACTATGCAAATTTGTTACAGGTCATAAATATATCTTTTAGAACAAGGTTCTTCAACACCATGCCCGCTGGTGAATTCCAGGTGACATTAGGAAAGGTATTCATATTTCTAAATAAAAGAAAGCAAAAGGGTAAATAATTTACAAAACTCGGCCATAGCTAAAATATTTAATAAACACCACAACTTAAAACGTGTGTCCTCGATATATTACATAATTTTTTGAAGAAAACTTTGAAAATCTAAGAAATTTTTGAAAATTCTGCATTTGATTATTACCACTATTCTTTTAAAAGTAATATTTTTAAATAAAACCCTCATATAACCTTGTTATCGTTATAAATGAACTTAGGAGCTACGTAAATGAAAATGATGTAGATGCCCTGCTAATCCAGGAAACTAAAGTTAGAGAAAACAAAAAACTAAATATAGCAAACTATAATAGCTATCATACCCTTAGCTCAAATATAACTGCTAGAAATCCCCATGGAGGAACAGCAATATATATTAAAAGTAATATTCCCCACGAGGAAATAAACAACATAAATCTTCAAGGTATAGAAAATACTAGTATAAAAATTAAAATAAATAATGTAAACCCATTTATCCTAACTTCAATATATGTCAAAAACATGAGTGGTATAAATGTAGCTGCGCAGCTGGAACTGCTTTTCTCGCGATATCCAAACACAATACTCGCGGGCGACTTCAATGCACACCACCGAGCGTGGGGCAGCAGGAGAGCCAACACACGCGGTACACAGATACATAGATTGCTAAACACAACAAACACTGACATCATTGCACCGTCGAGACCAACCTGCTTCTCAGGTGCCAATGGTTCATTCATAGACTTTGTCCTAACGAGAAACATAGAATACGCTCACACAATTGATACCCTGGATGAATTCGCCTCGGATCATCTACCGGTACTGGTGACATTCGATTTGAACACTCCCCTTCCAGCCTCTATGGGACAAGAGAGGGTGAACTGGAACGTATTCAAAAGAGCACTTTTCGAGCCGCATTTAGCAGTACCCAACATTATGAGCACGGCGGATATTGACTCTGCCACGCACACACTCACAACAGAAATCAGGAGAGCTATTGCATCTGCCACAACACATCGTGAGTCACCAAAAATGCCCACACTTTCCCACCATGTCAAATAATTAGTTAGGCAAAGGAACAGAATGCGTAAGACATGGCAGGCTAATAGAGACCCTACCCTCAAAAGGGAGCTTAACAGACTCACGTGGAAAGTCAGGGATAAAATTGTCGCAGAAAAGCAGCAACAGTATAAAGAGTTAATTGAATCCCTTAGCTCGGAAGACGTATCGCTCTGGCAATTCGCTAAAAGACTCAGAAAACCTCAAATTAAACTCCCGCCACTAATAGATGGCGCTAATATTGCGTACTCAGACGAAGAAAAGGCAGAGGCGCTTGCTAGGCATTACGAAAAGCAATTTGAACCAAACCACGATCTAATGTGTCAGGACACCCTAAGAATGGTTAGGCAAACTCTAAACAATTTCAGGAACTCCCCGGTCACGGCTGAGATTAACCCAGCCACCCCGCAAGAAATAGTAGAGATTATCAAAAACCTTAAAAACCGTAAAAGCCCAGGGCACGACAAAATCAGGAATATCGCGGTAAAAAACCTACCCTTAAATATAATATTTTACTTGACCATCTTAATAAATAAAATACTAGAACTAAATTATTTCCCCAAAGAATGGAAGGAAGCGATAATTATAGCGATCCATAAACCTGGTGAGGATGCCTCAATTCCAGCCAACTACAGACCAATCAGTTTGTTGCCGACACTTAGTAAAATTACTGAGAAAATAATTCTTAAGAGACTGAACACGCACCTTAGTGAGAATGACATTATCATTCCGGAGCAGTTTGGATTTCGGCCAAAACACTCCACCACTCATCAATTGCTGAGAGTGGTAGAGTACATTTCTTCTGGTTTTAATAATAAGACACCCACAGCTGCGATTTTTCTTGACATCCAAAAAGCCTTTGATAAAGTGTGGCACTGTGGATTAGCTTACAAATTGATCACTCTAAAAGTCCCTGACGCACTTGTCAAACTTTTAATTTCATACCTAAATAACAGACACTTTCAAGTCAGAGTAAAAAATAACTTATCTACACCCAAGCTCATTAAAAGTAGTGTACCGCAAGGATCCATCCTGGGCCCGACACTCTTTAACATATATCTAAATGACATTCCCAGGACCCCAGACACGGAGCTGGCACTCTATGCAGACGACAGCGCGATACTTGCAAAACACCCTTACGTCTCAGTAATGCACAGACAGCTACAACAACACTTAGACATACTCCAAACATGGCTGGAAAAATGGCGAATAAAATTAAATCCCAATAAATGTCATTGGATTTATTTCTCAAGAAAACGTAAACCTCCGCCTCCTCTGTACATAAACAACCATGCCCTAAAAGCGGAAAAATCTACTAAATACCTAGGTGTAACGATAGACTCCCACCTAACTTGGAAACTGCACGTAACGAACATAATCAAAAAAGCGTATATAACCATAGGAGCCTTATACCCAATGATAGGAAACGGAAATCTAAGTTATCAAAATAAACTCCTAATTTATAAATCGGTCATTTGCCCGGGAATGCTGTATGCAGCACCCGTATGGGGATATGTCTGTAAAACTACCATAGACTTACAAGACAAAACAAAAGACAAGACAAAACAAAACAAAAAGCTTGACTTAGACAAGACAAAACAAAACCCTAAGGATTATAAGGAAAGCCCCTAGATACTTAAGAAACTCGGTAATTAGGAAAGACTTCAAAATAAAAACTGTTAGAGCCCAAATCAAAAAGCTAGCGCTTAAATTCTACAAAAATCTGCCATCTGTCCCAAATGAACTATTATTTAATCTGCATGACTATGATCATCGCAAGGCTAAATCTCGTAAGAGACCCCGCTCGGTACTTAATTTTGATATTCGGTACTAGGAACGTCCCACCTTAATCAGTTGATATTAACGAAAACTCGTGATCTTTGGTTTTTTACAAAATGTTTAAAATCCTAAACTGCTAAAATGCTAGGTTACCCTCAGATCTGCATCAACCCCCCAAACTGCTTAAACTCTTAATGTGCAACAAACTGCCACACTAGGAGCTAGGACAAATAATAAAAACAGTAAATCGAAAACCTCGAACCTCCAACTATGGACCAATGAAATAATGTCACAGTATGAAGATAAGAACCACACCTAGAGATTGGAGATTAAAGGCGCTTCGCGCCTGGTGCTCTGTTCTGGACGAAACTCTATACTTGTTATCGTTGTGTATAGAAAAAAATGTATATTAAAAATATAAATCTATATTATACATATTTTTCGCGGTTATTTATTTATAATATCATTTGATCTGATAGTTTTGAATATAGTAATAAGCCCTCATTACTACAGTGAATTTTCGTCGCCCATAAATAAAATTTAACAAAGAGGAAATTAAATGTAAAGTCCGAACAATTTAAAAATTAAATATTCTAGAATAAAATATTCATGTTACCAATACAGTTTCTTGGCCCTGCTGAAAAGGGCACGTAAGAATAGGGATGCCTTCCACTGCAGTTTTCTGGGTAAAATCTTTCAGGATCGAACTTTTCTGGATTCGGAAAAGATTCGGGATCTCGATGCAGCACCAAAGGGAATATAACGCACACGCTACCCGAAGGTATCCTGTAGTCCACTATGAAAAATAAAATTGGAAAACTATATTTTTACGGTTCATGTCACAAACTTAATGTAAAATTAAGAAAAAATATCTTTGTGGCAGTATGTCCTGAAAAGATTTCCTTTCTTTATTTAAAGTCATTAAATTGAGCTTAATCGCACAAAATGATAGATGAAATCAATATTTATTTCATACCACATTGAAGCTGAAATATTAAAATAATTTTCTTGTTTATTTGCCGCCTTGATGCATTTTTAAAGGACGCTAATTCGCCAAAACTTTGCAAACGCACGACTTTTTCTAAATACTGTTATCAATATTTAAAAGCGATAAATGCTAGGGCCCAACCATACAACTTTCACAATAAAAAATGTATATAATGCACGGAAGATCCAGTATTTACCAACCTTCCAGTATTTACCTTCCAGTATTTACCTCAAATCCAGTGTTTACCTACTTTGCTTATGGTCAAAAATGGCTTTGCTCTATTCAGCAACTTGTCTGAAAGACAATTTTTTGGAGGTTAAGCAAGTGTCGCTATATAAATGTTTCACTGTAACTGTAAATATCATAACTACGTGCAAAGACATGTACTAATATTTTTACAATCTTTTACTTAACTTCTCATGGAGTCTGTCGCGTTTCAAATCTCTGAGGCCCTAACCAACTAGGTTCCAATAATCATAAAAAAGAAATCGCATAGAAAATTGCATTGACAACATCTTTCAAAACCCGTATCTTACAATGTGCTTGACATTAAATAAATATCACTCAAAGTAAAATATGGCACACTATGCGACATGTCGTTTTTCATATAATATTCAAAATTCAAAGTATAAAATCCACAACGAAATATTGTTGACATTTAATACATATCAAGAGAAATTAGTAATATTTGGCGAATTTTTTTCGTGGACAAGGTGATTGTTTAACTTACACAATTAACTGTCACACATTTTTATGATGCAACAATCCGAAATATGGAAACTGGAAACCCTCCCGAAGATCAATGTACTTCAAAATCAATGAAGTTGATCATGCTTCCATGGATCGGTTTTGTGCCCCCCTTTAACTCGAATCGAACCTTTTATTAAGGAACGATCAATAGATACTGTTATTTGAAATACGAGTTCCTCTGTATCTTTTTGAACTCCCGGATTCTGTGAGTAGCGGTAGAATTATTCATCGATTGAAATATTCCTATTAAATTTCGTTCAAATCGCTGAATTGTTACCAGAGATTTTATGTCAGCTGACTCAAACACATATACACACTCACAGACTTCCTCTACAACGTTCGATTCGAGTTCAGAGCTGTTTAAAGACGCTTAAATTTACAAAAACTTAAAATGAAAATTTCTGCTGTACCGTCACAATTCTTTTCACGTACATTAGTATATGCATGTAGGAAAAGTTATTTTTGCCAAAAAAAAAAGGAAACTTTGAGTAAATGAATATACTTTGGTTTTAGTGGTTGTAATAAGATGTCTTCTAAGAATCTTTAAAGCTTGATGTTTCAAACTGTGTGTCTAAATGAGCACATATGTGGCATATCTTGATTTGAAGAATTTGCTTATTGTGTACTTAATACGCAATTACTAGACCTTGGCTTCATTTCATTCAAATTATTTCGAAAACAGAAGTGGTACACCCTATGGAAAAGTCAACAAAATTCCTTGGCTATGTTGTAGGAAGGAGAAACAACGAAACGGCAGGGAATCAACCTGGGACTATAATTTAGGATCTAGGATCTTGAAGAGAGAGACAATTTTGAAGCAAAGAGGAACTTTGAAGGTTTTGATATTAACACATATATGAAAGGACATATCCATATACCTCTTAATAAATTCTCCAACACATAAACCCCAGGACTTGAAATGGTTCTAATAAAGATAATGGACATATGCTTAAGGAAATAAGTTTTAAATACACGCTACGTAAGTTCAACGAACATAAAAACGCTGAAGCATTTGTTTTCAGAAATCAGTCGCCGAAAAGAATATATCGCTTGTTTTGAAGTGTTCCAGTAATGCACATCTACTACGTAGGAAACACCAACGTGAAAGAAAATTTCCAATCTTCACAACAAAAAATACTAATTGCCAACAATCCAAAGGAAGTTAAAAATTAAAAACATTATAAGGAAAATTTATGAAACGTAATTTTGCACAAATTACTTTACCTGATCCATAGTTTTGGGTTCCTCTGTCTCTTCTACTTGTGCCTATTTCGCCTTTTGCATTTGCAATTGTAGGACTGGTTATCACTGGTAAAGAGGATCTAACACATTCTCGCGTTTTATAATAGTCTGTGCGTAATTATGTTGCTTAATGTTTCCTTACGAAAAGAAAAAAAAAAATGTTAATGGCTCCAAATCAGATAAAATTAACTTACGGACTTTGATGTCTTCTCGGAGTTCTCGAGCAATAAATGGTACTGATGGATAAAGCCGGAGAGTTTCCTACAAGGAAATAAAAATTCAGTTTTAGTTCATCAGCACAGTTTTGTAATTCAGTTACAAAAATAGTTCTGCAATAGTCTCGAGTTTTCCTTTATTCCATAATTTTTGTATTAAACGGAGACAAAATCACCTTGATAACACATTCTAGGTATTTCATTTGAGAAAGATCATCTCGCGTTATGAGTCTTGCAGAATCGTCTTCAAAAATGCTATCCAGCTCCTTGTGAACGTCGTTCTGGATGTCGGGGTGGAGACCCAAGCTGTGAAGGGTCCAACAGATCGCCATGGCCGTTGTGTCGTGGCCCTGCAGGAAAAATAGGTCGAAAGATTAGATTTTATGTAACTGGCGAATGGGTAGAAGGGGATTTAAGCTTTAACAAATATGTAAAATTTTATATAAAAGAGTTTTCTTGGCGTAATGCATAAAATATGTTCATCTACTATTACTCTCAAAACAAACGAATAAATTTCACTCATGTGCCATTTTTTACTCCTTTACTAAGTGAAAGCTCAACCAATTCTTTTAAGTGCAATTTCCTTTTTTTTCTCTAAAAAAAGAAAATATTTCTCCTTCTCGAATTGCTACTTCCAACTCTGTTTAAAGTGAAAATCAGTGCACAAAAAGTGAAATAGGTTCTAAATGGATTTTATTTACAACGGAAACTATAAAAATAAATGAAATGTCTGAATAAAAAAATAAATAGGTTTAAACTCTGTTCCAGAATTTAAGGCTGGATATTTTTTCGTTCTATATTTTCCCTTTTTCTTCATTCTTATACTCTTGGACACTCCAGGGAGACGAACTTACGATCTTGTGTTCATAACCTGACGACCTGTACCATTATGCAATACGATATTTGCTAGGAGTTGAGAGATTTTTGTGTTTTTAAGCAGGATGCAGTGCTTTTGTTGTCAGGCGCATATATTTTAGACGCTTATAGATCAGATTACTACAGATTAAATTGGCATTTGGTAGTTTAAAAGTAAATCATTGTTACTCTACACAGATAACAAGAATATTTTCATATGAATATTGCAGTCTAAAATATTTTATTACTCGATTGAGAAAAGAGCTTATCAGAACGTGAAACAGAGATTTGAAATGTGAGGTTCATTCCACGGTAAGTGAAAAATAGGATTTATATCAACAGTTTAAGAGCCTGGTCAAAACTTGAAAGAGTGAACTTTCTAAGAAGAACAATTTTCGCTCTAAAAAGAGCAAGCAGTCCTAACTATCTAAATCTAAACAAAGAATTAAAAATATAGGTAAACTAATTAAATAGAAAGGTGTGTAGGTTAATTGAGTTGAAGTAGTATATAATAGGCTAATATAGTGTATTCTAATAGTGCATGATAATTATATTGAAGGGATTGAAGTAGATTTACACATCACTCGTTGTTTTTTTAAATTGTTCTTTTCTTTTTTGAGCGAAAAAATACCTCCTCTGTTGTAAGAGGGAATAATAGAAGCTATATTTTAAAAGGAGGAAACAGGTTAAGAGGATGTGATAAATACAAGGTAGGATCAAAAAGTTCGGAGACTGTGCTGCTATCTCCAACCCTGATTGGAGGAGAGGGGAACTATTTTACAGTGGCGTAGAGGCACAAGTGACGCAAGAGGTGAAAAGGAAGATGTTTTTCCAGACAATGCGTGTCGGTGAACTGTAGTCGTTCGCGTTCGTCAAAAACGGAACTGGCGTTTGACGAACAGCGTGCGAATATCAAATTCTGCAGCAGGTGCAATGTTTCTGTCGGCGATTTCCCCAAATGCTGGCAGAATTTGATATTCGCACGTTGTTCTTTAGGTGCAATGTTTCTGTTGGCGATTTCCCCAAACGCTGGCAGAATTTGATATTCGCACGTTGTTCTTCAAATGCCAGTTCCGTTTTCGACGAACGCTAACGACTACAGTTCACTGACACGCATTGTCTGAAAAAACCCTGCACTGCGGACCTGTTTTTTCCTTTTCACCTCTCGCGTCACATGTGCCTCTACGCCACGGTAAAATAGTTCCCCTCTCCTCCAATCAGGGTTGGATATATCAGCACAGTTTCCGAACTTTTTGATCCTACCTTGTATATCTGCACTGTACGGGTAGTTCGTTTTGAGAAATTATTGAGTATTATACATAGAATATTATGCTAATATAATGTTATAGTTTTTAAAATTATTATAAATGGCGACCTAAATGTTGAGACTTACTTCGAACATGAACGTATCGACTTCCTCCCGAATGTCTTCCTCCGTGAAGGATTTATCTGCAAGGTGATGTTCAAGAAGCAACTCCAAGAAAGCCCTTCGCTTCTTTTTTAAGGATGGACTGTTGTTTAAGTTTGCTATCATTCCGTTAGGCTTTTCATAATTTTCGAGCATTATTTCTTTCTTCTCTCTTATCACCTGAAATAAATGAATTGAAAATAGACAAATGAGAAGAGAGAAAGAAGGGATAAATACGCTTTCAGTAATCAACAAATAGCTAGTCAAAGCAATTTGTGCAGATTCCTCGTTATGCAAAAGAAATATCTACCAGTGGCGTCGCCAAGAGGGTGTTTTAGGGGTCATAACTCTGCCCTGAGACATATTCTGCTCCAGTATAAATTGCATTTAGTAGACACTGGTCTGCAATGTTCATTCAAAAAATCGTTTTCAATAACACCTCGTTAATGGATATTTCCAAATAACAGACTCCTCCATTTAGTGGACATAGAAATATTCATAATATAGTGAAAATAGAAATATTCATTGACTGATCATTTGGTCAGAGAAGTGTCTTCAATTGCTGTAAAATGATCGAGGTATAGTAATATATAAAGGGTTAAAATGACTCTAAAGTTGCCATAAAGTTTTATAGCAAAATCGGATATAAATATGTATGAACTATGAAACATGCTTGTCTAATAAAAATCATAAATTGCACTTTTTAACACATGGAAACACACAATCAATTTTTTGTAACAAGTACAAATATCCAAAATTAGTTTTGGACTTTTCAGCTACAAGTTTAAAATTTTTATAATTAAAAATAATATTTAATTTTTTATATTAAGATTTGAGGGGTTTAAAAGTTCATGATAAGTAAACTGCAGTTTGGTGAAATGACATTTGAAGAATTGAGAACTACACATTTTTTTCCGTTGCAATCCCTTCCTAAAAATTTTCTGGTGACGCCACTGATTGCTGTAATCACACTATATTCTAAATCTAGAAATTGCAATTTTTTTTTTACCGAACAATAGGTTTTAGTAGATTTTATTGAAAGCAGATTTTTTTGTCATATTAAAACAAGAAAGATCAATCATGCATAAAGTACTGATAATGAAACATTTTCGAACTGAAAATGCAAAATGCGATACATTCAGCGGTAATATTGTTCCAATTATCACAGAACTACGATAATTTATTATACTTAAAACTTAAAACTTCATCGAAAAAAATGAACTTTATTCAAATGAAGTCATCGAAATGTAAATCGTCTGGTTCTCTATGTAAAAGCAATGAATATTTCATTCATACACTTTTATTCCAGACTCCAGAGTTAAGTAATTCTTATACAATTCACAAGCACTTTTACAAGCACTTGTTTACATTATGCATCCATACAAATTAAGCTTCTTTGTAGAAATAAACAAAGTTTGATGATCATTTAAACTAAAAAATATTGCAATTGCGTTGGCGCAGAAAATAGATGCACAAAAATTACTCGAAAATAAATCTGTTTTAGGACGCATGCAACACAAAAAAATCTGATGTGGGCAGTACATGACTTTCCTTACATAATGCAATGAATTTACTACTTTTCCAGTAAAAAAATAGGTTTTTCTTATAGTAGATACTTCTATTCTTTCCAGGATATTGTCGATTAGTCGTCATTTTCAATGACTTAGCGTCATTTTTAACCATTTGGCGAGATTTTCGTTAATTTGGCAACATTTATAAAAAATCGCCAAGTTGGCGATATGTCGCCAAATTTGTCGCCAAAATCTCGCCAAGCGTTATGGACGGAGAAATAAGTTATTCTTTTAGCAAATAAAAGACTACTGGCGTTCAAATACAAAAGTATTATTCAAAGTATATTTTCTCCTGAATGGAACGAGCTAGATCCACGAGCTAGATCCACCCAATTTATTGCATGATATTACATATGACAAGTGAACATGTTTCTCAACAGTTAATATTTTTTTTAATTTATGGGATTTTTTGATAAATTTGTTTGAAAAATGTGCAAACGGTTCATGCTAGCGTTCTAAATTTTATATCAATCGCTTTATAAGGAAAAATTACATAAGAAATGTCTACTTGGGCAACTTTATTAAAGGTTTTGATCTTTTGATGATTTTTTCAAAATTTCACTCGAAAATGTAGAGGAGTTCTGAACATTCGATTACGTTTAAAAGCAATAGGCTTCCAGTATTCACGGATTGTGATTTTTGTACCAAATTTCATTCGAATAGGTGCATTCGTTCGTAAGTTATCGTCTCCACAGACTCACTGACACACACACACACACACACACACATACTTTCACACACACAGACATCACTTCAAAAATGTTTGATTCGTGATCAGGGATGCTTGAAACGTGCTCTCCCGTCGAAAACTCGAATTCGAATTTTCGACCCCGTCACAATACTTTCCTTATACATTATGTATATAAGGAAAGTAATATAAATTTAAAAGAACTTTAAGTTTAAACTTTAAATTTGAATGAACTTTAAAGTTAAAAGAACTTTAAAACTCACGATTTTTACTCTGGGAAAAAAGATGGATGACATATTACTTTCCTTATATACATAATGTATAAGGAAAGTATTGTGACGGGGTCGAAAATTCGAATTCGAGTTTTCGACGGGAGAGCAGGTTTCAAGCATCCCTGATCACGAATCAAACACTTTTGAGGTGATGTCTGTGTGTGTGTGTGTGTGTGTGTGTGTTTGTTTGTATGTGTGTGAAAGTATGTGTGTGTGTGTGTCAGTGAGTCTGTGGAGACGATAACTAACGAACGAATGGACCGATTCGAACGAAATTTGGTACAAAAATCACAATCCATAAACACTGGAAGCCTATTGTTTTTATACGCATTCGAATGTTGAGAACCCCCCTAAATTTTCGAGTGAAATTTTGAAAAAATCGTCAAAAAATCAAAACCGCTAATAAAGTTACGCAAATAGATATTTCTTATGTAATTTTTCATTAAAAAACGATTGACATAAATTTTAGAAAGCTAACATGAACCGTTCTCGAGATATTGTACATTTAAAAAAATATCAAAAAGTTATATAAAATAAAAAAAAATATATTTTCTATTGAGAAACATGTTCACTTTTCATATGTAATACCATGCGATAAATTTGGTGACATCATTTTCGTAGATCTAGCTCGTTCCATTCATGAGAAAAGATACTTTGAGTAATACTTTTTTATTTGAACGCCAATAGTCGTTTATCTGCTATATGAATAACTTATTTCTCCGTCCATAACGCTTGGCGAGGTTTTGGCGACAAATTTGTCGGAATGTCGCCAACTTGGCGACATTTTTAATTGTTGCCAAATTAACTAAAATCTCGCCAAATTGATAAAAATGACGTTAAATCAATGAAAATGACGACTAATTGAAGAAAATTCAATATCTTGGAAAGAATATAAGTATCTACTATAAGAATAACATTTTTATTAACTGTAAAAGTAGTAAATTCATTGCATTATATAAGGAAAGTCATGTGTTGCCCACATCAGATTTTTTTCACTTGCATAGCGTCATTCAAACAATTAGTTTTTATGTTAATCATACCATTTTCGTTCAGGAAATTATCATTGTTTATCTATAGAAAATAATTCTATAAATATATCAAATTTCGAATTATTTGTGATTTTATCATGCAAATTACTAAACATTCTATAGTTTTAGTTTTTAACATGTGTGTATTTAAAATGTTTTCGGGAATATCATAATTTCGAATTAGAAATATTTTGGAAAAAATAATATTTTCTTTACACAGTAATATGAGAAATAATTAATGGATAGTCAATAACTAGCATAACAAAAGATAGATTGGAAAATGTAAGTTATCAAAATCTCAGTGCAAAAATTTGAACTTAGTACTCCCCCCCCCCCCCCCCCTCATATACATACGAGCGTTCATGGTAAAAAATATCAAGTCGAAATATTTCATGTCTTAATCGAATCATCAACATTAGCATTGCTCAAATTGCATTCATTTTAATAGGAGGATTTATTTGACTAGTTGTAGTTCAAATGATCATACTTAAAATTTTGATGGATATATAAACTCTAAGAAAATTTTAAAGAAATTGAAACATATTTTCAAATTTAATAAGCTCACATAAACTTCAAATTACTTAGCAATATTTTTGCGGTGCGTAAAATCTTTAGACTTGTTTGTTCAAGGGTCTAAGACTATTAAATGTATCATAAACAGAGTAAATTCCCATGTTACACGATTTTTTTTTTTTTTTGTATATCTTTTCCTATACATCTATAATACCTAAAATTCTTATGGTTAATAAATGAATACCTGTAGCATATATGATAATTTTTTCAATAAGGTGAATCTGATACTAAGACTTTTAGAAATTGTATAATATTCATGTATTTATTAAAATTTTATTTTGATGTAGGTTGCTCGAGCGCGTGATTGCAACAAAACCATTGCTTCCAGAAACAAAAGCATTGCTGATTGTCATGTAGAAGTATCCATTCAAGAAGTTATAGATAAAAATCCATTTGCATATTTTTTTTATTTCCAATGGCGGGTACAAAAGACAAACTGAAGAAAGACAACAGAAGAAAGTCTATAGGACTCATTCGGTCCCTTGCTTCCCATTAGCGTTCCCACATGGTGCAGCGGAGAGCGCAGGACAGCGTTGCAGGTGAGAATAGTCCATGAGTTCCCGAAGGCTGCAGAGCATGCAACAAGGGTCGTCAAGTATATTTATGCCATGTAAATGCCCGGCAAGGTAGTCATGACCAGTAGCGAGACGGAATTCTGCTACGGCTTGCTTCCTAGGCCAGTCAGAAAGATTTGAGATGTTTTCCACCAGGGTTTGTGGGAATTCCTTTCTGAAAGCTCTTTTTCCAAATTATTCTTAAAAATCGATTTAATGATTGATTTTACTTTATGATAAGGGATTTCATCAATATTAGTTTGAATAATCGCTTACCCCTTTTTTGGACAGTCAATCTGCTTTTTCGTTACCCTCTATACCGCAGTGGGCTGGAATCCACTGCAGACAAATAATCTTATTCTTGTGGGACAAAAAACTCAGGTGAGATTGGCAATTCTTAATGGCTGCAGAGCACTGGGCTCTAGTAGAATTAATTGCCTGCAAGGAGACTCTCGAGTCGGACAAAATTACCACTCTGGAAAAACGATTTAAGTGACACTGGAGCTCAGAGAGGGCAATACGTATGGCCTCAATTTCGCCATCGAAAGCAGTTCTATATCTCCCCACTGGGGAATAGATAGCAAAGGAGTCACAGTAGACACCTGCTCTGGAATTCATGCTGTTATTCACACGAGATCCGTCCGTATAAATCCGGAGCCAATCATTTTCAGGATAAATTCAGGTGTTAATAGTCTCATAAGCCAGAATCCGCAATATCAAGTCATTTGTGTTGCTTTTAAGGACAGGCTGAATAAGTTCGGTACAGACACGAAATCCCTTATTTGCACTTGGATCAAGTGACTGTGGTAGTTGTTCGGGTCTGAAATTGAACTCATGGTGTTCCTTCAACTCGAGAACTTTCTGCAAGAAACCATATTGAGTTTTTAAAATCCGTTCACCAGTTTGGGAGTCATCGTTCCACAAAGAAAAGTATCCAGAACTTCTTAAAATCTTTTCCCAGAGAAGAAGGGTACTTTCCTCGATAATTGACCTAATAGGCTTGTTCCCCGTACAGAGCAACATAGCATCAATAGGGGTTGTGTTGACCCCACCAGTAATTAGGCGAAGGGCCTCATTTTGCAGTCCTTCAAGTAGGCCAAAAATTTCTTGTGAAGAGGCCACCAAGACTTCGCAGCAATAGGTAATGATCGGCAATACAAAAGTTTTATTATATAAAGTTATAAGTCATATTTAGGGTAGATCTGGAACAGCCCCATCTGGAACCGGCCAGGCGCTTCAATATGTTAAGCCGATTAGTGGCTCTACTGAAAGTTTTCTCCGTGTGTGGTCTGAACGTCAGTTTTCGGTTGAAAGTCACGCCCAGATATGAAAACTCAACTCAGGTTGGAGGGGTTGATGGGTGAGGGAAAAGCTTTGGTAAACTGTTTTATCTAAGCTTATTACCATGTTATCGGCATCACACCATTCCCCCAACATCTTAAGGGCACAATTCAGAGTTTGTTCGGTGAAAGATTTAGCGTTCTTTTGGGAACTTCCGTCCAAATGACGAGATCATCCGCATAAAGAAGGCACCTAACTCCATCAATTGATCTCAACTTAGTAACCAGATCGTTAATATAAATGTTAAACAAAATGCAGCTGGTAACAGCTCCCTGTGGGAGACCAGTTTGGAGTATTTTATATCGTGAAAAGCAATTTCCATATCTAACCCAGCACAAACGTTGGTTGAGGAAACCTCTAAACCATTTAAGCATGTTAGAGGTTATTCCTAATTCCGAGAGTTTCAGAAGGAGATTTTCTGTTCAAACAGTATGGTAGGCCGATTTAAGATCTACGAACACGACTGTCAAAATATGCCTTTTATCCAGAGCGTCCTTTATTGTCTGACTAAGAAGTGAAACGTGGTAATTAGTTGATCTAGATTGCCTAAAACCAGCCTGTTCTTCTTCCAACAGCCCAAAGCTTTCCATATACCAGTTTAATCTGCAATAAATAATCCTCTCCATGCTTTTCCCCATTATACTCGTCAGAGAGATTGGTCTGTAGTTGTGTAAATCACCAGGGTCTTTGTCTTTTTTATGAATTGGAATTATGACAGATTTCCGCCACTGAGAAGGGACAATGCCCTTTTCCCATATGACATTGAAGAATTTCACCAGAAGCTTTCTGGCATGGAAACCTAGATGTTTAAGAAACTCAGGCTGGATATTGTCCACTCCTGGCGATTTGCCAATTTTAAGATATTCCAATGCCTCATCCAGTTCAAAATCTGAAATTGGCGAGCTAAAAATTTTTCTCGCTTCCGGGAGCACATCGTTCTCTAACCCAATGCAATCAGCCTTCCGTTTAACAACTCGCGACATTTTCCTTTTATAGGCTCCCTTACGCTGTGATTCTAAAAAGTGCCGCACGAAAGAGCTTGCAACACCTTGATCTGTTGTAATGGTCTTTCCATCAACTAAAAATGGCTGCTTTTTAACACGGTTCCTTTCATGATTAATATTTCCTAGAAATTTGTAAATTCTTTTATTATCTTTTTGATAATTGATGTTATTTATGAAGTTGTTGAAACAGTCACGCTTTGAAAGTAAAATTGCCTTTTTAAAAAGGGCCGCGTGTTTCCTCCACGTCTGCACATCCGACGGCCTACCCGTCAGTTCGGCAATCTTCCTAAACCTCTCTAATTTAGCCTTCATTTGGTTGAGCTCATCTGACCAGAAGCATTTATATCCTTTCATTTTTCCTCTAGGGATGGACCTCTTAGCATAATATAAAATAGTATCTGTCAAAGTTTTATTAATGGTATTAGGGTGCTTGTTGAGATTCGGAGGGGAGGAACGGACTTTATTTTCTATTCGCATAATTAAAGTTGAAATAAATTAAATTATTAAAAATTAAAAATGTAATTAAATTTAAAATTTAATTTTTAAAAACTTTTATGCAAATGTTTTTGTTTTTTATCTATAACTTCTTGAATGGATACTTTTGCATCATAATCAGCAATGTCTTTTTTCTGGAAGTAATAGTTTTGTTGCAATGATGCGCGCAAGCAACCTATATCAAAATAATTTTTTAATAAATTCATGAACATTATACAATTTTTAAAAATCTTAGTATCAGATTCACCTTATTGAAAACATTATCATATATGCTACAGATATTCACTTATTAGACATACAAATTTTAGGCATTATCTATGTATATAGGAGATGATATACAAAATAAAATGTGAAATATGGGAATTCACTCGATTTATGGCACTTTTAAGAGTCCTGAGGTCCCTTAACTTGATGAACTCCTTCTAGAATCCTGCAGATGTGATATATATATATTAAATCTGTATAATGTCTAATAATGTCAGTCTTTCCCGGACGACCACTGGCTATAAACACATGTGCATTATATTGCCATCCTTAGAAAAATGATCTCTACAGCAAATTTTTCATTTTTTAATTAAGCATCATGGTGGGTATTTTCCAACAACACTATTGACTTTGGAGCTAAGTTAGAAAACCCTATCTGCAAACCATCATAACGCACTACACACTTAATTTACATCTTATCTACCGAAACCCATCCCTCTAGATTAAAAAACAACAATTTTCTTTCTTTTTCCTTTTCTTTTCAAAATGAGTTGTAGTTTAAGGTTGTTTGGATGAGGAAGGCAGTATAGTTACCAGTATTCTATAATAAATTTACTAAAAATATAAAAAAAACATCAATCAAATAAAACTCATACCTTTCTCGTAAAATCGTGAACCATCTTGAGATTGGCTTTGAACTTTCTCCCGGTTGGTGAGAAACAGAATAGTGTATCAAACCAAAGCCACGGTCGAAAAACACGATATAAGAATATTTCTCCTATCCTAGAAAATATTTACATATAAGTAAGAAAAATGGAATAAAAATTGTTTATAATATTTTATGTCTCAGGAAAAATAGCTTCTCATTTGGATTTTGATAACTTAGTTTTTTGTATTCATATAAAATAATTTTAAACTTTTAAGTAAAATATTTTAACAACTATTTATGAGTTTCGTTAAACAGTTTAAAATATTAATTAATAGAACGGGAAGATACAACCAAGGGGGAAAAATCGGGAATTAATAACTCATTATTTGGATTTATAATTGCGGAGTACTTTTAAAATTTGTTTTATATAGTTTATTTTAGATTCCTTTAGAAAGTAAAATATTTCTTCAATAGGCATAAAAATATGTATGATGTAGAGCATACTTTTTCATCAAAGAATATAACTGAGCAGCGTAAAATGATAAAAAGTCTAATGTGGGCAGCATATGAGTTTCCCTACAGACACAAAATCATGATCCCTTTTGTTCTTTTTTCCATAATGAAATAAATGGAGTTTAATAACACAAAATAACAGGGATATTTAATAGAAATGACAAATAATTTGCAGTGTTTTAATTCAATTTTCGTTGACATTTGGCGATTGGACATATTTTAAATGGTGGTGTCGTAAAAATGTAATATATCTGATGTGGGCAGCACAAGACTTTTCTTACAGACTCAAATTAATTTTCTCTTTATTTCTTTAATAATTCATTAAATTGAGTTTAATTACACAAAATAACACGCATAATTATTTGAAATTGCACTGAATTTGCACTTTTAATCAAATTTTCGTTTTCATATAGTAACTGGACATATTTTCAAAGGCAGAGTAGTAAAAATGCGAAAAACTAAAATATCTCGAGAAATCTACGAAATTATGTTAAATTTGGTCAATTAGTTTTGTAGCTAGCGTGGATACATACGAGTATTGAGGGACATTTCGCAGAAAAAGGCAGGTTCTTTATTCCGAATCATACTAAAATCTAATGAGCAGCAGGGTAACCCACAAATGACTAGCCTATAAAATTCTATGAAATTTGGTCAATTAGTTTTTGAGCTAGAGTGAATATATGCATTGCACAGACAGACACACACACACACACAGAGAAAGAGAGAGAGAGAGAGAAAGAGAGAGAGAGAGAGAAACACACAGAGACACATACACAGGCATACACACACACACACCAGATACATAGACACAGACATCACGATATAAATAGTTTTTCGTGTTCTAGAAGTCCCAAACGGTGTAGATCCGTCGAAAATTCGAGTTGTGATTTTCGACACGATTTCAATACTTTTCCTATACATTTCATACATTACCATATATTGTAGGGAAAATAAAAAAGCAAAATAAATTAAATAATAATTAAAAATAAATAAATAGATAAAAACTAAAATATTTAGAAAATGGTTCAACTTAGAGAATGGGGGTTAACCTTATTGTGCCTTTTTGTCACCAAACAGTATGCATAAAACAAACATTTAATAGATACATTTAAGCAACTTTTGCTTCTTATTTCAGATTTTGACAATTTTCCGGACATTTCGCCAAAGAGAAAAAAAGGTTCTATTTTCTGAATCGAACCAAAATCACTACTAGGGTAACCCACAACCTACCAAAGCGTTGTGTTAGTTGCATGAAATTTTCTTCAATATCAACCAGGTCTATACAATTGACTATAGTACAACATATTAACTATTATAAGAAAAGTACTCGCTTTCATTAGTAAGTTTTTATTTATTATTTTCATAAGAATTTTTAGCAAACTAACAGCCCCAAACCGACAAGTCAGTCAAATCAATGAATTCAAATTTGTTTCTAAAAATGCCAAAAGTGTGCCAATACTATTACAGAAAAGCACTCCTGGTAGAAAAGCACTCCTGGTATCACAATAGCAAAAATTGAATCTTTATACCGACTTTCGTTTATTTTTTCTTAAAAAACTCTCTTATAAAAACTAGTTTTATAAATTAAATTTGCACCATTAAATGGTATAAAAATATACTGAACAAAGAAATTATTTTAATTTTGACACTTCTTAACACTATGAGCTGTAAAGCTCGTTTCACATTTAAATTTGGGCCGTAAAAATATTGTGTTTTCATTTCATTATAATTTAAAACTGCTTTAACAAAAACTAGTTTTTCAGATTAAGAAATGCAATAAAAATGTTTTGGTTCAAATTTCTCAGCTACTACATACAAAGTATTGAGAAGTCAGTTTTCCAGGCTATATTTCCGCCTCAAAACTGGGTTTTAAAAAAGCGCTGTGGGCAGATAATTTGCCCCCCCCCCCCCTCAAGAGGAGCTAATGACGTCGCGAACAAAAAACTTTATATCACAACTATTTTTCACAACAATGATTGAAACTATTAAGTCTCGTGATCATGAGCTATAAATAAACCTTTTAATTCATGATTATGTTAAATTTTGTCTTGTAGTGACATGTTAAAAAATATATAAATTTTCAAATAAAATTAAAAGTTTTCGCTCGAATTAAAAAAAAGTTCTATTTAGTTCTAGCATTTTTGATAACAAAGTCCGATATAAAGTTTTGTGAAAATCCATTAATATTTGTGGCCGCTATCGTGTGCACAGTAAATCGACAACAGACATCAGATAGACAAACAGACGGACATCACTCCAAAAATAGTCAAAATGTTTTCAGGAGGTCTTTAAACATATACTGGCATCAAAATCTTAAAATCGAAAAATTTTTAAGTGAATAAAATACTTTCTCAATACTACGTTTGAGAAAGCAAAAATTAAATAGAATAATTTTGCGATACGAGCATCACTGTTATAAAATGTATTTTTTTTTTTACTTTAGACTTTCGATATAAAATGTGGAGAGTGGGAGGTGGTTGTTGTTGTTGTTGCAACCCAGACCGTCCGACCTACCAGAAAGGTGTAAGGTAAATGTTTGGACGGCCGGGAAGTGCCACCCAATTTAGACCGGAACCCAGTGGGGGGAGTGGGAGGTGGTGGCAAAGTTTGGAGAGCAGGTCCGTATCTCCGGTGATTCGTACACACAGGCTTTGCTCATCAATTCGACTGAACAGGTACTTCGTATATCGATATATTCAGTCGTCATATGTAATATGCCGTGTATATGGAATTTTTGAATTTTAAAAAGAATCATTTAATAAATTTAATTATTTAAGTGTATATTATTCAAAATCTTTGCTAAAATAACCAGGAATGGTTTGTGGTAGTCCATTGGTTAGCGAGCGAGGACTGCACTCGGACGACATGAGTTCAATTCCCGCCTTTGCCCAAACTGTCCCCATGTTCCCACGGAGTACGGGTACGTTAAACCGTAGCCCCCGTCACTACATGCCCGCCGTATTCTGCGGTTACCAGGCAATACTTGCTGCTTAGTTTCCTCGCTAGGAGGCAACCCAAGCGGGCCACGGTTAATAGCACAGTAACGGGGTTTAACGTGTTTTACTTAAGTTTTTTTTTTTAATTTTCGCGACTTGTTTAAATTTCGATTGTTTACTGCATAATTCCTGGTTGTAAATCGTCCAATAAATCTACTGCCACTGTATTTCATGAAATACCTAACAGAGAACCACAACGACAAATCTGGATTAAAGCTATATCAAGAGAAGGTAAGTTTAGATTATTATTTATTATTAAGCGTATCCATATTCTGAAATCAGAAGAGAAAGAGTTGGAGAGCGTGCATTTTTATTTAATATCTTGGCCACTTTTAAAATTTTTATTATAGTATAGGAAATATAACGGTAAGATGGGGAGAAGAGGATTTTTCATATGAAATTGATAAAGGCAGTTTTATATGTATATTATGCAACATTCCCAAAGGCAGTTAGTCATGAACTGAAAAACTGAAATTGTGATTTAAAACTTTAAAAAACTTTGAATTCTGCCCCCCCCCCCTCCCCAGCAGATAGCCTGCTCACACAATATAATGGGGAAAATGTTACCAGTTGTGTATATATTTTACTCTCTGGCAGTGTTTCTCATGAAGTGCAATAAAAATATTAAGCATTTTCCTATTATGAAAGTATTTTTCGTAGGGTTGTTTAACCATGGCTGATTGATTTTACTAACAAATTTATGCAATGCAACTGAAACACCTCTACATTAAAACTTCAAAAGTGTAATAGAATTAATTATTTTTATGATCATTTAATAGAAGATTAACATAGTTAAAGTTTGAAGAAAAAGTGTGTGCATTTGTATATACAGGGCTGTAACAGGGGGAGAATAATATTACCCATAGACTTAGCATTAGAGGGGGGCGGGAGGCGGAGTTAGAACGAATTTATATACTCCACCAAATACTTTGGTCGTAAGAAATGTGTTATATATATATATGTATATATACATATATATATATATATATATATATATATACATATATATATATATATATATATATATATATATATATATATATATATATATATATATATATATATGTATATATATATATATATATATATATATATATGTATATATATATGTACACGCAAGCAGCTCTTAATTTTTTTTCCCCGAAAAGTCCTTTTAAAAAAACCTGATTTTTTTTCTGAAAAAGAGTGAAAGCCATTTCTTTCCTTTGATGGATTCACCGGAAACTAAAATTTACATTTAAAATCAGTTTATTGATTGGGGTGAACTACGGACCACTTCCTATGATCTCGCCTTACCTAGGCCCTTAAAGTCAACAGTCTAAGGTAATTTTATTACCTTAGAGGACGCAAATAAAAATATTCCATTTATTGTCGTAGTATAATTATATGAGTAGGTAACAAATAACTATTATAAATAAAACAATAATCATAAGCTTACGTACATGTATATAATTTATGGTGATTTTTTTTTTTCTATGAAGGATCGGAAATTCAAAGTGCGTGTTCGGAAAACTCGCAAGGTGCAAGAAAATGTATGGTGTACATATCGTTCTTTAGGTTAAATAATTATTACGTAAAAAGAAACAAGCGAAAAAATAGCAATAAATGAATCAAAATACGTCAATGAAAAAGCAAGAAACGTCTAAAATATTTAATGAGAAAAGTAGCGGCAGCTTGAATCGTACGAATACATACACTGGCGCTCTGTTTTATTTACTCTTTTTCGCGGAAGAGTGGCTCGCTATCCCTGACCTCTAGCGGTAGCGTCCCTCGTTGCTATGTTGTTGTTTAAACAAAGGAAACGGCGAAAGTCGGAGGGCATGTAGTAACGGGGGCTACGGTTAAACATGTGAGTCCGTATGTCCTTCCGAGAGGTTGGTAGGGGAAGGAGGATATTGTCCCTGTGGATACAGTCCCTACTGGGTTTCGGTCTACATTGGATGGCACTTTCCGACTGTCCAAACTGATACATTACACCTTCGGGTAGGTCGGACGGTCTGAGTCGAAGAAAAAGAAGAAGAACCAAGAATGCGCTATTAAACACTACTTCATCAAGTGAAGAGTACTGTTATTGAAATAAATAGTATTGATTTAAAATTATTTAATGTTATCAAATACGCGGAATATCTGAATATCTCATAAATCGATATCTGAAACAGGTAGGTGGTCTTAACAATCCAGTGACAGTAATAGCTTTACTTTTACTTACTCATATATAGCAGTCACATATTCGCTGTATCCTCCGCTTTGCGCATTGATCTTCACTCCCATCGCTGTTTCTGTCGGATAGAACGAAAAAATACAAAATATAACTGAGTAAATAACTTAGTATTAAATACATTTAAAGAGTACTGAAACTCTCAGATACTCAAATAGGTATTAAATGCGCTCAGTAGATGAGCAGCACACACGTGTCCGTATTATTTACTAACAAAACATACGTTCTTCGTACGGAACGTGCTATTCTATATATATATATATATATATATATATATATATATATATATATTCATAAATATGTAAAAATAGAAAGATTTCTAAAGAAAATTATTGAAATAAGTTTTTTAGTGTACATGCGCACAGCAGCATAAAACACCAAAAATATATAAAGACATAATGGAAATATAAAAGAAGGGAGGTAACGTAAAGTGCTTACACAAAGGCGGTAAGGGGTAGTGACCTTACTCCCCAGTTAACAACATGCATGTCTCTAATGCCGCGGCATGCACTCCTGGACGCCAGCACTGACATTAGCCAACCTCCGGAGTGATAATCAAAATCATCACAAGACCCTTGATAAAGGAATTGGATATGAAAAAGTAAGGACCAAGTTATAGAGACTGCCAAATTCCTGCACATGGTACATATTTATAACATCAAAATATTCAATTCAGCAGTTTTGATGTCTGTGATGTCACAAGCATAAAAATGTTCGATTCAAATTCACAAAGTCTTCAAATATCTACACAAATTCAACCCATAAATTTCGTTTTTCTGTAGTAATTTTTGATGTAATGTATCATAAAACGTTTTGGATATTTTTGCATGAATGCCTGTAGTAAGAATTTCTTGTCACTTTCCAGTCTGGTGACGTCACTGCTTACTATTCTTTTTGTTCTAGCTAGACCACCAATAAATACGTTTCTAAATATATTCAAATGTAAATTAGAGGTCCAATGTATGATACCTGCTGTAGCAATATTATAAGTTATTCTTTTATCATATATATAGAATGAAAGTATATTATGGTTGAAATCAATACTGAGATCCAGAAAATTTATTACATTATTCTGGGTTGGTGGATTTTCTTCTAATATTAAATCTGAGTGATAAAATTCAAAATTCATTTGAAAATTTTCGTTTTCATAAGCTATTAACAAATCATCGACGTAACGTATGTAAATCAATTCATTGTTAATATGGGACATTTTTTCAAAATGATCAAGATAGATGTCCGCCAAAATTGACGAACATCCCCCGCCCATGGGGATGCCTTTGATTTGCTTATAGAAATTCAGCCCGTTATATAGGTAGTTTTCCTCTACAACAATCTTTATCAGAGATCTATAACGTTCGATTTCCACATATTTCTGCATCTCAAATTCCCCGTACAACGAGTTAAGTATTCGGTATAATACCTTGAGTTCAATATTGTTAAAAAGTTCTTTAAAATCATAAGTTCTGAAAAATAATTTTGCTTGATTAGGCTTTAAAATCTTTATAACTTCGTAGCTATTTCCGACAATATAAGATCCCCGATCTTTAATTTTCTTTAAGATAGGTTTCAATACTGCGAGAAGCATTTTGTTAGCTTTAGTGAGGTAAGTTTTGTATCCAACTGTTACTGGTCTAAAGCTTTTTGGAGTTTTATGAAGCTTGGGTATATTTATTAAATATGGATATTTAATTCTTTCTGTATACTTAATACCTGCCTTAAGATATAAGGCCTTGATTCTGTTATTAATCACATGGTTTGTCAAAGTTATTCTGCTGTATAAGGCTTGATTTTCGTAATTTGCCATAAGGGTTTTTATGTAAAGGTATTTGCAAGTAAATGCATAATTACCCGGAACTTTATCGGTGTATGTTATTATATATTGTTCCTGTAATAACGTAAGATTCTTTATATCCAGTTTACAACTCTCTTGACGAGCATAATACATTCTGTAATAATACCCGAAATCATTCAAAACACTTGATCTCCATTTGCTGAATGTAAAATCCGGGATGCTGAATTTTATAGACATCCTATAAATAAATGCATCTAGATTCTTTGTAAATGAATCTAGTGGATTTCCTTGGTGTGGATTACGGTATTTGGTGCCCAATTTGAAAGCTCTTATTAAGGCATTATTATTGATTACTTCCAGATTACTTGTAACAATATGACCTATAACAGGATCTTTATATGGATTGGTGTTACAATTACATGTTACATTATTTACAATTGAAAGATTTTTACTTAAAAGGTTATAATTGTAAATTTTTCTTCCCAAAGGAATTTCGTAACTGTAAGACGTTCTAATATTTATATCTGTTATAGGAAGATGCTCATGATTTGTTTTCAATATCTTGCCAAAAGGGATAGAATTGAAAGTTTTATTTTGAAATAAGATCGATAGATATACCACATCGCATTTTTCTTCGATCTCTGCGTCCCTCAATTTCAAATCTAAAAAGGTTGAACGTTTTTTGATCCAATTATTCTTGATCCAATTCCTTTTAAGTAAAAATCTTTCAATTGGAAATAATGTAACATGTAATTGTAACACCAATCCATATAAAGATCCTGTTATAGGTCATATTGTTACAAGTAATCTGGAAGTAATCAATAATAATGCCTTAATAAGAGCTTTCAAATTGGGCACCAAATACCGTAATCCACACCAAGGAAATCCACTAGATTCATTTACAAAGAATCTAGATGCATTTATTTATAGGATGTCTATAAAATTCAGCATCCCGGATTTTACATTCAGCAAATGGAGATCAAGTGTTTTGAATGATTTCGGGTATTATTACAGAATGTATTATGCTCGTCAAGAGAGTTGTAAACTGGATATAAAGAATCTTACGTTATTACAGGAACAATATATAATAACATACACCGATAAAGTTCCGGGTAATTATGCATTTACTTGCAAATACCTTTACATAAAAACCCTTATGGCAAATTACGAAAATCAAGCCTTATACAGCAGAATAACTTTGACAAACCATGTTATTAATAACAGAATCAAGGCCTTATATCTTAAGGCAGGTATTAAGTATACAGAAAGAATTAAATATCCATATTTAATAAATATACCCAAGCTTCATAAAACTCCAAAAAGCTTTAGACTTTGTGAATTTGAAGACTTTGTGAATTTGAATCGAACATTTTTATGCTTGTGACATCACAGACATCAAAACTGCTGAATTGAATATTTTGATGTTATAAATATGTACCATGTGCAGGAATTTGGCAGTCTCTATAACTTGGTCCTTACTTTTTCATATCCAATTCCTTTATCAAGGGTCTTGTGATGATTTTGATTATCACTCCGGAGGTTGGCTAATGTCAGTGCTGGCGTCCAGGAGTGCATGCCACGGCATTAGAGACATGCATGTTGTTAACTGGGGAGTAAGGTCACTACCCCTTACCGCCTTTGTGTAAGCACTTTACGTTACCTCCCTTCTTTTATATTTCTATTATGTCTTTATATATATATATATAATATAAAGAAACTTAAAATTCACAATTATGTACAAGTTCCTACAGTATTCTGACATTATTATTCAAAACATTCTATTAAAATATTTTATTTAATTCTTCTAAAAAGAAATATAAGAACCTCTGTTCTCGCTATACAAAATTATCTTCACAGGTAGATCTGAAGAATAAAATACCCTAGTCCCCTTTGTAGACATATTTACAAAAATTAGGAAATGGGGTCAATATATACCAAAATGAAAGTGCATAAGATATTTTCATTCTGTATCATCATTTAGCTAAACACAATATATGAGTTTGGAAAATCTTTCCCAAAATGAAACAGATAACTTAAGAGATTGAAAACATCAATAATTCTCGTAATTGTTTAATCTGAAAGCCAGAATTGTCTTTTATTTCAAAGGAAAATTTAGAAATAATGATTTGCTTTCTTTTAGGAAGCATAAAACTATGGAATTCAAAAATCTTCACAAGTGATTTTCCAGCGTCATAAACTCAAACATGCTACCTGTAGGGCACTTTCCTTCAGCTGCATGGTCCATCTGTTGTTCGCTATTTGGCTTTCAGAACTATAGGAACCCAGTTTAAATCCCGAGTATAGATATAGAGCAAGGTTCCTGAACGTCAGTCGCCAGTTCCCAAATGGTAAATAAAATTTCGGAAATGGCATGTAAAATTTTAAAAACATTACGGCGAGAAGATGAGTAGATATTTTCTGTGGTATCTTGGTTATTTTAAAGTCTAAATTTAGGGCGAGCCTGGTCCTCGTCCGCACTTTCAAAAGAAGTAAATGTGACGCGAATGATATTTCAGACGGAAAAGGCAGACACTTACTTTGTAAAGAACCTTGTTTCCCCAACCGGGAATTGAACCCTGGATCTCCGAACTGATTGAAACCCTCTCAATTTGAAATCGGCGCTTCATCTTCAAGAGTCCACTGAATCCGTACTTAGTCGTGCTAGGGTCACTTTCAGACCTTCGACATCTTTGCATTAACCTACAGGGTTGATTTGTTCGGGCGCCATTGTAAAGAGCTTTTCTGCCTCAACCGGGAATTGAACCCTGGATCTCCGAACTGGTCAACTGACTCTCTACCGTTGAGCTACTGGGATGAAATTGAAAGCTCTTATCGTCGAAGTGGACTCTGCAACTTTACTTATCAACGTTAACTGCATAATTTTTCTACAACACACATAACATGTCCATATCTGCATATGTGTTTAAAATGTTGACAATATGTTTCTTAAAAATGACATTTCAATTTTTTCACACCTGAGATTTACGATTGAATTTTTAAAGTGAGAGAAGACTAGGAGACGAGCGATGAGTATTAAGACTTCAAGCAGTAATATATCGAATAATGTCGAAAATTCACAAGTGCTTTATATGTATTTTAACCTAGTAAAATTTACACAAATTTTAATTGTATTAATTTTTTTTTATTTGGCCTGTAAATTTTAGTAGGTGGCCATTAAAAAATTAGCTGCACCAGCCAAATTCGATGGTGGAAATTTGAACGCATTCAGCAACCCTGGTCGTACGCATAGCATACTTGTATTGTTCAGAATCCACTTTAAACAGCTGCCAATCAAAGTTGCTCTCGTGTTCATAAAAAGGAAAGTGGGATCACAAAATAATTCAATTGTATGAGAGAGTAAATATAACACTATCGTGGGAGTTTTCGTAGTCTTAGAACATATTGACTTTGGCCTTGCACAAATATCCTACTGCGGCTTTACATTCTCCGCTAAAGTTTCCTTCTGCGATGTATAACGAGCAGTCCTGCTGTGTGATGACCTTTGCAGTGGCAATTACCGTGACTTTTTTTTTCACTCCTATTGCTTAATTTTATTTATTTAGGAAACGGTAAAAGTTGCAGTTATCGTATCGTGGAGTAACATGTTGATGGCAACATTTTTGCCATACTATTGTATTTGCTTAAAACATTTTTTGAAGTATCTATTTCTCAGGATTTGCTGTAGACAGAGATCAGGTATTGACTGATAGGAATTCAGAGTCCAATTCCGGAAGAGGTTAGAGGCTCCTTCTAAGGATTTCCATTTCCGGTTAAGAAATTTCAATTTTACTTTGAACATATATTTTGAAAGACTGGCGATAGATAAAGCTTAGATGATGACTGATATGGGGCATCAAATTCTAAATGAGGCAGGGCTGTTTATTAAAGATTTTCATTTTTGGGTACTTTTCCACTTTCGGTTCAAAATTTTATCTTTATACATCAATTTCTATAAATTAACTAAAGATAGAGCCTAAATAATAACTTATATGGATTCAGTATCATATTCCAGAGGGATTTGGAGGTTCACTAAGGATTTTCACTTCTGTTTACTTTTTCTTTTTTTGCGGTTCGAAGATTTTCCTTGAAACATCTATTTCTCAGATTTAGCTACAAGTAGAGCTTAGATGATGACTGGTATGGAATCAGTAGTGAATTTGGACGGGGTTGATGGAATCACTAAGGATTTATACTTCCGATCACTTCCGGTTTTCCGAAAATTCGCATATCTCAAGGACTGAGGTTTAGAGAAGTACCCATGCTTGGAAAAATCCCAACTTTAAACTTCTAGTGGAAAGAAAGAGAATAGCGAAAAAATATTTTCATAATTTGATGCAATTTACTTCGATAGTGAGCTCGGAGAAGGAAGGAGAGGTTGGTGACCAAAGTCGTGTTCTTACCTGAATTTTCAGAAATGGAAAATAACTAGGGATCAAGTAGGCACCTAGTAAAATTCGTATAACTGTACGAAACAAATGTGGGTAAGGGCACAAAAATTCTTAATCGTTCCGTCTTAAGTGAAGCGTACACTTGCCACCATATGAGGACTCCTTCCGTAAATTTCTAGTACAGATTTTTTTTTTATGTTAACAAACGTTGTGCTTTTAAATAAATGAACCAAATTGATAATGTATGCATTATGTTTTAATTAAATAGCCTAGTTTTACCATTCAAATTCGAAAGAGTAGAAATATTTTATTTCGAATATTATTCCAAATAATTGTTACTTTGCTTAATGAACTCGTACAATTTTAGGACATTGATCACAAATGCTGTTCTATAAAAATGCTTTCCTTTTACAAGCAGTTTAAATTTTTGAAAAAGTATAATTATAAACTGAAACACAGAAAATAATCGGCATGATTGAGTTTAACCGCTGACACATTTACGCTCCTCGTAATAGCCTAGTCATCAAATATGCTATTTCATCCAATTCAGTGGAATAGGTAAGAACTTACGGGTTCTGGTGCGAGATCACGCAGTGAACCTCTGTATCATTTATTGGAGAATATCAGTACTTTCCCACTCCTTTTTTCACGAAAAAAAATATATATATATGTTGTGCGAGTCTCGACTAGATATTCTAATACACATAAAATCATAAAACTTACTAACCGAAGGCTGCTCCATTCTGAGAATGTGTAAAGTGCCTTGCTGCCTTAACCGGGGATTGAACCCTGGATCTCCGAATTGACCAGTCGATGCTCTACCGTTGAGCTACTGGAACGACATTGCAAGCTCTTATCGTCGAAGTGGTCTCTACATTCTCCACTCTCTAATGTCAGATTGGTGGGCAACTGACCATCTGACTGACCACCTCCTGCTATTTTTACCTCAGGTTAACATCGTGCTGCTACTGTTTTCATCCAGGTTAATATCTTGCGTGGTCGTTATCCTCTCAATTTTGAATCGGCGCTCAATCTTCCAGAGTCCACTGAATCCGTGCTAGTCGTACTAGGATCACTTTCAGACCTTCAACATCTTTGCACTAAACTACAAGGTTGATTTATCCGGGCGCCATTGTAAAGAGCCTTGCTACCCCAACCGGGAATTGAACCCTGGATCTCCGAACTGACCAGTCGGTGCTTTACCGTTGAGCTACTGGGACGACATTGCAAGCTCTTATCGTCGAACTGGACTCTGCAAATATATTTGTAGAATATTCCATTCATCGTGGTATAAATATCGCAACTAAAGCGTAGACAACCAAATGTTTCTGGTTTCGTTGGGATCTTTCAAGCAGTAGTTCACATTTTTTGATAATTATGTTTTTGCTTCGTAAAAGTGGTAGCCTACATTTCAGACGCACCGTCCGTTTTGTAAAAGAAAAAAAACATAATAAGCACAATAATAATGATGCTATAATTAAAATACCATTTGGAAGATTCGTATAATAAAACTGCAATGTGTATTTTTTTTTTTCATTCTCAAAAGTTTGAATTCCACTTACGGCATATGATGTCCAGCGTGCACATGGTTATGAGTGGCACCACGTCCACCCACGGTTTCTGCGTCAAGGAGTTGAGTTTGGAGACTAAGACACGAGATTGGTCGTCGAAAATCGGCAGGAAATCTTCCAGGACGCGAAAATGAAAAGTTGGAGTCAACAACTTCCGTCGGAACCGCCATTTATCTCCTTTGCTGAAAGAAAAAAAGGCTTCAGAATTTATAAAAAAAGTCCTTATAAAACTTTTCGTTCATCCTTGTAAAATAATTTTTAAAAAAAGCTAATGAATTTTATTTTTTTAAATTGTCAACAGATTTACCATGCCGATAAATTGGAATTATTTGGCTAATCTCTGTTAATAAATGTTACTTTTATACTTCTTTCTACACCCATAATGGAGTTAAAAATATAATTTTCCAGAATAGATTACACTGCCATCATAGTTCCAAGAATTATCCCATTTCTCCATAGAAAATGATGCTATCAAAATCTTAAATTTGATTCATTTGATTTCTAATCAAGAAAATTACTTTCTGAAAATTCTATCCGGTTCTATTTTTTACATAATATATCCGCATATAAGATTTCACGCCGTTATTTTCACTTGCTCATAAATTATTGGGTTCAAAATATATGCATTTATCTATTCACATGGCCATTACTTCAAAAGTTTACAAAATGTGTTCGTAAGTTCTTAAAACGTGGTCTTTCGTTAAAGTCTTAATTTTGCAAATTTTTGAGAAAACAATTTTTTTCTGTGCTATAATATGAGAAAATATAAATAGATGGCAAGAAGTCGGGTAAAAATAAAGCTAAAAATTATGTCCAACTATACAATTATAATGAATCGGATAAAAATTATGCCCAACTATACAATTGTAATGAATAGGATAAAAATTATGCACAACTATTCAATT
Source organism: Amaurobius ferox (assembly GCA_951213105.1). Lineage (NCBI taxonomy): Eukaryota > Metazoa > Arthropoda > Arachnida > Araneae > Amaurobiidae > Amaurobius > Amaurobius ferox. The sequence goes on along the minus strand of OX578149.1, from coordinate 39,132,514 downwards.
ATAATGAATAGGATAAAAATTTTGCACAACTATACTGTCATTTCTAAAGTAACAACAGCAAAACTGATCATGTGGGTCAAATTCCTAATAAGAATAAAACTCATCAGGCATTTTTTGATTGAAAGTTTAGATGACACCCTTTCATTAATTGTGTCCACTTATACATTTAGAATGAGAGATATATCAGATTTTGGAATTAATTTAGCAAAACGTCATATAAAATTTTAAATTCAATTAGTGTGGTTAATGTAGAAAACTTTCATATGAAATATTATTCAACAAATCTACTAATATCCTTCTGTTAGAAAAAACACGATTTACAAGAATGTTTTTGTCAATGTCAACAAATTTATAGAATTTCAAGTTTTTCACGTGATATTGACAAAATATAAACAAGATATTTAATTTTCTTCCAGCTCAATGGTAGTTTAGACTTTGCAAGAGAAGTACGATAATGTAAAATTGAAGTACGCTATTTATGTAGATGATATTAAAATAACGCATACTACATAAAACCGCGGAAATTCTGCCCTATAAGTAACTCCAAAACATTTTTCATGGGATATGTCCCGTATAATAATTACAATAGAATCGGGATTTTGTTTTCAGAAAACGGTGAACTGATGATTGCTCAATTTCGATTTGATGGTTTAGATAGTAATAAAATATCATCATGCTTTTGCTTATAAAAATAAAAAATAATAAATATTAGAATCCATGACAAAGTCTTTTAATAATAAGTCACATAAAATTACATCTTAACTCGTGCAATAAATATGTTACATAAGAGATGAATTGATAATCATGATTCATGCTAACTTTTGTTTATAAAAATAAATAAAATAAAATAAAAAAATAAAATTAAAATAAAGATGTGAATTTGAGAATTTGTGACAATGTATTTTATAGCAAGAGTTATTGGCACGCACACTATTATATATATACTCTTAGCTTCACTATTCGTTCACCCGACGTAACATTCGAGCGAGTGCCATCTGGCCTTTTCAAAATGTATTATTGGCTATTATTTCGCTAAATAAAATTTTCCCAGCTTGGTGATCTACAGTTTTGGAAGGAGGCGTTCGTCTATAAAATCTCTTCACATAGCAAAGTTGGTTGGTTCTTTTTTACGTGAGTTATAAGGCCTCGAAAAATAATTTTTCATTCGCGTCAATAGAAAGAAAAATTTCAAAATAGCCTCAAAATGATCTCGATAGATTTTTTTTTTTGGAATCGGATGATTTTTGCCTATACAGTTTTTGATTTTATTTATGGGGATGTGCTGAAATTTGGGCTACACGACTTGCGGTTTGGTAGATTTTAGTGTGCATGCTTTGGTCTTTATATATAGATTAACACAAATCACCAAATGCGTTCAATTCATCGATGTCACTAAACTTTGGCACCTGACTTGTCTTTCATTCTGATATTCATTGTTATACAAATACAATACACGAATGTATGCAGCACAAATGCATGAGATGATTGACTGTAGCCCCTACATGAAAGTTTTGCACATTCACATTGTAATAATTTATTCTAATGCTTGTACATAGTACCAGAAAGGTTGCGTTTTTCAGGTAAATATTACCTTTGATTACATTTGATCGTTAATTTTATATTCGCATTCGTTTAAGTTCTGCTAACATTGACAACCATGAATTGATATTGAAAACAAAAAATAAATGTCTCACCTTGTAAGGAGTCCAGTTCCCAGCCAGGGATGCAAAAATTGATATTCGAAGGATTTTTCTATAGTTACTGTACTGCTCAGCACAACCTTCAAAACACAAATAAAAATTTAATAAAAATATTCATATTTTTCCTATACTGACAAAATATAGTTTTATATGTGATGCTTGATTATCGGAATCTTGCTAAAAAAAAGACTCTTCCTCATTATTAGAATGTTAACTAATATGTTTTTAAAACTTTGTCGAGAAAAGAGCTTTTCATTTACTTAACCACGGCCATTAATTATACATAAAACTAGCTACACATTGTACAAATTCAAAGAAACGATGTGTATTCTAACCTCTCTAAAACTTTTAGTATTTTATTTATTTTAGTGAGTATTTCAATGAAAATTAACAATGCTTCTTTTTTCAAGTTAACAGCCTTTTAATTGCTACGAACTGAAACTTATGAGATGAAACTAACAACTAGAATTAACATTTACTGCAGTTGCAAATTATATTATTTTCAGTGCTGTATTTACAAATTACTGTATTTTCATTAATGTATTTTTAAATAAGATACTAATTTAATTCTTGAAGATCGTCAAAAATCCACAAAATTTGAAAAAGATATAAGGCATAAAGTCTTATAAAGCCAGCCATTCCCATTATTTATTACATGTTGTATTTTACATAATTTTGTGTAAATTTTTGTATTTTACATAATTTTGTTTAAATTTTTGTATTTTACATAATTTTGTGTAAATTTTTATATTTTACATAAGATAATTACAATATGTAATTTTTTGAAATATATGTTTTTTAACTGATACACTACAGTATTCAACGGTGACGGTCTTATAGCTCGATTAACTCAATTGATAGATCATTTGTCTCGATAACAAGAGGTATCAGGTGTGAATATTCCCAAGTAGAGCTTCTAAAAATATTTATACAACATGTGAAAGAAAATAATTTACATAAATTTTTGGAACACTGGTAGTGAAAAATTATATGCGATTTACGTTAATTTTTTTTCTTTTAGTATTTTGAGAGATTATTCTCCTACCAACTGCTTTTTTCATTTTTCCTATGTTAATCTACAAAAAACATTCCTTAATCTCTATTTCGTTTAGCTTTCAGAATTTTTTTCCGATACATTTTACTAACCATAGCTGCTGAAAGAAGAAAAGTTAATGTTTTCTTTAAATTAGCTGGAGTGTGACTCATTTCAACTTTCTCATACCAGAATCCATTTTTTAATCTCTATTTCGTTTAGCTTTCAGAATTTTTTTCCGATACATTTTACGAACCATAGCTGCTGAAAGAAGAAAAGTTAATGTTTTCTTTAAATTAGCTGGAGTGTGACTCATTTCAACTTTCTTATACCAGAATCCATTTTTAAGAAACTAGTGATTCTTTTTTTCTTAATTCTACAAGAATATTTTTGAAAAATCTGCATTGTTGTTCCAAATCACAATTATTACATTTTACCCTTCCTTTTAAAGAGATCGAAAAAATGTTTCGATTGATATCAAGTTTGATAATACACCTCCGGAGGGTAAACGGGTTACTTGACTACCCTGAGGGGAACTAATGACGTCACGAACACAAAAACTATTTCATTTCTATTTTTCACTACAATTATTGAAATTATTAAGTACCCTGGTCAGTGAGAGAATAACCCCTTTCATGCAAAATTATGTCAAAGTATATCCTATGCTGTCATGTTAAGGAAATATAAAATTTCGAAAAAATTTAGAAGTTTTCGCTCGACTTTAAGAAAAGTTCTATCTGGTTTTAGATTTATCGTTAATAAATCTGGATATAAAGTTTCGTAAAAATCTATTAATATTTGTAGCAGCTATCGTGAACACAAGAAATCGACCACAGACAGATGGACATCACTCCAACAATAGTCGAAATATATTTAGGAAGTCCTGAAACATATATTGGCATCAAAATCCGGAAATTGAATATTTAGTGAAAACAATACTTTCTCAATACTAAGTATGAGAAAATAAAAATCAGTAAAACAGTTAGAAGTACTTTTAATATATTTCGAAAAGTAAAGCATTTATTTTTACAGAAAAATTGAAAATTATTTTAATTGCAATAAAAAAAATCTGATGGGGGGCAACACATGACTTTCCTTATATAATGCAATATATTTACTACTTTTAAAGTAAAAAAATATGTTATTCTTATAGTAGATACTTATATTCTTTCCAAGATACTGAATTTTCGACGATTAGTCGTCATTTTCATTGATTTAGCGTCATTTTTATCCATTTGTCGAGATTTTCGTTAATTTGGCAACATTTTAAAAAAAGTCGCCAAGTTGGCGACATGCCGCCAAAATCTCGCCAAGCGTTATGGACGGAGAAATAAGTTATTGTTATATCAGATAAATGACTATTGGCGTTCAAATACAAAAGTATTACTCAAAGTATGTTTTCATGAATGGAACGAGCTAGATCCACGAGAATGATGTCATCAAATTTATTGCATGGTATTACATATGAAAAGTGAACATGTTTCTCAATAGGAAATATTTTTTCTATTTTATATGACTTTTTGATAACTTTTTTGAAAAATGTACAATATCTCGAGAACGGTTTATGTTAGCGTTCTAAAATTTATGTCAATCGTTTTCTAATGAAAAATTACATAAGAAATGTGTACTTGCGTAACTTTACTTGCGGTTTTGATTTTTTGACGATTTTTTCAAAATTTCACTCAAAAATTTAGGGGGTTCTGAACATTCGATTTCGTATAAAAACAATAGGCTTCCAGTGTTTACGGATTGTGATTTTTGTACCAAATTTCGTTCGAATCGGTCCATTCGTTCGTCAGTTATCGTCTCCACAGACTCACTGACACACACACACACATACTTTCACACACACACACACACAGACATCACTTCAAAAATGTCCGATTCGTGATCAGGGATGCTTGAAACGTGCTCTCCCGTCGAAAACTCGAATTCGAATTTTCGACCGCGTCACAATACTTTACTTATACATTATGTATATAAGGAAAGTAAAAAGGACTCGAGTAACTCGAGTTAAGCGATCCGCTTGCAGCCAGCCATAGCGACCGCGGTAAGTGATGCACGACAGCGGCGTAATTGTCGCTGAAACTTTTAAACTACACTCTGTTGCAATAAATATATATGCACCCATAAAAAATTGAGCTACAGCGGCGAAATTCGACATGCGAATGTCGTTTTCAGAGTTATACAAATGATTGCAACTGTCAGCGACAATGATGTTACAGGGCTCTTGAAACGCGTATAAGAACGGCGCATCGTGCAGTATTTAAAACTACCGGTGTTCACTCAAGATTAATTGGAACTTGGTATTTTTCTTTGATATTGCAAGTTGTGTACAAAGATGCCTTTGGGACGTATTTAAAGGTGATACGAACAATTGTCGGATTTAGAGAGAGGTCGTATCATATGCTTAAGGGCAGCTGGTTGGTTCAGTCGCCATCTTGGTCGGAGAGATGTGGTAGTTGCTCGGTGTTAGCAACAATGGATCAGAGAAGGCAAGGCACACGTAACCATCGCAGAGGCTGAGGATGCCCCAAACAGAGAACCGCTCGAGAGAATTGCCGCATACGTGATGACCGCCACATACGTGTGTGGAAGAGGATTGGCCAGTGTTCCGATTTCGCATTTGTAATCGAGCGGCACCATGGCCATTGCACGTGGTGTGACAGTCTGGGGAACCATCTCGTGGAACAGCCGATCTCCTCGAGTTGTGCTGCAAGCCAGTCTAACGGTTGGCTTGTACGTCGACGATATTCTGCAGCCGATTGTTCTGCCTATGTAAAACTATCCACGTTCCATTTACCAACAAGACATCGCTCGAACACATACTCAGCGACTTTCTCAACGTCTTCCACGATAATTTAATACCCACCCATGGCCATCCAGTTCCCCAGACCTATAACCCTGAATAGAACACGCCTGGGACATGTTGGAACGGCAATTTCAGCCTTCTTCGAATACCACTGCTGCCCAGTTGTAATATTTGTGGCAGAATCTTCTGCAACTGGACATAAGCAACTTAATTGACTCTATGCCATACCAAATATTGGTTTGTACAGCTGCCAGTGAATGACTTACTACAATATCATCTTCTTGTTGCCACCATTACTTAATAAAACGTTTTTTTTTCCTTCCAAATTCTACTCATTTGCATATCTCTTCAAACGTCACATATGTACCGAGCTTCGCAGCTGTAGCTCAACTTCTTATAGGTGCATCTATTTTTTTCCATCATAGTATATTTTACATGGAGATGACTGCAAGCAAAAACAAAGCTGTGAAACTGATTTCTGACTTCAACTTCAAAGCGAGAACTACAGATAATAATCGTTTCTGAGCTTTCCTACCTGGAGTAAAGTCCACATTTTCTGAAATGAAAATATTTAATGCCTTACTTACCTTACGAGTATGCACTAATATCGTTCTTGCATTTAGCAATAAATGCAATCATTGAGATAGACTATTACTATTTTATATAGACTCACCGATGCAACGTCTTGACATGCCGATAATGCTTTTTTGCTTACTTTGTTCTGTATTATCTATTTCATAAAAAACTGGTATTATAATAGTTTGCTTTATAAAATTTCTGCTATAAATTTGTTAGTAGCTAAGTATGTATAACTTCAACTATCTTAAAGACAAAACATGCGTCGATCGCCGATTGTTTACAAGTTTGTTATTCGATTTTCATAGACAAAAGTATAGGCACCACTGATCTATACTATGATATCGGTACTATTTCAATAATTGCCTGTTTTAATGTTTGTTTTTCAAGTTTGGGTGTCAGAGGTAAGTTTTGAAAAAAAAATGTAATATCCGACTGTTTTAGATTCGTGAAATTGAAATTTACTTTATTCTATTATAATGATTATCTGTGAAATTTCTAAAAATTTTTTGATTCTTTAACATAAGAGTACACAAGGGAAACTTGAGCAACGTTGTATAAGCACAAGTAAAATAATTATATCTTTGCAAAAAATTATCATTTTATTTGTGTTCATACAACGTTGCTCAAGTTTTCCTTATCTTTTTGCACAAAATATATTTTACTTATTGATAAGAATACATATTAAATTTGTACTGTTTCAGTTATTGGAGACATTTGAAAATTTGCAGTTACGATGCGTATATGGTTGTGATATCTTAAAATTTTTTATTCTGATTCCAACGAAGAAAAATCAAATCAGAAAAATTTTAGAAACATATAAAAAATGTATTATAAATATATTATATTTAGTAAGAAAACTTTTCGGTGTGGGTACCTTAAAACATATTATTAGATATTTATACTGACATAAATGATAACAGATAATGAAATTATGGTTGAAAAGGTTGGGATAGAAGGCAGGCTTTCTCTCTTGAATTACAAACTGAATGAAAACAAATTAAATATTTTAACACCATTTTATGTATGCCATGTAAGATGGGCTTACTTACCTCAACCGTCTCTGGCTTGTAAAAGAATACGAAAGGTCGGTTGAGTAGCCAGACGCGGGCGATCCGCTCTCGGTCGAAAAGTTTGCAAAATCCACAAAGAATTTGAAGTATCACTGCAATAAAAGATTGGTATTTTAAATAAAAATTTGTATAAGCAGCACATTATTTTAACAGACTCCAATTGTTTCTTTGATCTGTTCCATTAGTTATACGTGGATCAAAATGAGATAGAATATGTTCATTTCATCTTGAAAAATGTATAAATGAATCATTTTATCAGAATAATGTGTAAAACTAAAATAGGAATTAGATGTCATAAAGAAGTCATTCTCAAGAAATGTTCGTGAAGTTGGATGAGCGAAATGCATGATTAGTATTTTAGTATATACATACACAGGGTGCAAGAGCGTTTCAAGGGCCAATAAACAGGTTGGAATCTTATGTTTGAAGAGGGTCTCAAAATTGTGTACATATTTTTATTAGGTCTCTTTTAAATTTTTGTTAGACTCATACCTTTGCGTATACCATGGTTTTGCTACAATAATTTTTATGAAATTGTTAAGCATATTAAGATCATGATACTATAAACTTGAAGATATGTTTTCAATTTGATATGGTGGTATCAGTGCAGGCTCTGTAGCATTTCATATTAATTTTAGTCTCATCAAATTTTAGTATTTTGCGATTGCAGTAGTCCCAAGAAGCTTAATTTACCTTGGCCTCAAGGCTTTTGTATAATCAGCATTCTCTCTTCTTTCTACCAAAGCCAGAAATGGGCAAACTTATTTACAGAAGGGCCAAATAAAAAAGATAAACATTTTTAGATGGCCAAGCACTTTTATTCATTGTTTTTCTCGAATTTTTTTAAAATGTTTAAATATTCTGAATACAAAACAACGTTAAATGCCTACTAAATTGTTTTTAAGTTCATTCAGAAGGCTTAAAATGCAAACATTGCTATATATATTTTTGGGTATGATTTACAAAGTTCGGAAAGGTTGATGTTGGCATAGCTCTATAAAAATCCATTTTTGTTGTGTGGGCAGTATTGAACCGTATTTGACTCACTGTCGTAGTTTATCCATTCCGGGTCATAAGCCATAAGTATAAATATTTTAGCATTGGATAGAAGAAGATCAATACGAAAAGCCATGGCTATAACCAGGGATTTATTATTCATTCGACAAAAGCAATACCGGTCTTGGGAATGTTTTTTTCCGTCAACACAGTTTGTAAATCAGTTATTTAAATTGTTGAAATTTTTTATAACAGAAATAGTACATCAAAATATTATCTCTTGGGAACTCCAAAATTGTTTTATAAAGCAGTGAAAATTTTGATATATTTGTAGAAATTAATATAGATGGATGTGGTTATATTTTGTCCCGAATTTTCATACTTTGAGATATTTTAAGTCTTATTGTTTTCGGAAGTCTTACGTCGCTTATTGTCATTATACTCCCCCCTTTTGTCAAAAAATTCTGTGCTGCAATCTAAAGTAAAAAGACAGCAAATTTATTGTTGTATTTGTAAAAACAATATGAATAATTTAACAGATAATAAAATTTCTGGATCATCACATTCAGGATAAGTGTTATACAAAAAAAAATCTGATGTGGGCAGCACATGACTTTCCTTATATAATGTAATGAATTTACTACTTTTACAGTAAAAAAAATAGGTTTTTCTTATAGTAGATACTAATATTCTTTCCAAAATATTGAATTTTCGACAATTAGTCGTCATTTTCATTGATTTAGCGTCTTTTTATCCAATTGGCGAGATTTGCGTTAATTTGGCAACATTTCAAAAAGTCGCCAAGTTGGCGAAATTCCGCCAAATTCGTCGCCAAAATCTCGCCAAGCGTTATGGATGAAGAAATAAATTATTCTTACAGCAGATAAATGACTATTGGCGTTCAAATACAAAAGTATTACTTAAAGTATCTTTTTTCATGAATGGAACGAGCTAGATCCACGAGAAGGATGTCACCCAATTTATCGCATGGTATTACATATGAAAGGTGAACATGTTTCTCAATCGGAAATATTTTTTTTTTAATTTTATATGACTTTTTGATAATTTTTTTGAAAAATGTCCATTATCTCGAGAACGGTTCATGTTAGCATTCTAAAATTTATGTCAATCGTTTTCTAATGAAAAATTACATAAGAAATGTCTATTTGCATAACTTTATTAGCCGTTTTGATTTTTTGACAATTTTTTCAAAATTTCATTCGAAAATTTAGGGGGGTTCTGGACATTCGATTACGTATAAAAACAATAGGCTTCCAGTGTTCACGGATTGTGATTTTTGCGCCAAATTTCTTTCGAATCGGTCCATTCGTTCGTCAGTTATCGTCTCCACAGACTCACTGACACACACGCACACACACACACACACACACACACACACACACACACACACACACACACACACACACACACACACACAGAGACACACACACACACACACACAGACACACACATACTTTCACTCTCACACACACACACACATACTTTCACTCTCACACACACACACACACACACATACTTTCACTCACACACACACACACACACACAGACATCACTTTAAAAATGTTTGATTCGTGATCAGGGATGCTTGAAACGTGCTCTCCCGTCGAAAACTCGAATTCGAATTTTCGACCCCGTCACAATACTTTCCTTATACATTATGTATATAAGGAAAGTAAAAATGTGAATGATCTTTTCGGGGTTTTTGCACGTTATACACAGGTTGTTTTATCACTGTGCAGAATTTGTTGATTTCGTGATTAGCATTATGACCTTTAAAGCGTCCCGAATTTCCAATATTGTGCATTCTAAAGAGAGCTACAGTACTTATTGAAAATTAAAACTAATTTGCAGTTTCTAAATTATATCATTTTTCATTTTGTAACTTCACCCATTCTTCAACAAGCAGCATCGGACGCGGTTAGTACTTGGGTGGGTGACCACCTGGGAACACCGCGTGCTGTTGGCACATTTCGGGCGCTGCAACTCGGTGGTTTGCGCGCTGGTTCTGCACGCTGTCACAACTGCCGCCGTGTTCATGCGGAGTACGATCACGTTAAACATGTGGGTCCGTAAGTCCTTCCGAGAGGTTGGTGGTAGGGGATGGAGGGTACGGTCCCCCACTGGGTTCCGTTCTAAATTGGGTGACACTTCCCGACCGTCCAAACAGTTACCTTACACCTTTCTGGTAGGTCGGACGGTCTGGGTCTCAACAACAGCAACACATTCTTCAACACGCCAACTTGCCAAATAAAAGAAATTGAAATTTCTTAAACCGATTTCTTGAACCCGGGTTGAAAAAATGAAATACATTGAGCCCTATGGGACCTAATTTTTCAAACATTTTTTAAGCGGATTTAAAATTCACAAATTGCTTCGAAAATTTTAGGTAATATTTAAATTGTTCCATAAAATATATAAAAAAATTCAACGAAATATATTCAGTAGTTTTTTAAATAAAAATTAAAATATTAATTACACCTCTTATATGAAGCTATCACGTGACCATAATATGAAAAGATCACATGACGCACTTCAAAATGATATATGGCATCCATCTTGTCTCAAAATCGTGAACTTTTAAGTTCTTTTTAATTCATATTGAGTGTTGTATCCGTCCTAAAACCACTTTATTTTTTTTTAAATTCTGTGCATCAACATAATGAAACAACGCAATTACAATATATTTGAGTTTAAATGATCATACAAATTTGATTATTTCTACAACGAAGCCTATTTTTCTCTTATGTAAAATGTAAACAGCAAAATATGTAGAATGAGTTGTATTAGAATTGCTGTATTTCTTTAATACAAAATTATTTAGCCCATGGAGTCTGCATATAGCTGATATGAATGAAATATTCATTGATTTTGCATAGAGAAGGACGATTTTTTTCGGTGAAGTTTTAAGCATAGAGTTTAATTACTTGTAGCTCCGTGGTCTTAATTTTTAAATAAAATAAATTATTATAGCATTGTGATGAATGAAATGAATGGGAAAATGTTATGAATGAAATGCTGTTTTTATAAAGAGATCCAGGCGTGTTATTTTTTCTATGACGTCATTTGCATGAATTTCAGTTGTTTTCGATGAAGTTTTCAAATATAATAAATTATCGTAGTATTATGATAGTTTTAAAAATATTACCGAGGACTGTATCGCATTTTAGAGATGTTTAAACCAGGCAATTTATATTTCAATGCCGTCATTTGAATGAAGTTCATTTTTTTCGATGAAAGTTTAAGTTTTCAAATATAATAAATTAATGTAGAATTGTGGTAAGTTTTAAAATATTACCGAGGAATGTATTGCATTTTAGAGATGTTTAAATAAAATTGCATTGAAGTTGGAAAGTGTTTCATGATCAATGCTTTAAGCATGATTGATCTTTCTTGTTTAATATCAAATAACAATAAATCAAGATCAAATACATCTACTATTATAAAATTTTATTTATAGGTACGTTATAAACAAGAACGATCAATCATGCTTAAAGCATTGATTATGAAACACTTTCCAACTTCAATGCAATTTTATTTAAACACCTCTAAAATGCAATACATTCCTAGGTAATATTTTAAAACGTATCACAATACTGCATTAATTTATTATATTTGAAAACTTAAACATTCTTCGGAAAAAATGAACTACATTCAAATGACGGCATTGAAACATAAATTGCCTGGTTTAAACATCTCTAAAATGCGATACAGTCCTCGGTAATATTTTTAAAACTATCATAATACTACGATTATTTATTATATTTGAAAACTTCATCGAAAACAACTGAAATTCATTCAAATGACGTCATAGAAAAAATAACACGCCTGGATCTCTCTATAAAAACAGCATTTCATTCATAACATTTTCCCATTCATTTCATTTATCACAATGCTATGATAACTTATTTTATTTAAAAATTAAGACCATGGAGGTACAAGTAATTAAACTCTATGCTTAAAACTTCACCGAAAAAATCGTCCGTCTCTTTGCAAAATCAATTGATATTTCATTCATATCAGCTATATGCAGACTCCATGGGCTAAATAATTTTGTATTAAAGAAATACAGCAATTCTAATACAACTCATTCTACATATTTTGCTGTTTACATTTCACATAAGTGAAAAATAGGCTTCGTTGTAGAAATAATCAAATTTGTATGATCATTTAAACTCAAATATATTGTAATTGCGTTGTTTCAGTATGTTGATGCACAGAATTTAAACAAAAATAAAGTGGTTTTAGGACGGATACAACACTCAATATGAATTAAAAAGAACTTAAAAAATCACGATTTTGAGACAAGATGGATGCCATATATCATTTTGAAGTGGGTCATGTGATCTTTTCATATCATGGTCACGTGATAGCGTCATATAAGAGGTGTAATTAATATTTTAATTTTTATTTAAAAAACTACTGAATATATTTCGTTGAATTTTTTTTATATATTTTATGGAACAATTTAAATATTACCTAAAATTTTCGAAGCAATTTGTGAACTTTAAATCCGCTTAAAAATGTTTGAAAAATTAGGTCCCATATGGCTCAATGTATTTCATTTTTTCAACCCGGGTTCAATCCAAAACTAATTGGGGGATATTATTCATTTATATTCCCAGGTCCTACAGACCGTCTGAACAACATACTAAAATTTCATTTTGATTAAGTCATTTTTATGGCAAAGTCATAAACACTTTTCAACTTTGTTGTAAAGTGTTAAAAAAACTAAAATTAGATTATGATTAGAAATCGAAGTGTTCGAATTTACAGATTTTCAGAGCATTATTTTTCTATAAAGATACACAATAACTCCCAGAACAATGACTGTAATATAGCGATTTCTAGAAAACAATAGTTTAAATTGCACTATATATGTAAAGGGTATTAAAATAGAATATATTAACCAAATGATTTCAATTTCTCGAAGTGATCAACCTGTTTCCAATTAAATAAAATAGTTTTTGAAGAATTTTTATAGAATATTTTAAAATAATAACTTGAGAAAAAACCTAATAAATATATATATTTTACTTCTGATGTTAATTATGATAGAAATAAACCTAAATAATATGGAATATGAATGTATCAGAAAATCGACTGGAGACTCACACTTTATATATTCTTTCATTTCAGTTCCTTCATTTTGTCAGACCATTTCGAAAAGAAAGGGCATCTATTTGTTAAAGATATTAATTAGAGTTTGGTACAAATAAGATCAATAAGCAACTCTAAATATCTTAATTTTAAAAAGTACTATTATTTGCTGTTGATAGCAAATAATAGTACTTTTATGTACTTTTTGTTTAGATTTTAAAAACTGACGGAGGTGCCTAATGTTTATGTGAAAATAATATGTATATTCTTTGCTCCGTAATTTAAAAATTGATCTTAAGTATTTTCATTCGAATGAAGGTCTTTTCTTTAGAGATTGATCATTTTGTATACAATCATCCTGATTTTATAATTCAATATAAATAGTTTAAAGAAATTGATTTCAACGTAGGACACAAATAAATTATCAATAAATATAATAATTATTAATAAATATATGTTTTAATATGTAAGCAATTGCTGAAGCAACAAATACCACACTAAACTATAAGTGTAGTATATTACTAAGTGTGAGAAAGAACAAATAAATTGTGAAAGTTCTTCAACTAAATTTGTTTGTACCGTTGCTAATCAACGCAAGCCCAAATTTCCTCAAATGCAATTCGATAATCGATATTATTTAAGACGATGCCATTATGTTTCGTGCAGCATTTAAGAAAATATCGTCTGCTTAAAGATAATACATATTACGTTATTTTATATTTTTGGCAATCTCTGGGTCAAATAACTTGAAGCTAGGTTTGTAAATTGTTAAATTTAAAGAAAAATGAGGAAGATCCAACATATCGTAAAATTTCATGATAAACAGGTATTCCATTTAATATTTTAAGGAGGTTAAATCCAAACAAAACTTATAATTCCAGGTATGTGCTTAAATCTGAAAGTATAAAAAGTAAAACCAAAATAAAACCGAACATTCGCAATGAAATTATAAAATAATTCAAAATATAAATGAAAAAATTCCAATATAATGTTAAACGCAAAATATTTTTGAAACCGCAATTCTATATTATTGATATCAGAATATATAAAATATTTCATTTTAATAATCATTTACAAATTTATATTCTTGATAACATTGTTATGACCAGAGTGCTTTACAATCTCCATAAAATCGGTTAATATGGCAATAAATGTTGTTCAACTTCTATAGCGTTTATTTCTGAAACCGAAACGTTCAAGGTATTTAGTTCATAATTCATGACAAAAATGTGTTATTTCCTAACTTGAAAAGAAGAAAAAATGTATTGATAACATAAATCAATACATTTAACAATACATTAGTAAATATCTCGATCATCACGAATTTTCTCTGGTGTGTAGTAAATATTGCTTTTCCACTTCTGTTTATTCATCCAATTGGCTGACATAAATTAATATAAGAGCAAAATAAAGAAAAAAGAAAAAATCTCATGTGGGAAGCACATGACTTTATACAATGCACATGACTTTATACAATGCACATGACTTTATACAATGGCAGCACATGACTTTATACTGAATACCCAAATTTTAATTTCTTTTTCTTAGTTTTGGAAAAAGTAATGAACAAAAAGAATCTGAAAAAAATGTTATAGTTACTTTATCCCAATCCAAATACAAGAAAAAAAATCTGATGTGGGCAGCACATGACTTTCCCTGCAGACTCAAATTCATATTTATTTTTCTTTAATAATTCATTAAATTGAGTTTAATTGCACAAAACAACACTAAATTTGCATTTTTAGTTCAATTTCTGTTTTTATTTGGTAATTAGACATTTATCTAAAAGTGGCATAACTAAATGCGAAAAATCTCAAATATCTCGAGAATGGTTAGTCCTACAGTACTAGCGTTGTTCTTATTATTTTCCTCAACAAAAATTACGTATAAAACAAGCATTTAATTGATATATTTGAACATACGTAACTTTTTTCAGATTTTGCGGTTTTTGAGGGCCATTTCGTAAAAAAAGGCAGGTTGTTCTTTTCCGAATAATACCAAAATCTAATCAGCACCAGACTATCCCACAAGTAACTTATCTATCAAATTTTGTGAAATTTAGTCAATTAATATTTTAGTTAGAGTGGATACATGACATTTTTGCGGGCCATTTCGTAAAAAAAGGCAGGTTGATCTTTTCCGATTAATACCAAAATCTAATCAGCACTAGAGTATCGTACAAGTAACTTATCTATCAAATTTTGTGAAATTTGGTCAATTAGTATTTTAGCTAGAATGGATACATGAAATTTTTACGGGCCATTTCGCAAAAAAAGGCGGGTTTTGTCTTTACGAATCGTACAAAAAACTAATCAGCACCAGGGTCATGCCCAAGTGACTTACCTACCAAATTTTATGAAATTCGGTACATTAGTTTTTAATTCAGAGTGGATACATACATTGCACAGACAGACAGACAGACAGACAGACAGACACACACACAGACGTCACGTTAAAAATGGTATTTTCGTATTCTAGAGGTCTCGAAACGTGTAGATCCGTCGAAAACTCGAGTTGTGATTTTCGGCATGATTCCAATACTTTCCCTATATATTACCATGTATTGCAGGGAAAGTAAAAATTTAATGTGGTCAACACATGACTTTCCTTATTTAATGCAATGAATTTACTACTTTTACAGTTTAATAAAAGGTTATTCTTATAGTAGATACTTATATTCTTTCCAAGACATTGAATTTTCTTCAGTTAGTCGTCATTTTCATTGATTTAGCGTCATTTTTATCCATTTGACGAGATTTTCGTCAATTTGACAACATTTAAAAATGTCGCCAAGTTGGTTAAATTCGTTGCCAAAATCTCGCCAAGCGTTATGGACAGCAGATAAATGACTATTGGCGTTCAAATACAAAAGTATAACTCAAAGTATCTTTTCTCGTGAATGGAACGAGCTAGATCCACGACAATGATGTCACCAAATTTATCGCATGATATTACATATGAAAAGTGAACATGTTTCTTAACAGTTAATATATATATTTTTTTTTTCATTTATGGGATTTTGTGATAAATTTATTTGAAAAACGTGCAATATCTCGAGAACGGTTCATGCTAGCGTTCTAAAGTTTATGTCAATCGTTTTCTAAGGAAAAATTACATAAGAAATGTCTATATGAAAGTGAACATGTTTCTTAACAGTTAATATTTTTTTTTCATTTATGGGATTTTGTGATAAATTTATTTGAAAACCGTGCAATATTTCGAGAACGGTTCATGCTAGCGTTCTAAAGTTCATGTCAATCGTTTTCTAAGGAAAAATTACATAAGAAATGTCTATTTGCGTAACTTTATTAAAGGTTTCGATTTTTGATGATTTTTTCAAAATTTCACTCGAAAATTTAGGTGGGTTCTGAACATTCGATTGTGTTTCACAGCAATAGGCTTCCAATATTCACGGATTGTGATTTTTGTACCAAATTTCAATCGAATCGCTCCACTTGTTCATGAGATATCGTCTCCACACACACACACTCACACACACACAGACATCATCACAGAAATGTTCGATTCGTGATCAGGGATGCTTGAAACGTGCTCTCCCTTCGAAAACTCGAATTCGAATTTTCGACCCCGTCACAATACTTTCCTTATACATTATGTAAATAAGGAAAGTAATACCGTTGCATTTTTATTTTTACTTTCTCATACTATGTAATATAGTATAGAGAAAGTATTGTTTTCAAGAATATTTTTGAATTCGAGATTTTGTTGCCAGTATATGTTTTAGGACCTCCTGAACGCGTTTTGACAATTTTTGGAGTGATGTCCGTCCGTCTGTCTGTGGTTGATTTCTCGTGTGCACGATAGCTGCCACAAATATTATTTTCACAAAACTTTATATTCAACTTTGTTATCGAAAAATCTAAAAACAGGTATAATTTTTCTAAATTCGAGAAAAACTTTGAAATTTATTCGAAATTTTATATTTTATTAACATGGCAGCATAGGACAAAATCTGACATCATCATGCATAAAAGGGTTATTTATGGTTCAATGATTACGAGACTTCATAGGCTCAAACATTATTGTAAAAACAGCCGCGTAAAATTTTTGTGCTTGTGGCTTCAATAGCTCCCTAAGGGAGGCATCTTAATATTGTCACGTATGGTATCACTCGAAGATTTTGTCAAGCTCTTTAAAGTGAAGGATAGCACGCTATACATATAATCATTTGGACGGATACCGATTTTTCAACATTTTATAATTTGGAAAAAAAACAATTTTCAACAATTTCGAGAAAAAACTCATAAACTAATAACTGTTTTTACTTTCCTTATATACATAATGTATAAGGAAAGTATTGTGACGGGGTCGAAAATTCGAATTCGAGTTTTCGACGGGAGAGCACGTTTCAAGCATCCCTGATCACGAATCAAACATTTTTGAAGTGATGTCTGTGTGTGTGTGTGTGTGAAAGTATGTGTGTGTCAGTGGGTCTGTGGAGACGATAACTGACGTACGAATGGACCGATTTAAACCAAATTTGGTACAAAAATCACAATCCATAAACACTGGAACCCTATTGTTTTTATACGCAATCGAATGTTCAGAACCCCCCTAAATTTTAGAATGAAATTTTGAAAAAATCGTCAAAAAATCAAAACCACTAATAAAGTTACGCAAATAGACATTTCTTATGTAATTTTTCATTAGAAAACGATTGACATAAATTTTAGAACGCTAACACGAGCCGTTTTTGAGACATTGTACATTTTTCAAAAAAATATATCAAAAAGTCATACAAAATAAAAATAAAAAGTTCCTATTGATAAACATGTTCACTTTTCATATGTAATACCATGCGATAAATTGGTTGACATCATTCTCGTGGATCTAGCTCGTTCCATTCATGAAAAAAGATACTCTGAGTAACACTTTTGTATTTGGATGCCAATAGTCATTTATCGGCTGTAAGAATAACTTATTTCTTAGTGCATAACGCGTGGCGAGATTTTGGCGACGAATTTGGCGGAATGTCGCCAACTTGGCGACTTTTTGAAATGTTGCCAAATTAACGAAAATCTCGCCAAATGGATAAAAATGACGCTAAATCAATGAAAATGACGACTCATTTTCGAACATTCAATGTCTTGGAAAGAATATTCGTATCTACTATAAGAAAAACCTATTTTTTTACTGTAAAAGTAGTAAATTCATTACATTATATAAGGAAAGTCATGTGTTGCTCACATCAGATTTTTTTTTAAATTTATTTTAATAGTATATCCAGATGACTTCTCTAATAGTTGGTCATTTTAAAAAAATTATGGCTTTGTACAACAATCACGTGGGTTCATTTAAATGTTTCAAATCGCTAAGCAGACGATATATTTTAATAAGTACATTGAGCATATAATTATATCAATTACTGATATGTATTGGAGGAAATTTGTGTTTACGTTGCTTAGCAACAGTAAAAACAAATTTAACTGTAATTTTCACATAATTTTTTTTTTAATTGTTTCAATCAACACAAGTTTCAGATTGTGAGTAATGCATGCATGCATCAATCATGACAAGTCTTCTTTCGTGTGTAATAAATATATAGTTGACTTATTCTTCTAATGTTATTTGACTGGTATAATGTAAAAAAATCTGATGTGGGCAGCACATGACTTTCCTTATATGATGCAATGAATTTACTACTTTTACAGTAAAAAAAATATATTATTTTATAGTAGTTATTTATATTCTTTCCAAGATGTTGAATTTTCATCAATGAGTCGTCATTTTCCATGTTGTCATAATCAATGAGTCGTCATTGATTTAGCGTCATTTTTGTCCATTTGGTGAGGTTTTCGTTAATTTAGCAACATTTAAAAAAGTCGCCAAGTTGGCGACATTCCACCAAATTCGTCGCCAAAATCTCGCAAAAGCGTTGTGGACGAAGAAATAAGTTATTCCTACAGCAGATAAATGACTATTGGCGTTCAAATACAAAAGTATTACTCAAAGTATCTGTTTTTATGAATGAAACGAGCTAGATCCACGAGAATGACGTCACCAAATTTATCGCACGGTATTACATATGAAAAGTGAACATGTTTCTCAATAGGAAATATTTTTTCTTTATTTTGTATGACTTTTTGATAATTTTTTTGAAAACTGTGCAATATCTCAAGAACGGTTCATGTTAGTTCTAAAATTTATGTCAATCATTTTCTAATGAAAAATTACATAAGAAATGTCTATTTGCGTAACTTTATTAGCGGTTTTGATTTTTTGACGATTTTTTCAAAATTTCACTCGAAAGTTTAAGGGGATTCTGAACATTCGATTACATATACAAACAATAGGCTTCCAGTGTTTACGGATTGTGATTTTTGTACCAAATTTTATTCGAATCGGTCCATTCGATCGTCAGTTATCGTTTCCACAGACTCACTCACACACACACACACACACACACACACACATACTTTTACACACACACACAGACATCACTTCAAAAATGTTTGATTCGTGATCAGGGATGCTTGAAACGTGCTCTCCCGTCGAAAACTCGAATTCAAATTTTCGACCCCGTCAGAATTTTTTCCTTATACATTATGTATATAAGGAAAGTAAAAATGTTGCATCTTCTTAAGTTGATATACCTTATTTTGTGAAAGTCCATTAACTGATAGGTATTCTTAAAACCATTCAGTGGCGTGACGTAGGTTCTTGGCCCATTCCAAAACATGGCGTAAAATAATATTCAGAAATAATTACATACCGTAATCAAGTGTATACTATTGGCTTCATTTAAATATACTCATTATAAATGTTTAATTTTCATTCTGAAATAGATATTTTATTTTCTGGCATATAAATATTGATGATATAAAAAAATAAATGTGAAGATATTATTTTTAACCCATTTTTGCTACTGTGGGTGAAAATTCACCCATGATGTAAATTGAGAAAATATGTTAATGTTTGTCTTGTAGATGTTTCCAGTTGAATTGAAACATATTGTAGAATATTTTTCTAAAATAACATTAAATTAAAAAAAAATGCATTTTTTCTTATTTATATGAAAGGTAATAGTTATTAAATCCCATTAACATTATTTAGAACTATTAAAAGTGAGGGTGAATGTTCACCCAGAGTAGCAATAGCATTTGAAAAATATGAATATCAAGATAGGATTAATATGTTGAATACGCGTTTTATTTTCAGCGAGGCTTAGAGTATGCACTTCTTTTCCAGAATCTAAATCTTATCTATAATATACACGAAATTAGAAAATTCTCAAATTTAGCTCACTTCGGCTTATACATCCCCTGACACTGCTTGCAAAAACATCCTGGATCATTCTTTTGTCAACAGACGATAATAAATGCTTCTAGTCGTATTTTGTCCATTTTTAAAAATCGCTATATAAATATCTCTATTGATATTTTTCTCCACTGTAACTTGTACATTTCCGCACATTTTGCTTTCTTTTTAAAAATAAAATATTTTGTCCATCTTTAAAAATCTTTATATTAAATATAGATATATATATATATAATACTAGTCTAATACTGTTTACTATTTTCGAATGACTATTTTCCACTTGTCCTGAGTCCTATACTGATTACTAACTTTGAAAATCTCCATACATAATATGTATCATTCAAATGTATTCATTCCGGTGCCCTCTCGCATTGACGAAGTGAGGTGAAATGCTCAGTCGCTTGTTCAACTTACTCGTGGTAACAATGCTTGTGAGTTCATATTTCAGTTCGAGGAGGTATTATTTTTCTGATCTGTAATTCAATTGATTTATTTTTCTCCTTCCACTAGCCAGTAGACAGTTCCAATGGTGTCTATAGCTAAATACTATCGCCATTGTCAGAAACTGGCTATTCTATCGGTTTTAATTCGAATTGTATGGTTGTCCTGATGAGAATGCAATTTCGAACTAACCGCCATTTTTTGTGTAGTTTCAATTGATTGTTCTCTATGTCTTAATCTTTTATCTTGAGATAATTATTATTGCCTTTTCTCATTTTTGCCGTGTTTTCTTCTTAATATATTTATATACTTTTAATTGTAAATTTTGTATCCTAATATTCTTCTTATCCCCCTTTCCATTGTAGTGATATGTTACCTTCTATCTTTATCCTTAGTCTTGGTCTATAGTTACTCATTTGTAACAGATATGCTAGAGATGAGTTTTTTTGTTCATACAGTAGTTTATGCATAATTTTCGATTAAAATCTTTCAATTTTTACTTTCCTTATATACATAATGTATAAGGAAAGTATTGTGACGGGGTCGAAAATTCGAATTCGAGTTTTCGACGGGAGAGCACGTTTCAAGCATCCCTGATCACGAATCAACCATTTTTGAAGTGATGTCTGTGTGTGTGTGTGTGTGTGTGTGTGTGTGTGTGAAAGTATGTGTGTATGTGTGTGTGTCAGTGAGTCTGTGGAGACGATAACTGACGAACGAATGGACCGATTCGAACCAAATTTGGTACAAAAATCACAATCCGTAAACACTGGAAGCCTATTGTTTTTATACGCAATCGAATGTTCAGAACCCCCCTAAATTTTCGAATGAAATTTTGAAAAAATCGTCAAAAAATTAAAACCACTAATAAAGTTACGCAAATAGACATTTCTTATGTAATTTTTCATTAGAAAACGATTGACATAAATTTTAGAACGCTAACGTGAACCGTTCTCGAGATATTGTACATTTTTTAAAAAATTATCAAAAAGTCATATAAAATAAAAAGAAAAATATTTCCTATTGAGAAACATGTTTACTTTTCATATGTAATACCATGCGATAAATTGAGTGACATCCTTCTCGTGGATCTAGCTCGTTCCATTCTTGAAAAAAGATACATTGAATAATACTTTTGTATTTGAACGCCAATAGTCATTTATCTGCTTTAAGAAAAACTTATTTCTTAGTGCATAACGCTTGGCGAGATTTTGGCGACGAATTTGGCGGAATGTCGCCAACTTGGGGATTTTTTTGAAATGTTACCAAATTAACGAAAATCTCGCCAAATGGATAAATATGACGCTAAATCAATGAAAATGACGACTAATTGTGGAAAATTCAATATCTTGGAAAGAATATTAGTATCTACGACAAGAAAATCCTATTTTTTTACTGTAAAAGTAGTAAATTCATTACATTATATAAGGAAAGTCATGTGTTGCCCACATCAGATTTTTATTTATATATATATATATATATATATATATATATATATATATATATATATATATATATATATATATTGATTTTTTTTCAATTAAAAATCTATTTTAATTTTTGTGAATTTTCTAAAGTTTTCAGCAACTCATATTATTAGCTAAAAAAACCGCGAGGTTCTATACATACATACATACATGCATGCATACATGCATGCATTTATAGAAATATAGATGGTCGAACAGAAATTAATAGAACAGATTGTTAATATTTCAAATTTCTTTTTAAGGAAATGATGAATCATTTGTCACAAACGGAGGTTTTTGTTTCCGATAGAGTGTTATAAATTCATTAAGAATATTAGATAAAACTTTTGAAGCTACAATCAAACTATCTAGAACTGGGGACTGAAGCCAGACCGATTAGACCCAGGCTTATTACCTACCACCCTACTCTGACCCTGTAAAGAATTTTACTCATTGAAAAAAGTACTTACAGCAAAGAGGGGGCACATCTTTCAGTCGCTTTCCGTAAACAGCTCTGAAGAATGTGTAGTAAATGAGTAGAGGCCTCGATTGAAGACCGGGAAGAAAAGGTATGCAACGACTTGCCCTGTAATAAGTAACAGCGCCCAGAGCCACTATCAGGACTGCGATGATGAAAGTTGAATAAAAACTGCCATCCACAAATTGTTCTATCTGAGGAATTAATATATGGATAAAAGTTTACTTTATATTACGTGTGTATATTTTACTCACATGTTTAAGCAATGTTTACATTCTAATGCTATTGTATAGAAAAAAGTATTACTTCCCCCAAATGGAATTTTTTGTAATTTTCATGATAAGAATTCGAATTTTTCGAATTCCAAAATTTTTATAGAATTATTTCCTATAGAAAATAAAGAATGATTTCGGGAACAATTAAGATAGTATATAGTATATGGTTATATTAATAATCAGATCTAAACTATAGATGTAATGGGTACCAAAATAGTTTATATTAACATCAGATAAGCCAAATGCTTTCATCGGAGTTAAAAAGATGTTGTCAAATTTGAAAAAAAAATTACGAAATATTTTTAAATTTTTAATAAATAACTGAAGTACAAAATCTGAAAAAGATATATCCTTTCTCTTCAGTCTGATTGTGATAGAATTAGGCATAAGCACAACAGAATATGAATATATAAAAAAGTGGAGTGGAGACTTACACTCCAAATATTTTGACTTGACAGTTGCTTGATGAAAACAGCATCGTCTGACCAGTTGAAGATTTATCGCTCAAATTTCCGCTGAGATATGAGCTTTTAATTGTAGCACCTGGGCAACTTAACTTTAAATGTAAAAAGTAAAATGTTCGTTAATATACAGCACAGAACAAATAGTAATGGTATTAACCGTTTTTAAAGGAGAAAAATAAAATTCTCCGACAGAATAAATGAGACAGAGCATCAGTATCAACAATGGCAAAAAACACTTTCTGTGAATGATGAAGCATTTTTGCCCTTGTTGGTATTGGTGTTTTGTCTCATTTATTTTGACAAAGAAGTATCTTTTAAACCTTTGAAATCCTTTGATACCGTTACTGTTTTACTTTATGATGTGTATTTACGAAGATTTTATTTTTTAGATTCTTTTACAGCAATTTGAACCATTTATTTTAAATTCAGCTGAAACTTGCTGTACAAAAGCATTGGGTGACTGAAGTTGCAAAATTATAAAAAGTGGACTTTTCCAGTATCCCACATGACAGCGGTTTCAATTGAAGGAGAGTTAAAATTGAAGAATATTCTATCCTGTATTAAAAAGAAAAAATAATTGAAGAGTGAGAAGAACTTAGAAATCAAAACTTGCATTTTAATCCGACCACTGAAGGAGAATGTTGTGTCCACTTCAAATATAAAAATAAAGATAATAGGATTGTCTCAGTAGCTAAGTGAATAAAGATCCACGTGGTCTGCTGGAGAACAGTGATTTGACTCTCCACTGAGACAAAAATTGTTTTAATTCTGAAATAACTTTTTACTATAATTTAATTATTTACCAACATTATTGTTTTAAGGCATCGTCCTTATATATCTTTGTGAAGAAATGCTCTAGAACTTTAAATGTACAAAGGTTTTTCTCGATATTTATGAGAAGGTATTGACTACAAAACTTTTAACGTTTTTTAAACTTGAAAAGTTCCAGCTTCAACACGTATGCTTTATTTTTTAATGTCAGTTTATTTCTATACGCACTGAAGACCTTATAAACAAAACTTAGTTTAAGTAGTTAATATTAATACTAAAAACAAATTTAAAATTCTAATAATTCAATAGTCATTGAGAGCATGTGATGAAAATATTCTTGAAATATTTTGAAAAGTATCACTTAAGTAAATGTAAAAATAATTTTTTGTTCGTTTTTTCAAATGTTCAATATCTTTGATATTTTTTGATCCAAGTTCTATTCTGAATTTAAAACTTATAAACTTTTATTGTTTCTATAATTAATTTAACAACATTTTTTAAAAGATGCAACCCTTTTTTTCTCAGAGCTGAAAAATATTAAATTTTTTAACTTTTTTTAGATGAAGCAAAGGAATGATAGATTATTCCAATAATCAATATAGTAATAAGATATATCCAATAAATTAAAAATTCATCTGCAAAACTAATTTGATAATTGTATTATATAACATGTGAAATTTTATGTTAATTCGAAATACACAATTTCATTTTTTAAAGTTTATTAAAATTTAATAACTGAAAATTTTATTGCCTTTATAAATAAAATAATTGAAGACAAGAGAAAACTACCCAAGTTTTTCAAAATAGCAATACAGGAGAAATCCCTAATTAATTCAAAACAAAAATTTGAAAATATTTTGTAATTCATATTTTTATACAATCATATAAATGCATATCTTTATTTTTAATTTTAAATTTAATTATTGATACTGTTATTACCCTCATAAGGAAAATGTAATTGAATATAAGAAAACTGCATAAGTCTGCCAAAAATATCGCTAAAACTTCTTCATGAAATTCAAAAAACTGATTTCGTAAATTATTTGTAATTAATATTTTCATACAATCATATAATTTCATATATTTAAATTGAATTTTACATTTTAGTTAATTGTCAATGTAATAAAACAATTCAATATAATGAAACGCTCTAAGTCTGCCAAAAATATCTCTAAAAGTTTTCCACAAGAAATCCTATAATAATGATTCTTAAAAAAAATTAAAAAATTTGGAATTTATGCTTTTAAAAAATATATTTTATTAACAATTCAGTTCAAATTTGATTTCTTAAAATTTTATGGAAATGGAATTATTAAAACAGAAAAGTTAAAAAATAAATGATATTCGCTCACAGTTAAGCAAAAGTATTCTCTACAGCAACCAAGTGTGTAAACAAAACCATGCTGCTCTTACATCGTGCTGTCACTGTAACAAATACAGGTGAGCAAACGTATACGCACAGAACTTCTCCCTCCCAACGAGCACCATCACTTTAAACATTTACCGTTAAAAAGGTGAAACTTTTTTGAAAATGGAGATACTGATTGAATGCGAATATTAAAAAGAATTCATGTTTTTTATGTGTAATTTGAGAGCAGACGATAGGAATACTTACCATGGCGTCACTTTTAAAGCTCTTACCACGATGAATAAGAGAGAACAGAAATCGATGACGCACGCGCAGCAGCTCTCAAACGCACAGGGCGCTAAAATAGCGCATCCATATGGACAGAGGTTTTATTTTGTCTCGTTTGCTAAACTGAAACGCAATTATCAAACGCAGACTTTTTAAGTGTAGGTGGTCGAATAAGCAAAGCATTTCGTAATGACGTAGCTTCCGTTTGAATGTGAGGATACGCGTAAAAAGTAAAATGGTATGACTACCGTTCAAGAAAATAAAAATCTGACGTTTCCGATACTGACTTCCTTACAATTTAGAATTTGTGGGAAAATAATTGCAAAAATTGGAGTATTCATATGATTCAATGTCTCAGAAAATCACTAGGCTACCAATTAAAATAAGCATGCCAAATATTAAGGAAGTGGATGAATTATTTTGAGAGATATCGCATTTTCTAGGGAGAAAGTAACAATTCTAATATCTCTCAAGAACGGTTCGTGATTAATCCTAAGCTAGAGTATCAGTTTATTTGTGATTAAAAGAATACAAAAAGCCTCTACACATTTTATAAGGGTATCAGTTTTGATCAAAATCATGTCAGATCTCTAGAACACCACACATTGACTTCTGATGAATGATGTCATTATGTTTTTAAAAAATTGAAATGTTTTAAAATGTCTTGCAAATTATTTCTCAGTTGGATTATTTTAAGTTTCTTTCAACGTTTGAGACTTTTACAAAAATGTCAAATATTTTCTCTTATTTGATCCCAAGCAAAATCAACATACCTCCGATGTACTGATGCTAATAATTATACTAAATTGCATTTGAATAGCTCAGTTTTTTCTAGAGCTTTGGTAAAAACAGACTCACATATAAATCTCATCAAACTTTTACAAACATTTCAAATATTTTTTCTTATTTGATCCCACGCAAAATCAACATACTTTTTATGTACTGACGCTAATAATTGTACAAAATTACATTTGAATAGCTGAGTTTTTTTACTTTCCTTATATACATAATGTATAAGGAAAGTATTGTGACGGGGTCGAAAATTCAAATTCGAGTTTTCGACGGGAGAGCACGTTTCAAGCATCCCTGATCACGAATCAAACATTTTTGAAGTGATGTCTGTGTGTGTGTGTGTGTGTGAAAGTATGTGTGTGTGTGTATGTGTGTGTGTGTGTCAGTGGGTCTGTGGAGACGATAACTGACGAACGAATGGACCGATTTGAACCAAATTTAGTACAAAAATCACAATCTGTAAACACTTATACGCAATCGAATGTTCAGAACCCCCCTAAATTTCCGAATGAAATTTTGAAAAAATCGTCAAAAATTCAAAACCACTAATAAAGTTACGCAAATAGACATTTCTTATGTAATTTTTCATTAGCAAACGATTGGCATAAATTTTAGAACGCTAACACGAACCGTTCTCGAGATATTGTACATTTTTCAAAAAAAAATATCAAAAAGTCATATAAAATAAAAAAAAATATTTCCTATTGATAAACATGTTCACTTTTCATATGTAATACCATGCGATAAACTGGGTGACATCATTCTCGTGGATCTAGTTCGTTCCATTCATGAAAAAAGATACTCTGAGTAATACTTTTGTAATTGAACACTAATAGTTATTTATCTGCTGTAAGAATAACTTATTTCTTAGTGCATAACGCTTGGCGAGATTTTGGCTACGAATTTGGCGGAATGTCGCCAACTTGGCGACTTTTTGAAATATTGCCAAATTAACGAAAATCTCGCCAAATGGATAAAAATGACGCTAAATCAATGAAAATGACGACTAATTGTCGAAAATTCAATGTTTTGGAAAGAATATTAGTATCTACTATAAGAAAAACCTATTTTTTTACTGTAAAAGTAGTAAATTCATTACATTATATAAGGAAAGTCATGTGTTGCCCACATCAGATTTTTTCTATAGCTTTAGTAACAACAGACTCACATAATAAATCTCATCAAACTTTTAAAAACATTTCAAATATTTTCCCTTATTTGATTCAGCGCAAAATCAACATACTTTCTATGTACTGATGCTAATAATTGTACTAAATTGCATTTAAATAGCTCAGTTTTTTTTATAGAGCATTAGTAACAACAGCATAATGAATCTCATCAAAATTCGATAATAAAACTTATTATGACCAAAAAAGCTTATTCATGTTCAAAGATATTTAAAATGGAGAGCCGGATTTTATTAACCCTACGCGATACCTTATCCTTATACATGCTCCAATTTTTAATTTCCTTACACTCTGTTATTATGATATAATGTCTATAAAATAATCCCTTTTGACCACAAGGAAAATGCAGAAATGAAAAGGACTAACCATTTCTCACCTCTTCTATTTCGCATACATTCGCGTCTTCGCTTCTTCCGTTTGAAATGCAAATTTTAATTGGTCATGTGAGAAAGCTTAATCAGTTTAGATTTGTATAACTGCTGCTTATTATACATGCTTTTTTGGTGTTATCCCATTCAGAGTTTTGTGAACATTTTTTTTTCATATATACATCATTTTCAAACACCAGTGCAGTAGCAGAATTTCAAATCCCGGGACCTCCACGAGATTATGACATGCCCCCCCCCCCCTTACCATTTATGACTTCCTAAATATTTATTTCATTATTTTCTCATAGGCAATTTTACAAGCACTATCTATCGCAATTGCGAGTTTCATGGTGTGGTACTGATTACATATTATTTAACTAAATTTTTGCAATTGGATATGAATGAGAGCGCTTGTATATTTTATGTCTCAATTTCTTAGATTGTTGAAAGAGCAAGGTGCTTACAGAATGCTGTTCATCAGATTTGTCCTCGGTGGAAACCTTGAATTTTCAGAGATGAATAATCATTTGAATAGAACATATACAGAAAAGACACAGACATAGTATGTAGATAACAATATTTATTACAGTCTAATTACATTTTCAAATAAGTAACTTCTTAATAACTGTTTTTTCATTTTAATTACAAAATCATATATCTTTTGAGACTAAATGCATGGTTTTATAGAAATAAGTTTCTTTTTATTTCAGATATTATGCATGCGTACACATTACAAAATAAGATAAAATTAAAAAAATACATTTTAGGTGTTTCAAAACAGATATTTAAACATAATTTAGTTTTCAAAAATTGGACACACTGAAAACGCGTTTTAAAGCAAAAACGTGTTTCAGTGAAACGTGTGAAAAGTATAAAGATTGAGAAGAAAAATGCTTTAAGATACAGTTATATAAAAGAAACATAGCTAGATGATATATTATATCCTCACGACAGAAGAAGAATCTTTATCGTTTTTATCCTCAAAAGTTTGATCCTTTAAACAGCAACTGTCTCTGTATTGTAGATGAAATCGAATCTAAAACAATTCTATTCCTCTGGACAGTGTCACAAAAAGAGAAAAGGTTAATATGTATATCCTGTAATTAAAATGGCATCCGCTTTAGGTTTATTTATTTGTATCCATATTCCAATTAAGTAAACATCATTTCAGTAACAATGAGTAGTTATTCAGTAGTTCCACAAAAGCTTACACCTACAAAAGCTTGAACCTGGAAAGCTTCATGAATGAGTACCATAAAATCCTTCCACATAATAATACTGTGGACAGAATGAGCAATACAGTAAAGATAATTAGAAATATAGTGGGCTAAATGGCTGGACAATTTTAGCCCAATTTGGCTGAAAATTAGCTCGATATAATGTAATAAATTCACTAAAGGTTTTAGCACTCTTACAAGTGAAACAGTACTGTATCTGTATGTGGAAGGCATATATAGAGGAATTGGGGAAGATCCCATCTGAAGTAAGATTTGACAAGATTAAGAATAATATGATCCAAAGCAGTATTTTATTGTGCATTACAGTTAGTGATGCCTCCTTCATTAAACTGCTACTTAATAAGATATCAATTCAAAGCATCATGAAGTGATTATGTTGTCCTTAGTTTTTTTAAAAATCGGACGTCAATAAACGGTCTGATAAAGTTAAAAATAGCGTTTTGGTGGAACTCGAGGAGCGAACCAAAAATATTTTATTAAGTTGTTGAATTTTTATATACAAAGAAAGCAGCACGCATTAAGTGCTCCCTGAATTACGACCACAATTATTCAAGGTAGGTTATCTAACAGAACTAGAGATATAGGAAAGTAACCAGAAATAATGCATCACACACTTACACAGGTTAGCTACAACGGTAGATTACCCGTGCGATAACCACTCCTCACAACAGTCCATTGACTTCAATATATCTCTGTATGCGAATTGTACGATATAATAGTGTATTAAAGTTGTGCTTGTCTGACGAATCATGATATACTTCATTTTTCTGATAGTCAAGTCCGTATTTGGCGTCAACAGCATTATGGGATGAATTCACCAAGCATAAAGGGACTCTTATAGTCGATTTTATGATATACAAGTTTAGTTGGCAAGAACTGTGATCTGTGTGTGAAACAACATATGGTCATTTTTTACTATTAGGGTTTGTTTACTGACCATGTATACCCTCACAGTATTATATTTCCACACAGAATCAGATCGGAAAACAATACCCGGGTTTGTCCGAAGTAAAATTAAATCGGCAAACGTAATAATGATCAAAAAATTCTCGAGTAGCCTTCAAACTGACCGGATCTCAACTTAATGGAACATTTGTGGGACTGGGACGTTATGCAAGAAAAGGTGAATTATTTCATTAGAACGAACCACGTACTATACCAGAACCGAAATTTTCATGTGCATAGAAATGCACGTGTAACTAACAGAAAGCCACGTTTTTGTTTACATTTACGCCATACATTAACAATGCTATTTTCTAGTCCATTTCCTGACGCCAATTGTACTTGCTCTTCGCTCCAGTATACACATATGTTACAAGCTGTTTTAGCTTGAGCATCACAAATTGAGAATCTAGTTTTCAATAAAACTATGTACATCTTAATCAAGAAAATTACAGCGGATAATTGAAATTTTGATTATCAGTTATAACTGAAAACAGTTATTTGTAATCCTTGTCCTTAATTAAGTATATTAAAATATGTGTAAATAAATTAGCTCACAGCTAAAACATTTTCGTGTCCTTTTGAAAGATTCTTGTTCCTTTCAGCTTCTATTATCGGCGTGGTATGAAACGAATTCGCAGAGGGTCTACATTGCGGACAATTATATCTGGCATCACATTTACTTTGTCTCTGTGGTCTAAAGATTCAACTCGAAAATTTCTGAAGATGTTGGCAAGGATTGCTTTCATTTCCATCAGGGCAAACTTTTGACCTAGAAAAAAAAAATTATTAAGCTTTAACGATACTTTTAGACTTTTTATCAGCAACTTCGAAAAAATTTCGAAAGTTTTAAAATTAATTTGCACAAAATATAACTGAATTAAAACCTAAATCAAGCAAAAGAAATGAAAGGATTAATGAAAATGTACTATGGGGGGGTTACTAATTTCGACGAACTAATTTTATCACGTAGAACTTTTGGAATTTTTTTTCCACAGCTCGAAATTTTAGACCAAATTTTTGTTCTTTGTTTTAACTTTGAATCATTTCCTTCTCTCTCAGTTATCACTTTCTCTACATACATAGTATAATATACAGGGAAAGTATTGGGACGGAGTCAAAAATTCAAATTCGAGTTTCCAGCGGATTTATACGTTTTGAACAGCCCTGATCCGAAATCGAACGCTTTTGAAGTAATATCTGTATGTATGTTTGTCTTTATATGCGTGTGTCTGTGAAGTCTATAGACACAAAATTTAGAGAACGAAGAAACGATTTAAAAGAAATTTGCTGCGGTTATCACAGTCTGTGAATACTGGGACCCTATAAACGCGGTCGAACATTCAAAAGTCCTCCAAATTATTGAAACAAAATTTGAGGGAAAAAATCAAAACAGTTATTCTTATTAAATTACGTTATACATAATTTATCGTAAGGAAACGAATAACGCTCATTTTAGAACACTGGCATAAACTGTTCTCGAGATATTGCACTGTTTTCGAATAAATTTATTTTAAAGTTACATAAAATTAGAGAAATATTAAATATCGTTAAATAAGTTAGATTTCCTTATGTAATATTATGCGGCAAGTTTAATAAAATTATTCTCATGGATTTAGTACATTCCATTTTCTTGAAAAGACACGGTTTTGTATTTGAAGGCCAACTTATTCGCTAAATTTAACATATTTCACATGATATTAACTAAATACCAATAATGTATTGATTTGGATTTTGCACGTGAGTATAAACAAATGATATTATTTTGTCTACAAAGACGCATAGAAAATTGATTCCAAATTTGAATTTTACAGTATATGTTTTTTAACATGGATATAAATACCTATGCTATTAAAATGTGCACACGTAGGCATGTTTATATGTTTATACGTATGTATGTATGTATGTAACTACTATTCCAAAGACCCGAATGGGCCTAGAAGTTCGCTTTTTTTTTTATATATATATATATATATAAACGTAGCTCTCAAATCAAAGATGGTCTCAAAACTTTCGAAGAGTTACAAAATTTGATAGATTTTAAAATATTTGTAATAAAACTTCCTAAATGAGAGAAAAAAAAAGATTCCAGGATAATCGTATCTCCTAGAAAAAAAGGGTTAGAACCTCGGTTTCTGGTTTGAACGGGAGACAGATAAATTTTGAATACCCTCTATTATAAATATTTTAAAATGTATCAAATTTTTCAACTTAGCTGAAATTTGGTAAAGTCAATAGCTCTTTTTTTTTTTTTTTTTTAAATCGCGAAAAACACCGTAAAACGCATTCAGAACTAAGCGGAAAGATCACAGACGGCTGACGCCTGGGTAGTAGGAGTTAAAATCAAGAAATTTAAAACTGCGTGTATTACAAATAGAGATTTACATTTTAAAATATATTATTGTAACAGTATTTATTACAAGCATGCTCTGAAAAATATCTTCGTGTTTCGATGAAAATTTCAACTTGTACGACAATACGACGTATTACTAAATATTAAAATTTTACAATAAAATAAGTTTAATGAAAGTTTTCGTGGTGCGCTCTTCAAATTTTGCCATCTCAAAGTATCAAGCCTTAGCTCTAGAAAACGTCTACTTTTTTGGCGTAACTTTATTTGTTGATATTTTATAATTAAATTAAAGATTCAATAACTATCATTTCAAAGCGACTTAATGCTCAAAATTAAAACTTCGTCGACAAAACACTGTTCCAGGTACGCTTTTCAAATTTTGTCATCGTGAATTCTCATGTCTTAGTTTTACAAAGCTTCAGTTCTTTTGGTTGTCACTTTATTTGTTAATTATTTACAATTAAATTCATGATTCAATAGCTTTAATTCTTCTTCGGCGTCTCTTCCTACTCGAACTTAGATATTTCCCATTTTCCACTAAAGTAGTAGGATGTAAATACGTTCAGCAGATCGGAGTTTCAAGTAGCTGTTGCCTACTCAACTATCAATTTAAATTAAAAAATCTAAATTTCTTAATTTAAAAGATAAAGATTTGGTTTCTAAATACATATAATATTGTACAAAAGTTTGCAGTCAAGCTTTATATTTAAATAAGAATCTATTCATATGTGGGGGGAGGGCTTTCATATGTGGGGCCAGTGGGGGGAGGGCTTTTAAAATCATCGCTTTTAAAAAGTTATTTGTTATGCGATGCTTGCTCCCGAAGCTAATATAGAATCATCATTACACAAGAGTTTTATGACATAAGATTTGTAGCCTCCCCCCCCCCCGAAAAAACAGGTCTCCGTCTGCGCTCCAGAAACAGAGACAAATCATCAAATTGGTTCCCCTCAAAACTCCCTCTAATTTGATGTCTCTCATTTCTTATTTTGTCTACAAATTGCAACTGATCCATAGTTTTCCATTATTTCCGTACGATGCATCCACCGATGTTAAGTCCCTCAATCAGTGCGCTGAATAGACATTTGCAAAACCGATTTTTTCTTCGGCCTTACTTATGTTGCCGTTTCTCGAGCTCGCACATTTAAGGATCGAGACATTCCCAGAATCACTACTGCCTAGTATCAACAACCACAAACTCTTTCCGATTAAAAGATCACAATTTGAGCGATTGCAAACATTGCACGATAAATAATAGAAATTTTTATCGCACCTTCGCACCTGAATGGTTAGAATTTGTTATCTATGCAGGTTTCAGTAATCTGTGGGTTTCAGTTTCAGTCTATGTTCACGGTAATTTCCTTTTCGTTTATTAATCTCCGAAAACACTTTCCTTTACTACTAAATTTAACTTTTGGCACAAAGCTCCTTCGAGTTACAAAATCCAGAAAAATCAGGTGTAATTCGAAAAAAAGTTTTAATTTTTTAATAGCTCGTTCAGCACATTTCTCAATAGCTCACTCAGTGAAATCAGACCCAGTATAAATCTTCATCATTGAAATACTTATGTTTACTTACCAATACAGTTTCT
This sequence comes from Amaurobius ferox, assembly GCA_951213105.1. Lineage (NCBI taxonomy): Eukaryota > Metazoa > Arthropoda > Arachnida > Araneae > Amaurobiidae > Amaurobius > Amaurobius ferox. The sequence continues at coordinate 39,097,926 of OX578149.1, read as the reverse complement.
TGGTCCTGCTGAAAAGGGAACATAGGAGTACGGGTGCCTTCCACTGCAGTTTTCCGGGAAAAATCTTTCAGGATCGAACTTCTCTGGATTTGGAAAAGAAACGGGATCCTTGTGAAGCGCCAAAGTATATACAATGCACACACTACCAGAACGTATCGTGTAGTCCACTAAAAGAAAGCAGAATAATTATTTTTCTTTTACCATATTTGTGTAGGGCAAAGCTAATTTAATAAGAGCTAGAAAATAGTGACAGTTAATGATTTTTTAAGATAATAGGGGTCATTACCCTTAGTTACCTATGCTAACCAACCTCTATTTTTATTGTATACACATCAAGATTTCTAAACAATTAAATGTCTTTGTCCATGAAGTATAGTAGGATATGGTAGGATGCCTGGGTGATAATGCTTATAATTCAAATTGAAAAGAGCTATGTAACGGGAATCTCATTTAGACTACTTCTTTCTTCATTATGATTTACTTTATGATGGCGTGTCGTAATATATTAAGCTCATAGTCCACTCAAAAAACTTAATTGTGACCGAAGTACCATAAAAAATAATGTCATATAAGGGTTATAAAATAAGATATGGAGAAGGGATTCCCCAAAACTGCTAATTTTCAATGTGCCTAAACAAACTTTTAAATGAGCACTTAAGGCACGTACTCGTATACTAAACAAACAATATGAGAGAAGACCAATAGATGAACAATTTATTTTGTGCAATCAATTATAAAATATATTTCGTACATCTTTCGATTTTTTGGTTGAATCTTTTATGTACAACACTTGCCCAGTACGTCTAAAAAGTTTTCAAGTGTACCCTTTATCTTCAGTTGTCCATACGAGACATATAGTCCAGTCAGTAGATACATTGTACCTTGCAAAAGGTGGAGTAGAAGATTTTTTTTTTTGCATTTGTATATTCTGATGCCAACATGAAAAAACCAAGTTATCCAACATGGCCGACCCCGGGAGAACTTTTGGCGGCTGAAAAACCACGAAATTTTATGACTTTTTTTGGTTTTTTCAAAATATCTCAGAAACGATCAACTTTTGCGATTTTTTCTCAATATAAAATTTAAAGATAATTAAATTTCCTACAATTTTTACTATTACAACTATTTTATAGCATAAATAGTAAGCGCACTACAGCTTCTTAAAATCTGACATTTTTTCCCATCTGACCCCGCAGTCACAATTCTCCCCCTCACATTTCGCAGACGACTCGATCAGATCCCAATAACAGCACATGTTCATATTGTACAACTGCAACATATATTATACTTCACACTACATTTTATTCTGATGTTCTATCTACACACAAGCGATATTTGAATGTGAATGAATAAATATGGGGGTGATAATAAGCGAAATAATAATAAAGCATTAATAAGCAAAAATTCATGATGTGTGTGTTGTAATTCAACTAATTTTCTAGGTATAATACATTAACATAATGAATAATAATACCAATGCACCAAATTAAATTTAAATAATCTCCACAAATGGCCAAACTTGTTTAAAGTACAAAAACAAATAATTATCTTCAAAAACACAAATTGCAGAAATTTAACATTTATATACAAATTACAAGAAGATTCATACAGGTTTGAAACAATTAAAGAAAGAAAATTAATAAGTAAAACTGAAAACATACATATTTATCTTCTTCGAAGACGTTTTGAAGATGTGTGTTTTTCTTCGGGTTCAGCAACCGTCGGAGGTGGAAGGAAGTTGTCATCCTCAAGTTGTTCATCCACGTGTTGCAGTGGTTCCAAGAGCTGGTGGAGTAAGTCATCTTCCTCTTCAGTATCATCCAAAGATGAAATTGGTACGACATTGTCACACCCCATGTCACTGCAGTGCTTGCACTTGCTGGAGCATTTCAAACCTGCCTTGCGACAAGAGCAGGGTCCACTACACCCTTTCTTGCAAGCGCAAGACACACTCTTCTGAAGATTCTCAGATGCTGAATTTCTTTTTGTGTCAACAGGTAATAGACCTTCTATGCTGCACGCCCAACCCCATTCCTCTGGGTTGGTGCCATTGCCTAACCAGCTTTGAACTTGATAGTAGCACCTGTAGGAATGGTAGCGTAGGTGGTAGTCGCACGTAGGTGGTAGTCGTGCGAGATTTATTTTTCTGTTGGAGACTGATTTTGCAAACAGATTAAATCGCAAAGTGTTCAAGGATTGGTCAGAATGGATGTCGCCTGTGTATAATGTTATCAGAATTTCTTCTCCAACTGCAGCTATGTCATCGTGACTGCTGAGTGGATCCAAGAATGTTTTAGTGACTTTCTTCACTTCAGGCGATTTGTTGACAATCTTGCACAATTTAATTTTGCATTGACTAAAGATGGCTGATGTGGAATCACATCCACTAAATGCATGTATGAACAGGATATTGCCTGGGTCGAACTTAAATGATATAGTTGAAAATAACACATTGCCAGCATTCCCTCTCCTAGGCTTAAGAAAGAATAAGTTGCTGAACGACTGGTCTAACCCTGTCATCAGAACTAGCAGATCGATATCCTCCACAACTACGATCACATTTTCAAGTTCTTTTGCCTTCGAAATGGCAGTGTTGACGATCAGTAAGTCAGCGTCCTCTTGAGCATGCTTGACTTCAATATCACACTCTTCAAAATTGGCTTTCAGAAGTTCGATCAGACGACTCTTGTTTTGATTATTTGCCTAAAAATTTTCTTGGGCGACTTGGTTGATCGTATTCACTTCAAAGATTACTTCAGGGGAATGGTGCATCCTCATACGCCGCAATCTCTCAGATCTTTTGGTGCTAGTACGTGCAGGATACCCATCGAATACAACCACAACTCGCGATCCATAATGTCTCTTAAGAAATGAAGAATAATGTTTAGTTATGGTAGCAAAGGAAGCATTTTGAGGCCAAATAACTTTGTGTAGGAGGTATCCTCCATCTATAACAGCAAACTGTTTCTTGCCTGCAATTTCTTTGCAATCGACTGGGGTGAAATCCATGTATAATGAAGACTTTGTACCTTTCCGTATGCCTTCTTCGGAGAAAAGTGATATCGGGTAGGGTGCAAGTTCATAAGTAAAAAACATTTTTAAGTCTTCATCAGACTGTTTCGAAAGACACAATCTTTGGAAAAGTGTCAGCGGATCAATAGCAATTACTTTGAGGGTTCAGACTGTTTCGAAAGACACAATCTTTGGAAAAGTGTCAGCGGATCAATAGCAATTACTTTGAGGGTTCCTGCTTTAATACTGCTGACAACCGATGCAAGGGTTACAACATTGTCTTTCCTCTTGAAGGTCACATTTTTAAAATTTCCCATGAGCGACCATTGTCATAACCCTTTCCATGTCAACCTCTTGAGCCAAATGACAGTTTACATCTGCTCCTCCAACAATACCACTGCTTAATGACATTATGGCATCAATGTCTGAAAAGGGGGGATGTTGAGAAAGCAACTCTCGCAGTCTAATTGAGTCACTTCTGTCTCTGTCGATACGAGAACTTCGCATGTCCACATGCTGCTCTGATGTTTCATAATGTACATCCCAGAAATTGTTCAATTTCATTACAAACATTTTGCATGAATATCATTGCCAAAGTCCATTTTGCCAAAACACCGTCTGAAAATTCTCCCACGTGTGACCCCTCCACAGGCTTTCATACTCCTCATAAGTGTCTGTTCAATGGTCTGGTCAGACGAAATTCCACACCACACTTATTGGAGCGTCTTATGTGAACTTCCCTTTAGTGGAGAAGTCGTGAAAGTCAGTTGGGTCCATTAATTGTTCTAGTTTCAACATGTCTTGAAGATAGAGATGCGCACTTTTGGCGTATAAGAAATGGCCAGCTGCATGGAAAAATGGTAGTGCTTTTTGAATGCAGTCAAGATGAAGCTTCCAGTTGCCTGTACGCTCAACCTCGGTGAACTGTTTGAGGAGTGTTGTTATACGAAAATATTGAACCCATAATTTTGCTGTGGGTCCCTTACATTCGAGCACACACAAGGCTTGTCTAAATTTTGCAGCAATACCCATTAGACAGGCATTATTGGTGCAGGTTGTGAGTAATATGGCTTATCTCGCTTTCAGCTGTGAAGCAGCCGCCATTCCTCAAGGCCACCCCCAACTGGCTACGTTTCCCATCTCCCTCCCCATCCTCTGACACTTTTTCATGCATCCAATATTTTACACATCAACAATATAAGCAAAAGAAGTGTTGTGCATTTGGAGGAGAAGTAAATAGAAATTAAGAGTAAAATAAAACCGATTTTTATTTTGAGTTTTATCAAATTGAGAAAAAAATGTTAACTTTCAAAAATCTGTAGCACACTTACTATTCGTGTTATAAAAAAGTTGTAATTGTAAAAATTGTAGGAAATTTAATTATCTTTAAATTTTATATTGAGAAAGAATCGCAAAAGTCGATCGTTTCTGAGATATTTTGAAAAAATCAAAAAAAGTCGTAAAATTTCATGGTTTTTTGGCTGCCAAAATTTCTCCCGAGGTCGGCCATGTTGGATAACTTGGTTTTTTCATGTTGGCAGCAATACATACAAATACAAAAAATAAAATCTTCTACTCCACCTTTTGCACGGCAAGCCCCTTTTTCCATACCTACTGACTGTACTAATACTGATATTTCAGAATACAACCTTTGATTTGCACGGTATTCGAATTGTGCGCTTTTGTTTTTGCACGATCGAAAAAATGCTGCAAATTTTCATTTAATACGATATAATGTCTGAGTGAGACGGTGTGAGACTAACAAAATATATGTGTGTCTTAGTTTTCATAGTTTTTTTAATTATCACCGAATGTAGTCCACATGAGTGAACATAGCCTCGAAACGGCACTTATCTGGAAAACTCCTAATACGGGTACCCTATACAAAAGTTAGTCTCGATTTACACTATTTTAATTTACGGAACCAAACTACCATATACGTCGAGGGTAGGGTTAGATACAGTATAAAACTCACAGACTGAGATGTCTTCTTGGAGTTCTCGAGCGAAAAACGGCACTGGTGGATACAGCCTGAGAGTCTCCTAATGAGATAAAATTTCAAATTTAACATTCATCAACACATTAAAGTAATGAGGAAATTATACTTTTGACAAAACTAACTTGACTGTAAAGAGGTAGAGGAAAAACTATAAACTATCTCTTAAACGCTATTAATAATTTGAAACTAAACATTTGCTTTATTAAACCAATTGTTTCAGTTCAAATCAACTGATTGTTATAGTTAAAATTCAAAATTATATTCACATGTTTTCATATTGAGATAAGTAAAGTATTCTAAATAGATATTTAAAATGGATTTTATTTTTATAGAAACCATTTAGTCAATGGGGTCATAAGTCAAAAGGGGCGTATGAAGACAATTACTGACAAGGGAAAATCACGAATTGATTGTCTGAATCCTGGAAAATTATACCATCGGGATATTTTTAATTCCTCTTCATGAAGAGGACTTATAACAATCTGTGTCTTCCTTACTTAGAACAATGTACGACAATCGCATTTATTTTTATCGCCGGTTGTTTTGCCTGATAAAATTTTTTTTGAAAGGTATAAAAAAAATGCTGTTATGTTTGATACATATGTTTATTATAACCACTATCGAATATGTTTATTAAGGTGACCCTGTTCATAAGTAATATCTTCCCATTCCTTAAAATTATTTTACATAGTCCCACTAAATACATTTACCTGATATAAATGCATATATTTTATACCTTTTAAACATTTTTGTATCGGAAAAGAACAGCTGTCTGCGGAAATAAACACATTTTTTGTACACTGTTTTAGGTTCTCCTCTATGGTATAACCTCCCCCCTCCAAGTTTCAGACTGCCAACTCGTGGCCTTCCCTTGTTATCATCCATAGTCTATTCGAGTAAGCTTTGCCCAAAGTATAGGTATATTTTTATTTATACATATAGTAGGGCTTCGTCAATTTTCTAAGCAAAGAAAATCGATTTACCTTGATTACGCATTCTAAATATTTCATCATTGTGAGATCATCTCGCGTTATGCGTCTTGTGAAATCATCTTCAAAAATATTGTCCAACTCCTTCTGAACTTCATCCTGGATGCTAGGGTAGAGACCTAAGCAATAAAGGGCCCAACAGAGCGCCATGGCCGTTGTGTCGTGGCCCTATACGAAAGAATCGGTCAAATGAATGTACGATTATTTAAAAATAAAATATTTTATATAATAGGGTTTAATGCAATATACTAAACGTATACATTTACTGAGAAATAGAAGTTATATTTTCAAATATATATACAGGTATACCTCCGTAAAGTGAAAATTTTGTTTTCAATAAATATTTATATCATGAATATTTAATGGAAACAAATGCTATAATTGAAGCTTATAAACTAATAATACTAATTAGAAGGCCTGAGTTAATCTGTTTGACATTATTTGCTGAATATCTACCCAACGAACTCTCAAATAAGATGAAACTAAGCATTGACCAATTTTATTAATGACTAGCAGCATACCCGTTCTTCGTACGGAGTATATAATATAAAGAAACTTATAATTCACAATCATGTGCAAATTATGTTAAAATATTAATTTTATTGCTCCTAAAGAGAAGTTTAAGAATATCTGTTCTCACTAAGCAAAATTATCTTCACAGGCAGATCTGAAGAATAAAACATCCAGGCCTCTTTTGAAAGCAAATATACAAAAAATTTGAAAAATTGAATCAATATATACAAAATAAAAACGCTAAAATTGTATGGGACCCGTACTAATTATATACTCCAATATTAGAAGATATAACCTGTATTAGTAGATTATATGTATAAATTGGAAATATCAATAAACCCGTAATTGATTCCAATATATGCCAGAAAGAAAGCACTAAAATTATATGGGAATATATACAGGGTGCCCACTTATATCCGTTACACCTCCTTAACTTCTAAACGGTTAGAGCTTAGGCCATAAAGTTGGTATCTAGGCATAGTAAAAAGGCTATGCGCTACTCAATGAGACAACTTACACGCCATCTATCGGCAAATTTTGGAATTAGCGGTTCTATCTCGTAAACGGTGAAAGATACGTGAAAAAAGTCAATTAGAAAGTTGTAGAGCACTCTCGATTTAGTACGAAAAGATACCTTGCGCACATTAATACTCAAAACAGAATGCAAAAAATGAACATTTGTTTGATTGTGAAGCGAAGCAAGAAAAGACCACCTTACGGACTAAATACGATCCTGTGTTGTGACTCAGGGAAAACGCACGTGATTCGCATTCATGAGGACCATGGTTCTGTCCCCACCGGTTGCGTGTTTTACTGAATGTCTCTACAAACCATGAAAACTTTCTGCTGATCTTGCAAAATCGTCTCTCCAAACACACAGTTCAACTCAACCATGTCTGGTATAAAAATCACATGGATCTCATGTATTATGCAAATGAGGATGGAACGTCATATCTGTTCACTTTATGGCCTAAGCTGTCACCGTTTAGAAGTTAAGGGGGGATGTAACGGATATAAGTGGGCACCCTATATATATATATATCCCCGTACTACTTATATTGTCGCAGAAAATATACCAGTGTGTTAGTAGAAGATTACCCGTATTACAATATGATTCTCAAAAATCTTTGCCAAAATAAAACAAATGACGTAATAATTGGAAATATCAATAATCCCCGTATTCTTTATACCAGAAGGTCGTAATTGATTCCAATATATGCCAATATAGTATATCAAAATATATGCAATATACCTGAACTACTTATATTCTCGTAGATTAGAAGATATATCCATGCATTTGTAGAAGATTACTCGTACAACGTACTATGAGTTTCAACAATTTTTGTCATAATAAAATAATGGCATATTAAGTTGAAAATATCAATAATCACTGAATCAACAGTCCCCGAAAATATCAATAATAATAATAATGATGATTAAACCTGAAGACCGTAATTGATATTATCCAGTCAAAAATGCAATATCAATGAAATTTATTTTATATACATATCTTTATTATTCAAATCGGAAAAGATTTAAGAAAAATCATATGCCGCATAAACACATTGAATTACATCCTTTGCTAAACGACATGATATCATTTGCTTCAAATGAATTGATGGAAATCATATCGTCTGAATAATTCTATCTCCATGGAACGTTTGGCGACATTTTCATCAATTTAGCGATAATTTAAAAATCGCCAAATTTATCGCCAAGTAGGACTGTAGAACACTATCCCCGAACAAAACATAATTAATTTCATTTATTAAGCGCAATTTTATCAATTTCATGATATTTTTGTGGATTTACAAACATTTTTATCAATTTGGTGACATTTTAAAAATTCGCTAAATGTGTTACTAAGGATGGATGGACTGACCGACAAATGCTACCTAAACATCGTTTCAGTACTCTCTTCTATAACAACAAATTTAATTTCATTGATTTGAGTCGTTTTTATCAATTTGGCGACATTTCCGTCAATTTGTTAACATTTAAGAAAAGTTGCCAAGTTAGCAATATTCCGCGAAATTTGTAGCTCTGAATTTGCAGATCTGAAGAATAAAACATCCTGATCCCGTTTGTATATACTAAATGAAAACACTAAAATTGTATTAGAAGATATACCCGTTCTACTCTTTTTCTGTTTCAACAATCGGTTAAATGAATTTATTGGGTAAACACAATATATGAGTTTATTAGCTAAACACAATATATGAGCTTGAAAACTTGGTGATAAAATAAATGAAAGTGATGTACGTAGTCCGCAATTAATATAATTAAAAGAAAAATCAAACCGTTCATTTATGAAATATATTATTACATCCATTTATTTATTATTCAAATAGAAAAAATAATAATAAATATTACCAAACACATTAAATTTAATTGCGTTACTGAGTAACATGATATAAGATAGAATCTTCCTCATAAAATGTATTAAATAACCATATTGATTTCTTTATACTTTTCATTGTTGAGTAAATGCTTGTGAAAAATAAACCATGGAGATAAATTTTCCATTTAAGTTCATATTTCAAACAATTCATACTTTCAGATAGTGACTAATTTGCGCAAAAGTCCTCCACCAAACTCAGAAATAAAGTTTTAATTCACGTTGACGTTTTAAACAAACGATTTTCATCCTTTCCGTTTGGATAAACCACGGAGTTAGAAAGTAGAACTCCTAAGAAAAAGTTCCGTTTTTCATTAATATCTCCACAACCCCTAGTCTTAGGAACGCGAAACTTGGACAAAATTTATGGGAAGCTATTTCAAGGCTACCCACAAAATTTCATTAAATTCGGTTCAGCCGTTCTTTCGTGATGATGAGACAAACGAAAGTTTCGTTTTTTACTAATATCTCGAAAACCACTGGTCGTAGAAACTCAAATCATGGGCTAAATTTTAAATGAGGCTATTTTCAGGCTACCCACAAAATTTCATGAAATTCGGTTCAGCCGTTGAAGGCGGGACAAACAGACAGACAGACAGATTTTCAATTTTATTTATATAGATTGTATACATATTAAGGAAACATCGTTGTTTCATAGCTTATTCAGTTAAATTTTGGCGCATTTTCGGAAAGAAGATTGAGTCAAAATTATAGTGAACATCAGAGCATTTGAAGCATGAAATCATTCACCGGAACCAAATACTTTACGATTTGATCCTATATATTCATACTTCTGGTACTATGTATTTGCTGATACTTAGTAAAACTCCTGAATGTTTTGAATCTCAGCTTAAAAAGCTGAGCTTTTTTTAGTTTATTTTTTATATCTTTCTGTAGCGTTTTAAATATATATTTGTATTTGTAAAAAAAAAAAAATAATTAAAAAAAAAAAATAATAACCAGAGAGAGAAATTTATAAAGGAAGTTTGTATTTTTCTTTTATGTTGTCTTATTTTGCAATTTTTGTTGTATATTTTTTATTTTACCTCGTTACCTCGTTTTGCATTTTTTATTTATTTTGTTTTACTACATATTTTCGTATTTTTACTTGTCACATATTTACTTGTTAGTGTTAGTTTACAATATATTTTGAACTGGAAATAAAAGGTCAATTCTGAAACAGCACCGATTGCTAATGCTATGTTAAGAACCGGTTATAAAATGTTTGGCAGTGCACCACCGTATTGTTTTAAAATAAATCAAGAATTTGATTGTAGATTGAAATTTTAACCAACGAATTTTATTCCTATTTGAACCAGACTTCCGAGATGCTTACTCCAAACATGAACGTGTCGACTTCCTCCTGAATATCGTCTTCGGTAAAGGATTTATCTATCATATGGTGTTCAAGAAGCAACTCCAGAAAAGCTTTTCCCTTCTTCCTCGTGCATGAGCCGTCAATGTCTTCTATAGTTTTGTTATGATTCGCATAATTTTCGATCATTTTCTCTTTCTTCTCTCTTATTACCTGAAAATGAATGAATTGCGATTAAAAATATCTGATGTAGACAGCACATACATGATTTCAAATTCATGACTCAAATTCATTTTCTCTTTATTTCCTTAATATTTCATTAAATTGAGTTTAATTGCATAAAATAACACCCATAATTATTTTAAATGACGTTGAACTTTCACTTTTAAGTTAATTTTCGTTTTCATTTGGTAACTGGACTTATTTTCAAAGGCGGCGTAACGAAAATGCGAAAAAAAAAAGAAAAATTAAAGTATCTCAAGAACGGCGCTTCCTAGAGTAATGGGGTTGATCATATTCTTTTTATCCTAAAAAATTACGTATAAAACAAGCATTTAATGGTTATATTTGAACATGCATAGTCTTCTATTTTAGATTTTTACGATTTTTGCAGATCATTTCGCAAAAGAGGCAGGTTTTGTTCTTCCGAATCATACCAAAATCTTATCAACAGCAGAGTAACCTACAAGTGACTTATCTATCAAATTTTGTGATATTTGACCAATTAGATTTTTAGCTGGAGTGAATAAAGACACGTTTTCCTAGCGCCGGCCACTCAACTAGTTGCTCATACCCTAGGGTGAGTCGGGTGGCCTGGGTCTTTCACGTTTTACTAGCCATTTTGCAAAAAAAATTCTTTTACACCGAATAGTACCAAAATCTAATCAGTGCGAGGGTAATCCACAAGTGACTTATCTATAAAATTTTATGAAATTTGGTCACTTAGTTTTTGAGTTAGAGTGGATACATTCATTGCACACACACACACACACAGAGAGAGAGAGAGAGAGAGAGAGAGATGCATACACAGATACACACACACACACACACACACAGAAAGAGAGAGAGAGAGAAAGAGAGAGAGAGAGAGAGAGAAAGAGAGAGAGAGAGAAAGAGAGAGAAAAAACGCTCACACACACAGATACACACATAGACACAAGCACACACACACAGACGTTACTTTAAAATAGTTTTTTCATATTCTAGAGGTCCCAAAAGGTGTAGATCCATCGAAAACTTGGCCTGTGAGTTTCGGCATGACTCCAATACTTTCCCTAAACATTACCATGTATTACAGGAAAAGTAAAAATAAATACCAAAAAAAAAATTTTTTTTTTTTTTGCACATATAGAGCAGTCACACAATAAGCTGCTATACAGGGTGTCCCAAAAAGATTGAAACGCGCTTTAATTCTTTACCTGTTGGAGATATAAGTGGGCAATGTAAGTTTCAAAATTGTTGAAAGTAAGGTAGTAAATAAGACTACGTTAATGAAATAGTCCTCCCATCCATTTTCAAAAAGTTACACCTTTTAAATTTTTATACGACCCCTTTAGACAAATTGGGTCAATCAGAAAATTTTTATTTTTAATGCAACAAGATCATTAAAAAAACCCGCATATCTGTATCTTTAAAATCAACTGAATTATGATAAAGGAAAAATTCTGACTTATGCCACTTTTCCATACCATGTGAAAGGCTGTTTCATCAGTGAAAATAGGGATCATAAACAAATTGACGATAGAAATTCTTTAGATCAAAACTACGTTAAAATGCGTCAACATTTTTTATCACAAATGCATCTAAATAAAGCATTACACAGGCAGAGATCATATAAAGCAGTGGTACTCACTACGCGGTTGAGTATCCTATGTATTATCATCTAGTTTTATCTTTTCTGTGATATGTCACAAATTTACATTTCTAATTTGATATAGGGTCCCCATTCATATTGTTCAATTTTCAATTAAATATAACTCGCTCCATTATTAAAATACAGATATGCGGTATTTTTAATGATCTTGTTGCATTAAAAATAAAAAGTCTGGCAAGTCTGGGTCGTGAAGCCCCGTATAGTATATTTAAATAAAAGACGGTTTATTTTGTGAATCCACTAAGCGGATTGCATGTGAATGTGCAGCGGGCGTCTCGTTTTTGCACAAAGTGGGGATATCATTTATTACATTATAATGCGTAGATTGCATGCACCTGCGCAGCAGACCCATCTATGAATTGTGAAGCTAAACTGATTTAAAATGCCTGTTTAATTCCGACTGTAATGACAGCTTATATCACGAGAAAAGGTTCATTTACATATTTTTCCGCTAGTTTATTAAATTCAATATGGAAGCAAGTTTATTGCAAAAATATTTCATATTCCGTACCACATTTTTCTTATTTCAGTATTAGCACGTACAACGCTAGGTATTTTTGCTAAAATAAGATAAATGAAACCAGCCACATACCGTTCTCGTGAAATCGTGAAGCATTTGGAGATTGGATTCGAACTTTCTCCCAACTGCTGAGCGAAAGAACAGCGCATCAAACCAAAGCCACGGATTGAAAACACGGTTTACGATAATATCTCCTATCCTGGAAAATATGAAGTTCATATAAGATTATACCATTAGATCTCCAGCCAATCAAAACTCGTAATATCCTTCTATACAAGGACTTTACGAAACATATATATCTTCAGATGACGTAGATGTATGGCGGGCTTTAATGTGAGCTCCTATACGTGTTAGGTTCTCTTTAATCTAGGAAGCCACTTTGGATTCTGGGTGACGTATTGCGGAGAAAAACAGTAAACGAAATCTTCTGGGCTGGTTTATGGCAACCTCCTGTTATAAATACGCAAGAAATAAAATATAAGACTACGTAAAATGTCTTATATTTTATTTCTTGCGATGATGAATTATTATTTTTAGATGAATAAATGATTTACGCATGTGTTCAAAATACCTAGAATGTGAGCCTTCGCTAAACTTTCTTTTACGTTTAAGTACACAAGTTATTCATTTAAATTAATTTTTTTTGAATGATTTAGAAAAATTTTGGCAACATGTCAGACACACTTATTAATTGGATGTAATCGACTGATTTGTATTAGATATGCTATATTAATACTTTTTACATCTATATCATGGTTTAACTTATCTCTCTATTAACTTTATTGTCATCATTATTTCGGAAATTAGGATATTTCTCCATAGAAAGAAATGAATATAAAAATTTTAAATCTTAAATAATTCGATTTCTAATCATTCTGGTTACAAAAAAAAAAAAAAAAAATCGAATTCTAACTTCTTAACATGGTATGTACGAATAAAATCTTATTGTCATATGTTCTATGCGGCGCTTAACATTCGAAATACTTATATTTCGTAAACCAAAAACTGTAGAAAAAGAAAACTTGAACGACTTTCCATATATCGATTTTGCCATTTTAGACCAAAAACATTTTAAAAATGGTTTTAAAATTCACTCCATCAATCCATCCTATTTTGGGTCTTACAATTTCTCTTTGGTCCATTAGTTTGGTCTTTAATACCCTTTTTTTTATTGCATGGTCCTCTTGCATTCTTATAATGTCTTGTTGATTAATTTCATTTGTAGAGCAATAAAATTATTTCATTTTAAAATAACAAATAGGGGATGATTCTTGAATCATTTGCGACGATTCTCGCATCATCTGAGGCGATCCTTACACATTCCCGTCCAAGTTTAGTATCGCCTTGCCTTACATGTTTTACCAATTTTTATACATTTTAAAATATTTAGTGTTTTGTTAAGTTGGTAAATTGTAATTCGGTGGCGGTAACTGTATTTGTTCTGGAATTATCGTGTCCACGACTCTCTCTCTATCCCTCTCCCCTCCCCTCTCTCTTTTTCACCCTTCTCTCTCTCCCTTCTCTCTCTTCTACCTCCCCCTTTCTCTCTCTCGCCCTCTCCTCTTTCTCTCTCTTTCTCTCCCTCCCCTCTCTCTCACACAGAGATAGGAGTATCTTTCCAAAAATTAGATGTGTATTCAGGAGGTATTATTACATACTTATCCGTCAAAATCTTGAACTCTAAAATTTTCAGAAAAACAATACTTCATACAAAGGCAAAAGAAATTAAAAATTATGTTTTCACTCTCTTCAACTTTGAATTTGCTTAACATAAATAATAATGCTGAAAGGTTAATATTCCCCATATACTTCATTATCAATATGATCCGTGGCAATGATATGATTATATAGCAATATAATATCAAGATTTGGCCAAATTAAAATGAATCACAACAATAATATGATACGCTGAACTGCAGTCGATTGTTCTATTTTTCCAATTCGTTCGATCCCATTGCAGTATTCAATGAAGTTTTCTTTAAAAGTTATTGAAAATTTTTGCGTATTGAATTGATATGAGGCATATGCATTGCAAGATAAGAAAAGAGCTGTAAACCAGATGAAGTGATTCATGCAAATATTTGTTCTGCAAATATTATTAATATACATGTTATGAATAATAGCAATTTATTTCCATACATATATACTTACTCACATATAGCTGCTACATATTTGCTGCATCCACCGCTTTGTGCGTTTATCTTTACACCCATTGCAGTCTCTGTCCAAAATAAAATACATTTTTAAGCATTTGTGTGATGAATCATTTTAAGGTGAATAGTGCTTGAAAAATATTGAAACAACATATTACTTTCTATACATACATGTCACGACTTTTCCACATTATTCCTTGAGATTTAGAATAGATAAGAAACCGGACTTCAGGACTGCCAATAACTTAAGATGGAAAAGACGGACTATTTTCGGAAACGTAACTAGTTCCGGAGGAAAAGCGAGTGAGAGGCAAAACAATCACTCCAGCAAAAGCAAGGTGAAATGGTTTTCCAGCAAAAGCAAGAAATCGTATGCCCACAGAATAAGTTTTCCGGTTCATAGCCGATTTCTCGCTTTTCCTAGAGTGATTGCGCTACCTTTCTTATCCTGAAGAAGCAAACTGCCTCTGGAACGAGTTCATTTCTTTGCATTTTTGTTTTATACTAATTTATAATAAATATTCATTTACACATAGGTATTTGTAAAGAGCCTTGCTGCCCAACCGGGAATCGAACCCTGGATCTCCGAACTGACCAGCTGACGCTCTACCGTTGAGCTACTAGGACGACATTGCAAGCTCTTATCGTCGAAGTGGACTTCAGGCAAATTATTATAAAATGCAAGTGTTCTGTGTTGTTAACTGTATGTATTTTTCAGAAAGTAGAAATACCTAACACAAGAAATGTTTTTAACAACTTAATCTTATTTGGACGTTTGGTTGGAATACTCCTATTTAATATAATAATACTCCTATTTTAAATAATTGGTACGTTAGTACTATTGATTTCCATTATGAAAGTTTGAATCGAAGGTCGTTTTAAACCATTCGTTGATCCTGTAACTTATTTCTATACAGTAAATACAAGTGTCTATAAGATGTATTAAACATTCCTTAGTTTTCGAATACTTTAGCCGGGTTATTCCGTGATGAATAGGGATAAAAAAAAACTCAAAACCGGTTTGTGAGTGCTGGAAATTGCAATGGGACAGCGATTCTTGTATTTACTATCTTAAAGAGAGATGAGTGAAGAGAGAAAAGTTTAAACAAAATGGGGCGACTTAATTATTTATTACGCAACGACTGGAATTATTAATTATTGTTTATTCCTACAAATATCTAAATAAATATAATAAACCGTGATTCTATTTGTAATTTTGATCCCATTCAGACCCTCATCAGTTATGCTCGGAGTCTCGTTCTCGACTCACTGCGTGTTAAACCATTGTAAGATTTTCTGGATATTTAGTAGCTGCTTTATTTTGCTTTTGACGACATGTCTATTGGTTACCCTGTAATATATGAACTTTTTACTTTCCTTATATACATAATGTATAAGGAAAGTATTGTGACGGGATCGAAAATTCGAATTCGAGTTTTCGACGGGAGAGCACGTTTCAAGCATCCCTGATCACGAATCGAACATTTTTAAAGTGATGTGTGTGTGTGAAAGTATGTGTGTGTGTGTGTGTGTGTGTGTGTGTCAGTGAGTCTGTGGAGACGATAACTGACGAACGAATGGACCGATTCGAACGAAATTTGGTACAAAAATTACAATCCGTAAATAGTGGAAGCTATTGTTTTTATAAGCAATCGAATGTTCAGAACTCTCCTAAATTTTCGAGTGAAATTTAAAAAAAAATCGTCAAAAAATCAAAACCACTAATAAAGTTACGCAAATAGACATCTCTTATGTAAATTTTCATTAGAAAACGATTGACATAAATTTTAGAACGCTAACATGAACCGTTCTCGAGATATTGCACATTTTTCAAAAAAATTTCAAAAAATCATATAAAATAAAAAGAAATATTTCCTATTGAGAAACTTGTTCACTTTTCATATGTAATACCATGCGATAAATTTGATGATATCATTCTCGTGGATCTAGCTCGTTCCATTCATGAAAAAAGGTACTATGAGTAATACTTTTGTATTTGAACGCCAATAGTTCAGTAAAGTTAGTAATAGTTAGTAATCATTTATCTGCTGTAAGAATAACTTATTTTTCCGCCCATAACGTTTGGCGAAATTTTGGCGCCGAATTTGGTGGAATGTCGTCAAATTGGCGACTTTTTAAATGTTGCTAAATGAACGAAAAACTTGCCAAATGGATAAAAATGACACTAAATCAATGAAAATTATGACTCACTGACAAACATTCAATATCTTGGAAAGAAAATAAGTATCTACTATAAGAATAACCTATTTTCTTTTACTGTAAAAGTAGTAAATTCATTGCATTATATAAGGAAAGCCATGTGCTGCCCACATCAGATTTTTTCGCTTTGTATTTTATAATTAAATGAGGTTTTTTAAATGTTCGCCACCTATTTCCCCTTTGCCACTGATGAATGATATAATAATGCCCGAAAGCGCTATAGTTGTGAATTTTTGTACATCGTGGATGGTGATTTTAATTAAAGACTTTTAATAGCCAATCTTTCGTTGTCGTTATTTTTTTAAATCTACATAAATATTTCATATTAAAATTTTGCAGGTTTTGATTTTGGAGTTTTCATTCATTTGTTTTTAAAGTAAAATGCACTATCTCTACTTGGTCTGATATACAAAGCGGCTCTGTTTAGATCCCACTTACGACATATGATGTCCAGTGTGCACATAGTTAGGAGCGGCACAACGTCGATCCACGGTTTTTGCACCGAGGAACTCAGTTGGGAAACCAGGACACGAGATTGGTCGTCGAAAACAGGCAGAAAATCTTCTAAGATGCGAGAGTGAAAGGTCGGGGTCAGCAGCTTCCGTCTTATGCGCCACTTGTCTCTTTTGCTGAAAGGGAATAAGTTTAGCATAAATCGAAATCATTGAAACAGCATAAGTGCAAAAAGAAAATGATGTTAAATTAAATTTCTTTTAACCTTTTGCTTACGGGTGGGACAGCGTCGATCCCAAACGAAGAACCTCTCAGAAAGACAGGTATTTGACATACCCTATCTCAAACAGTTCGATCCTCCTTTGCAGGCATTTTGTATTTGAACGCCAATAGTCATTTATCTGCTGTAAGAATAACTTTTTTCTTAGTGCATAACGCTTGGCGAGATTTTGGCGACGAATTCGGCGAAATGTCGCCAACTTGGCGACTTTTTTGAAATGTTGCCAAATTAATGAAAATCTCGCCAAGTGGATAAAAATGCTGCTAAATCAATGAAAATGACGACTAATTGTCGAAAATTCAATATCTTGGAAAGAATATTAGTATCTACTATAAGAAAAACCTATTTTTTTACTGTAAAAGTAGTAAATTCATTACATTATATAAGGAAAGTCATGTGTTGCCCACATCAGATTTTTTTTATTGTCTGCAAGTCATCAATTGTCTCATATCGCTTGCGCTGGGGAAATCGTTTGCTCGATAAATTTGGTTTTAAATTAGAGAAATTTCAGCCGATTTTCGACTTTAAACGTTCATGACTTATAAATTAATTCGAATTAAAAAAAAAATCTCGCTGAGCCATACCGTTCGGCGACCTGAAGTTTCCTTTCAATGAATTTCGCAGCTGTCAAAAGCTTTGATTTTTCGCTACGGACGACACAGACCATTTTTTATAATGTATGATTTTGTAAAAGTTATATTTTTATTCAGAATAAATTAACTTTTAATTATGATTTTACTCGCATTGTTTTATAATTATTTCATTCAAACTAATATTAATTTAAACTGATGAGTCATTTTCCGCAATTCGTTAATTAATTCGTTAATTCCGTAATTATTTACCTTTTGAAGTAACTTGAAGTATCTCTCAATTACTTATTTTATTTTCATTTTATTAAATGTGCATCTTCCGAAATTAAACAAAGTCCACAGATTTATCGGTGTCAAAAATTTTGCCATCTCATTGTTTTTTGGAAATTATTTTCCTTGAAACATTTATTTCTCAGGATCTGCTATAGGCAATGATGACTGATTTGGATTCAGTATCAAATTATTCAGAATAGAGCGGGGGGTGCTAAAGATTTCTCTTTGCAGTTATTTTTCCATATCTGGTTCAAAAATTTTTATTCTACTTGATACATCTGTTATTTAAGAATGGTTATAGATAGGGCGTAGATGTTAACTGATATGGATTCAGAGAGGAGATATATGGGGTTCACTACGAAATTTATTTTTCGCTTTATGTTTCATTTCGGGTTCAAAACTGGTCCTTGAGACATCTATTTCTTATTAGTAGCTATAGGTAGAGCTTAAATGATGATTGCTATAGATTCAGTATTGAATTCTAGGGGTGGGAGAGTTCACTAGGGTTCTGGAGAAGTCATTTCCGGTTTTTTCGAAAATTCGCATGACTGTACGAAATAAGTACGCAAAATATAATAAAAAATGCTTATTAGTGTAGTCAAAAATAAAGTGTATACACCATCTGCTATACTATAAAGGCTTCTTTACAAATATCTCATTAATACTGCGACTGGATGATTGCATTATATTGAAATTTATCAGAGTATGTGTAAAAATGTTCAGCAGACAAAATGGGCATATGGCTGAAATTTACAAACGTGATGGAACGAAATTGGCAGGTAGTTAAGAAGTATTTAGACCTTTGTAAAGAACCTTGCTACCCGAACTGGGAATCAAACCACGGATCTTCATACTGGCCAGTCGACGCCCTATCGTTGAGCACTGGGACGGAATTGCAAGCTCTTATTGTCGAAGTGGACTCAGATTAGCGTGCAACTGATAATCTAACTAACCACCTCCTCCTATATTTACCTCATGTTAGCCTCCTGCATGGTCGTTGATATCCCGATTTGAAATCGGCGCTCAATATACCAGAGACTACTGAATCCGTGATAGTCGCACTAAGGTCACTTTCAAACCTCTGACATCTTTGCACAGACCTACAAGGTTGGTTTGTTCGGGCGCCATTATAATAAGAACCTTTCTGCCCCAACTGGGAATCGAACAACGGATCTTCGTACTATGGTCAGCCGACGCTCTACCGTTGAGCTACTGTGACGGAATTGTAAACTCTTATCGCCGAAGTGGACTCTGCGCCTTGTGTAGGAGAATAAAGTGGATGGAACATTGTATTGGCTTATAATGCTTCAAGTCAAGATGTATTTCTACACTAGCAATCTGGGAACCAAAGTATAACAATAAATGGAAAAATATAAAATATATATTTTAATTTTTGTATTTTTGGATGAAAATACTAAATAAGACCTTAATTTTAGTCATGAAATCATTGGAAATATTTATACTTATATTTAAATTGCAGTTAAAGCCTCAAAATACCAAACTATTACAAAACATGTCGCTTTTCATGACCGGAGCATGCCAGATTCACCAGAATGATTTTAATATAGTATATATCGCATAATATTGCATATGGAAAGTCAACTTTATTGAACGATAATTTTCAGTTTTAAGTAAGAGTTTTGATGAATTTATTTGTAAACCATTATAATAGAAAGATCTCCAAATGACTCACCTCGTAAGAAGCCCCGTTCCAAGCCAGGGCTGCACGAAACTATATTCGCGGCATTTTTCTACAGTTATCGGGCTCTTAACCAAAACCTGTAATGAAAGTAGAATATTATTTAGAATACTAATATTTTACCCATAAGAATTGGGGTAGAGTTGGGAATGCAGAAATGACACATAATGGAAACATAGAATTTCAGTATTACCGAATCAGGTATGGCCCTTGAGAATGTACGTGGCTTCGGAAATACTTTTCAATTTAACTATTTTATATAGCTTTTTCGTGTGTGATGTCTAAACAATTTTGGGAGTCAGGAAAGGCCTAGCTCCATTTGTTATTTTATCAGTTTGAATTTTTTGCATCTATTACACTATTCGTGTACTTACATCATGTATGTTAATGCAGGGAACAAGGGGTTTAGTATCTTTAGTACCTGTATTACATATATGATTTATTAAAAAATTTAAATATTATCTTCATTATTGGTTGTAGTTACAGGCTTATATTATTACCAGGCTTTCTCAATCTGAGATCCATTTTTCAATTGCTTACCTTATATATGAAACAGGGAACGAGGGATATTTAATTCTATTTAGTACCTGTTTTATTTATAAAGGAATTATTCTAAAGCCTAAATATGGGTCATTTTTATTTTAATTTTATTTTATTTTTACATATTTTCATTAAACCACTAGCAATAATAGATAAGTCACAGGTAATTAAAATATACAAGTAATTAAAATTCTTACAAAAAAAAATTTATATATATATATATATATATATATATATATATGTGTGTGTGTGTGTGTGTGTGTGTGTGTGTGTGTGTGTGTAAGGTGTCCAGTGCTATCGGTGCCCAATGGCTATTTCCTCAACCGTTAATTACAGAGATATACTTCCAATCGCAAAAATGTTTCAAATTTTAAAATCTATTATCATAGAAACAATTTAAATCAATGAATACATTTCTGAAAGAAATGCGAAATATAAATTTTATGCGGTCCTACCAATTATATTTAGGAAAATCATCCTCATACAATTTCATGCAAAATAAAAAATAAAAAATCTTCCTTTTACAACAAAAATTCACCGAGTTATGAAGCATTAAACTTTATGACTTAAGTCACTTTTCCACGCATAAAAATGTCCCTTTCAGGCAACCAACCAATCAGGGACCGTATTGACCATTTCTCAGCACAAAAAGTGCTCCAATTTTAAACGGCTATAAATCGGTCAATTTCGGTCGTGAAAGGATGATTTTTTTTAACACTTTACAACTAAGTTGAAAAGTGTTTATGACTTTGTTCATTCTGTCTATCGGTCTGTCTGTCTGTCTGTCTGTCTGTCTGTCCGTTAGCACGATAACTGCCGTAAAAATGACTTAATCAAAATGAAATTTTAGTATGTTATTCAGACGGTCTGTAGGACCTATGGGAATATAAATCAATAATATCACCCAATTAATTTCGGATTGAACCCGGGTTGAAAAAATTAAATACATTGAGCCCTATGGGACCTAATTTTTCAAACATTTTTTAAGCGAATTTAAAATTCACAAATTGCTTCGAAAATTTTAGGTAATATTCAAATTATTCCATAAAATATATAAAAAAAAATTTAGCGAAATATATTCAGTAGTTTTTTAAATAAAAATTAAAATAATAATAACACCTCTTATATGAAGCGATCACGTGACCATGATATGAAAATATCACGTGACCTACTTCAAAGTGATATATGGTATCCATCTTGTCTCAAAATCGTGATTTTTAAAGTTCTTTTTAATTCATATTGAGTGTTGTATCCGTCCTAAAATCACTTTATTTTTGCATAAATTCTGTGCATCTACATACTGAAATAATGCAATTACAATATATTTGAGTTTAAATGCTCATCCAAATTTGATTATTTTTACAACGAAGCCTATTTTTCACCTATGTAAAATGTAAACAGCAAAATATGTAGAATGAGTTGTATTAGAATTGCTGTATTTCTTTAACACAAAATCATTTAGTTAATGGAGTCTGCATAGCTGATATGAATCAAATATTCATTGATTTTACAAACAGAAGGACAATTTTTTTCGATGAAGTTTTACGCATAGAGTTTAATTACGTGTAGCTCCATGGTCTTAATTTTTAAATAAAATAAATTATTATAGTATTCTGATGAATGACATGAATGGGAAAATGTTATGAATTAAATGCTGTTTGTATAGAGAGATCCAGGCGTGCTATTTTTTCTATGACGTCATTTGAATGAATTTCAGTTGTTTTCTATGAAGTTTTCAAATATAATAAATTATCGTAGTATTATGAAAGTTTTAAAAATATTTCCGAGGAATGTATCGCATTTTAGGGATGTTTAAACCAGGCAATTTATAATTCAATGACGTTATTTTAATGAAGTTCATTTTTTTCGATGAAGGTTTAAGTTTTCAAATATAATAAATTAATGTAGTATTGTGATAAGTTTTAAAATATTACCGTGGAATGTATTGCATTTTAGACATGTTTAAATAAAATTGCATTGAAGTTGGAAAGTGTTTCATAATCAATGCTTTAAGCATGATTGATCTTTCTTGTTTATTTTGCATAAAATTATATGAGGATGATTTTCCTAAATATAATTGGTTGGACCGGGGGACTGTAATAAAATTTATATTTTGTATTTCTTTCAGAAATGCATTTATTAATTAAAACTGTTTCTAAGATAATATATTTTAAAATTTAAAACATTTTTGCAATTGGAAGTGTATCTCAGTGAGTAACGGTTGAGGAAATAGCCATTGGGCACCGATAGCACTGGACACCCTGTATGTATATATATATCTAGTATTTACTGACAACTATGACATAGATATATATTTCTATCTGGATAATTTGGAATTAATTCCAAATGAAGCCACTATTAGTAGTAATATTAATTTTTTGGATTTAAATCTAATTATTGAACCTACTACTGGGATAGTTACTAATTTATGCGATAAAAAAGACTATTTTAATTTTAACATTAATAAAATATTACCATTTAATTTCTGCAACTCGATTCGATTGTTTAGAAATATTATACTTAATTAACTTTTTAGAATTTATAAATTATCAGATAAACAATTTCAAGCTATGTATATTAAGAATCTAAAAATTAACAGCAAATTATATAAGTATCTAACATATTTAGTAAATGTTAAAAAGTTTGGAGTAGCTGAATATTCTTAAATTCTCTCCTTAGTATCTTATATTAGCCAGACAGCTTTCTCTTGAATAAGCAGTACAATGTATTTACATCCCCTTATACTTTAGTCTCTATGTTTTCTATTATATTATACGCCCTATTATTTTGTAGCTCTTTCTGTAGAATAGCACCTTCTATTGCCTTTTCGTATTACTGTTATCTATTTCTCACGATTGGCAGTAGTAGTTCTCTACTTTTATTTTTTGCGATTGGCAACATTGTTCTCTTCATTCAAGGCTCCAATGGATAAGAAACTGATACAAGCAGCTGGAGCGATAATATCCTTTTAATTATAGTACACCTGATCCAGTACTGGTTTTGCTTTACTATGAACACTATTCTAAACTTTGATTCCAGTTGATTAATTTTAATATTCAGTATTTTATTTCACATAAGTGACCTTTATTATTCGAGTTCCAGTTCTTTTAAAAACACTTTTAAGTAATTTGAATTCTAAGTAATGGAACAATGACGATATATGAATGAATACATGTGTACGTAAGTTTAAAATCCTTTAGCGAGCACTAGGCGGAAATTCTGATGCTCGTTCATGGTAAAAGGTTGCAGATCCCTGCCCTGCATAATAAGTTTTGTGTGTCATCACGCCAAGAAATTCAATACAATTTTTTTTTTCGTAATACGGTTATTTATTTAACAGGGAACGTATTTCCTACAGAGCAGCTAGGCTTCCTCAACCTACAGGATAACTAGGTGCCTATTACTTCACTTATGTACATAGTATAATGTATAAGGAAAGTATTATGACGGGGTTGAAAATTCTAATTCGAGTTTTCGACGGGAGAGCACGTTTCAAGCATTCCTGAACACGAATCAAACGTTTTTGAGGTGATGTCTGTGTGTGTGTCACTGAGTTTGTGGAGACAATATCTGACGAAGAAATAGAGCTATTCGAACGAAATTTGGTACAAAAATTACAATCTGTGAATACTGGAAGCCTGTTGTTTTTAAACGCAATCGAACTTCACTAAATTTTCGAGTGAAATTTTGAAAAAATAAAAACCTTTCATAAAGTTACATAAATAGTCATTTCTTATGTACTGTTGCATTAGAAAACGATTAACACAAATTTTAGAACGCTAGCATGAATCATTCTTGAGATATTGCACATTTATCAAATAAATTTATCAAAAAATTACATAAAATAAAAAAAAAATGTTAACTATTGTGAAATATGTTCACTTTCCATATGTAATATCATTTAATAAATTTGGTGGCATCATTCTCATGGATCTAGTTCGTTCTATTCATAGGAAAAAATACTTTGGATAGTACTTTTGTAGTTGGACGCCGATATTCATTTATCTGTTATAAGAATAAGTTATTTTTCCGTCCATAACGCTTGGCGAGATTTTAGCAGCGAATTTGCAAAAAGTCGCCAAATTTTTAGCAAAAGTGATAAATTTTTAGGAATATCTCCAACTTGGTGACTTTTTAAATGCTGCCATATTGACGAAAATGTCATTCAATTGATAAAAATTCGCCAAATTGATGATCCTGAATCAATGAAATGATGACTAATTGATGATAGTTCAATATCTTGGAAAGAACACAGGAATAGACTATAAGAATAACCCATTTTTCCGTCCGTCCGTCCGTAACGCTTGGCGAGAAATTAGCTGGACGTCACCAACTTGGCGACTATTTTAAATGTTGCCAAAGTGTCAAAAATGTAGCGAAATTGATAAAAATGACGCCAAATGAGAAGTAATGTGTCGCAAATTCTGATTTCCGTCATATGACGGACATACATTCTAGTATAAAAGAAATAATCTTCTCTCCGTTTGTCTGTAACACGGTGATGTATTTAGTAAAATCAGCGAATAATCTAGCAAAGTATCACTAACTTGGAGATATTTCGCCCCAGATTGACGAAAATTTCGTCAAAATTGCAAAAATGACGCCTAATTTATGAAATAATTATTAAAATATTTTAACATATGGACTATATCGCTTATTGAGGGTGCCATCAATATTGCTAATTGTTAATTTAGAGTTATGTTATTGAGGGTGCTATCAATATTGCTAATTGTTAATTTAGAGTTATGTGAAATATAAGTTAATTAGGTACTTTGAAATAGTGTTACATGTTGTCATCCGGAAAATCGCCAAATGTACAATCCAACGTTAAAAACGTAGTACCGTGGATCTTATACATTGTTTTTTGACTGCAAAAGGGATAAATTTATTGCATTATATAAGGAAACTCATGTGTTTCCCACATCAGATTTTTTTTAGTTTACAATTAATATGGAGTAGGTTCCGCGAATTTTCTTTGTTTCTTCATAGGGAAATAGTGTTCTAAAATTTTTAAAATTCAAATAATTCAATTTCTAGTTATACAAATTACTAAAAGTTCTACCTAGTTCTAATTTTTCACATAATGTATCAACCTCCCGGCCACTCATCTTGCTGCTCTAAGTCCTTGGACGAGCCGAGTGGTCTGGGCTTTCGACATAATGTATCAACAAAAAATTTCATAGCAGCACGTGTATTCATTCCTGAGTCATCGTGTCCACACCTCTCACACGCACAGAGACATTTTTTCAAAATAGTTTTCCCAAACACAGTCAGGTCCTAAATCATGGTTTTCTACTGAAATCTAGAATTCTTAAATTTTTACGAAACTCTATTATACTGTACTGTAGTAGCGTTGTAGTGCCGAGGAGCACTCGAGGAACAGCAGATTAAATTTTTAAAATAAGACTTTAATGCATAAAAAAGAAATATTTACAACTATGTACAAATAGGAAATTGTAATTGCATATTCATTTTAAGTATCGGCTCTCGGCAGATACTTAAAGTGACGTTCGTGAGCTGAATGAAAGTATACGTTCGTGAGCTGAATGAAAGTATACGTTCGTGAGCTGAATGAAAGTATACGTTCGTGAGCTGCAGAAGGGGAAGCGACTAGCGCCGTCGAATTCTAAAATCAAACTCCTCTTTCCAAAAAGGGTTTTCTCTGCTCCCTCCGTTGGCAAGTCTCCGTTGGCAGGTTCCATCCGTCCGAAAAACGAAGATTCTCTTTCCCGGTGTCATATTTCACAACTCCAGCACCACAGCTGTGAAAATCTAAACCTTCTCTTATAAATGAATTTGGTCGACACTGGGCGTGTGGTTGAGAAAAGTATATTTGCCTCTCATGGCAGTTTTCGTCGGCACAAGCAGTTTTTTGAGCTAGTAACAGTACGTTACAATACATAACAGTACGTAGAAGTATAAATTTCAGTTTCTTCATTTGAATTTATCTTACTGAAAATGAATATTCTCCTTGTACCAGCAATATGCCGTTAAAACGTTTAATTTCATCCCTGTTATCCATATTTTTTTAGAGATATCGCTCTCTCACTGTTGTTGTTGTTGAGACCCAGACCGTCCGACCTACCAGAAAGGTGTAAGGTAATTGTTAGGACGGCCGGGAAGTGCCACCCAGTTTAGACCGGAACCCAGTGGGGGAGGCATCGACAGGGACCGTACCCTCCTTCTCCTACCACCAACCTCTCGGAAGGACTTACGGACCCACATGTTTAATGTGATCGTACTCCGCATGCACGGCGGCAGTTGTGGCAGCGTGCAAATCCAGCACGTCAAACCACCGGGCTACAGCGTCCGAAATGTGCCAACAGCACGCGGTGTTCCCAGGTGGTCACCCACCCAAGTAGTAACCGCGCCCGATGCTGCTTGACTTCGGTGATCTAACGAGAACCGGTGTTTTCAGCAAGGTACGGCCGTTGGCGGCTCTCTCACTGTGTGAAAGTCGACATATCTAATATCTTAAGTACGATTCCCGATAACTTCTTATTAATGCGCTATCAACTCCTTTCTGATTAAAATTAATTATTAAACATTCACCCATTTGATAACAATAAAGTATTCTCTTTTCTTTATATTTTCACAGCTATTAATTAAAATTTAGCAGTAGCTCAGGAACAGGACGTACATAAAAAATGTGATTCGCTTTTAGATAACATATTACATATAAAAAGACTATTCTTTTAATATTATTTAGCATATCTATTTTTTCAATTTAAAAAAAGGCTTAAACGCAGGAGATCATTTTCTTTGACCGATATCGCTAATAATCCATAAGTCTGCTATATTCAATGATGGAAATAATCGTCTGATTTGTTTGAGAAATATCGCCGCTACATATTCAGAGACGGATATATATTGTTCAAAAGCAATCAAACATTATTTGTCATTGTTAATATAGACAATAGCATTATTCCAAAATGATTTATAAGTGTTCAAGAATACTTAAAATGTTAGTGTTCTGACAATACTGTCTTTTATTATTAAGTAACGTAAATGAGATGAAAAATCATGAAAGGAATAATCTATATAATATGCGCTGAACTGACTGACTGATTGGGTGATATATCAAAATTATTGAGCACTTCCACTGTAGCTAAAATCTTGTCATTCGATCCTTCTCAGCTTTGAGATTAAGGGGAAAAATCTGAAATTTAAAAAAAAAATGACTATTCGAAAAGATAATCAAAACACTCACAACCACTTTTGAAAATGATTGAGTTCTTCCACTCGTACCAGAATCTCGGATTTGCTGTCATGTGATCTTTCCCAGCTTCCAAGTCAACGGAAAAGACTACTAGAAAGGTAGCAAGTTTAACTTTTTGCAAGCTTTCGCAAATTCTCGCTCTGCTTGGGAATCACTGACGTAAATAAAAAAATCTATTAAAAAACATCTATAAATAAAAACATTTATTAAAAACATCCATAAATAAAAACATCTATTTAAAAACACCTTCAAATAAAAAACATCCATAAATAAAAAAACATCTAACAGTTAAGTGAAACTTAATTTACCTCAACCGCTTCGGGCTTGTAAAAGAAGACGTAAGCTCGATTTAGAATCCATACGCGGAATATTTTTTCTCTGTCATAAAGTTTGCAGTACCCACAAATAATCTGATGTATCACTGAAAGAACAAATATATCAAGATTTAAAATGCAAAAATATGAAAAAAAATTTACATATTTTACGTGATAATTTGAATATTTCCTAAAATTTTCGAAGCAATTTGTGAATTTTTAACTCCGCTTAATAAATGTTTGAAAAATGATGTCCCATAAGGTTCAATGCATTTCATTTTATTTAACCCAGGTTAAATCCAAATCTCATTGGGTCTTTTTTATTCCCAGACCATATAATTCATTTTTATTCCCAGACGTCCCATAGACCGTCTCAAGAACATACTAAACTTTTATTTTTACGGCATTTTTACGGCAGTTATCATGCGAACGGGCAGACAGACAGACAGATCAAAGTTATAAACACTTTTCAACTATGTTGGAAAGTGTTAAAAATAAATAAGAACTGCTTTTGTACAAATAACTGTAGATACGATTCTACACTGCACCAAAATTTTCAGAAAAGTTCCGGACGAGATCTCACAGTTCGGTTTAGGCGGAGCCAGTATTTCACTTTCCCTACAATACATGGTAATGTGTAGGGAAAGTATTTGAATGCGGTTGAAGATCGAAACTCTAGATTTCGCCGGATTTAGGCGTTTTGGACTCTCTAGAATTCAAATGTACCGTGTGTGTGTACAATGTATGTCTTCACTATAGCTCAAAAACTGTTCAACGAAATTTCACACATTTTGGTGGGTAAGCCACCTGAGGGTGCAGATTAGATTTTGGTACAATTCGGAAAAATAGAACTAACCTTTTTTTTTTGCGACATGACTCGCAAAATTTGAATCGTTAAAATTTGAAATAAAAAATTAAATACGCTTAAATATATTGATTAAATGCTTATTTCATGCTTAATTTTTGGCGACAAAAAGATTAAGACTAATTCATCACTATAGGATAAACCGTTCTCTAGATATTTCAGTTTTGGGTATTTTTCAAAATAATCAAAATACTTCGAGTAGCCAAATAAAAACGAAAATTGAATTAAAACTGCACATTTAGAGTAATTTAAAAAAAAAGTATTCGTATCATTTTGTGCGATTAACTCCATTTTATGCATTATGAAAGAAATAAACAGAAAATAAATTTGAGTCTGTAGGGAAAGTCATGTGCTGTCCACATCAGATTTTTACTTTGGATTTTGGGATTACTAACATTCAACTAGGGGGAGATAAAACTCCTTTAATAAGTTTTAATCTCAACGATTTTAGTTTCAGTGTAGATTATTAATATGCATTTTTAGATTTGTTGGGGGGTGCTAGTGTGTCTTTGTGGAGCGTGTTTTGGAACCTCAAAGCTTCCCCTAGTTCCGATAATGCCCGAAAAGACAAACAGTAAATTTGCATTTTTATGCTTAAACATTTAGGACGTATTCTGTAATGTTTCGCAGTTTCGGATACGAAAAAAATACCTCCAACTTTTTAATGTGAAGCATCTTAAGACGCGAGGCAGAGTAAATCTTGAAAGAAATGTGATTTAGGTAAAACGGAAGTATGCAACGAAGTGACATCATACTGTTGCGAATACGCAACAGAAAATCATTGTTGTAATTTGAAGGTCTGGAACCTTGGCGAAATATCGCCGATTTGGCGACTTTTAGTGAGTTCTAGAAACTTTTAAAATTTTGTAGATTGGCTAAGAACTTCAAGAGTTACGTACTTTTTCCAAAACTTTCAATATAAACTCGCTATCGCTCAGTTGGATTGTTGACGAGATACGCGGAAAAATATCGGTCGAACCCAATAGCATCCCAATGTATAAGTATTCTAATTATATATACCTTCATGACCGGCCGATACGAGGAAAAATATCGGTCGAACCCAATAGCATCCCAATGTATAAGTATTCTAATTATATATACCTTCATGACCGGCCGATACGAGGAAAAATATCGGTCGAACCCAATAGCATCCCAATGTATAAGTATTCTAATTATATATACCTTCATGACCGGCCGATACGAGGAAAAATATCGGTCGAACCCAATAGCATCCCAATGTATAAGTATTCTAATTATATATACCTTCATGACCGGCCGATACGAGGAAAAATATCGGTCGAACCCAATAGCATCCCAATGTATAAGTATTCTAATTATATATACCTTCATGACCGGCCGATACGAGGAAAAATATCGGTCGAACCCAATAGCATCCCAATGTATAAGTATTCTAATTATATATACCTTCATGACCGGCCGATACGAGGAAAAATATCGGTCGAACCCAATAGCATCCCAATGTATAAGTATTCTAATTATATATACCTTCATGACCGGCCGATACGAGGAAAAATATCGGTCGAACCCAATAGCATCCCAATGTATAAGTATTCTAATTATATATACCTTCATGACCGGCCGATACGAGGAAAAATATCGGTCGAACCCAATAGCATCCCAATGTATAAGTATTCTAATTATATATACCTTCATGACCGGCCGATACGAGGAAAAATATCGGTCGAACCCAATAGCATCCCAATGTATAAGTATTCTAATTATATATACCTTCATGACCGGCCGATACGAGGAAAAATATCGGTCGAACCCAATAGCATCCCAATGTATAAGTATTCTAATTATATATACCTTCATGACCGGCCGATACGAGGAAAAATATCGGTCGAACCCAATAGCATCCCAATGTATAAGTATTCTAATTATATATACCTTCATGACCGGCCGATACGAGGAAAAATATCGGTCGAACCCAATAGCATCCCAATGTATAAGTATTCTAATTATATATACCTTCATGACCGGCCGATACGAGGAAAAATATCGGTCGAACCCAATAGCATCCCAATGTATAAGTATTCTAATTATATATACCTTCATGACCGGCCGATACGAGGAAAAATATCGGTCGAACCCAATAGCATCCCAATGTATAAGTATTCTAATTATATATACCTTCATGACCGGCCGATACGAGGAAAAATATCGGTCGAACCCAATAGCATCCCAATGTATAAGTATTCTAATTATATATACCTTCATGACCGGCCGATACGAGGAAAAATATCGGTCGAACCCAATAGCATCCCAATGTATAAGTATTCTAATTATATATACCTTCATGACCGGCCGATACGAGGAAAAATATCGGTCGAACCCAATAGCATCCCAATGTATAAGTATTCTAATTATATATACCTTCATGACCGGCCGATACGAGGAAAAATATCGGTCGAACCCAATAGCATCCCAATGTATAAGTATTCTAATTATATATACCTTCATGACCGGCCGATACGAGGAAAAATATCGGTCGAACCCAATAGCATCCCAATGTATAAGTATTCTAATTATATATACCTTCATGACCGGCCGATACGAGGAAAAATATCGGTCGAACCCAATAGCATCCCAATGTATAAGTATTCTAATTATATATACCTTCATGACCGGCCGATACGAGGAAAAATATCGGTCGAACCCAATAGCATCCCAATGTATAAGTATTCTAATTATATATACCTTCATGACCGGCCGATACGAGGAAAAATATCGGTCGAACCCAATAGCATCCCAATGTATAAGTATTCTAATTATATATACCTTCATGACCGGCCGATACGAGGAAAAATATCGGTCGAACCCAATAGCATCCCAATGTATAAGTATTCTAATTATATATACCTTCATGACCGGCCGATACGAGGAAAAATATCGGTCGAACCCAATAGCATCCCAATGTATAAGTATTCTAATTATATATACCTTCATGACCGGCCGATACGAGGAAAAATATCGGTCGAACCCAATAGCATCCCAATGTATAAGTATTCTAATTATATATACCTTCATGACCGGCCGATACGAGGAAAAATATCGGTCGAACCCAATAGCATCCCAATGTATAAGTATTCTAATTATATATACCGCTATGACCGGCCATTGATGAAGTTCTACTGCCTCATGTTCGCCTTTTCCGTAGTGCTGTCGGTGATAAATTTGTTTTCATGGACGACAACACTCCATGTCATCGAACACTCGCTGTTCAGGATTGCCTAGTCAGCGAGGGTATTCAATGCCCCGTATGGCTAGCACGTTCTCCTGATCTAAACCCCATTGAAAATGTTTGGGATGCTTTGGGGAGGCGATTTGCTGATCGAAAATATCTTCCAACAAACAAGAACACCCTCATCCGTGTGTAGCCAACGGCCGTACCGTGCTGAAAACACCGGTTCTCGTTAGATCACCGAAGTCAAGCAGCATCAGGGGCGGTGGTTAGTACTTGGGTGGGTGACCATCTGGGAACACCGCGTGCTGTTGGCACATTTCGGACGCGGTAGCCCGGTGGTTTGCGCGCTGGATTTGCACGCTGCCACAACTGCCGTCGTGTTCATGCGGAGTACGATCACATTAAACATGTGGGTCCGTAAGTCTTCCGAAAGGTTGGTGGTAGGGGAAGGAGGGTACGGTCCCTATGGATGCCTCCCCCACTGGGTTCCGGTCTAAATTGGGTGGCACTTCCCGGCCGTCCAAACGGTTACCTTACATCTTTCTGATAGGTCGGACGGTCTGGGTCTCAACAACAACAACCCTCATCCGTGCACTGATAGAGGAGTGGGATAACTTGATTCAACAGCTGCTGGATAATGTTGTGCAAAGCATGACACGGCGTGTGGAATGTTGCATCGCACTCCACGGTAGACATATCCCGTACTGACACCATTCTCAAAGGTGTCTGCTGTCGTTCATATGCATTTTTCCATTTCTTCGTACGCAGCATCAAATGACCACTTTTTTCCTTTCAGATGTTTCAAAACCTTCTGGATATTTTATCCTGCTGAGCCTCCACCCTCGCTTAATGTTGTGCTACATTGCTAGCTATATATATATATATATATATATATATATATATATATATATATATATATATATATATATATATATATATATATATATATATATATATATATATATATATATATATATATATATATATATATATATATATATATATATATATATATATATATATATATATATATATATATATATATATATATATATATATATATATATATATATATATACATGGAGAGAGAGATTTCAAAGAACTATGACAGGGAGATTTTCTATTCATACTTTTTGCTCTCCTGAAAACTTTGTATTTTGGACTTACATGGTTCTCTTGCACCCACATCTTCAATCGGAATGTCGAGTTCGAATATACTTACGACATAGAGGTGGTACTGTCTTCAATTGTTTTCCATAAATAACTCTGAAGTGAGAATAATAGACAAGTAGAAACATTGACATCGACTGGACACCAGGGAGAAAAGTTGTACGACGTCTTCCACTGAAGTGGTATATGAGGAGGGTTCCCAGAGTCACTGCTAAGATGGCGGTTAGAATAGAATAGCCATCTACAACTTTTTCAATCTGTAATTAAACATCTGGTTATAAACTCAAGTCGATTATATTGAATTAACATGAAGTAAATTGAAATTTGGTGCTTTTTGGCAACTGATTAGTCAAAACAGATTAACTAATTCACCCTTACGTGCAAATCCATATATACACAATATTCCATAATATATAATATTCACAATTACAACTACATCACAATCACAATATTCCATAATCCATAATATTCACAATTACAACTACATTTTAAATAATTGACCTCTATCTCGCTGTACTCGTTTTATTAGTTTGGGTGTCATTTTTGATGATACATTTAACTTTCAGAGGCATATCGATAATACTATTAAATGAGCCTATCAAAGATATGGCTTGATCTTGAGACGATCTTGTGGTTTTGCTAGGACTGATACTATTATTTGTCTTTATAATACCATTGCAAAAACAATTTTTGAGTATTGCGCATTGATCTGGGACCCTGTTTACAATTTGCATTCTCAACGAATAGAAGTCGTGCAAAATAAACTTTACGTACTATGAATCACGTAATGTCTATCTATTATCCTTATGATAAACACACTAGTGAACTCAAACAAAAATTTAATTTAATGTATCTTAAAATAAAGAAGAAAATCGTCCTGCCTCTTATTTTACTATAAAGTTTTAAATAATACTATTGATTGCCCCATTTTACTATCTTGCCTGGTATTCCATATACCTGTTAATAATCTCTTCTTCTTTCTTATTTTTTTTTTTTTTTTGTATAAGTAACTGACGCCGACGCAGATTGACAAATTTCTCTTTTCTCGAGATTCGTTGCTCCGTACCGCAAAAACTATTGCATATAAAATTATGAAATTTGGTACATTTGTAGAAAAAGCTTTGGGAAATACGATGAAATAAACTGTTTTCTGATATATATTGTAATTTAAGAAATATTTAATGTCAAATTTAAAGACAAAATATTTGAGCTGCGAGTTCGCGTTCTGGATAGACTAACAATAGCAAATCTACGAATTTTTGCAGGCAGGTACCTACATGGGTGAATTTTTGCAGGACGGAGCCCCTTTTTTAATTTCGATGTAGTTTTTGAGATATTTTACTTTTCATGCACTTCTGAAGTGAACTTTTTTTTTCATATCGACACGTCTAGCGATTTCTCTGTCTCGTACCGTAAAAACTATAGCATACAAAAATATGAAATTTGGTACACTTATAGAAAAATAATAGGGTAATACGATGAAATAAACCGCTTATTGATTTAAGCTTTAATTTGGCATGAAATAACTCGCGAGCTCATGATCAATTCAGTTTTGGGATTTCCTGGGCTAAGAAAAATCCCTGCTTTTCCCTCCTGCAGAAAATAGGCAGGGATAGAAAAGAGATTTTTGAAAGTAGGATTTTTAAGAAAGATAGATAGGAAGCGAGCTCTGCGAACGCAGCAAATAGAAGGCGAAGCCTCCCGAAGGAAGTTGAGCGAGCGGAACAAGCAGGAGGCAGAGCCCCCTATTACTAGAAGAAAAAACTTTATTTCACAATACTACTGTTAAACATAATTACATTAAGAGCTATTCTACCTTTAAATTTGTTGATCTCCATAATACCTATTGTACTGATATTTTTAATTTGACTCCTGCCCATTTTAAAAAAGCCTGTTTTAATGCGCTTGACATGTATACTACTTAATATTCTTGTATTTTATGCTCTGTTCTTTTCATGTTTGTGCCGT
Organism: Amaurobius ferox; assembly: GCA_951213105.1. Taxonomy (NCBI): domain Eukaryota; kingdom Metazoa; phylum Arthropoda; class Arachnida; order Araneae; family Amaurobiidae; genus Amaurobius; species Amaurobius ferox. Next base: position 39,062,355 of record OX578149.1, on the reverse strand, counting down.
TACTGTAACTACATTTCATCTGTAGTTGTTACTTAAATTGAATAAATAAATAAATAAATAAAATACATTCAATTGATATCACTTGATATAAATGATTATTGACGAATTCTTTCGAGTCAAAATACAAAAACTATTATAAAAAGTATCTTCTCTCGAGAAAGGAACACATTAGATCTGCGAAAACGACGTTAATAGTTGTTGCATAATATTGCATATGGAAAGTGAACCTATTTGACGATCATTTTTACTTTTGACCTCGAAAAGCTTTACCTTAAAAATCTGTACGTTTATCGATGTATGTTCATCAACTGAAATAACCATACCAAATGTTGTCCTATTTGATCAATTTGCTCGAGAAATATCGACTCCAGAAACACACAGACAATCAGACACACATCAGACAATCAGGATTCTCAGAATGCAGATCCATTCAAATTTGAGAGTCGAATTTTTGACCCCATCATAAAACTTTCTCTTTACATATACTATGCATTATAGGAAAATTAAAATGAGCGAAGAACATGTATCTTGCAAAACCCCTTAAAAGTCCTTTACTTTGATGTCCATTCAAAATCAACTAATGAAAATAAAAATTAATTTTTATGAGGTAACACGATGAATGAATTACAAAGAATAAGTAAAAAAAAAATTTAATCATATTGTTAATGGATTTGAATAACATTTTAATTTTTCAGTAATGTTATCACTGTTTTGAACTTTTGTTATTTTCCAGGGAACACACACACACACAAAAGACAATATTTAATTTATAGTATTTTGGTATATTCTTTATTATTTTATTTCGTCATTTCTATTATTTTAATACACTTCGGAAAATTAATTTTTGCAATTAATTGTTTTTAATTTTTCATTAAAGAAATTATTTTTTAATTTTTTTTATTTTGCCTACATATATAGTATAATGTATAGGGAAAGTATTATGACGGGATCGTAAATTCGAACTAGAGTTTTCGACGGATAAACACATTTAAACATCTTAGAACTCGAATCGAACGTTTTTGAGGTAATGTCTATCTGTGTGTGTTGTGTATGTATGTTAATATGTGTGCATGTGTGTGCCGGCGAAATCTCATGAACGACTGAAGTGTTTCAAAAATAATTTGGTATGGTAATTACAATTAGTGAATGCTGAATTGATTTTAAATCAAATGTTCAATCAAATTTTCAATCAAATGTTCGACACTCCCCCTTATCCCCCAATTTTAAATGAATTTTTAAAAAAAAACAAGACTTTCAATAACAATAAATAAATAATCATTTCAGACGTAATTATTCTTTATTAGAAAACAAATAATACAATCTTTAGAATGTTAGTATAAACCGTTCTCGAGATATTGCACAATTTTCGAGTGATTTTTTTTTTAATCCTTAAAAATATTAGGACCTTCATTATGGTAAAAAAAAAAGTGTTATTTCAAATTTTTCATTAGGAAACGGGTGACATTAATTTTAGAACTCTAGTATAAACCGTTCACGGGATAATGCACGCTTTTCAAATACATTTATTAAAAAATTTCAAGAAATTAAAAAAATAGTAAATATTCAATATTTTCATTTCCTATATACAATATTATGCAATGAATATGTTATCATTATTCTCGTAAATCTAGTTCGTTCCATTGACGAAAGAAGATACTTTTTGTAATAGTTTTGTATTTTGACGCTCAAGAATCTGCCTATAGTCATTTATTTGATGTGATATTCATTTAATGCCAATTGATGAGGAGTTTGCACGTGAATGCGAATAAATCATTCTATTTAGTCTCATAAATTGCTTTACTTATTATTTACATATTGGTTAATTTTAATTTACGTATTGTTAATTCAATGCCAAAAACGTGCTTTGGTTGTTGTTGATAGTTATTTTGCTGGGAAAGAAGAAGAGTCATGTGCTGCCCACATCACATCTTTTTATACTGCGATGTTAAATGACCAATATTTTCAAGATAGTAATAACTATCTCAAGTCAGAATTTCTTCTCGACGACTTTCTCATTCATTCATTCAGAGTGTTTAGTTCTATATTTGTATCCCATTCATTATCAGATTAAAAAATAAATAAAGAAAGAAAGAAGAGCTGTATAACTTTCAGGGCATATTTCCAAAAATGTTCGCAATGGATTCTTAAAACGTGCTTATCCATCAAAATCTCGAATTCGAAATTTCTCAAAGAAAAAAAAAAGAAGGTACTTTATCTATATACTTGCTTGAGTAAATAATTAATACTGGAAATTAAAAAAAATTCTGATGTGGGCAGTACATGACTTTCCCTACAGAATTAAATTGGGTTAAATTGGCACGGATACTTATTTGACATTATATTGAGATTGCAGTTTCAATACGTATTTTCTTTCTCATTAGGCAACTTAACGTATTATCATTCGTCATCCCCTCAAAATTCCATACACTTAAATATCTCGAAAACTGTTCGACCTAGCTAGAGTAATGAAGTTGATCCTATTCGTTTCACAATTTTGCGGGCCATTTCGCGAAAATAAAAATAAAAGAATAGTTCTACTTTTCCGAATCATACCAAAATCTAATCAGTACCAGTGTAATCCACAAGTGACTTACCTATTCAATTCTAACAAATTTCATCGAATAGATTTTAGATTACAATGAAAAATATCATCAGCTCCTCAAAATTCCCAAAACCTTAATATCTCGAGAATGGCCCATTTTAGAGTAATGAGATCTTATTCATTTTATTGTTAACGATTATATTTAATACAAGCATTTAATTGATGTGCTTCTGCTTATTTAGTTTCCTATTTCAGATTTTAATGATTTTTGAGAACCATTTTGCAAAAATAAGTAAATAAATAAATACATTAGGCAGGTTCTGTTCTTCTGAATTATATTAAATTAAAACTTAATCAATACCATGGTAACTCACAGATGACTTATCTACCAAATTTTATAAAATTTCGTCGAATAGTTTTTGAGCTAGAGTGGATACATATATTGCACAGATAAATGCACAGAGACGTCATTTTAAAAATAGGTTTTTCGTGCTCTGGAGTGCTTGAAATGTGTAGATCAGTTGAAAACTGGTGTTCCAATATTCCGCACAATTATAGTATTTTCCCTTTACATTACCCTGCATTATAAGGAACGCAATAAATATTTTTTTATACAATTCAATACTAGACTATAGAAATCTTACCATGCCGTTTTATTTAACTTCTTTCTATAATGAACCAAAGAACAGTAAACAGTAGATCTCAAGCACACAGAACGATGAAAATCTCAACCATATGAAGAGTGCTTTAGTTTGCTTCAGTTGTGAAAATAAAACGTAATTTTTAAACCCAACCTTTCAAAGCGTTGGAGGTCAAATAATACATATGAGCACTCGAATATAAAATCATTGCCGTACAATAATAAATGATGCGTGTCAAAAACATATTATTATAAAAAAAAAAAATCCAAACTGAGACAATGGTTTATGAGAATTTTTTCTGCATTAATTTCGAACTTACCCCACGTTTTAGTGAAAATTCATTGTCAAAGGAAGTGAAGTACAAAAATACAGCTCTGATAATCATTAAATATAATGAGACAATTATTTCTATTATCAGGAATTGAAAAAAAAAATTTTTTTTTTGAAGTTGAAAATAAAATTATCCATAAAATAAAAATTACCATCCCTATTGCCTTGTTCCCATAATGCGGTTCTACCTTGAATTTTATTCATGAACTTTCCTTATCATAAATCATAAGCTGTCAATCGGGAGAGTAATAAAATTAGAGTATTTGATGGAAGTCTGAACGCTCTTGTGTGTGACACAAGAACGCTCAAGGAACACAAATGCTCAAGGAAATTGTTAAATATAATTACTGCCACTCTTAATTTCTGTTTTTTTGTAAATAATAAGAAGACATTTAATAACAGTTTGTAACTCTGGTTAATAGGCATGAATATTAGGGTAGTGGAGGGGGGGGGGGCGACCCTGTGCGAGATATATACAATTCAATGAAATATAAAACTCTTAATTCTTGAATATTTATAAAATATTTTCCACTGTTTGTTATTTCACTTGTATTTACAAACATCATTTTCTATTTCATTTATGTATATATGCATCGATTTTATTGCGAATAATGTGTTTAGAATGCTCTTGAGCCTACATAATTTAAAACTATTGGGTAACGCTGTTGTTTTTTCTTTCTAATCTAAACATCATTTTACCTACTTACCAATATTCAAGTAAGATTATACCGTGTATTTCTGTTAGTACACATAAATATTAATATACATCGAAAAAATGGAATAATATTACAATAGGGAAAGTACAAAATCGATTATAGCAGAAGTAATCGCTTTAAAATATTATTACTTTCCTTATATAGAGTATAATGTATAAGGAAAGTATTGTGACGGGGTCGAAAATTCGAATTCGAGTTTTCGACGGGCGAGCACGTTTCAAGTATCCCTGATCACGAATCGAACATTTTTGAGGTGATGTCTGTGTGTGTGTGTGTCAGTGAGTCTGTGGAGATGACATCTCACGAACGAATGGAGCGATTCGAATGAAGTTTAGTACAAAAATTACAATCCATGAATACTGGAAGCCTATTGTTTTAAACACAATCGAATGCTCAGAACCTCCCTAAATTTTGGAGTGAAATTTTGAAAAAATCATAAGAAAATCAAAATTTTTAAAAAGTTACTCAAATAAACATTTTTTATGTAATTTGTCCTTAAAAAACGATTAACATAAACTTTAGAACTCTAGCGTGAACCGTTCTCGAGATATTGCACATTTTTCAAATACATTTATCAAAAAATCTTATAAATTAAATAAAAATATTAACTGTAGAGAAACGCGTTCACTTTTCATATATAACATCATGCGATAAATTTGGTGAAATCATTCTCGTGGATTTAGCTCTTTCCATTCAGGAGAAAATATACATTGAGGACGCCAATAGTCATTTATCTGCTATAAGAATAACTTATTTCTCCGTCCATAATGCTTGGCGAGATTTTGGCGACGAATTTAGCGTCGAATTTAATGTCGTCAACTTGGTGATTTTTTTTTAAACGTTGCCAAATTAACGAAAATTTCGCCAAATGGATAAAAATGGCGCTAAATCAAAAATTCAATATCTTAGAAAGAATATAAGTATCTACTATAAGAATAACTTAAGTAGGTATAAAAGGGGCGTCCCACATCCCCGATCGGGGAGGCGCAGCAGTGCGGAGCATCCTCCGGGAGGTAGGTTTCTCTTTTGGGAGGAAGTTTGGTGAGGCAACACCGATGCCTCTTGGAGGGTCTTTAGACCAACGTATTGCGAAAGAGGCCTCGGAGGGATGAATCATAGCCTCTTTGATAGAGGAGGAACTTTGGCCGGAGTGCATTGCACAAAGAGGGGAGGAATTGCGAAAGAGCCCTTCGAAGAATGACCTTTTGACCAGAGGGACTTGTAAATAGGATGTGGCAATTACGGATTGATAACTTTGGAGATGACCTTTGAGCGGAGGGACTTGTAAACAGGATGTCGCAATCACCGATTGATAACCTTGGAGATGACCTTTGATAACGAAGTTGATGACGTAGTTAAAGAGCCCTCTGATGAAAGTTGGTGAGGTGCTGCCATCTAACGGAATTTTTTTTAATTTCCAAAAGAATTTAATTTCTCACTTGTTAGAACTGGGGTTCGAACTCGGAGCTGCTCGACCAGAGGACTGGCATCTTATCCACTATCATCTGGCATCTTATCTCAGCATACATGTCTCGTAGAATCTTATCGTTGAAGAGATGGTTGTGAAAGTAAACGGGAGATATATTATTTTCGGGGTTGTGTTCAGAACAGATTAAATAGTGTTTTGAGGTATATTTTGTAACAGGGAATGTATTTTATAAAGGGATACTTATTCATTTTTCGGCGTGTTACTAATTGTTTTTCCGGTGTGTTTAAAAACAGAATGTAATATTAAGTTACGGATTTCCAGTGAACACAAAAATTGTGTTAAGCTGATTTTATATTGCGAATTTCAACACTACGATTTTTTTCATATGTTTGTAAAACGAATTTAATACTTAATAGAGCTGTTTCAACCACGTGGCACTCTCTTAATAACGAGCCTTAGCAACGCTTGCTGGTAGTCAAACAACTCATAGATAGGCCATTGCTATACACGTTGTACGTTGCTTCAAAAATATTAATTTAAACTTTTAGTAATAATTATGTCATCTAAATATTTTCAGGATTTGGATGATCGAGCTAAAGCTCGATATTTACTAAAAATTGCATCAATAGGAAACAAAGATCCTTATTCAATGTGTAAAAGTGAATTTACAACATGAGCATCAGATTTTCCAAAACTTAGTTATTTCGATATGGTGAACTACTTAGTTTTCGGGAAAAGTGCATATACGTCCGACGAATTTAAGGCATTTAATCAGTTTGCTTGTGGCTGGGTGAAAGATGTATACACAGTCAAGATCTCAGGATTATGCCTCGTAATTGGAAAAGTAAGAGTACATGCTAGTTTTTATTTATTTTGATGATGATTTTTAGATTGATATTGTATTTTGTCATATTTTATACATTTATTTTAAACCATAATGTAAGAATTTATGACACCTTCTTTCACTTAAGCATATTATTTAAATCTAAAATTTATATATATATATATGTGTGTAAACACAAATGTTGTAAAATATGAAAACTGTTTCTATGAAATTTGTCTCGTACACTTTATTTGGGGGGGGGGGGGGGGGATAAGTTTTGTGATACTTTTGTACTTATTATTTTTTATAATTGTGTAGATTTTATGTGATATTGAGAATAAAGTGATCTTCACAAACTCTTAGCCATTGTTTCTTATTTTCATTAAGATCAGCTCTTTTGATGGCCGATAGCCACTTCTCCCGGCACTCTTCACTAAGACGTCTTTTTGACTCATTTCCTATAATTAATACAGCAGGGAGTCTAAAAAAAGATTTACTGTCTCGATTAGAACGATTTCCGCATTTGAAAACACCACAAGCGGTAGGCATAATGACAAATATAAAATTTTGTAACACTATACACGCCAGTGTATCTACAATTGACTCAAACGCAAAGCATGCAATATATGACTACCAGCAACGGTTGCTAGGTGGTAGCTTGGCGATGTAACGTCAGGTGAAAAAGCTCTATGCATTGAAAGTAGTATTAAAATATTTTTTTTTATCCTACGCCAGACCTTGGTTTTTCAACCATCAGTCTCTGTCGGGCAGCCCAGTAAAGTCTTGAACGAAACGAAAAGTCATCCTCCGCAGAATTTCTATCTGCGACGTCACTAAGTTCAGGGCAAGTGTAGAGGTGGTCACCAGTCATGTCACCAAGCCCACAAAGTGGGCATGTCGGAGAATCCGACAAGCCAAAACGATGTGTGGGCGCGGTAGCTCAATAACTAATCCTGTAAAACCTGAGGTAGGCTAACTAATCCTGTAAAACCGAGAGGTAGGCCAGGTCCGCACTGCTGTCTCCAAATCTCCAAGCCAAAACACAGTCGAAATTCCTAACACTTGAAGTTCCTAGCATAAATCATGCTTTTACCTCCGGGCTGTGATCACTTGTCTGCAACTATGTCTTTTCCTGTTTCTCGTTCAGATCGGAGAAGTCCCACCCCCAAGTGGGCGGGGTTACGGGTAGCCAGTAGAAAAGAACTCCATGCTGCCAGTAGGAAATGTTCTGCTGAGTCTGCGAAGGTGATTTCTGAAGGGCAGACTGCCGGTGCTACAGGTAACATACTGAAAGACCAAGGTGACCAGCCAAAAAAAGGAGAATAACTCATTTTTGGGGGGAGATAGGTTTTTTTAATTCTGCAAGCATGCTGACAATTTGAAATAGCTGTTCGACAGGAGATTCGTCGGATTTGAAAATTTTTAAGATTTGTTTAAGTATGTTTTGAACATTTTTTAGGTCGAATATTTTTTCCATTTCTTTATAAAACTCTATGAATTGCATAAACAGATTTGAGGACTGAGGGCCATTCTTTCCAGGCTGTTCGTGGGACGAGTGATCTGCGGATTTTCCTGTATCCGTCTTGTCATTTGTCCATGCAGCCTGGGCAGAAGGGGTGTTTTTAGTGGGCAGAGCCGGGAAGTTATCCTCATCTATATTGATGGGGGGGGGAGCTTTAGGTTTAGAAGTGTTATTGGTGGGCCCCTGGAACTTTTTACGGTTCCAGGGGTTTTGAGGGCAGTTACGAAAGTTAGCGGGGTGACTACCGTTGCAGTTGGCACACTTGGCCGGGGTTTCTAACGTTTTTACGCATTCACGGGTTTGGTGATTTCCGCCACACTTAAGGCAGCGGGCAGGAAGAGAGCACTGGTCTGAATGGTGATTAAATCCCTGGCAGTTATAGCACATTTTAATTCCTCGTGAGATAAAGCTTTTGATCTGTATTTGCATACCTAATATGCTATCAATATCGTATATTTTCTCCCATTTCTCAGCCGGCACAAGACCGACCAAGAATATGGGGAGGAGAGCCCTATCGCTTCTACCACGGAGCTGGGTAATCCTGTCTATTTGGAAGCCTTGGTTTAGCAGGGAGGTTTTAATATTTTCTACGTTAGCATTAGCAGGGAGTCCTTTAATTATAACTTTTTTAGGTCGGTCTTTTTTAAGATTAAGGGAGCTACATGGGATTTTTCTTTGGGTTAGGTAACTCTGCAGCTTCCTGAAGTCCTCAACGGACCCAGGAGTCAGCCTAATTACCCTTCCCGACAGAAAGCCTTGAATTTTATTTTTAAGAATATTGTTATTAAGGTCCTCTATGAGGGCTCCCCAATCGCTTGAGGAGTCCACGTAGAAGGACGATACCCTTTCTTTAACAGGGGGGGGGGAGCTATCAGTCATTTCAACAGAGTCTGCATTAAGTGCTTGGAATTTATTTACAACAGAGACCGGCACAACAGGAGTGCTAACCGCGGTTTCATCATTTCTTTTCAGTTTTTTGCTGGGGGCCTGATTTTGAAAACCTTCAATTTTGTTAAAGTACGAATGCTTGAAGTTTAAGAAAATTTCCTCTTCCGGTTTGGAATCGCTTTCACTAAGCAGGGTGGAGATACTATCAAACGAACAGCGACTTTTGAGCATTTCAAGATAGGGACAGTCGGTCAACAAGGAACAATCAGTAATGATACCTGAGAGAAGTTTCTTGATCTGCATCGCGTCTTCGAAGGAGATGTTGCTCTTTTCAAGTTCTTTCTCCAGTTTACGGATGACGTAGTCATATGCTCTGAAGTGGGCTAGCATTTCTTGAATCACAGGACTGGAGAAGCTTCCATCTCTTTCTTTCACCCATTTGGAGTAAGCATCAGCGTAGATTGCAGAAGAAACAAATTCTTTGAAGTCTGTATTGGCATCGTGAGATGTCTCTTTATCAAGTAGATCCATAGTATCGGCCCAGCTGGACGAATTCGTAGTTTTGGAGATCGAAACAGAAGCGGTACTTACACCCTCTGCCATGTTGTACGCCTAAGCAGAACAAGCATGGACAAACAGGTGTAGCACGAGGTAGCAGGAGCACGTGGTAAGCAGGAGCAGAGCACTGAAACAACCTTGCACCGCCACGGCCTTGTCTCCAAGCCAAAACGATGTGTGGGTGCGATAGCTCACTGGTCAGCGCGCGGGAATTGCATTCGGTAGACCCGGATTCGATTCCTTCCGCTGGAAAAAGAAAAAACTGCCGCCGTGTTCACGCGGAGTACGATCACGCTAAACATGTAGGTCCGTATGTCCTCAGGGGTGCGGAACTAAACCTGTAAACCGAGAGGTAGGCCAGGTCCGCACTGCTGTCTCCAAGCCAAAACGATGTAAATGTTTCTGTAGAAAGTCGTGGCCAGTCTTGAGCCGGAAGGTATTAAAAGAAAAATTAAATAATAAAATATGACTCTGTGCGAAGCACAATAAGCTCATGTAGGTATTAGATACATTCTTGTGAAGAGTAAAGAAAAGTCGAGCTGTGAAAAAGAAGTTGCTTTATTGCAAAAGGCCAAATAACTGCTTAGTGTGGCAAGCAGTTCAAGTTTACAAATCATATAACATAACTGCAATGGAATTTCAATATTTTTCACGAACTGGAGCACCATTTTGGTTTGTTCTGGTACATGATTTGAAAGCATGCGGTACCACTCTTGTATATTATTCACGCCTTCTGTGAAGTGACAATTTGTAAACTCGTATTATAAAGTATCATTTCATTCCGAAAATATGAATTTTAATTATAATTGTATACAATCAAAGCAATATTTTAACGTTGCATGCCGTACTTAATATTATCAAACTGTACTTAATATTATCAAAGTTGTACATAATATCAAACTTACTAAACTTATCCTTGAAACTAGTTTTTTAACGCAAACAATTTAATTTCTTATTATAAAGGAGGGATAATGGATAAAAAGTGAAATGCAGCAGATTTCTCTAATAATTAATTGCTTTAATTAATTTTAAATTTCAACAGATTCATAGTTACTAATAGAAGCGTGAAGTTTGAACCTGAGAGACTGCTACCAGTCCTTGACAATTTTATGAATATTGAAGGTCATTAAATATTTATATAACAAAAAATAAAATTTTCGAGAATTTTGATTTTAGTTTTTGTCCTATGGGAACTGATAAATTCAGTTCTACCACGTTACCAACTTCAGATTTCAATAACATTTAATTTGAGTTACATAAAAATATTTAATGAAACACGAAAAAAATGTAAAAACTTCTGGATCTTCAATAATAAGTTATTAGAAATGCAATTTATTAAATCAGGTTTAACTTTCTTGAAATTCAGAAACATATAAATTCAATCAAGCCTTGTAATTTAATCAACTTTAGCCATCATAGGAGTTCAAAAATTATTTTTATATGCTTGAGAAGTAACTCGTTTTTCGCATTTGGCATTATTTCGCTCCATAAAAAAGTATGTCAAAAGGGCTTTTAACACCAAATTTAGTGTAGCTTCTGTAAATATGCAATTTTGCATGCATATATGATGATACTCAGTTTTTATATACAACTACTTAATTACCACACTGGATATAAATATAAAGAGTATCATTTATTCTACAGGATGAGCATGTCCTTAAAGGTTGTAACTGAAAGAACACGGGAAAAGTTTACCAACATTTTATAAAAAGCATAACTCTTTAGCGATCATTTAATTTTCTATTACTCTCAGTGATAGATTGGGGAAGGTGGGGTCTGCAGCCATGAACACCAAATTGTGTAAATTAAAAAATATACCATAATTTTACATTACATTCTAATTTATGCATTTGTACGACTGCACTTACTGCTATCGAGTTTAACATATAGTTGCTCATATAGTCAGTACTTTTGATATGTATATCAAATACGCCTTTTAAAAATACAATACTTCTTTTAGTTCTCCAATTAACACTCTGTATAGTGATAATTTGTGGTTTTAAAATGGCTTGAAAAGGCAAATTTTTGATTCAGTTGTGTTTGTGTTACTGATAAAAATTGAGCTGTAATTATACTAGTTTACTTAATTTTTAGTACTTGCAATTTAAGAAATACCTATAGTAATTCCGAAAGTACAATGACAACAATTATGTATGTAAATTGTTTCTGAATAAATAAATAACTAGTATATTTTAAACCCCTTTAGATCTTAGTTATTTTCTATAGAAATATAAATGTATTTTTACGCATTTCAGGTTAGCAAAATAATAGTTTATGAAGCATTTCATACATGCATTTCTTTCTCATTAATTTTTAGCATGTTCATTGTAATCATCTTGAATGTAAATATATCTATACACAATAGAATTTGAAGGATATCAGAGTAAAATATATGTATATTTATATAAACGCCCACCCAAATAATAAATAATTGTGGAAAAAATCAAAATTCAACACCGTCTGTTTCTCATACTTTTCATTTCGAATATTAAGTAGTATGATTTTTGGAAATTGAACTTCTGTAAAATGAGTCATTTACTACTTTTAACAAGTCTTAAAAATTTATGGCATTTAAAATGACAAATTTTTAATTTCATTTAAATTCCCAGTTAAATGTTTTAGGTCTATATCATCAAGTTGCATTTGGTTGACTATATTCATATATCAATAGAGATCCCTTTTTACTAATAAACAGAAATCAATTTGTTGCAAGGGCCCTATCAATATTTTAAGCCAGGGATCCCATGCAAGCTTGATCCACCTCTGATGACTATGTGTTTGGGTCCGACAGTATAACCGGGAATGTCATTAGTAGCAGAGAGCGACGGTAAAAACCAGCCAACAAAAGTGTAATGTATGATGAAAACAGACTGTGCACCTTGAAATGAATCCTATTATAGATACTCTTACTACTGAAATAAAAAGTTCCACAAAATGCTACTTGACAAACTGAAATTGATTGAAAATATTAACTTCAGCGTGGCTCAACTCGACATTCTCATATCAGATTCCATTGTTTAGTAGCTTGTTTTTTGTTTGCAAATTTTACAAGAAAAAAAATTTCAAAAATCTATATTGTTGATTCAAATGATCATAATTAAAGCATGTTACCTTTCATTTTAAAATCTTGAAAATATCTTTCGACTGATACTAAGTTTGACAGTGCATCCCATCTGGAGAGAAGGGGGGAAATCTTTCAAATGATATCATACTTGGCAATGAACCCTGTGGGGGTGTAACTTGCCCATCAAGGGGGGGGGGGGGGTTGCTAATGATGTCATGAACACAAAATTGTATCGCAACTATTTTTCATTATGGTTGAAACTGTTAGGTTTCATGATCATTGAGCCATAAACAACCTCTTTTATGCATAATTATGTTAAATTTTGTCCTATACAATTTCACAGTTTTCATTTGATTTAAAAAGTTCTATCTCGTTCTAGATTTTTTAATAATAAACTGAATATAAAGTATCGTGAAAATCCATTAATATTTATGAAAGCTATCGTGTACACAAGAAATTGACCGCAGACAGAGGGACATCATTCTAAATATAGTCAAAAGGTGCTCAAGAGGCACTAAAACACATATTGTCAAAATTTTTCATTAAAACAATACTTTCTTTATACTATATTTTACAGAATGGAATACAATTGAAATAAAAATTAAATACTCTTATAGGGGAGGAGGTGCTTGAGGAGAATAAAGTGCTTTAAGAAAAATAATAAAGAGGAGAATAAAGTGCTGCTCAGCATTAAGAAAAGTACATGGAATGAAAATTCACTGAACTCATTGCAGGGTTAGATTCAAATCTGTTACTTTCAAAAAACGCACGACTGTATATGAAGAAAGTGTACTGCGCATGTTAAAATTCAAACCATAACTTCTATTACTGAAATGTAAAGATACACAGAATGGTGCTAGACAAAATCATGATTTCATTGCAGCATAACACATTTAAATCAACAAATTCTGTTACTTTTATTCTAAAACATGCAATCGAAACTTCACATATCAGAGGAAAAACTCAAATCAATACTTTATATAGTACAAGTGATTTCTAATGTCATGTCAAACAAGTAAGTAATCCATTATACATGCAATATATGACAATACTACATTTTTACATGCAATTAATTTGTTATACTGTCAGACAGCTAAATAGAGACCTGTTCTGCCACACGGCTTCCAGGTTTGACTCTCCAACGCTGAGAGTCGCCCGCAGACGACCCGGCTGAGGTCCAGAAGAGGAGGAGTGGTCAAAAGCTGGGCCAAGGAACCAAGGCTAGACAAACGCCAAAACTGGAAAAGCTTCTTATGGACCCTTGACCACGCACACCACACCTAGAGAGCAGCCAAGAGATGTGAACATAGCCCAGGACGCCCCCGCCAGGGATTTCCCAGCAGTGGCATCCCAGGCAAACCCCATACTCCAGCTGGAGAAAGTGAGGCTCTTCATGAGGTGCGAGAATGATAAAATTACAACTGCAGTGACCGCCCAAAAGTTCTAAAGAGAGCCAAACTTATGGCTACCTAAAGATTAAGTCGTGTTTTGCAGAGGATTCCAACTTTCTACCCCTCGGTAGTTATGCAGAGGCAGTATGCAACTTAAAGAGGCGCTGTCGTAACCCGGACTTATACCCGTACTGCCGGGTTAGCTTAACCTAGAAAAAGAAGGAGGGGAAAGGAGAGAAAAGGAAGAGGGCTAAAGCCAACGCCGGGAAGGACCCAAGTGAGGGCAAAACAAGGGAGAAAAATCGGACAGAGGAGGAAGATAACTATGATCGGAGACCCAAGCGGAGAAGACTAAAGTAACTATAACTTAAACGCTAAAGGCTGAAAAAACATTAGAATACTACTAAACTGACGTTAATCTAAAAATAAACAAGTTGCTAACTAAAAGAAGATAGCCTAAAGTAAAGGGAGCTAAACTAGTCTAGCCTAGACAAGAGAAAGGGGGAGAAAGAAGAAGGAAGAGACCCCAAAGTCAAGGGAAGACGCCAGGAGGAACCCTGAAGGAGGGAAAAAAGACCAGGGAGGATAGTGGTGAACCATGGATGAGAAATCAACGCGAACCACTAAACAGAGGAGGGAAGGCGCTAAAATCTAAGCTAAAGCTAAAACAACGGACAAAAACTTACCACTTACCCGGGAGCAGGACCGCCAGCTACTGGATCTGAAAGGGAAAGGTTAGAGACTGGAAACCCCCAAGGGGACCGCAGCAGTCACCCGACCTACCAGATACCACCTGAGGCAGGCTGTACCTTGCCTGGGAAGCAGCTGACTTCTTCCTAGGGGGAGGGGGGAGGGGGAGGACCTTGTAGCCTGGGGGGAGGACGTCCAAAAGAGGGAAGCTGAAAAAAACAAGACATTATTGCTGAAAGGAAAGAGCGATTAGAGCTTAAAGGGAAACGAGGGATTATTACGTTCTTGGAAGCGTACTTCCTGGACAAACTAAACCACAAAAGGTTGACACCAGAGGATAGAGGTGCGGGACAATACCCGGACGATACACGAAAAGACCTCGTTGGCATATGCCAATAGCCACTGCATCGAGTGGGAAAGAAAAACGGGAGCGCCGAGACTATGCTATAAACGAGATTCCACAGCTATGTGGGACGCCTAACACCCTGCTGGACCCGGGGGCAAAGCCCCCCGCTGGCCATGGGCGAAAAACCAATAAACCAAAAAAAAATAAATAAATAAAATCGAGCCTGATGGTGCGCTAGCCTCTACTAAGGAGGTGCAGCACCCAAGGAGAGCCTGAAGCTGAAGGAAAAGACGGGTCACGACAGTGTTGACCTGACATCAAAACTTACGGCTGGGACAATCCCCCAGGGCGGAGACAAAGGACCAAAAACCTGAAAGAGAAAGAGGAGAAGAAGATCTCGCAGGCAAGGAAGGATGGGAAAGACAGGGTTACCTGCGAGAAGGACGGAAGAAGGAGGAAAGAAGAAGAGAAAGGGTCCTACAAGAGTAGGAAACACTGGAGGAATGACCTTCCAGTGTCGGAGTGCCATACAAGAGTAGAGGTCCTCTCCGAAAAATCAGGTGGGAACTTCCTTCCACCGATTCCCAACCATATCCTCCCCTAACTACACACCACATCCTCCCCTAATTTATTATACTTTACAAAAACAGTTACTACCTTAGCTGATTTCCGAGAAGATAGCCAAAAAAACACTTAGAAAGTTCGCCGAGATATTATAAACAGCATAACTCATCTAGTGCTCATTTAGCCTTTTTGTGACATACAAACTTCTTTTGAAAGTATTATGTAAAACAAAAATACAATCATGCAAGTATATATGAAGCGTAGATAACATAAAAATAACCAACAATGATGCGTTTTAGGCTTATAAAAAACCGGCAAGAAAGAGAAGATATTTTAAGGAAAAAATTGTTAAAGTTGTCAGATTAATGTTTAAGGCATAAGGTCAACGTAATATGTAATTAAATAAGAAAACTTACTTCAATTATCTACGAAAAAGCTATCCATATAAAAGAATCCATATGCAGGAATCTACCAAACAGTGTCAGATCACGTGACTTTCTCGCCACAATTTATGATTTAGCGCTCAAGCTTGGCTTTTTAGTCAGCCTTGGTTTGGCGTTAAAGTGTTCGTGATTCACCGTTTTCGCCAAAGATCACCTGGCGGCCATCCTGGGTTCTGTACGCACCGCCGATTCTTTTTACGCTTCTGGAACTGCTATAAAGTGCCGTTCTAGCGCGAATGTACCAAATCTGGCTCCCACATAATGGCCATGATTTTCAGATCATCAAACAATGGGAAGGCTACCTCCGTCACCTTCGTGAACTTTAGATCTCGAAGGTGACGGCTACCTCTAGTGATTCCAGCTCTTTGGTTCAAATAGTGTTGGAAAGAACGTTCTTTGGCCATTCCGATGGTGTCATGAAAAAAACTCAAGTGATAACATTTTTAATAGCTAAGGAATCTATTTATGTGAAAATTGTGCTTCAACATAAAGTAACTAAAAGAACTAATTTGATTTTTCACCGAGCTGTGCCATCCGGGAACCTGATATACAATTTTGTTGCTGTCCCAACTTCAATTTTCGCAACAATGACACAGATAGGCACATTAACATCTATGTAAAGTTGATGATGAAAATTTTCCTTTATTTGCATGTTGGAAAGTTTTCAAACATAGATATGTTCCAAATACTTTTGCCAATACTGCATTTCATCTATTTATAAAATATTATAATTTTATATTATATAAATATGCAGACCCGGATTAAGCATATCTGTGGCCCCGGGACAGAACTTAGAGTGGGGGCCCCTGCTCACTGTAATTTTTTCAAATTTCTTTCTTCGCAATAATATACGTGCAGTAATAGTACTAACTTGTAAAACGTATACTTAAATATGTACAAATGGCTAAAATTGTTTTAATAATCACCAGTTAGATGATTCCAACGAATATTTAATTTGTTTTTGACACCAAATGTTTACATTCTTTACAATATATAAGGGGGGATATTAAAATATAAAAATGAGACTGTGACATAACGATTTGTTGAAAAACAAGTTACAAGAAGACTCAAGACACATTCTGGCTTACACAATATTTTTTCTTGACTTTTTAATAGCAAAATCATCAATTGTATCTTTAAAGTCCATTACTTTAAGTAACTCGTTTTCAATGCTTAAAATGCTTAGGTCGTTTAATTTCTCCTGCTTCATCACACTGCGTTTTTCGGATTTTACAATTTTTGACTTCGAAAATGAACGTTCACCACTTGCATTGGAAACCATCATGCAACTATATATTCGCAACCCTATTTTTATGTTAGGGAAAGCAGATGAAATACCACTTTCATGCATATAGCTGTAAAGGTTTTGTAGGTTCAGTCTCCTTCTTTTCTCCTGTATGTATCTCATCTGGAACTCGATGGATCTGGAACCTGTTTCTCCCTCATCGTCTTCATCACTCTTCTCTTCTTCGTCATCAGCAGATATGTCCGTCAAGAGCACTGCTGTCTCAGGATGGTCAAATCTCAAAGATGTTTCGGTAAGCTTTAGATTGAGCATCCACGTTATTGATTAAACTGTCTACCACAGGAAGGAAAGTTTCAATCTTCATCTTTTCTTTACCAGATAAAACAACATCTAGGGTGCCTTCCCTATCATAAAATGTCAATCTAGAACTTTGTTTTCTTGTTCGGATTATGGAAGCCTGGTAATTAAGCTCTTTCTTTGATGTGGCCAAGGCTTCATACCAATCATAGCTTTCCCTCTTCTCCTGAATATACAATGTGAGAGATTCCAGGAGTTGCACGGCGACATGCAATGTTACAGTTGATTTTTGCAGAGAAGTATTGACTTTATTAATTTTTCTCAATAAATCACACCAAAAGTATGTGAGGAAGAGTGTCTCAAATCTCTTCATATACTGTTTTAGGCCTTCAGCTTTCAATCTCGTTTCAGATGATTCAAACAAGTCTGATGACATGGAATTTAATGTTGCCTCAATAGCTGGGTAGCTCTCTTTCAAGGCTATGGCTGCATCAGCTCTAGCAGACCACCAGGTATCAAATAAATTTTTCAGAATTTTCTTTTTTGAACCTCACATGGATGAGAGAATTTCCCATCGATGCGTTGAGGAATTAAAAAATATGTACGGATTCAGTACGAAGTCAAAAAATGCAGCAACTTCTCTGCAGCTTTCAGCTGCTCTGACACCCACAAGATTCAAGGCGTGAGCTGCACATGGCATGAATAATGCCAAAGAGTTTTCCACCTTGATTCTGGCCTGAAGTCTATTGCACCTGCCGCTCATGTTAGAGACGCGTTATCGTAAGATTGACCTCTGCATTTAGATAGGGAAATTTGGTTTTCCTTCAGAAGTCCAGTAACTGCATTGAAAAGATTTTTAGCACTATGTCCATAAATTGGTATGAACTTTAAAAACCTTTCCACAGAGACGTCACTTCTTACATATCTAATTACGAAAGTCAGTTGATCTATGCGAGATACATCAGGCGTAGAGTCCACAGATATCGAATAGTACTTTGCATGTTTCACTTCATCCACAATTGCTGCTAACAACTTCTGACCCATGACGTTAATGAACTCATCACAAATTGTTGACAAAAGATAGGACACGTTACCCTTTCCTGCCACTCCGTATTTTTTAATATGCTCATCTAAGAACGGGTCAAATTTGCTAACTAATTCCAAGGTTCCCATGTAATTCCCATTTTTGCTGATCCAAATTTTCCCTCGTCACCTCTAAATGGTAAACCCGTCTATGCTAAAAATTTTATGACTTCGACCACTCTTCGCAATATTTCTCTCCAATAATCTCTTTCTTTGTTCATATGGATTTCAAGTTTTGTGTCTATTCGTCCTTGTTCTCTGCATCGCCTCATGTACGTAAACAGATTTTTCTATATTCGATGCTCGTTTCATGGCCTGAGAGGGATCGTGAAGCATGTTTCCAATCACTGTAACCCCCACAGCAGAATGTTCCAGTACACATCTGTTTAGGACAAAACAACATGCAAACGAAGCAGAACACTTCCCCTTTGGATGGTGAATAGAGAAGCCAATCACGCTTAGTTTCTTCTCCATTTGGGAGTTTACGGTAAAAGAACGAAGGAAGAAATTTACGTGTTCTCATACTTTCTTGTCTGCTTCAGTGCACTCATATGCACGTTCTTGCACTCATATGCAAGTTAAATATGTAACACATCAACAATTGAAATAATAATGACAAAAACATTTGCTAGCCCATACAGGTCTATGTGCCCCTATAGGCCATTAGCAGTGGTGTAGATAAATTTTATTTCTGGGGGCCTACTCACCTTCAGCCTTAAAGCATAAGCTAGGTACTGAACTTTCGGAATTGTTATGATGCTTGTGTGACAGTGTAAACGAAGTAAGTCACATATGCCTTGTATACTCGACCAGTGTTGCCAGATTTTCAGAGTTTCTTTTCCCATTTCAGAGAAGAAAATTTCCTTTTTAAAGTTAAAATTTCTACGATACTGTGACCCCACCCTGCCACCTGTTGGACTTACTTTAAATCATAAATTAATGTGCAGTTGCCGTCACTTTATTTCGTTAGGTCTGACTCTGGCAGCTTATCAGACCACAAGAAGAAAAGGAGTTTTCAAATTTAGTGTTTCTTTATTAAAACTCGTTGCTAACTGGCATCTTTTATTCCCACTATTTGTGTTACTCACTAAATTTTTTTCTACACTTTACAGTTAATAAAGTGTGTTTCGAAAGTTAATTCTGAAAAATATAAAAGATAAATTTTTATTTTGGAAGAAAAGCTACACGTTTATACCGTGGAAATTTAATTTATAAAATATTATATTTATATTATACATTTAATTTATATATAATATAAATTTCATGCCACTTGGGGGCCCCCCAGAGTCGGGGGCCCCGGGCCATGGCCCGGTTGGCCCCGTGGTTAATCCGGCACTGTAAATATGCATTTCTAGAAGATCATACTGAAGGATGCATTTTAAGGTTGATCAAGGTTTTCACCTTATTTCTCTCTAGAATTGAAAATTTTCAGCCTATGAATTTACATCTACGTATTTAGAAATAAATATCGTAACAAATGTATATTCAAATTACGCAGATATGTATTACATTACCCACAAGATGGCTGCATAGCAACAGTTTATATATAAGTGTCTATACACCTCATATTCAGTCATTTTTACACTCTATGGTTTAAAATACTTTTTACTCCTAAACATGTGTGTTCTCCTTCAATTTCACCTTGACCGTGATGCGGTATAAAATATTTTTGTTTATAATTTAAACTGAAGTTATGTATTTAACTAATTTGCAATTATGAGAATTTCGGTGTGTTCTAATTCGCCGTTGTTACGTATTATAAGCCATGTACAGCGAATGAAATGGACTTCGTCTGCAAAAAATAATTTCCTTTCGTATAATAAGGTATAACATACTTATTTGCAACCAAGTTCTATCCTAACATGGTAGTTTTACTTCATCACATGGTAGTTTTGAGTTTTCAAATGTAAAAAATTCTATGAATTTATATAGAAAAAGAGTTATTATATTAGGTAGCGTTACAATACTTTAACTTCGAATAATTGCTGTTAATGTATAAAACACAATTTTAATAATGTCAAGATTATTTTTTCTACTTTATTATAATTGCTTTTAAAAAATATATATCAATACACATTCTCAATGCATTAATCATAAATTTTATTAATATTTAGCATTTATTTTCGTGAGTCGACATGCAAAGGGAAATTGGCCTGTTGAGTATTATAGTAATAAGATTACACTGAATTAGCTTAACATGTAGCGGCAAGATTAAATAAATAACGTGTATGGTAAAATATCTCATTTCTGGTTTAACCTACTTAGTTTATTAAAAAGAAATTATAATTTCTTAAATTAATTTTATTTTCTCTTAGGTCATATCCGATTTTCCTATAGAATCTTCCATAAATGTCCATGTAAAATAACTATGTGCTTGATATCCTCCAATATAGAAGATATGCCATATAAAAATATATAAATCCATTCAATATAAAAATATTACCATACATCAAGACCCTTCAACATACATTGTGGTTATTGCTGTTCATCGGTAATGATAATTTAATAGAGCAGTTGAAGTTTAAAACTTCGTGTAAGCATGAATGTTAAAATTTTCCTGTACCTTTTCATTTCTTCTCCACTCAGTTTAACAAGTCATACCATTTTTCGGAAAACTAGTTTATCTGTTAAAGTAGTGGAAAAAGAAATTGTACCATAAAATGTACTATGCAAAGTAAATGTACAAATGCAAAGAACTTTTAAAGGATGCTTTGAGCAGTTCAAGAAATTCTATCCAGTAATGTCATAGCTCTAGATTAATCCCAGAATAACTGGATATTTTAAATTTTAGTTGTATCATGTGCTTTTATTTTTGGGGTGGACAATGGTAATCATGTTCAAACAACAGTAATGTTATGATTTTTAATGCAGTTCTTTACATCTTATAATACAGTGTTCATTTTCAGGTATAAATTCTCTTTCAACATGTTTTGTATCAAAATATTTCTTAATATGGACAATCAAATACCTACCACTAAACATGGGGACTTTATCAGAGAGTTTTAGGCTCTCTTTTTAGCTCTCCCACATTGCAGGTTTTTGCAGTATTATCCAGTAGCAAAATGTAGACTAACTGATCTGCGACAGAGATTAAGGGTTTGCAAATTTATCTGTGACTTGCATGTTGAGCTTAATGTCTAGGTATTTCATGGGTTGTTTCTAAAATTAATCATTTTTTATGTATTTTCTTTTTTTAATTTTAGGTTTTGCATACTTTTGTTTATTATTTTAATAACACTATTAAGTTTCATTTATTAAAATGAAAAGTAAATTAATATGTAATTAAAATTAAGTTATAGATGCATATATATCAAATTTTAATTTATGCTCTATTTGTAAGTATACTATGCAAAGTGTTATGCAAAGTACGTATTGAAACGTCCGTCAACAAACGATATGTATGTTTCAGGGTTCCAACTAAGTCAGGAAAAGAGGGGGAGAATTTTTCTCCTTCCAGGAAATTTTGGGAGAGATTTTCTGTCATAAGGAGAGAAACTTAAAATTTAATTTTTTTTTACCATGCTAATTTAGAAAGTAATAAAAAAGAAAGCATTAACTATAACTCATATTCTTCGATATTTAAATTTTTTAATTCTTAAAACTAACATTCTTTTAACACTCTTTTTAAAAATTAATTAGGAGTCGTTTAAGTATTAAGTAAGCACATTTTTGGTAATTTTATACCTCCCCCCCCCCCCCCCCCCACACACACACACTTGTTAGCAAAAATACTCAAATTCCTGACTTCCCCCATGCTTACGTTATGATTTTATTTAGTGACAAAAAGATCTACATTGGTTATTTTATGTAAAATGACTCTCATGCAAATTTACGATTGTTTTGTCTGTAAACTGCAAAAGGTGTGGGCTGACTGTATTTACTTTATATTTTGATTTTTAAAATCATTTTATGATCAATTTTCATGCAGCAATAGCAATTAAAAACTTTAACGATTTTTGATCGCCGAAGGTGAATATTGACGAAAACTGTTTCACTAGGCAAATAGAATTAGGTAATAATTTTGACTTGATGCTTAAAAATGGATTCTTTTTTTTGTATTTTTTACAAAACTTGCAGAACATAAGGGTTGCATCGTCCTTTTGTTGAATCTCAAGCCAGTCATGTGATTTTAGCAATTTTGTTTCAAAAGGGTCAACTTTTTTCTTTTTGTTTTCAAAATAGCCCTTTATTTCATAAATAATACGTTTGTAAAATAATTTTTCTGTATAAAATGCGAAACAATTACAAACACTGTAGTCGATGCAAACAGATTGGAAAAGTGGAAAATATATTTCAAATTAAACGAGGTATGCCGAGGATCACATACAAATACAGATTTTTGTGATGCTACTGCAAAATAACCCTTCATTTTATTAATAATACGGTAGAAAAATGGTTTGGTTTTTATTCTTTGTATATTAAGCGAAATAATTATAAAGCAATTCAGTCGATGCTAATATATTGTAAAAATGGCAAAAAGATATTCATTGGTCATCTCTCCTCAGAAACAGTGGGAATTGCCGTATGCGAATGCCTTTCGCAATTGCGGAGAAACAGAATTTCAGATGTAAGAAAGGAATATCTCTGATAAAAAATTCGTTGCTTTGTTCATATTTTGCGACATTTTTGGGGCATATATGGCCAATTTCATGGGATTTTTGTGACCTGTAGATATACTGTGCACGGGGGAAAGGATTTTCGTTCGCGGAAAGAAGAAAATTTCTCGAGCAAAACACGAAAAATGCTGGAAGTACTCGGAAAGATCATAATTCAAATCTGTGAAAGAATTCTATAAAAAAAAAAGCAAAATTTTATTTGATCGAATTTGCGACCCGCGCAAGCGGGGGAGACACTTATAGTTTTCTATAAAAATCTCGCTAATTAGAAACATGTAGTACTTTTAGTGTGCCCAAATCGCGATTGACCGTGATTTACACGTAGCTACGGAATCGCGACCGTGCGGCAATCGGCCTGCGATTTGCAACGAGTCGGCTGATCGCGATTTGCAGTCACGAAGCAATCGGCCCGATCTACTGGCCGCTGGCGCCGTGGGACTGAAAGGATTCTGGAGAAATTTCAGTCTCCAGAAATGGCGACTTACTGTAATAATTTTAGTCGCCAATGGTGACATGGCCAACACGAATCTGCATCTCTAGTCATCGGGCATCGGATTTCTCGTTATCCAATTTGAAGGAAAAAATAATTTTAGGCAGGAACTAGAGAGAGAGAAATTCTCGCACAGTCTAAATGTTTACGCGGGATTTTTTATGGATTTTGCTGGAATCTCGTGGGTTCGCATTGAAATGGGATCCCCGGGTATGTTTCATCACCAGTTATGATTTTAGAAATAATGCAGTGTCCAACATCGTAAGTAATTTTAGGGTTTCTTTACTGATTCTGACACACTCCGCTTCTTGGTGTTCTGTTAAATTATAAAGGACCCAACATCAAACTAATTTTTTCATATGCAGTTCTTTATGAATAATTTTATGTATAGCTGCATATTAGGGTGGTTCAAAATTTTGAAGTTTTGAATTTTCATGTTCTCACCCTCCAAATTTGTTCCTTTATATCTAAAAGTAATTATGGCAAAATTTAATCACTAACAAACAATATTTAGAGGTAGCTCAATGAAGCTCAAATTTCATAATTTGTGGTCATGTCGTTTTTTGCTTATTTTACTTAGAAAAATATCTCTCATCTCGATATATAAAAATTATTTTACGATATTTAAAAGTTGTTTATATATATTATATAAAACATTAGACCATTTGTAAATGCATAGTTTGTTTAAAAGTAATTTCAGCAGTATAAAGTTGGTATAATGTGTTATACTCTACTTACCTCTCATAGATGGCAGCACCCGACTTTCAGTTACAGGTTATTGTTTTTTAAATTAATTTTGCTTTATTGAGTTGGCAGCGGTTGTAACTAGCTCAGATGAAGATGAAAATGATACTGAAAAGGCAGTAGAATTGTTTGAAGCTGAAAGAGCAACACCAGGTCCGGGTCCAGGTCCATCAAAAGCTAAGAAAGAACGTTACAGTCGTTACAACATCATAACGCCAGAATTAACAGCAGCTCTAGATAGGACAAAAGTATATGACAGTAAAGCTATATTTGTGGTTGCAGAAACTGCCAAGAGTTTGGGCATCGAAATGAGAGATATCAGGCTGAGCAGAAGTTCAATTTGTCGACAGAGAATCAGAAATAGAATTGAACAATCAGACAAAATAAAAGCATGGCTACAAACAAATGTTCCCCTGATTGTTCACTGGGATGGGAAACTGTTACCAGAATTAACTTTAACCACCAAAAAGAGAACAGACAAACTACCAGTTCTAGTGTCTGGAAATGGGGTTTCGCAGTTAATCTCGGTTGCTAAACTTCCTTCAGCAACAGGCGAAGCACAAACCCATGTAGTTTACGAAGCTCTGAAAGAATGGGATATTGCTGATAAAGTATTTGGAATGAGTTTTGATGCAATATCCGCAAATAGTGGAAAGGATAAAGGTGCTTGTTCTCTTTTAGAAAAAAAGTTGGGGAGGAAACTTTTTTCTTTTGCCTGCCAGCATCATATCATAGAGCTTGTCATTGGAAAAGTATGTCATATTTCTTTAGGAACTTCTTTATGTCCAGAAGTACCTTTATTCAAACGTTCCCAAGATTTCTGGGAATTCCTAAATAGAGACAAATTTGAAGCAGGTGTGAAAGATGATAATATTTTATCCCTTGTGCAAGATGTAAAAGATGATATTTTAAAGTCCGCTGCTAGACAAGAATTATCACCTATAACAAGAGATGATTATCGAGAATTTCTCGAAATTGTTGTTATTTTTCTTGGAGAGACACCTGCCAGAGGAATTCGTTTTAAGCATCCAGGAGCCATGCACCATGCTCGTTGTATGTCTAAGGTGATATATTCTTTGAAGATATATATGTTTAAATCCCAATTCAAGCTTACAAAAAGAAAAAGAAGAAAATGGTCTTCTTGATGTCTGTGTTTTCATAGTCAGAGTGTATTTTAAAGTGTGGATGCCTGCTTCAGTACCAAAAACCTCACCCTATAATGATTTTCAATTGATAAATAGTTTGTTAGACTATTCAAAGATACATCAAGCTATTTCAAAATCTGCATCAGAGAAATTCGCAAAACATCTGTGGTATTTGTCAGATCTTTCTGCACTGTCCCTTTTCGATAATCACATACCTATTTTAACAAAAAAGTGATTGAAGCCTTAAAAAATTAAAAAGGCACAAAGAGACCCGAGAAAAGGATAATTTCCCTTGAAACTTTTCATAAAAAGAAGTTTGAAGAATTTGTTACCAAACAGTCTTTCGAGCTGTTCAAAGAAATGAATATACCACATGTATTCCTCCATGTAGACCCTGAACACTGAAACACTAATTCTGATTACTGCAATGCCTTGAAATGTGTGCAGACTATAAATGTAGTAAATGATCATGCCGAGAGAGAGAGGTATTACTTTGGTAAAAGAATACACTGGACTGCTTACTCAAAGTGAACCTCAGTTTCAGGTTTTGATGAAACTTGTGGAGGACCATCGAAAAGCCTATCCTGATAGCAGGAAGAAGGACTTAACAAATTGAATTAATAGCTCTACTTAAATTGAAATTAGTATTTAACTTTATATATGTGTAGAATGTAGATGTATGCCTTAATTGCCTTTGTATTAAATAAAATTTAATTGATCAATTTAATATTAAAATTCTATCATTTTGGTATCACTGAGTCAGTATTAACACAATTATACGTGCAATCGTGAAACTTCAATAGCCTTGAGCTACCTTTAAATATATTTTTTTCCTATTCAAACTTTCCCAACTTTGTTTTGTACTATACAGGAACAAATTTAGAGGGTGAGACTGAAGAAAATAAAAAAAAAAAAGGTAAAATTGTCATTTTTTGGACCAACCAACTGCATATCCAATGTTAAGTTCCTTCTGTATCATTTGGTAGGTCCAGTAGCAGAATGTTTCTAGCTGATCTTCGACAAAGATTGGGTGTTTGAAAATGTATCTGCGGCTTGAATGTTGTCTTAGCTTCTGGGTTCTTTCCAAAATAAATCATTTTTTGTATTTTTATATATATATATATACTATAGCTTACTAAAATATGAAGGATACTATGCAAATATTATTAAATAAAGAATTTAAAGTTATTAAGTAAATGGATTGAAAATGCAAAATACATTTAATTTATTGCGCAAATGCAGCTCATAAATAAAATGATTTCAATAATAATAGAAGTTTGAAAATCCAATGAACGAAAAGTAAGAAGATGTTACACGATAAACCTAACTTTTTAAAACACCCACAGAATAAAATATAATACAGCAAATCATCAATCAAATGGATAAAAAATACAAAACACAAGCTATCAAGTTACAGAAAATCAACCAAATTAAAAGGTATGGAAACAAAAAAGAAAAACTTAAACTGAATTCAACTATCTAACTGGCTTACAAAACAAAAGTAATATTATATTTTATTCTGTGAGTGTTTTAAAAAGTTAGGTTTATCGTGTAACATCTTCTTACTTTTCGTTCATTGGATTTTCAAACTTCTATTATTATTGAAATCATTTTATTTATGAGCTGCATTTGCGCAATAAATTAAATGTATTTTGCATTTTCAATCCATTTACTTAATAACTTTAAATTCTTTATTTAATAATATTTGCATAGTATCCTTCATATTTTAGTAAGCTATAGTATCTATAAATTTTTTTTGCAATCTATTCAAATTTATGCTGCATTTGCGCTAAATTTAGTAATAGAATTAGTTATTTCTCTCTCTCTATATATATATATATAAAAATACAAAACAAAACTTATATATATATATATATATATATATATAAGTTTTACACAGTTTTGTTTATTATTTTAGTGATTCCTTAAATTATATTTATTAAAATGGAAAGTAAATTCATATTTAATTTAAATTACGACCATGTAAATACAGGTGCACATACATACTATATCGAATTTTAGTTTATGCTCCCGAAATGACTCTATAAATACTTCTCATTGTTTGAATTACGTTGTTATTAAGAGGATAATTTTATTAATTATATGTTTGAGAAATAGCTTGAAACCTCAGGAGAGATTCACAACAAAATATAAAACAGATTAATTCTCGACTGGTTTTATTAATTTCATTTTATAAAATTATGAAAAACAGGAGTTTTTACCATCATTTTTTCAATTGTCGATTCGATTATTATATTTTGATTATTTTCCGTCATTTTATCGGACATTATGGATAAGCTGGATTCCTCTTCTGAATCCTTTCTACAACTTGTCGCATTATCTCTTTTTTTTAAATAAATCCGCGACATTTTTATTCGAAAGAGATTTATATTCAACTTTTACTGCTGGGTGAGCACGAAAATAATGAGTTTTTAAATTTTTTAACAATACTTGTTCATTATAAATAAAACACGACACTTTTTCAGACTGTGTAGCCATTTTAGCACAGCGCACTGTGGTAGTTATTCCCACAAGGCCACGCGCCATTTCAGAACTGTGCATGCACGTCCATTTTCTGGTCACTGTTCTTAATGACATTCTTTCACACAATATAAACACTGGTAGGTCAGACGGTCTGGGTCTCAACAACAACACAATATAAACACGTGCAGGTGCAGGGGAGAAGTCTGGTCTCACAAAAAAAAGTGCAAGGTTGCATTTTGTCCTGCAGAAAATGCAAGACGAGGTACAATAATCTGCAAAACCGAAGTTAAAATATTTATTTTTTTTTAAATACATATGCATTTTAAACTGTGAAATTGATCTGCAAGAACAAAAGTAATTTGCAGCACCCGCTGTCTTGTTTCTGCTACCGGGTTGGTAGGTACAGCGATTATCATCGATTAACATTTTTCGAATGGCCAACACATTTTCTGGGATTACAGCTGATAAAGGTCTTCCTGTGTGTTCTTAATCCAGGAGATAATTTCGACCTCTTCTAAACTCTGTAAACAATCTGAATACAATGGCACGAGATGGAGCATCATTTCCATATGCTAATTGTAGAAGTTGAAGACATTCTTCTTGATTTAGCCCCACTTTAAAATCATAAAAAATCATAGCTCGATAATGCTCTCGTATCAACTCCATTTTCTTTTCTCTCAAAATTTATCCTATGATAGCTAAATTGTAATTGTTGCCACAAATTATCATCTGCGGATATAAAAGAGTTCAAATTTAAATATCCAACCAATAATTTTTTTCTATCAGATATCGTTTGCCCCTGTCTCAAAAATTTCAGTGTGACCCTCGTACTTGATCTGCTATATACATCATCTGTCACCCTACCTTCTGCTATGAGGGCAGTATAATGATTCTACCTCTTGAATGTAGGTCTCTCAGTTGTTTTAGGCATCAGATTCTAGAGGAGAAAAAGTTCATTTTATTTTAAAATAGGCTTTGTGAAAAGAAAGTGCAACCACATAATTATATCACCTCTCAACAATTTTCACTGCTATCTCTTGTTAGGAAGAAGCTTTGTTCTTTTGTCAGCTTTATAATTTTACTGTTGAAATGCATGACAACATTTTTAAATGCCTCAGCTGTTTAGAGTGCCCATCAAAATGCCAAATTACTTTTTTGCTCTTAAAAATTATTAGTTTGTATTAAAAGTAAACATACTATGTTTATGACAGGGGTTCACAACCTTGTCTTATCAACCTTGTCTTCATATTTTCTAGTGAGCACTCGACAAGAAAATGTACAAATATCCATAAGTGTTGACCTGTTCGGCAGAGTAGAAGTCTGCTGAAAAGGTTAACACTTCCCTTTAAGGGCATATGCAATGTTCTTTATACTTGTGGAAACATGTAGCCTATCATCCCTTTGCAAGGGAGGGGGACTAGGGAATGGTGCTTGTAAAATTTGATGATGTTTTCTTGCAAAGAACTCCATGAATTTTGGATAATTTGGTATCTTCAACTATGGCTGATTTAGTTTTCAGACATTTGAAAGAGCAATGATGATTACTAAATTGTCCCAGTATTTGGAGAAGCAACACTTCCATAGATGCCTTGCCACTGGTAGGTTAAATATAATCTGGAAAAATCCAAATTGATCAAATCCAATTGGATAGTTCGAGGATTTTTTGGAAATTACCCTGAACAAAAAATAATTTGAAAATTACCCTGAAAGTATATTTTTCATGTTGCATTCCAAAGTTTTCTTTTTTTCAATTTCTATTATTCAATAACTCTAAATATGTTTTTTTATTATTATTATTATTATTCTTATTTGTGGTTTAATTTTTTTTTTTCAGGCACTTCAGAGTTTTCATGAACCAATATCCAGAATTATTTGTACAGATTCGATTGCACAGCCTTACAATTATGAAATTCAAGAACAAGAACCATTTTATGTTCAGAACAATTTTTTAAAAGAAAATTTTAATATTGTAGCTTCTCGTTATTTAAAGTTAATTACAGTCCCCCATGAATGTAATAATTTAAATGAAATTCTATGGACAAACGAGTTTAAAGTTATCTTAAGTAAATCTTCGCTTTTATATGATGTTAATGTATCTGGTCTCTCTAGTACTTCAATTATACAACCATATGCTTGGGAAAATATCTGCAACAATTATGAAAATGTATCGTTAAATAAGCAACATGTATATAAATGTAACAAAGATTTCACCAATAATTCAGAAGTCAAAAGTTCTGAAACTGGCAGGCCTACAGAGCAGCAGTTGATACATATTATAGATCGATTGACTTTCTCTGTAAGTGATCATTATAATCTCTTAAAATGTATATAGAGGTCAAAATATATATACTTAAATATATATTATATTATATGTGATAAAGGAGAAAAAAACGTGGGTAGGGTTCTTATGTTTTTAAAAATCCTTGAAAAATGCTCGGGGAAAAATGTTTATTTTCTTGATAGTTCTTAAAATTGTTTAAAAGTAAAAATAATTCTTTGAATTTTATAGTAATTTAATTTTTAATGAAGTGCTAAAATGTGCAATGTTATTTAAAAGTGCTTTAAATGTGCTAAAATGTGTGATTTTATTTAAAAGTGCGCTAAAATATGCAATTTTAATTAAAAGCATTAAAATTTATGATTTGATTTGAAAGTACTAAAGTTTGCAATTTTATAAAGAAGCACTAAAATTTGTAATTTTACTTAAAAGTGCTAAAGTTTGATATTTTATTTAATTTATATTTCTGGTGAATGTGTAGTCAGTTCAACTATTAAATTTTTAATGTCTTGAAAGGTGAAAAAATTTAATTCTAATTTATGTTTTGAAATTCTATTATAGATGGTAATTAATTTTATAACTTTCTGATAATAAGTAATAAAATAACTTTCTATATTAAGGTATCAATTATTTATGCAACTAATATCCGTTATCCTATGTTTAAATTTCTGGTAATAATTATGTTATAAAATTTAATATATTGTAAAAACTATTATTTAAAGCCTTGGACATGAGAAGATATATTTTGAATTTTCTATAGATTGTAAAATAATTTTATCTGTCAATGTAACGGATAATGGATAACAAAGGTTGAAAAATGTGGGGTAATAGAAACATCTAGTCATAGGTCTAGCATCATCATAACATTTTTAATATTGCTATGCCTTTAATCTTTAAAAGTACTTAAGTTTGTTTTTCTGTGATAACTGTATGGACCATGATGATTGTAAAAGTTTTTAATTTTAGCATTTTTGGTGATAATAGATGTAAAAAATAATACTACAAATTAGTACTTTTCATTTACTCAAAATTACACACTTTGAGATCATATATTTTTTTATGTGCAGCACCAAATCTCCCTGGTAGGGAATTTTTAAGCTATTATTTTCCTGAAATTATTACAGCATGCTTTGACAAATATTCCTACTAAGTTTATTTGACTTTCAGACAAAATGCATATGTAACCTCTGCAGAAAGTTTTGAATATAGATATTTAAATTATAAACATCCTATAGGGATTAAACTTTGTAATTCTTCCTTAAAGAAAGTAGGCATATATACCTGCTTTCTTTAAGGAAATATCACAAACCTTGTTCTTACAAGCAGCAGGTCTATTTATTGTGACCCTATATGGAATCACAAATAAAAAGAAAATGAAATGGCTTTGGTTTTCTAAAAATATATAGCCTATTGACCATTAATTTGATCTGCTCTTACCCTCTTTGGGTTTTATTTTTAATGACAACGTTCCTAGGCTCACCAACGGTTTTCAATGTGTATATTTCAATATACAGATACCAACTGTTATGGATTTTCTGAAACAGTTACTAATTTTCAGAGTTTGTTACTGAGTTACAGAGGCCCCTGAAAATATTATGCAAAATAGCATCATTTTGAATTTCCAGCAATATTTAGTGAAAATTTATTACTGACACCATTTTAGTTTTTCATTATATTCACCTTGCACCTACATAAAGTTGCTCTGTTTTCATTTTGCTAATACCTTGGATATACAAAACTTTTATTTATATCTAATTAGTCAATTTTAAGTCGTGATTATTTGCACAGAAAAATGTCATAATCATACCAAAAAATTTCTTTCGCAATTCAAAGTTGATGAAATCAGAATATTTTCATATTTTTTTCCTTAAAATTTGCCTCATTAGCGATAGAAATGGTTGACAGTTTTTCATTATTATTTATTTATTTATTATAATTTTTCTATTTTCTGATGATGTATCATATTTCCAATCTGTTATATTGTTGTCTAAAAGCATCCGTTTCCATCCATGTTTAGTTTCAATTTTTAAAAGCACAAAATTTAATTTTTCATAGCATATTTCTGTATTAGTTAATATTTTTGTAAAATATTGATTATTTTTGTAAATGCAATTTCGTGTATATAGATTACTTTCTTGTATAATACTAAAACATCCAAAAGCACCTATTTATTTGCATCTATGTTTAGTTTCAAATTATTTCTTTTAAAATATTTACAACATTAATTTCTTTGTATTATGTTTCATTAATAATTCGTATATTCATAAAATACTGATTATTTTTTATTTGCGATATTACGTGTACAGGCTGCATTCTTGTGTATTGTTGAAACATTTAAAACATCCATTTCCATCTATGTTTTTCTTTCAAATTATTTCAATTAAATGATGCATAACATTCATTTCTACATATGTTTTATTTCTAATTAATATTTTCATGAAAAATATTGATTATTTCTTATTTGTGATTTCAAATGTCTAATATTAAAACATACAAAAACATCAGTTTCCATCCATGTTTAATTAAAAGAGGCACAACACTCATTTCTTGGTATTGTGTTTCAGTATTAATTCCTCTTTTCATAAAATAATGATTATTTATGCATTTTCACAAGTATTTGTGAAACGTTCAATTCCATCCATCTTATTTTTTATAGAATCCTAATTTATATAAACAGAGCTTTCATACTTTTACAATTTGAATATAAAAATGAGTGATTCTTTTCTTGGGGGGAAAAAATTCAAAATGCATTTCATTCTTTTGTTTTTTTCTTCAATAATTAATGTCATAGAGAGCGTAAATCATCATCTTAAAATACATCAAAATAACAGCACTTTTTAAAAAGTATTTTATATTGCTTTTTACAGCTTTAAATTCTAAATTCAATCAATGTGTTGCAACTTATTAATGTTTTCTTCTTTGTGTTACTATTAAAAACTTTAAAGTGTCAGCTACTGTAATATTAGATTTTATTTATAAATTAAGAAATGCATATAGTGCTGTTACAAAGTGAGTTGTTATTGAAACGATACTGAAAATATGATGCTGAGTTACTAACTAGACCATTCAAGGGTTGACATATCTGAATATGTTAAAAACAATACATTTATATTTTTATGCTGAACATATTTATATAAAGAGGTTAATATGTCTAATAATGAATACCTTTATGGTTTGTGATGTAAATAAAGTGTAAATTCTGACTAAAACACCATTTGTCATGGCTTTACTTTAGAATTATTATGCATAATATGGTTTAGTAATTTGACAAGATCTGATTCAACAGTGTTTAAGGCTTTTTCTACAGTCACATTGGTGTAAAAGTATTTTTATTTGTTAACTTATGTGGAAATGGTTGTTATGTATCTTATGGAATATATCTGCATTTCCAAGAAAAATAGTTATAAAGAATTACAAAAAAATTACCTAAAAATCACTTGGTAGTTAGATTAAAAAGTATGAAAGTTCCATGTGCTACTGCAAAATGAAACGTATAATTCTTAAATATTTCAAAATCTTAGCTTTAAAATATTTAGGAAATATAGCTGACTTGTGCATCTTAATTGGTAAATCACATTTTTAATATGTTGTTTTATAAATTTTCATGCTGTTTTCTTTTAATGCATAGAACAAATTTTCTGAAGTTGTAATGTAGTTATTCATATATTGTAGTAAAACATGAATTAAGTTTGGTTTGTTCTTTAAATAATAATTTAATTGTTTTTTCAGTTGATTAACTTCTTTGAAAAGCCACACGACTCCACTATCTATCACAAAAATATAGTCTTTCAAAACAATATAAAGAGAGTCACAATAAAGTAAGTAGATGTATATAATTGAGGCTGTTTTCTTTAGTTTTCATATTATCATACCTGCCAACTTTTACGCATTATGTGTAAAATTTATGCATTTTAACTGCTCTTTACTCTTTTACGCATGTATTGCTATATTTTACACATTTCCGCATTTATTTGAATTTTTTAACATTACTAGGAAATCAATCTTCGGCGAAATTCTCCTTTTTTTGTTTGAAATTTATTAATGAACCAGACATGGTATAATTCCTCGGAAACACCATTTTACGCTTTTTCAGCACGGATTTCTACCATTCCATCCATTCCCGGGATCGTAGCAAATCCATAATAAAATGCAGGGTAATACCAATCAAATTAACGGAGATTTACGGCTGCGTATAATGTAAATAAAGATCTCGATCGCTTATTTTATGAAAGTAATAAATATACTTCTTTAAAGGTTGTCTAATTCAGCATAAATCGCTAAAATTTTATTTTGTTCATTAATTTCGCATAAACACTGCGATTGCGCAATTCAGTTTGTTCTTATGAATCGCCGAGAGAACAAAAGTATCTTTTTCCATCCATCTCCATCATTTAAATATTGCATATTAGATCGATTGAACTAGCTTATTTTCATATTCTGCTTAATTATTACGGTTAATTTCTTAATTATTTTTGCATAAACAGTGCGATTGCGCAATTCAGTTACTTCGCGTGAATTGCCGAGAGTACGTTAATATCTTTTTCCATCCATCTCCATCATTTAAATGTTGCATATTAGATCGATTGAACTAGCTTATTTTCATATTATGGCTAATTATTAAGGTTAATTTTTTAATTATATTTGCATAATACAAAT
This sequence comes from Amaurobius ferox, assembly GCA_951213105.1. Taxonomy (NCBI): domain Eukaryota; kingdom Metazoa; phylum Arthropoda; class Arachnida; order Araneae; family Amaurobiidae; genus Amaurobius; species Amaurobius ferox. The sequence continues at coordinate 39,027,369 of OX578149.1, read as the reverse complement.
TTTTCTATTTTGAAAAATGGGTATGAACTCTGTGAAGGAATATTTTCCAATAAGTGGTATTAAAGCAATAATTTAGGCAAAAAAAAGGAAACCATTTTGGCAGGAACATTATAAAATAATTTTCACCGGATAAAACCTTTTATATATTTTTTATTTTATAATTTATTGTCCTGAAATTTTATAAAATTGGTGTCCTGAATTTTCATATTCTACCAGTACTATGCCTGATATTTAATGCAGTATTTTTTTAATGCAGGTATTTGTACATAGTTAAATTCATTAGAAATGTCGTTTGCGTGTGTAGTTTAAAACAAATCATTATAAATGTCATTCACGCAAAATTTTACACATTCCAATTTTCCCAGGTAGGCAGGTATGTATTATAAATTGAAATTGCTCAGTTGTATTGGTCACAGATCACATGACTGTGAACTTACTGCTTTTAACTGTAGCATGTATCCAAAATGTTTCATTATAATCTGGTAAAAAGTTGTGGAAAGCATATTTTTTGTACTCATCTTGACCCTTTTCAAAGCTGTAGAATGTAAGTATGTATCATACAGACATTTCAACTTGTTATACGTATCAGGTAAAATAAAATCTTGCCCTTTGCTACATATGTAATCATAACCTGTTGTCACTTAGAACCATATTTCTTAGCAATATATTTTAGGAATACATTTTGCAAGTAATATATTTTAGCAATTTCTTTGTGCAGTATTTATGATAAAAAAATTAGGAATCAACTGTAGTAAGCTAGTTGATGGAATGAATGGAATGTCTATCGTCAATTCTGGTTTTTGTGAAATTAGATTTTTTTTTATATGCTTGCAATAATGTAATGTAAACAAACACATAAGCATAATCTCATCTATAGATATTGATTTTAGTAGTTATTTGAAATTATCAAAATGCGGATGATGCTAATAGATACTGTAATTAAATATTCATTTTCAACTTCCTAGTAAACAGTATTAAAAATTTCATATACTAAACTTCAAGGCATATCTTTTACAGACTGAAGTTTAACTTGTGAAACCAGGTTTTCACTAATCAAGATTTTCTATGACATATTGTGTGGTCTTATTTTCACCATCATTTATGATTATTTTTATTTATTTAAAATAACGTAGGGGATTCTGATATCATTTTTATGTTTCTATCTTTCATCCAAGAATAAATTTTATTTCATATGTAGAAATTTTGTATGGTGTGAAGTATTTATGTGATAATCTTACTAATTTCAAACATATAACCCAACCTTTATTAAAGTACAAAGCATTTAATATTTTATGATATGTAGTAATAACCAGTCATTTGAACTATGTTATTGGAATATCATGGAAAATAAAATCATCTCATCTCTTATATTTCTGAAGACAAAAAGAAAAAAAAAACCATACAATATTCCTTAGATGGATTAGATTGTCAATGATACTTAACACTTGCATAGCTAAAACCAAGTTTTCACAAAGCTTTGAAAAAAATTTGGTTTCCAATTTTATACATATAATTGATTATTATAGTACTAGAAGGATAAGCCCGTCATAAGACAAGATAATGTTTCAAAACATTTCCTCTCATCCACTCTGCGCTTATGCATGTGATCCATACACCCCTCCCATTCAATATTATTATACGACTCCCTACCAATACACACATACTATACCATTTGCTAACATAACACAATTAATCTATGCTCTATTAGGCCTCACCTAACAATAAACTTATCAAGTTTAATGTCTCAAACATTTTATTTTAAGCTTTCAATTATTGGTCATACCATTGAGGTAAAGAGGACTAACTCTCTTTAACTTCATAGGTCATACAATTCAGCTCAAATTAATCTATCTTTAAATCAATTTTGCACTAAGTTCATTGTATAAAACACAAATTTTAAGATAAAGGAAAAAGTGAGTCTCTTTAACTCCATGGTTTAAATATCCAAATTCTAACATTTTAAATATGAAAGACCTCTCAATATTAACTTTTCTATTCAACTGAATCATGGAGGTAAAGGGATAGTCTCATCTCTAACTCCATGAGCTCAATACAGTTTTCCATTTAGTTTCTTCAGGCATTAAAATCTCATAACCAAGTGATTGTATCATATTGTGGCAATGCTTTGAACCTGAGATATAAACCCTTTATTTCATCTCAATGGGCTACACAGACACGGATTAAGTGTTGTCTTTTATTATATAATATTTGTTTACTGAAAATTACACCATTCAAATATACAGGGTGTTTCAGCACAATTGATCTCGTTTTTCATGCTTTGGCAATTCGTTTTAGTCAGACATTTCTAATTTGAAAGATTATTTAAATTAGATGCAAAATTCTTTCATATATATATTTTTTTCTGGTAGGTAGTATTTTTAAAAAAATTAGGGTCTAGCATTTTATATGGTCCTCTAAGAAAAAAAGTTCAAAAATCTAGTCTATAGAAAAAAACTGGGTGCAAGATTAATGAAAATAATTGCAGTAGAAGTAAAAAAAAAAACTACCAAAATAGAAAAAATTAGAATCAAACTTTCTCTCGACTCAGTGATTTTTCCCTCAATTTGACTATTTTTTCTGGTATTGCAGGAGGAGATTCCAAACCGAAACCAGACTGTGCATAAAATTTATCTGCACAATGTTATTTGCAGTTGTTTATTTTAATAATCATTATTGTAGGTAATTGCGCCAGTTTTTTTTTTTTCTTTACTATATACAGTGCAACTTTTTCTAATTAAACATTTTTTCGCTCATGGGGCTCTTTAAAAATTTAGACCCCCTATTTTTTAACAAACTTTGAATTTGGAAGTATGTGTCTAAAACCAATTGCTGAAGCTCGAAAAGTGTGAGGTCAACTGTGTTGAAACACCATGTATCTTGTACTCGATATATTTTTAAAAAGTAATATACGAGATATCCTGACAATATTAATTTGACTTTTTCATTGCCCGACTAACATTTTTTTAGAACTTCTTTCAGTTTTCTCCAAATGAAAATGAGGGAATCTGTTTAAGTTGATAATTTGGGACTTGTCTCCCCTTGATCTAGAAAGAGATATATTTTTGCCATTTTGCATTCACCTGGTTAGACAATTAGCTCACTTGTGGATTAGTGTCAATTTTGAATTCTAATTATGAGAAGTATAGTCTATAACTCAGTCTTAACTCATAATTTACTGACATTGCAGGCATTGTTGCAGGCATTGTCTGTTCTATGTAAATGAATGCCAAACTAGTCTATGGATGCTGTTATCTGCAATGGGAATGAAATCCTATTTAAATTATTGTGTAACATATCTAACACAGATTACCTTTTTTATTAAGTGCACTACCACTTTGAAGCTTGAGTTGATCGACTTATTACTAATTCTAACAATAGTATGCCAGATTGCTTCTCAATGCATTTGTTAGTTATGGTATATTTTACCTTAATAGATTGAGACTCCAATACTTGTTGTATGATAAACAACATTTATATTGCTGTTATATATATCAACTTCTAATTTTAAATGTTAAATTGTCTAAATGTTAAATTTAACATTTAGACAGCATAAAATACATGTTTTAATATATTGTCCTGGTTTGGATGCAAGGAAGAACTTTTGTCCAACAAACATGTCCTTTCCAGCAAAAGCGGAAAAGTGATGAACATTTTTCATTTTAGTTGCGTAACTGCTCTGTCATTTATCTTGAGGAAGGAAATTCTTTTTTGTTTCCAATACTGGTTGATCCCTTTAAACAATTCTCCTATGCTGTAACTAACAAAGTGCTTTAATTTTAAGTTTATTTAGACTGTTGGTTGAGCCAATTATTTTATAACATCCAATAAGTTTAGTTAATACTGAAAACTTTTCTACTTTTTGTTCTGATTCTATTCATCATTATAAAATACATGTTTTTCATTTTCTTTTAATTTTCAGGGGCTTGAGGGCCTATATGCAAAGCATGTACTTAATGAGGATTTATGGCTATCTCCATTTTGCCAAAGTGAAGGTAGAAATTTTAAAAATCACTCACCACATCGAAGATGGGACTGTTCGGGTACGATGGTGTGTGAATGGATTGTCTCGTCACAAGCTGCTCCTGATGTTGTTGCATTACAAGTCTTTTAATTTGAAAAAATTGCCCAATGAAACAAAGTATGTTTTATTTCTTCATTTTGAGGTTTTAATAAATATTTGAATAAAGCTGTATTAAATTATTTTAAGGCATTTAGGTTTGTAAAAATCTTCAGTTTGGTACTTCATTATATTACTGACTTCCATAATGTTTAAAGCCCAGATTGCTTGCTCCCCAATTCTGATGCATGGTACTTTTGAATGTGATGCCTATGTGTCATCCTTATAATCTTTTGTTATGTAACATCATTATTATAATTTAAATTGAAATTTTTTTTTAAATGAAGTTTAAATTGTTGCAAAGTGAACAAGTGAGCAAGTGAGAAAATATATCTATTATTTTTTTAATCTGTATTCTCATCATTTGTCTTATTATTGTTGGTGGCAAAAATGTTGCTGTACTATTGTATTTATAAAATGTTTTTCTTTGAAACATCTATTTCTCAGGATGTGCTATAAATAGAGTTCAGATAATGACTGATTTGGATTCCGCCTCAAATCCTAGAGGAGGGGGGGGGGGGTTAACTGAGAATTTTAACTTCTAGTTCTTTTTCTATTTCCAGTTCAAAAATTTTTATTTTACTTGCAAAATCTATTTCTCAAGATTGCCTATAGATAGAGCTTAGATGATAACAGATATGAATTTAGCATCACATTTTGAAAAAGGTAGGGTGGTTTACTAAAGATTTTTACTTACAGTTCAAAAAAATTTCTTGAAACATCTATTCCTCGAAACTGGTTATAAATACTTAGATGATGACTGATATGGATACAACATCGAATTTCAGAAGAAATGGGGAGTTCACTAAGGATTTTCACTTCTGATTTCATAGATGTCACTTCTGGTTTTTTCTAAAATTCATATAACCATATATAACAAGTACACAAAAGAAATAAAAATACTTAATAGCTCCTTCAAAAATGAAGTGTACACACCATTTGCCATCATATAAAGGCTCCCTCATGTATTTCTTATTACATTGTGTTTTGTGGCAACTATGTAGTTTCGAATTAAGAGAAAAAGAAACAAGCCAAAATAGAAGCCATTTTTAAAGTGTGTCAAAGATATCTCAAGTACCATCAATTTTAAGCTATTTATAAATATAGCAATAGGTAAATTTATAATAGATTTTATAATTGATTATTATCAGTGCCATAGCAAATAACTTTGTCAAATTTTAATAAGTGTAGTGATGATCATTTTGCCAGAATTATTTACTTTTTGCTACTTTCACACTTCATTATCACTTACTCGTTTATTTTTATTTTTGTTTCATCATATTGTATTCTTTATGTTAACTCTCTTCAAAACTATTTTCAATTTACCTCAAAATTCAAATGCACCTTTAAAATATTTGAAGCTGTCTTCTTCTTCTCAAATAATTTCATGCATTTTCTTTTGTAAAATTATTTAGAAATCATAATGATTTCAGTTATTTTAATCAGTTTGGGTAGTTTAATTTGAAAGCATTGTTCTCGCCGTTTTAGTTCTACTAAATTAGAGATCTTTGTTTTTGGTACATTGAAACTTTGAATGAAATATTTTTCATTACATATGTTCTTTTGCTACTTGATGTGATCAGTAATATTGTTTCCCTTATGTAATTTCAATATTCTTTCATATTGAACTATTTTATGGTGTTTTTTATACTGTCAATCTATTCTATTTGACAATTTCACAAAATTCAATGTGACAATTCAGTGAATCCCAGAAGCTTTAACGCTCACTAATAACACACACTCATAGTTCGAGGCACTCTGATTCTTACCTCTTTAAAAGAGATCATCTGAATTTTGTTTGACAATGGTGATAATTATAATCAACTCTCCAATGCTATGAATTTAGAAACTTGGTTCCTGAAAATTTAAGTTAACTGGTATTTACTTTTTACACAAAAGTTCAAAGTTCTTCATCGTAACCAAAAATAAACATATTGGGAAATCATTGTCTAAAAATAAGCAACCAAACAAAAATGCAAAATTTTAGCTTCGGGCCATTTAACTGAGATATTAACTGGTATCATCCAAACTAAAGATGATACAAACATTTTATTTACATATTCAAGTTTGTGAGTATATTTCCAGTGAAAATATCTATTCACATTATTTTAGAGAAAAAATTGCTTGTATCATTGATGTATAAAATCTTTTAAAGTAGTCCTAAATAAAATATTGATTAATTTTGGCAATCTTTGGAAGAAAATGTGTCAATATTGTGTTTATAGATTGAATGCCAATAGTACATAATTTCAAAAGTTCTGGAAAAAGGTTATTATATAGAAATGTGTAGTGATTATTTTATTTACTTGTTCAAATTTTTAACAATAGTAAAATAATAATGCACATACATAGTTATCTGGTTTATAATGCTGAAATTTTTACACTATTAATAAAAAAATATTACTTCATAAATGTAGGTGGATAGATGGATTTTCTGTGTTCAGTGTTGGGCAAGATGGATTAATTTATAAGCATATTTGTGATAAAGTAAGTTACTTTTACTTGTAAAATTCTATTTATATTAAGTAGCATCACTAGAATTTGTTTTTTTTTTTTTTTTTGGGGGGGGGGGGGATCCAAATGTTTAATTTCCCATTCTACCGAATTAGCATTTCTCCAAGCTTTAAATGATTTCTAATGGGTTCCTTTCCTGGGAGGGGTTATGACCCCCAAAAACCCCCTTGGTGATGCCACTGTTTATAGTTTTTCAATAGATAAATGTAAGTTGTATTTATAATTTGATTCTCTTAAATTTGTACTATAATTATTTTATTGCTGATACTTATAATATGCAGACTTGTGCAGAAAGCTTTTAAAATATACCAAGATATATTTAAAATATATCTTGAAAAAGTATGTTGTGTAGATTGACATATATAAGTTACCCTTTAAATTTAGAAAAGAGAAATATCTAACATTATAATTCGGTTAAAAACTATTTAACTTGCATACTGCACTGTTTAATTTTGATTCTTTTCAAAGAAATCTACTTAATGCATCTTATATTGCATCTGTATAATATCTTTATTGTTATTATATTTCATAACTAGAACTAATTACCCAGTGATGTAATCCTAAAATAAAGAGTTTGTGAATGCCCTGACTAATCTGGGGGGAGGATCTGGTTGTCAAGACAGTAAGCAAACTATCTTTTTTTTTTTATCATTTTTCATTGGTTTTTGAAATTTTTGAAAACAATTTCTAGATATTCTAAAGTTTTACAAATGATAACTTTGCAAATAATTCTTTTATGAAAGTTGTAGAAAATATTGACTTTGAAGTTGGAACAAATTAACTCATTAACAAACAAATTAACAAACTGATTTAACAAATTATAACACTTTCTATGTACAAGAATACAATTAATTAGTATAATTATTATTATATACATTACAATTACAAGAATAAATAGTTTACAGAAATTTTCACACAGGATTGAATTCAGTTGATTTCAATTTGTTGACATGGGTCTGTGTCCCTTGGGAAAACACTTAAATAAAAGAGAATAGGGTATGTGTAGTTTGTCTGACTGTTAAAATGAGAGGTTTTTCTTTTTTTATTACCCAGGCCATACAGTTCACCCAAAGGGTGTCAAACAGTTACAATGGACGGCTGGGAAAACACAGAAATAACAATACACATAGACATTTATAGACATAAAATTTCACAGGTACATCAAAATAAAATTTGGAAAGTCAAAATAGTGTAGTAAATGAGCAGGAACCGCCAATTTAAATTGGGAAATAATTAGCAATTAGAATCACGCAAAAGCTAAATAAAGTATTAAATTTCTGAAAAATCATTAAAGAAAGCAAACAAAATATAAAACTATACAAATAAAAGACAAAACAGTTGGAGTAATATAGAAAATCAACAATATTGACCAGAAATCAACCAGAAAATTTTTTCAATTTATTTATAGTTTTTGATTCGATTGAGGTAACTATGGTAACTGAATTACGTTTCAAATACCTAAATCATTTGTTAGCTATTCTTCAAATCAAACCAACAAAAAATAATACTATAATTTGACTTTTATCGTAAAATATCTGAAAACGAAAAAATGGCAACATACAGTGATCGGACATTAAATATTGTTTTACATACTGTAGTTTCTGTGTTAACAGAACAATAAAATGTGCAGCATTTTTACGCTTAAATTTGAAACGGCTTTTGATATTTAGAACTTTTATTATGTAATTGTAACATTTAGTGACTACCAGTCATTTCACTCATGCAAAATGCGGGTAGGAATGGCTAGTTTTGTATAAATTTTTAGTGCATATCACTTATTTGACAGAGTTTCTGCAAGTTCTGAATTTTATTTTAAAATTAAACATCCTGAAATGACGTAATTGAGTTGCATTTCCTTGTACACTGCTTAAAAAGGCTTCACATTAAAAGTCTGGTTGTTGGGGGACATACTTCAACCTGTGTTATAGCTTAACTGTGATATATCGGACCCCACTATAATGATGATAATTTTTCAAAAGACATAATCTTCCCCATGTTATATGTGAATCTGTGGTTTTTCAGATCATGTTATATCGAAGTTCTACTGTAAGTACATAATATCTTTGAATCCATTTTAAAAAAAGAGAAATAAAAAAATATCTATCCTTTTAACTAACTCATCATATTGACCAAATGCAGATTGACAGTTGCTAATGGCTTTATTCCGTATATGTTAAGGTTAAAAAAATTTGAAAATTGGTGTCATTAAATGTCCTTATATTTCGAAAATTTATAATGAGTATAAACCTATAGAAAACTTTAGTAATTTCAGACCTGCCAGCTTTTATGAATTTTCTTAATTTTTATGAAAACTGCTCCATTTTTATGATTTTATGCTTATAATTCGTTTTTTAGATAATTTTTTACTTATTAGTGAAATTTTGCCTAAAATTATGCCAAAGCAATTTATTGCAGAGTATTTTCTTTTAGTACCATCGAGCTGCCAGCTTGATCTAAAAATCCAAAATTGTCAGTTTTAATGCTCTTAAATAAAATCATGAAAATTGTCACTTTTTAATAAAATTGCATATTTGAACATTCTTAAATAATATTATTTATTTCAGCACATCTAAATGAAATCACAGATTTTACCACTTTTAAATAAAATTGCAAATTTTAGTGTTTTTTCTTAAAAATCAAGAATTTTAGCACTCTTAAATAAAATTGCATATTTTAGTGGTTTTTTTTGAAAATTACAAATGTTGGTGCTCTTAAATAACATCACATATTTTGTAGCCTTTCTGAAAAATGACAAATTTTAGTGCTTTTTCTACAAAAGCATGAAATAAAAATTGAGATATTTAGCACTTTTGAGTAAAATTAATGATATGTTTTTTAATGTACTATTTCAATTTTATGTATATAAGAAGATTGGTGTTTCTCTCCCAAAATGTCATTATATGGAATTTTTCTGAATATTATCTTTTTTGGCATTGAAATATTACTTAACATGCTTTTCTGAATTTTATCTAAAATCTTCATCTCAAAAGGTTGGTTAGTATGTAATTCACTTTGGCAGTGGTGAATATTTCACTCTGTGTAAAAAAAGAAATAGTAGCTCTTTCAAGGTTCTTTAATTTTTTTAATTGAAAAGTGTGGAAATACTCTTGTAATTACATAAGAGAAATGAGCTGTTTCTACACGTTTATCAACATTTTTAGACTGCACAACCTCTGAAATTCAGCTCAAGATCAAGCCAGTTCGAAAATCGGATGTGGACAGCACACCACTTTCCCTATATTATACAATAACTTTATTTCTTTCACAGCGAAATGATGATGTACAAGATACATGGCACAATATTTTTCGATTTGAATTGTACATTAATATTTGAAGTTATTTTTTATGACAACATGTAAATCTATTTTGAAGTACCAGATTAACTTATATTTTGCACAAATCTAACTGGACGATTAGAAAAATTACTAGCATCCACTAAGCAAAATAGATGATCATCTAATCATGCTACTTAAAGCACCTAATGTGTGTTTAGCATCTTCATGTAAATTTAAATTTGGTGCCTTTTTTGGCAGCTTATTAGCCTAATTGGAATAACTTATCATACTCACTTGCAAAATTCTTATCAAAATGCAATTGACAATAATATTTTATAAAATAAATGAGTATTTTAAATTCTTAGACATCAAAATATAAACCTACTACAGAAAAGTACCTTCTTTTCTCTCCTTAATGAAACAAACTAGATCAACAAGAATGCTGTTAAGGGATTTATTTTAGTATTGAATATGAGTTAGCATATTTGTCAATAATTACTATTTTTTTAATTTTATGTAATTTTTTGATAAATTTATTTAAAAACAAACAATATCTCAAGAACAGTTCATTCTAGCATTCTTAGTTTGTGCTCTTCTTTTTCTAATGAAAAATTATGTATGAAATGAATATTTAGCATTATTGAAAGTTTTTTCCAAAAATTCAGGGGTCTTCCAAATATTTGATCTTTTTTTAAACCTATAGTGTTCCAATATTCATTGACTGTAATGATTGTACTTTTTTTTTTAAACACCCTATTATGAAATATCGCTTTCACAGACTCCTGGACAAACATAATAATATAAATACACACAGACATTACCTCTAAAACATTCTATTCGAGTTCAGAGAGGCTTGAAGTGTGTTTTTCCTTTGAGAAAAGTCAAATCTAGACCATTATAAGCTAAAAATATGTCCTACTTTATACTGAAAACATTTAAGGAAATTTTAATTAACAAGTCAAAGTAGTATAAAATGTTTTACTTCTAGTGAAAATTTAAGGTGTACAAAAAACTAGATTTACCAGAATCTTTCAGTTGAGAAGGTAATTTATATTGGGTTTAACAGAGTTTACTGTACATTGCTTTCGAATAATTAATCTTGAATGTTGTTTTGTACATTGCTTTCAAATAATTGACCTTGAATGTTGTTTTATAGACATTGTTTTCAAATAATTGACCTTGAATGTTGTTTTATAGATGATACCAGATGATGATTTACTGCTTTCCAAAAAAGTTGATTTAAAAACCAAAGTACTAGGACTCCTTGGACTTGCCCCAAGAAGTCCAACTGCTGGTACCCTCAATATTCTAACCCTCTATTTGAAAAATCAGGAACTTGTATCCTGCAAGAAGTTAACCTGATTGATCTTCATTTCTAAATAACTACAATTGAATTAATGAGCTGTGAGTAGATAGATTACTGTAGAAAATGTAAATATAGAATGTATCCTATCATAAATTGAATTGAACTATTAAATGATTATATAAATATATTTATTTCAATCAATGTTTTATTTTAGTTCATTGAGAAATTGTTATAAAATAAACTAATTAAAATGTAAGAAATACAGAGGCCTAGTTTGGAATTTTACCAAAGATAATTTTATTTACCATTGTTTCATTTATAGAAAAAAACATTGGTAGAACAAATTTGTGTAGTCAAAGATATTCTTGCTCTGTAATCATTTAAAATACCCTGTTATAAATATCTCCATTTTTTATTTCTTGTGTAATATACTAAGCAATTGTTTTACATATGGCAAAACTGTGTGCAATATTCCAATTCATTCATGCAGTAATTTCAGTGAAACAGAAGCAAAAGTATAATTATTTTTTTTACATGAGCTCAATAGATTCTTAAGTAACATCTTGTTCTATTGCTGCATATTTTGATCATTTTCCTATATATCATGCATGAAATTGCAGTTATGTTCCCTACATTAAAGGCATCACTATTTCTCAGCATAGCCATAAATAGCCCTTACGCAAAGACAATCATTCCAAGTGCAACTTTCTTCAAAATAATTAGAACTCAATTAATTATTTTTTTTTTTTATTAATGTTCTGCTTTCTTTAAAATGAGTGGATAGGTTTTTTTTTTTTTTTCTTTTTGAAAAATAATACACCAATTTAATTGTTACATTTTAATATTTAGGCTGATTACATGAGGAAATTTGTGTTTATATTATTCATTCACATATCTTTTTTCAAATTTTAAGACATTAAACTCAAACCTTAGTTTATAAAATTTCTCAAATAATATATCATCTTGTTTTTGTTGTTTCCAATGGGTGCAATATAACAAACATTCATACTGTATTACATTGATGTATAAAATTACATAAATATTTGTCATGTGCATTCATTAAAATATGGCTAAATTGTGTTCATGTAGAAATGTCATTTGGCTGTATTTACTAAATTATGTTTACAGACATATTTCTATCATTTTCAATAAAAAATATAATATGGGGTACAAATGCTGTAAGTGTTATACTCAAACTCAAAGGCAAAGAAGTGATTATTTGAATGGTACAGTCCGCATTACAAAACATATTTAACTAAGACTTAAAGTAGTGATTTTCAAAATTTGAACTGTAATTAAATAATTTTTCATAAATTTAAATTTTTACAAATTGGAATAAAGGAAACAAATTAACACTTTGTCTACAAATTTTCAGAACTGTCATGTGGTTGAAATTACTGTTTTAACACTTAACTTCTATTACTCTATTAAATAGTAGAAATAGAAATAAAGTATTCAGAACTTTTTGTGTAATTCAATTTTAAAAAATCAAAAATTTTAAATATATATATATTTAGATAAATCATTTATAGCTTTCTCTATTAGTTTTTTTTCCCCCCTGGAATTATGTTATACTGTGAGACATTCTTAAGTTAAATTTTTCTGTAGCTCAAGAGTTACTTTGTTCAGTATTACTATTTTTCCATACATTTATAATTCTGTAAGTTAAATTTTGTCAAGTTAATTTTTTCTATAGCTCAAAGTAACATTAAATTGTTTAAAGTATGGTTTTCATTTTGATTACTCGGATTTTCTTATAAACAAGCTGATATAATTGTTACTTGCATTTAATTGGGATTTCTTGCAAGAGTGATCATTCATTTCAAAATATGGAAAACACTAGTATTGATAATGAACTGGTAGATTTATCGTATCGTGGTTACACAGAAATTGTCGAATACATTACTCCATTTTAAGATGAAACTGTAAATGAGCACAGCACAGCACATTCAACAGTTTAAGAAGCTGTTGATAAACTTGCAGCATATTGCAGAATTATGAGAACTGGTTGATTATAGCATTTTTTAGAGCATAACATTTTTTTCAACAAGTGCTAAAGACACTGCAGGATTTCTCGTTTGTTACATATTTGCATACACTTTTGTTTCAAGTTTTGTAAATATAGATTAAAGCAGTGAGAACCAATTGGTAGCCCACATAACCTGTCCAGAGGGGTCCATGGCACCATTCATAGTTCACAGGGGGGAAATTTTCATTTTTTTTCTTTCATTTCATGAAATTTAAAAAAAAGGGGGGGGGGGCAGGGGATCTCTCTGTAGTTCTCAGCGAAATTTAAACCACTGATTAGAGATTTATTAATGACAATGATGAATAGAAGTTACTATAACGAAAACTTTGCAGTAATGCTAATTTAGGAAAATTCAATATTTTTAAATATCCTGGGATATGTAACTTGAATTTTCTATTACTCAATGTGTTTTACTGTTTCTTGGAGATTCAAGCTGTGAAAGGATTCACTGTATTTCACACATTTGTTAGTTAGTCAAATTTTCATTGCAATTTCCACTATAAAAGTTGTTTTTTATCCATATATATTAGTGAGTATATTTTATTTCTAGATCACATTGACTGAGTTCGATATTACATACAATGTTTTACATGTGAAATTATATCTTTCAGAATTTTATTTTTGTAAAAATAATTCTTCAACTGAAAGTTGTAAAAAGTTCAAAAGTGAAATGTCAATGACATCGAATTTATAAGCAAAACAAGGCAAGGTATTTAACTTGTTTGTCTGTGATTAATGTTTAAAGTGCACTTTATCAACTTTGAGGATTTATAAAAGTTAAGAAATTCAGCATATTTGCAGAAAATATCATATTTTTACCTACTTTTACATCTCATTTATTTGACTTTTGTTTTTATGTTCATATTTTATAAATATATATATATATATATATATATATATATATATATATATTTAGATTGATAGTTGAGATTTCATGCCAAATCCATTTCTGAAAATTCACAAGTTTATGAAATTTTGAGTCCATATTTGCACAAATTTTTTGAAGAGACTAAAAAAGCCTTATATTTCTTCAAAACACCGATGCATTTCATAATAGTTACTATGCTAAGTGTATTGCATAGATTAGATTTGTTTTCTTTATAGGAAAAAATATGGCTTATGAAAAATTTAGGGTATACTAGACAAATGTTGGATTACTGGTTTTAAAGCACTCCTGTGTATTACAAAATGCTTGTAAAAACATGTGGTTTAAATAAGTTAATTTTGATTTTATTATTCTATGCAACATTAGCATTTGATAATTTTTGTAGAAAATTTTAATATGTAAATTTTAGATACCATTATAATATAACATTTTAATTTTTTCATTAAATCTCATGATTGAACTAGTCATATTAATGTTTTAATTGTGCAGATTAGAGAGTACGGTTATCTAAAGTTTTCAACAGAGACTTATAAAATTAAGTCGCTTAACAAGTGTTCTTGCTGTTAGTGCTCTTCTAGCAGCAAATTAGAAGTGGCTATTTGATGCTGATGAGTCCTAATTAATCTACCAATGCTGCTTGCTTACTGGGAGCTTGATGTCAAGCTTTATAACAGCTTTTTTTGGTGAGTTTTTAATTTAGTAGAATATCATCAGCAATAGTATCTCATAACCTATCATTATAAAAAAAAATTTATTGAATGTCAATATTTTTCTTTTTATATTACATTTCTTGTATTAGCAAATTGGGTGAGGCTTTAGAATGCTTGAGTTTCATGCAATAGTGCACTATATCCTACATTTTAATGTATTTAATCGAAATATTCTTTTAAAAAAATGAGCAGATTTTTTTTATGTTGTTATAGACCAAATTATCTATTTCAAAATAGTAAGCCATTGGTTACACAACAAAATATGTTTTTTAATCTTTAGCTAAATTATTACTTGAATTCCTGTGTATGAATATATATATGGTATTTCCATTAACCTTGCCTTTTGGGTTTCGGCAATTGGTTTTAGATACATAGTTCCAATTTGAAAGTTCAAATTAAATTCTAATTTCTTTCATATTTTTTCCTGGTGGGTGATATTTTCATAAAAAATAGTTTAAATATTTATACAGTCCCTTGAGCAGAAAAATTTCAATTACAGAATATTGTGCTGTACAGTAATAAGTCTATAGAAAAACCCAGTGCAATATTTAGGAAGATATTTACAATAGAAACAACATAAAAAAAAACTATAAAAATATTTTAAAACAAGAAAATTAGAATAGTGGTTTCCTTTAATTCTGCGAGGGCTGACTACAAATTAAAATCAGACATTGCATAAAATGTGTTTGCATAATTTTATTTACAGCTGTTTCTAGATTTGTAGGGAGGAAATACCTGATTTTTAAATATACAATAATAACTCATTGAATATTGCAGTTTAATGTACTGGATTTTTATTTTCTTTAGATTAGTTACTGTACAGTGCTGGAAAAATTACATGAAAGAATTTCATATTTAATTTTAACAAACTTTCACTTTGAAAGTATGTGTCTAAACAAATTGCTGAAGCTTGAAAAACAAAGTCAACAATGCTGAAATACCCTCTGTATGCATACAAATACATTTACTTGATAGTCATACAAACAGTTTATTTACATTTGTTTATAGTTGCATCTACTATCAATGTGAACTATCAACACTTAATTTGGCTAATGCCGATATTTCTAATCATATTTTCTTAAATTCTTGTATTTTAACATGTATACACACTATAGTGCAGACAATGGCATTTTTTTGTTTTGCAATTTGCATTTAAATTTAAATTCATTGGCAATTATCAATTCTCTTAATATTTAAATGAATCATCTCTGAAATTTTTAACTATAGGTCTCAGAATGACAATTTAATTGACTCTAAATTTTGCACTTCTTTGGCTGATGCTATTTTCAATACTTTCTTCGACCTGTTAAAGTCTATCAGCTTCATTTCTCAATGGTTTTTTTTTTTCAATAGTTTCGTTGACACTCTGTGTCCTTCCCTAACTATAACTAATTTCCCAACTTAAAGCTATTTCAAAATCAAATAGAAATGCTACATCATTTTGATTTTAAATAAGTAAATAAAAAGGATTATTTTAAAATGTTTAACTCGTTACTATTCTTTAGAGTGTCTAGAAATCTTTGTATCATTTTTTCTCCAATTCCATGTATCAAACAATATAATTTAACTAAGTAAATAAAAAAGTTTTGATCAAGCTTTTAAATCATGGAGATGGTTTCCTGTTATGTTCATATTTTAAACAATGTAATTAAAGTTAAATTTGTTGCCATTCAGCAAGCAATAATTGGGTCCTTTTTCGCTCAACATACTTGCATGCCTAAGCATAATACATAAAGATAGATGGGTCAAGCATTGGATGCCAAATGGTAAAAATACTTTTCTATTAAAGCATAAATTACACATATATAAATGTTCATTTTGAGGTTTAAAATAAAATTATATGTCTAGAAACTGTTACAAAATTTGTATTTTATTTCTAAAGAAAAATAGAGAGGACATGGAAAAACAGCATTGCTAGCTGCATTCATCCTTCTGAAACAGATGATACTTAGATAAAATATCCTTAACATATTAAATTTGCAATTGTAGCAAATAATGTAAAAGAGCTTTTGATTTTGAAGAAAAATACTTAATTGCCAGTGCTATTTATATTTTGAGCTTTATTAAAAATAGAATCAATAAAATCCAAACTTTAACATAAACCCATACGTGTAAAACTTAACAAATGGTATTTATAAAAAAGTTAATTACAAAAATCAAATAATTTAGTATACGAAAAATAATTCATAAGAATTTTTCCAAATATGAGTTCAATAATAATTTCAAATTCAAAATGAAATTATCGAGTCCAAACAGGTAGTTTGTATCTTCTTGGGATGATGGTAACACATGAGCAAAATCAATCATAGCAATTCGAAACAGGCCACAATCCTTTTGTAACTCAATGCATATATCCTGATGCAAATTACAATCACTACAACAATTTTCTTCAAAATCTGTATTTGAAGCTTGCACTGGAAACACAGGGCTGCAGTCGCTGTGATGTAACAAAGCATATTTTGAAGAGCTATCACTACTAGCTTTACAAGTTCTGGAGTTAACAACATGCATTGAATTCCTGTCAAACCAAGGCATCCAAGATGTCATGTTCCCTTCATATGTCAGAAGAAGAGAGCTTGAATAGAGTACTAACCTTCTTTGCTTAGAGAACCAGCTCCTAAGCTGCAGTAGTTTATGTATCATACCAGATAAAATTAAATAATTTATCTGACCAAACTCAATGTTAAAAAACTTTCCAATGCCTAGAAGGGGAGAATAGTATTAAGAAGCAAGTTTAATAATAACTGTTTTAAGTGTATCATGAAACATAATACATTTTAAGTAATAGTGCAGTAATTTTTAGTAAGATCCAAATTTGAAGTGTGAAATTGTATAATTGAAAACAAAACAATACATACATCTAACACATATAAGATAAATATAATTTGAGAAGGTTCCCTCATTTCTTAAGGACTTTATAATAGTGAAAATACAAAATCACCAATTTGGCAGTAATGGAGCTTAATCCTGGAGCCAAAGTGTGGTAAGCCAGCATCATTTATTATTTATTTACAAATGCCAGGCATGTGACAACTAAGCCATTAGCCTCCTATCTTCCAAATATCTTTGAACAATACAACTAAAACCATTAAGTGCAGTGCACGTGTCTAAATGCTCTCTATTCATAGATCATTCAGAATTACACAATTAGATGAATTCCTAAGTTCAATTCTAAATAAATGCACATTGAGGCAATCATGTCCAATAAGAATATAATTGCCTCAATGTGTATTTATTTAAAACTGGACTTTGAAATCACCTAATTGTACTTTGTGTAATTCTGGACGACCTATGAATAGAAAACATTAAGACAAGTGTACTACACTTAATGGCTTTAGTTGTAATGGTTCAAAGATATTGGGAAGCTAGGAAGCTAATGGCTTAGTTTTCAAATGCCTGGCATTTGTAAATAAATAAATAATGCTGGCTCACCACACTTTGGCTCCAGTATCAAACTTCGGCCAACATCATAGCGTTGAACTAAAAACGTCTTCACTCAAAGCATTTTAATACTGCCTTATGTGCATTCACTACAGTACCAGTGAGTTATTAATTACTAAACGAAATAACAAAATTGTTGTTGGGTTATAGATGGAGCATGTGAGTTAAAAGTTGAGGTGAAGGAACTATCATAAGATCATAAGACAAGTTTGTGGTGAATTTATTGCTAATCACATGGCCGATCAAAGAAGCGTGGCAGAGTTTGAATCCTTCATTCAACTGTCTTTTTGCATCATTTGATGGGGAGTACAGAACAGAAAGAGCATTTTTACAATACATATATAATTATAAGAAAACTGAATAACAAAAAACTAGAGTAAAGTATACTTCTTGCTTGTCCAAGATCACCAATGTAGCAAGAAAATGAAATCACCAACTTGGCAGTGACAGGATTTGATTCCAGGGACAAAGTGTAGTAGTTCAGGACATTGAGCTAAAGATGTCTCCTTTTAAGGCAATTAATACTGCTTTATGAGCATTCGCTACAAGTTCATGATTAGCATGTAACTATAAACTACAAGATTTCTTGGAACTAATATAACAGTTGATTGATATTTGCTAAGAGTAAAACCATTCCAGTTTATGCTATATGGGAAGCCTAATTTTTAAGTTTTAAACTGTCTCTTGGTGAGTTTTCACCCTGTTACATAATATTTTGCTTTTCTATTTTGTTATCAACATTTGATTGTTTTTAAAATAAATTAATTATTCTTTTCAACTATATGTACTGTTGCGCTAACTCATTATTTATACTGATAATCAACACTAGCTATAATAACATGATCAGGTAGCAAGACTGGGAATTTAAATGGTTGTGTCTAAAATAGTAAGATATTCTTATATATGAGCAGTAGCCCTGCAGCATCATTCCATATGCTAATGCTATACATAGGGAATAACAATGAAATCTAAACTTGTTAGTGAAACAGATCTAAATTCTTACGGGGAAAACAACTGAAAATATTTTTAAATAAATTAAAATTAGAGGATCATGACTTCTGTTACCTACTGTTAAAGTTTCTATTGCAAAAACACAAAACTTTGTTATGTCCATAAATAGATTTTTCTATTCTGAATGTTAATTTTTATTTTATTAATTACTGTTCACGTTTATATTGTAGAATATATTAAATAATAAATAATTAGCAGTGGAAAACAATTTAATTAAAAAAAATACTAACTTGTTTTATTTTAGTACAAGGAATCTATCTTGCTTTGTCCACCAAAATTTTTATAGTAAAATTAATATAGACAGTGGAAATTGCTTTTGAGATTATTATTTTTGGATAAATGAATAGTTTACAGCATAAATAAGGAGCACCTTGATTATATTACAATATCATCTGATACCATTCAATATTTATTCTTTTTTGCATAAAAAGGTCTGCTTGGCTGGCACTTATCTTGCTTTTTCTGATCTCCATTAGTCAAATAAAATTCCCTTTTATTATCCTTCTTAAATTTCTTTGGTCAAAAGAAAAAAAGGAGTTGGAGACATTTTAAAACAAAAATATATTTCAATAAATAAAATTTCCATTTAGATATAGCTGAAAACCTTTTAAAACAAATTAAATTAAAGGATCATAACTTTTGTTAAAATTTTTATTACAAAGACACAAAACTTTGTTATGCCCAAGAGTAATAAGTTTTAATACAATAAATTGATAGATGCTCAAAAATCACTAATCCGCACTTGTCCCATTTTCTTCTTTTAATCTCAATAATAAGAGCGTAAGAGACTGGTGAAAGTGCACTACAGCCAGCCCAAGACTGTTTTATGTTAAGTACAATGCAAGCTTAACAATATAGATCAGATAATTACAAGAGAGATATTCAATGTGTTCATCCTGTAGTGTTGACTACATTTGATTATAGAAACCAAAGAAAATCTGATTTGGAATAAAAAATAAAATTAAACAAAATATATAATTATTGTAAATTTCCTACATGTGAGTTGCAGTTGCATATATTATAGAATATGATTCTAGCCACAAACCTGATTACTGCACACAACAGAAAACTTTAGGATATCAGGATTTGGCTGACTACTATCCTATTTTAGCCAAATTGTTTTTCATATAATTTTTGCTTTGAAATATCAAATTTGAGAAAAATCAAAAATCAACATTTTCAGAAACAAAAAATAAGTGCTGTGGCACAAAACTGAAAATTGCACTACTGTCAAGGACATAATTATATTTTCACATGTAACATCTCCATAGAAACAAAAGTCAAAATTGTCAATGCTGATTGAAGACATTCCAAAAAAGTTCATTTTATCCCAACTTTGATAGTTTCTTACAAGAAAAATGCTGAGAAACCATACAGCATAAAACAAAATTATAATACTATTAACCTGGAGACAAAAGTCTCCTTCAGGCCAAGCCAAAGCATTCACACTATTAAAAGCAAAGACTGTCTATTTTGCTGGAGAGATCTCGTAAAAGGATCTGCTTTTCCTAGTATAGCCATTATTTTACTTGTCTTGAGAAAGGGAACTCTTTATTTCTGAAACCATTTGATACTATTGTATTATAATTTTGTTTTAAACTGTACTAATAAAGCAGTTTTCACCAGAGATATTTTTTCTGCAACAGATTGATCAAATTATTGTAGTAATCATTTTCATTGATTTGATAAATTTTAGCTTACTAATTTTTCAAGTTGCCCTTAATAGTGAGATTTTGTTATGAAACTAATTGCCTTCTGATCATTAAGAATACATTTTCAACAGCCAATAAAATTATCAACTGTAACCTTTGGAACTAGTGTAATAAAGAAAATGAGTGCAAAAATGCTTGGAATTGTAATCATTCTATCAAGTATTAATGCTTAATCACTCAATGACTTGAAAACTTTTTATTGCAAACAATTCAAATTTTCTCATAATCACACTTGGGTCACAGATCTAATATCATAGATTTTAGAAATGTTTTTCATTAACAATATAGAAATATTCCACATAATTTTGATATTTTAAATGAATTACAAAAAAAAAAAAGGTCACAGTGTTTTTTTTTGTTCTAGAGTACTGTATATTTTGTTACTAATTGCAAAATCAACAGAAAGCTAAAATAAAAGAAATGGTAGTTGCCAATATTTTTTAATACTTCAGAAGGATTGGTAAGGTGAAGGATGAACTCAGTAATAAAGTCAATTTGTTAACTATTCGGTCACTGATGATAATTATGTAAATAACAAATGGTGATTAAAAACAAAAAATTGGCTTAAAGAATTAAACAAAAAAAAATTTATATAATGTGTAAGAAATATAGAATAATAGAAACATGAATGGTACTTGAAACTTGTTGCTACCTTAATTTTTCATGTTTATATTTTAATATGTAAAAGATATAAATTTATCAATAATATCCAGTTGGGCTGGGTTGATTTTGATGCTATATGATTATTTTATGCACACAAAGACTAAATTGGTTAAGACAGTTTAAATAGATTCTAAATAATCCCACACACCATATATACTTGGGGCATATGCCTCGCACATAAGAATCAAACCTAGCACCTATGGATTAAAATATCAAATTTCTAAATGTTTAGCGTCAAGTGAGCTATATTTACACATGAAACAAAGATATTTTATTTAAATTTGCCTTTGAGCATAATTTTGTATAGCAAGAACAAGATGCTTAATACTTTTCTTTTATTGGATAATTAAAATTTTTTAATGAAATGTTTTGAACAATATGAATAAGAATTTAAACATAAATCACAAGCTATGCCAGGTATATTTCACCATGAAAATACCATTATATACAGGGTGTCCCAAAAACATTGATCTCTGCTTTTATTCCTTAAATATTGATCTTAGACATACGGAGTAGGATTCAAAAGTTCCCGGACTGAGTTTATAACTTAAAAAATATTATCAATTAAAATGCTGAAACACATCCTCCTTCGAAATAAGACCCTTGCGCAACAACACACTTTTGCCATCACTTGTAAAAGTCATCGAAACACTTCTGGAATCCATTTTTAGCCGTGTCCTTTAACTTCATCTGTGTATTGAAATCGACGACACTGCAAGCGACTTGCCAGTTCAGGAAATAGGCTAAAGTCGCAGGGGGCAATATCAGGGGAGTAAGGAGAATGTGGTAAAACAGTTGTTTGCATTTTCGCAAGAAAGTTAGCGATGAGGAGGGATCGGTGCGCAGGAGCATTGTCATGCAAAAGCACCCATGATCTGACCCCATTTGGTCTTTGGTTAACATGCGGGGAACGATGCGTTGACACACCCTATGCATGTTAAGATCCGTTCACATGTGGCCTCGAAAAATACCAACTGATTCTGCTATTTCTGCTGCTTGTTCCCACATACCATCGCAGAAACGTGTTTTCAGAAGTGCAGGAAGTCTGCGACCGGCCAACTCGTTCATTGTCTTCGGCACTTTCCCTGCCTTCTCTGAAATGTTGATACCATTCAAAAGCTTGCGTTCGTGATAATGTATCACTGTCGTACACATGCTTCAACATTTCATAAACCTCTGTAGCACTCTTTCCCAAGCGAACACAAAATTTGATATTAATTCTCTGCTCAACAAACGCCATTTCTTTCAATCACCGGTTACTAAGTGCACCCGTCTACAAAATACGACTTTGGGTCAAACCACTTTTAGAAGAGGGGGAGAACGTAGTAACTCAGAAACATTATCATAGTCGCTCTATTACAAATATTTTTTAAGTTATAGACTCAGTCCGGGAACTTTTGAATCCTACCTCATATATAATAAATTACAAAGTTGCGTAAGAAAAGGTATAGAATTTTATGAAATCGATTAAAATTTTCAAGAGAATTAAATTTTAAGAAATACAAAATTTAAATTTTTATACGGCCCCCGTACGAAAGCATTTCCAATGAATAAAATGTGTCCCATCCACTAATAAGGTGATGTACAAAATTTCAACATTTTATCATAAGTCCCAGAGATATGAAAAGACAAAAATGCTGACTTAAACCCCTTTTCGATGCATGGACATGGGTTCTCAGAAGGGAAAAATCATGTTGGCAGATAGCGTTTCAGAGGTCATACACAAATTACGAAAGAAAACAATGATTACATAAATAAATAATACTTTTGCTATTTATTGGTGCGAAAGTATCTACACTGTGTAGAAATAATAACTTTTCACATTACAAAGCTTGTTCAAAATGTTTTCCATCCATGCCAAAGATCCATTAAAGATAAGAGGCAGATATTATTTGCCTATGATGCATTTCTGCATTGCATCATTTACACTCTTGCTGTAAACATTTACATTTTAATTTGTGATTAATCCCTCACTACCTTTGTTTAAACATATCTCTGGGACATTTTATGATAAAATGCTGAAGTTTTGTACATCCCCTTATTAGTGTATGGGCACATTTTACTCATTGGAAATGTTTCTGTACAGATGCCATATAAAAATTTAAATTTTTTATTTCTTCAAATTTAATCCCCTGAAAATTTTTATCAATTTCATAAAATTCTGTACTTTTAGTTAAGCAACTTTGTAATTTATTATATATGTCTAAGATCAATATTTAAGGAATAAAAGCTGAGGTCAATGTTTTTGGGACACCCTGTACATACCATGAAATGGTAAAAACTATTCATTTCGTATGTTTTCAATAGAGAATTGAAATAAAAGCATTGAATACAAGAAATAAGAAATGGAAGAAAAATAGTCATTGTAAAGGAAAATAAATTATTTAGTTAAGTTTATTATTATGGGTAAATAAATTAATTACAACAATAACTGTTGAGTGTACTGTATCTTGCTTAAAACATATTAAAAGTGATAATGATAACAATACTTGTAGTTTTATTTAATGACAGCTGTATAAAATTTAATCTTTCATCATTTCTCATATTAGAGATCATTCAGTAGTATATGTATCAAATGTGTTTGTAGAGCTCGAGAAGTTTTACAGAAATGAGCAATATCTATAATAATAAAACAATATGTCTGCATGTGGGTTGGGCATAGACAAAAATTAAGTTGTAAACAGTCACTAAATTCATTAAAGGGTTTGAGCTCATTAAATGATGTACTGCAACAAAACAAAATTTAATTTGAATTTGAGTTATTTAATAATGCACAATTTTGAGCTATTTTCATACAAATTGATTTCTTAGCGATCAAAAATATTACACAGTTGCAAGTATTCATGCTAGTCTTGCTTAATAAAAGAAAATATGTGTGTCTGCAATCTGTAGTGGGATTTCTATGCACCATACAACCTTGAAATGTGGTACATATGTACTTCAGGACCCAGAAAGGTGCATCTCAGTGTTATTATTTTTTTTTTAATTTCAAGTTACTTCTTTAGTTTTTTTTTTTTTTTTTTTTTTTTTTTTTTTTTTTCAGCAAAACAAAATTTAATTTGTAGTATTTTCACATAAATTAGTTCCTTAACGACAAAAAATATTCTCACAATTTCTATTTTACACTATAAAAGAGATTGAAGAATGTTCTTTCCAACAACGTTTGGACTGAATAGGTATGACAATTCCTTCATATCCATTTTTTCTTTTTAAATACATCAAAATTTGCATTTTTTTATGTTACTATATATTGTCACATCCAAAAAACTTAGATTAGCACAATTCTATAATTTGACTATATATGCACATATATCTTAGTATCCTAACAAAAATTTTTTTGATTTCATAAGTAATTTTAATTCAAGTGATCGCATTAAGTGATTATTTTCTTCCGTGCAGATGCCATAGCTGCCAACCGTTCCGGATTTTCCGGGTTCGTTCTGAATTTTTACGTCTGTTCCAAAAATTCGAATTTTTTCCACAAAATCCGAATTTTTGAAAATATTCCTGTTTTCCCCCATTTTCCCCCCCTCTGCGACCATAAAATTAAAACATGCCAAACAACTGATTTGTGGCGTCAGAAAAACAGGGTGGCGACAGAATCGGGAAATCAGGGGAAAATGATTTTCTGGAAATATCAGGGAAAACTCAGGGAATTTTGCTTCAAATCAGGTAAAATTTTGAAATTTTGTTTCGCGAGTCGCCGATCTTCAAATCCCTGTGAAAACATCTGAACAGGAATTTTCATTTCTCTTTGTCCCTACGCGAAACTGCCATCGTTATGTGTTAAACTTTATTCTGATTGGCTGTTGATCAGATGACATCATAAAGCTAAAATTCCCACTCACCACATGAAGATTAACGAAATCCTGATTACCGGAAACTGTGTGATAGCGTAGGATGGCTATTCTTCCTAAACAAATCCACCTGTGGAGTGAGAAAAATCTGTCAACAACTGCTATAATACTGCTACGGCTCTCCCATAGTTTTTCTCCCTACGAGGCGATCGTAATTTATTGTATTTGCTGTTGAGGAGAGCAATCCACATTCCTATCCTACCCCTCCCCATATTCACAGATGTGATTTACGACATTCGCAGGTGTAGCGTCTTTGCCGTGCTCTCTACAATGAGCACGGCAAATGATAATTACGGCTTAAGGGGACACTTCAGTTAAAAAAAAATCTCTGTTCCCTTTAAAATTGCACACGGTGGCTCAAGAGATGGGAGTTCCTTTTTTCAAATGATTGGCATCTGATGGGTCAATGAGAGTAAGTAAGGTGACGAAAGGCCCTTGGACCTCTATAGTTTATGACTTGCTCGCCTGTCCAAGGGGTTGAAAGGGGGAATCTTAGAAGAGTGTGTGTGGTTTAGGGGACGAGGTAAATGAATGAAAGAAAGAAAAAATGTAACTGGAGGCTTTTCCCTCTTATTGAAAGGAAAGTTTCCTATCCATTCTATTTCTTGTCAAGGAATAACCAAAGAGTTCTCCTAACCGATTATAATATAATTCTAGTATAAATATATATATATATATATGTGTGTGTGTGTGTGTGTAACTTCAATGTGTGTTTTGGAGACTAATCCAGGTACAACATTAAAATATGTGTATTAAAAAACTGGAATTAAAAATAAAATTAATGATATTTCTATGCCTATGAGTCCAGAGTGATGTAATAAAACTAATATTTATTTACTCATTTTAAAAATATATCATTCTTTCCTTTTTAAACAGTATACATTAGAATGCATTGTATGAAATTTGAAGTTTGAAATGGACGATACAGCACTAATATGTGATGCACGTATATATTCTACATACCGCATTTTTTAGCCTTGCAGGATGTATTTGGAAATTATAGTATTTAGCATGAAAATTCCTTGTGTTGAAGATGATTTGTTTCAGCCAGCTTGCCAGGGTTACTCGGAACCCTCAGGTTTTGCATAGTAATGAATAGCGACAGCAGCCTCCTCTTCACGGGCACTACGGAACTGCAATTATATTCAAATAGCTAGTAGTGGTACTGCACTTCCCAGTGTTTTTACAGAAAAATGATTTCATTTGTAGAGATAGTAACTCAATAAAGATCTATATAATAATTGTCCTGCATGTGTTTGTTTTTACAAACCCTTTAAAAGCCCCGGTGACCTAGAAGACTAAATATTTGTACACTCAAAAATTCAACTTCGGGACAGAACTTAACACAGTTGAAATTTTGAGAGGAAAAAATGACTGGTTCACCGAATATTTATACATACTCTAAAAATTATTTACAAACAAGAAGGGAAAAATGATTTCATTTATACAGATACTATAATTCAATAAATACCTATATAATAATTATATGTGTATTTATCGTTCCAAACCCTTCAGAAGCCTCCGGTGACCCAGAAGACTAAATCTTTGCACACTCATAAAGTCAACTGCGGGGCAGAACCTAATGCAGCAGGAATTTTAATGGGAGAAACTAATTGGTTTACCACATAGTTATACACTAGCTGAATATCCATTGAAATTCAACGGTCTCCCAATGAGCAAACCCCAAAAACGATTTTTTAAATAATTCAATTTTTTCAATTGTCTTTTTAAAACTGTTCACCCATGCACCAAATTTCAAATATATGTCTCACTTTAGACTGGGCATTTCTCATTTATTCAGCCAATTTAACATTTAGCACATATATTAAACACATACGCATAGGCATATTTAAGGGAGGGGAGGGATTCAACTCCCCCCCCCCCCCCTCAAAATTAAAAAGTTTCAAACTGCTTCCTAAATACACGTGATAAAAAAATCCCCATTCAGTTTGTCATTCTGAAGTCCTTGCACTAGAAAAGCAACCCATTTTTACCTTCAATAAATAAATAATGGGAATAAGTAAGGAGTTTTTAGAATTTAAGAATTAAAAAAAAAATGTGTTCGGGTTACTACGTCACTGCAATAAGGGAGGAAATTATCTAAATTTGGAAAAATCCCAGTTCCTGGAGCCGGTAGAAGAAAAGGAAAAGTCGAAGATCAAAAATCCGTTATTTAAAGACTAGAGTCTGCACAGGTCTAATTTAAAAAATTTTCCTGACCCTAAAATGTCAAGATTTGATTCGGCCAAAGCCCGAAATTTTTTCAATGGAATTCACCTGAGCCTGACTCATACCACAAACACTCAAAACCAACCCCAACACGGCCCGGTCTGAATATTTTCCAATACATTGAAACCTGTTGGCTTGTATGCTGATTAAAATTTGCCATTTAAGGAATTAAACACATGCTCATCACATATAGTATTAAATGAAAAGGAACCCAAATTTTAAAAATATGTACAAATCAAGAATGAGCATTACTATAAAGTGAGTTTTTGTTTATCATTTTGGTTGAAGATGAGAAGGGATGAAAAATGACAGATTATGTTTATATATATATATATATATATATATATATATATATAAAATGCTTTTTTCATTTATCAGTGAACAGTCCAATGACTGTCTAGTTAGAACTCATCAGCATCAAATATGTGTTGCAGTAGTAGCAAAACAAGCATGTCATATGCCACAATTGTTAGTGTTGTTAAAAACATTTCAATGCGATTAAACTTTCTATGTAAGTATAGATAGATTATATTTTCTTTTATAATATTAATATTAATAATTTATAATATTAATAATTTTAGTAAAAGTGTAAGATGTTTGGAATAAATACATTCAAGGACAACAATTTGCATTATCTATATGTTGATTTCAAATTATGACAGTTTGCTCAGATAAATTTTTATTCAACATTTGTTATAGGAAAGAAATCGCCGGAACTGTGTTTAAGAATAAAATTTATTTAATTTTGATAATTTAGAAACATTTGAAATCTAAGAACTGAAATTAAAATCACAGAAGAAATTGAAAATAAAATATCAGTGATAAATTTTAAAGTAAACAGTATCTTGGATTTCTTATTTTCATTTATTTATTGGATTTCATATTTCCACCACCAGACAAACAATCACAGTACAGAAGAGATTAAACTTTTTGCAACAAATTTAAAAATCTGATGTGAACAGCACATGACTTTCCCTGCAAACTCAAATTCATATTTCCTTATTTCTTTAATAATTTATCAGATTGAGTTTAATTGCACCAAATAACACTAAATTTACATTTATAATTCAATTTTTGTTTTTATTTGGTAATTGGACATTTTTCCGATAGCGGCATAACAAAAATGCAAGAAATCTCAAATATCTTGAGAACGGTTAGTCCTAAAGTATAATGGAGTAAAGTATAAAGTGTTATATTCTTTTCCTCGTCAAAAAGTGCGTAGAAAACAAGAATTTAATTGATATATTTTAACATAAATCTTTTAGATTTTTGCGGGCCATTTCGTAAAAAAAGGCAGGTTGTTCTTTTCTGATTATATTGTGAAATTTGGTCAATTATTATTTTAGCTAGAGTGGATACATTAAATTTTTACAAATCCTATCAAAAACTAATCAGCACCAGAGTCTGACCCAAGTGATTTACATATCAAATTTTATGAAATTCGGCCCATTAGTTTTTTAGTTAAGAGTGGATATATACATTGCACAGACAGACAGACACACACAGACATCCCGCTAAAAATAGTTTTTTCCAATTCTAGAGGTTTCGAAATGTGTAGATCCGTCAAAAACTAGAGTTGCGATTTTTGGTATGATTCCAATACTTTCCTTATACATTATTTTTACTTTCCCTGCAATACATGGTAAAGTAAATTGAAACTGGCACTTGACCAATGATAATAACCTAATGATCATTTCCTCAAAAATTGAATTTGGAATGTATTTCTTCCCTATTCAATTTATAAATCACATGATGTTACGAAACATGACAATTGGTGCATCGGTGTATATTTATACTGCTGTATCCAAGCCAAAACATATTTTTTGTTCTCTTACTATAACTTTAAACAATTTGAATGTTGCGAAGAGCAATGTTTTATTTTGACTTCGGAATGTCGTGAAATAAAAAAAAGTGTTCAATTTCTTATCCGAAATTATAATTTTTCTGTATCGCGTTCTAATTGACCCATCTGCGTTCAGCGTGCAGAGTAAAATTTTATTACTTAACAAGCAGCATACCCGTTCTTCGTACGGAATATATAATATAAAGAAACTTAAAATTCACAATCATGTGCAAATTACTATAGTATACTAAATGACATTGTTAATCAAAATAATATTCTGTTAAAACATTTAATTTGATGCCCCTAAAAATGCCCCGGCCCCGATTGTAAGCAAATTAACAAAAAATATGAAATTGAATCAATATATGCAAAATAAAAGCATTAAAATTGTATGGGAGCCGTACTACTTATATTCACAAATATTAGAAGATAGATATACCCTGTATTAGTAGATTACATGTAGAAGTCGAATATATCAATAAGCCTGTAATCTTTAAACCTGAAGGCAGGAATTGATTCCAGTATATGCCAAAATGAAAGTGCTAAAATTATATGGGAAGATATACCCGTAATAATGTCGTAACCCCTTATAGTGTCATAGATTAGAAGATATGTCCGTGTGTTAGAATAGAAGATTACCAGTATTATAATATGAGTCTCAAAAATCTTTGCCAACGTAAAACAGATGACGTAATAAATTGAAAATATCAATAATCTCAGAAATCTTTATACCAGAAGGCCGTAATTGATTACACAATATGCCAATATATGTTTAAATATCAGCCAATATACCTGTACTACTTATTCTCGTAGATTAGAAAATATACCTGTGCCTTTGTGGAAAATTACTCGTACAACATACAATTTATGAATTTCAACATTTTTTGCCATTATAAAACAATGGCATAATAACTTAAAATATCAATAATCCCCAAAAGTATCAATAATAATAATATTTAAACCTGAAGACCGTAATTGATATTATCCAGTCATATATGTAATGTCAATAAAATTTATTTTACAGACATATCTTTATTATTCAAATTGGAAAAGATTTAACAAGAAAGATCAATCATACATAAATCATTGATTATGAAATGCTTTCCAACTACAATGCAATTTTATTTAAATATTCTAAAATGCGATACATTCTGTGGTGATATTTTTAAAATTAACACAATAGTACAATAATTATTATATTTGAAAACTTCATCGGAAACAAATGAATTTTATTAATTGAGAATTTTGTTTCATATGTAATTTCAAATTTTTCTTTTTCAGTTTTGATTTATTTTGACTTTTTTAGTTATTTTGACACGGACCGATCCGATCTGAATTTAATATATGCTATACACTTAAAATTTAAGACTGAACTTCCCCAAATTGAATATTAAAATATCCCACAGGTGTGCGGCATTCCTAAATTAGTAAATATTAAAAAGCTTAAATTATACACTTTATTTCTATTTAACTATCAATTGCATCAATTTTAAAGTCTCAAAGATTATAACAATCTGTGAGTACGAAATTTTCACATATAGTGTGTCTCAGATTGTATCTTTCCGCTATTCAAAATTATCTTCACAGGCAGGTCTGAAGAATAAAACATCCTGGTTCCTTTCATAAACAAATTTACAAAAAATATGAAATTGAATTAATATATGTCAAAATAAAAGCGCAAAATTGTATGGGAAGACATACCCGTACTACTTATATTCTTGTAGATTAGCAGATATATCTGTGTATTAGTAGCAGATTATCTGCACAACTTGTATGAGTTTCAAGAATTTTTGCTAAGAAGAACAGATGACATAATAAATTGAAAATATCAATAATCCCCTCAATCTTTAAACCTGAAGGCCGTATTTGATAATCCAGTCAAAAATGCAATTTTTATAAAAATTTATTTTACATGCATTTCTTTATTATTTAAATCGGGAAAAAGTTAATAAAAATCGTCTGCGCTGCATAAACACACTGGTTTTAAATCCGTTGTTAAGCGACATTATTTCCTTCAAATAAATTTGCAGAGAACATTCTGCATAATGCTATGTCTATAAAAGGTTTAACTGTGCGTTTTTTTTATTAATATCTAACTGGAAACATGAACTCAATTTTAAGTAGGACTATTCCAAAAGCTACCCACAAAATTTGCCGAAATTCGGTGCAGTCTTTGTCCCAAGACTAAATCTTTGCATACTCATAAATTCAACTACGGGACAGAATTCAACAAAGCAGGATTTTTAATGGGGAATATAAATATACCTATAATAAATTATTTGCAATCCAGAAGCCCTCGGTGACCTAAAAGGCTGCAATTAATATAATATTTACATTTAAAAAGTATGGAACAAATATATGCAAGAAAAACAGTAAACCAGCATGAGCTGAATTATCTGTACTGATACAACAAAATGGAATGCAACCAAGGACTTCTTTTTCTTTGCTGGACCAAAGTCAAAAGACACCTGCTAAACCACAGAATACTATATTAGTCTGTGTGCTAAACACAACAAATATACCCCTTCGTTCATTTCCCTGATACCAGTCAATCATCCACCCAACCTTCAAATCTCTGCACCAAGAATTTTCACCCATATTTTTCCCATGAAAGGATAGGAGGTGTGGCTAACGTTAAAAATCGGAAGTTTCAGCAGTTGAAACACGATTTACTATTCAAATATACTAATCCCATATTAATTAAAAAATCTAAAAAAAGTCTTAAAAAGAAGCCAGAAGTATAAGCTATTGATTGCTGTTTTTTAAATTGTGAAATGTTTAATAGTTCATTTTTTATAGAGCAATTAAGAAGGTGATGTTTTATCTCAGAAATTTTAACAAATTAACTCCATTTCAAGATATATTTAAAATAAAATTTAAAAAATTGATGACCGAGATCAATGCATTTAAATGTCTACAATCATGTGCAAAAAATAGAATTTTAAATTATTCATTTGCTAATGTGTAATTTGCGAAGAACTTCCCCCATAGGTTAACATGGGAATGACAGCTAACTGAAGCATTGTTGGGTTATACTTTTGGATATTTAATATTTTAGGTATTTTGTTTTTAGTTTAAATGTGTTCAGGGGTCTTGTTTACATAGTCATTCTCTTTTAGTTATCCATTTTCCAATTGTTTAGGTTTTTGATATTCTTTGTTCAAATAGGTTCTATTCCATAGGTTTTGTGTTAAAAACGGCGAAAGTTCGTTCTTTTTAGGTTTTAGCAATTTAAATTTATTTAAATTGGCTAATTTGTGATTCCATTTATTGCCCTTTTTATTCCCTTTAATTTGATTCCAAATTTATTGCTCTCTGTTAAAAATTGGTTAATTCATCGCAATTTTACAGTTTTATTCTATTTTCAGCTTTTTAAATATTTCAGAATCGTCCATATTTAAACTATTGCCGAATTCGTATTTTCCAAATCGTTTCACTTAATTTCTTTTTAATTTTCGTCTGCTCTAAAATTCCATTTCTCTTCTTTAAAGTTTCGAGTTTTTAATTGGTTGACCGTAATATTAAAATCGTCTGTCATTAATTATTTTATCGTTCATCGATAATTTTGTTTACAATCTGTGGCAGCGATGTTTCGCAGTATATAAGCAAATCGCGCACTTTTTCGATCTCTTTGCTCTTTGCTCTTTGCTCTTTTGATTGGAACTAAAATGTAGTCTTATAGAGTTGTTGTTTTCAGCGCCTCGGCGCGAGCCGAGCGAAATGCGTTCTGAGGAACGAACGCCTTATTTCCCGGCCTGCCTGTAAATGTGTGTGGAATCCTGATATCAGTGTTTTTTTTACTTGAAATGACGTTGCGAGCGAAGTGATTGATGTCTACTGAAGTATCGTCGGCGCCTTTGGAATAGTTGTTTACTTCCGGAGGTCAGATTTGTTCTTTCATAGTGAACTGAGTAGTTTAAATTTTCCGAGTCTTAGGACCGGACCTCCAATTGTTTACTTCACGGTTTTGATGATGGAGCTGTCTGTTCTTTTGTTCCGAGCGATGTCCACTGGCGCTCTGCTACTCTCGGCTGAGAATTTTATGATGTGAAGGAGCTGCCCGTTTTTGTGCAGATCAGGCCTTGGGAGTGTTCTTTTCGCGGAGTTTTGGAACACCATATTCCACTTGAATGGTTGGACTCACTTGATGTACCGATGCCCTACGGGAGGTACTTCTCCGTTTGGCCTCTTCTGGAGCAGGAAGGGACTGCACCCAAGCTGATGATGACTGACATCAATTTCGTCCTCGGGACTTTATTACTGCCGTTCAGCGTTTTCCCGTTTATGGGTGATATCTTTTCATTAATTTTATTCTTTTGCAGTATTTAAAGTTAAATTAAATTGGCATGACTAAGACCCCTTTCACTTATATATTTTAAGTTGCGGATCCTGTGGTTATCTTTTTAAATTTTGTTCTAAATTCCCTTTTGGCTAACTTATGTTTTTTTTATCTAAAATTCTAGTTTAGATAAATAGTTGAATAAGTTTAATATTGTTAACTTTAAAATTTAATATTCTAACGTTTTTTTACCACTATACGACCGGCCATTCCATTCTATTTATTTATTTAAGTTGTTTATTAGATTTGTTAGTTAATGAGATGTAAAAAGTTTTGAAAATTCTTTTAAAAATGAAGTTTAAATTTTAATAAACGTTAGATTTTGAAAACCTAAAAATCTGTGTTCTTTCTTTTACTTTTAATGTTTTTATTTTTAGGAAAGTTCCATTTAATTACAGGAGTACATATTTGTACACGTAGGGAAACTGGTCAATAGGTCCACATTCAGTTTATTTCTAGAATGTTTTCAGGTTAGATGAACTTTGAGGAACTTAGAATGGTTCAGTATTTTCAGATGACTTTCAGATTTTAGATACTTTACATGTTTAGGTATGTTCCAGAAATATTTAGAATGTTCTTTGATATATCATAATCTTCTCTTCCCCTCCCCCCCAACAATTGGCGCCGTTTGACCAGTCTAGGGGCTTATTCATGCTAACTGTAATAAATGTTCTTAATAATTTTTGTTCTTAAAAATGAAATTTCGGTAAAATGATTCCATGCCTGTTTATTCTAAAAGTGATTACAGTTGAGATTTTAATATGTTCTTAAAGTAAGGCAGGATGTTTTAGAATGCTCTTGATTTAAATTAGAGGAATTTATTTTAATATTTTGATTAAAATTTTAGGATTGATTTAAATATTTTCATTTAGAATTTTTTGAGGAAACTTTTGAATTTGATTTTTTCATTTAGAATTTTTATTTAGGCATTCCTTAATGTAAGTTAATTTGATTTGAATTTTATTATTTGAAGTAGTTGGAAATTGAATTTAATTCATAAATTTAGGAAATTATAGGCATGCGGGGAACGCACTTTAGAGTATTTACATTTTTTGTTCTAATCCCATCTCATTAACAAATTTTTTTTTATTTTGTTGTTCTTATAACCCACGCTCCCAGCAGCACTTAAAATTGTTTTGATGAAATAGAATGAAATTAATTGAGTAAATTTAATGAGAATATATTTTTTTTTATTAAGTTAAATTATATAGAATTAAAGCAGTAGTTTTTCGACTTAGAATTTTTTGTATGTTCTGATTTGGAATTAAGTTTTAAATCCTCACTGATATGTGAATGTAGTTGATGAAATACTGGTGATTTATTGAAAAATTGGGTAATGCAGGTGTTTTTTACACTCCAATATGAGTGTGACATAAATGTCATCTTGAGTTATCTTGTTCTTCACATTGATCATGTGTTTGGTTTTCACACTCAAATAGAGTGGTGATAAAATCAGTTTGTTTGTTCTTAATTCTGAATCTGATATTTTTAATACTGTCTTTAAAATTTTTTTTGGTCATTAAAGTGGAAAATTTATTTTATTTATAGGAGAATTAAATTTTTTTTAAGTGGAATATTTAAAATTGTGCAATGGAATTTGAGTTCTTTTGGTTTTGAAATTTAAATGGGGATTTGTAACATGATTTTTTCTTTGGTATTTTATTTAAAGTAATGTGATACACTTGGCAGTTAGTGAATTTAAATGTACTACTTGATGGATATTTTTTTTTGTGCTATTTTTTTGGGGTTCAAAAAAGATTCACAACCTTTGAGAGGACTCACAACCTTCGGCCCCTTGTCTTAATTTTTTTTTATTTTTATGAGAATTGTTTGAGATTACCAGAGATATACAGATATGATATTTGAGTTTATTGTTGTTGAGAGTGCAAGATGTTGCACAATAATTAGTAGAATCGCGTTTATTGATATTGGTGTAAAATGATGCATAAGGTCATTTTAATGTATATTTGTATTTTGAACGATCTAATTTGCCAAGTAATCAGTTTATAGTATAAGTTGTAAACAAGTCGGTTAAATTTGTGTTCAGTTCCAAATTGTTAGGGAACTGAGTTTGTTATTTTGGGGGTAAATATTCCACAAATTTTTTTGTTTGTAACTTGAGCCAACTTTGATATTATTATTTAAATTGAAAATTATGCTTCAAATATTTGTTTTCTTTGTAGAGGAGGAGATGGTGATGAATTTGATGATTGTATTTATTGGTTGTTATGTTGAAGGTACCATTTCAAAATTTATTGTTTAGATTATTGGAATTCTTTGGCTGGTCCAAAGTTTTCGTTAAAATTAATGTTTATTCATGACAGCTAATGATATAGAGATCTGTTTATTATTTTTCTACTGCTTCTCTTTGATGACGTATTTGTTGGAGCATTTTAAAATGCATTGATGAACTTTTCATAATATAGAGTTACAATGAAGTTGAAGTATTTAATATTGAATCTATATGTATGTTTAAGAGTTTAGACGAAATGTTGAGAAATATGATAATTGTTATTATGAAAGTGTTTAGTGAAGTGATTATTTGATTATTGATTTATTTATAAGGAATTTGATTTTTTTATGATTTTTATGGCTCATGTTACAGATGTAGTTGAGATTCTGATTTTTTTTTCTCTCCTTCGTTTCGCGGAATTTTGTCATGCGTTAGCTAAAATTTTTCATTTTTCAAATGAAAAATTTTTTTGGGACGTTCGAAGGAGTTGTTGGGTTATACTTTTGGATATTTAATATTTTAGGTATTTTGTTTTTAGTTTAAATGTGTTCAGGGGTCTTGTTTACATAGTCATTCTCTTTTAGTTATCCATTTTCCAATTGTTTAGGTTTTTGATATTCTTTGTTCAAATAGGTTCTATTCCATAGGTTTTGTGTTAAAAACGGCGAAAGTTCGTTCTTTTTAGGTTTTAGCAATTTAAATTTATTTAAATTGGCTAATTTGTGATTCCATTTATTGCCCTTTTTATTCCCTTTAATTTGATTCCAAATTTATTGCTCTCTGTTAAAAATTGGTTAATTCATCGCAATTTTACAGTTTTATTCTATTTTCAGCTTTTTAAATATTTCAGAATCGTCCATATTTAAACTATTGCCGAATTCGTATTTTCCAAATCGTTTCACTTAATTTCTTTTTAATTTTCGTCTGCTCTAAAATTCCATTTCTCTTCTTTAAAGTTTCGAGTTTTTAATTGGTTGACCGTAATATTAAAATCGTCTGTCATTAATTATTTTATCGTTCATCGATAATTTTGTTTACAATCTGTGGCAGCGATGTTTCGCAGTATATAAGCAAATCGCGCACTTTTTCGATCTCTTTGCTCTTTGCTCTTTGCTCTTTGCTCTTTTGATTGGAACTAAAATGTAGTCTTATAGAGTTGTTGTTTTCAGCGCCTCGGCGCGAGCCGAGCGAAATGCGTTCTGAGGAACGAACGCCTTATTTCCCGGCCTGCCTGTAAATGTGTGTGGAATCCTGATATCAGAGTGTTTTTTTTACTTGAAATGACGTTGCGAGCGAAGTGATTGATGTCTACTGAAGTATCGTCAGCGCCTTTGGAATAGTTGTTTACTTCCGGAGGTCAGATTTGTTCTTTCATAGTGAACTGAGTAGTTTAAATTTTCCGAGTCTTAGGACCGGACCTCCAATTGTTTACTTCACGGTTTTGATGATGGAGCTGTCTGTTCTTTTGTTCCGAGCGATGTCCACTGGCGCTCTGCTACTCTCGGCTGAGAATTTTATGATGTGAAGGAGCTGCCCGTTTTTGTGCAGATCAGGCCTTGGGAGTGTTCTTTTCGCGGAGTTTTGGAACACCATATTCCACTTGAATGGTTGGACTCACTTGATGTACCGATGCCCTACGGGAGGTACTTCTCCGTTTGGCCTCTTCTGGAGCAGGAAGGGACTGCACCCAAGCTGATGATGACTGACATCAATTTCGTCCTCGGGACTTTATTACTGCCGTTCAGCGTTTTCCCGTTTATGGGTGATATCTTTTCATTAATTTTATTCTTTTGCAGTATTTAAAGTTAAATTAAATTGGCATGACTAAGACCCCTTTCACTTATATATTTTAAGTTGCGGATCCTGTGGTTATCTTTTTAAATTTTGTTCTAAATTCCCTTTTGGCTAACTTATGTTTTTTTTATCTAAAATTCTAGTTTAGATAAATAGTTGAATAAGTTTAATATTGTTAACTTTAAAATTTAATATTCTAACGTTTTTTTACCACTATACGACCGGCCATTCCATTCTATTTATTTATTTAAGTTGTTTATTAGATTTGTTAGTTAATGAGATGTAAAAAGTTTTGAAAATTCTTTTAAAAATGAAGTTTAAATTTTAATAAACGTTAGATTTTGAAAACCTAAAAATCTGTGTTCTTTCTTTTACTTTTAATGTTTTTATTTTTAGGAAAGTTCCATTTAATTACAGGAGTATATATTTGTACACGTAGGGAAACTGGTCAATAGGTCCACATTCAGTTTATTTCTAGAATGTTTTCAGGTTAGATGAACTTTGAGGAACTTAGAATGGTTCAGTATTTTCAGATGACTTTCAGATTTTAGATACTTTACATGTTTAGGTATGTTCCAGAAATATTTAGAATGTTCTTTGATATATCATAATCTTCTCTTCCCCTCCCCCCCAACAGCGTCACCTTAAATGGATTCCCCCTATTTTTACATCTGACTCAAATTTAAAAGGGTTCCCGAAAGCGGATGCATGAACGAATTAAAATCACTCGCTAAACTAAAAATGATGCATGAAACTCGTTCCCACTATTTCTTGCTTGTGAATTTATTTATTGGTTAAATATTCATTATAGCATACATAATGAAAAATTAAAAGAATCTATATGAACGAGTTTCAGGAATACGCTGCCACTCGGGGCCGGCGCGAGCGAATTAAATCTGGGCACCCTGCACGAGTATCAACCTTGGTGATGGGGGAATGCTTTTCCGAGTTGAATTGCCGATATTGCAATGTTATGTATTATTCTACTTTAACATACATATGAATGGTCCATAAACGACTATACGGAAATTATGAATGTGTGTAGCATTAGCTAAAATAACACGTTTGAAGGATACTATCCCAGACATACTTCGTATTAATTTTAAAGTTTGATCGTGAGAACTTCATAATTTTTAACATCTCGATGTACGACAGTTTTTCGCTAGGAGAAATTTCAGATTTCCTTTTACAGATTATGCCCTGTTTTAAGTTATTAATCTCTCATCGACGATGTATAAAACAATGATGTATGGATTTAAGTTAAATCGGTCCTATTTTCAACTAACCCATGGGGCTAGGAGTAGTTCACAGTCCTTTTCCCGTTGATCGTAAAATTCAGGTATTGCAATAAAATGGCATGTTTCTAGTGATATAAAACGCCATTTTTTAAATTCAAAACGTCGAAATATTAAAAAAAATAAAATTTCTTCAAAAGGATAACGAATTTATTTGTTGTGAAATAAACATATATTAGGGAAATTTTAAAATAAAAGAGTTCATAACGTCCATTAATATAACGGGAAAAAAGGTCGAAATATCGCGATCGCAAAAATTGAAAAATTAGAGTAAATTATCAAAATATAAAAAATAGAATATTAATAAATAGAATATTAATTTATTAAAATTCGCCGAAAATCATTTGTAAAATCCTCAAAATTAAAGAAAAATTAGTGAACGGGCTTCTTAAAAATAAAAGGAAGAATAAATAATAGTAAATTCTTCATAAGTTAGCAAAGCAAAAACGGCTAAGTTAGCAAAGCAAAAAGATCCTGTGTGTAAACTTTTGTATGGTAAACTGAGTAGTATCATGTTGGGGATACTAACAGTCCCGCATAGTAATGCTGCATGTGAACGAATTTTTAGTCTTGTAAAAAGAAACAAAACTGATTTTAGAAGTTCCATGAGTATTTCGACTTTACAGTCTACTTTAATTGCCAAATCTCAGATAAATGGTGCTTGCTATGAACAAACATATGATGCCACTTTCTTGAA
Organism: Amaurobius ferox; assembly: GCA_951213105.1. Taxonomy (NCBI): domain Eukaryota; kingdom Metazoa; phylum Arthropoda; class Arachnida; order Araneae; family Amaurobiidae; genus Amaurobius; species Amaurobius ferox. The sequence continues at coordinate 38,987,418 of OX578149.1, read as the reverse complement.
AAAGGCCACCTATGTATCAATAAACCAAAAAGATTCTTAATTTGTTTTTGTTTTACTTACTTTGCAATAGTGTATTTAAATTGTGTAATGAATTTTTTTTTTCAAATATGAAAATAGTTTAATTTTACTTTTAGTTGAATATTGATGTATTTAAGGAGAACAAATATAGTTACAATTTTATGGGTGTAAAAAAATTATGCATTTCATGTATGTTTCAAAATTCTTATCTCATGAGATCTTAATTTTTTTATTAAGATTAATTATATAGTATATATATATGGACTTCACCAACTTTCCTTCCAGGGGGAGGGGAAGTTGCAAAATCACTGTCAATACATAATACACTGGCTAAGAAATACTGACATGCTAATTTCAATTGTGTGTGTGGGGGGGGGAGCAAGTACTCCCATGCTGGAGACACCCATGTATATATTTTTTGTGTGCAACTATTGTGTGTCATTTTTCTCGCGAACAGTGTTCCTAATTTCTTATTCTCTGGGTTGGCAGCTATGGCAGATGCTTTCTGGATTAAAGGTTTTTGACCTACTGAAGCCACGCCTACAGAAGGGGGAATCATGTTGTCCATTCATGCATGTGCATAATGAATGTGAAAGCCCCAGGCCGTCCGGCTCGTCCAGAGGACTTAGAGCAACTATTTGGACGACCGGGAAGGGTGCATAATGAATGTGTACGTCCTGATGTGTGATCATAGATCGTGGGACATTTGGAGATTTTATTTGTATTGTGAGAATGATTTTAGTTCAAAACAGGTGATTTGGAAATTGAGTATGTTACTATCTGTATTATTTAAATAGGGAACACTTATTTAGGATCCGAGCAACAGCGGGTGATTTATTTTAGTATTATATAAAGGAAAAAGTTAAAACAATCTTCTGAAAATTTTTTTGTAAAATAAACCTTTAAATAAGCAAAGTTCCTGTAATTTTGTGATAAGATTGGCATTTAGAGCAAAAGTACATTAGTTAAAGTATCACAAATAAATTTTGAATCTATTTGATTTATAAATTATATTTTGCTTATGAATCTCATATAAATCACTCGACCAAAAAATTCCACTTCAAAGATGTGTCAAATCAGTGTCAATTCAATGCACAATAACATAAGGCTGATTTGTTTATGTAAAGTATACAAAAAGGGGGAAAATGCTACTTGTAGCTACTTTGAAATAAATTACCTGCATTAACTGTATCAGGCATTAAGCTCAGCCCCAATTTTCTATTGTGAGATACATAAACTTGTTGATAATGATCATAAACCTAAAATACAAAAATAATTTTGTTTACAAAATCATTTATGTTACTTACCAACTATAATTTGAAATTCAAAATTGTATGTTAAATACACTAAATTTTTATATTTAAAATATATCAGCTATGATAACAGCACTCACTTTCTGATTTATGCATTTATTCTATTTCCTCTTAAAACTAGAGATGGGTTAATATCAAAATTCTACACTGTAGATAAAATTAATTTGTTAGCTATTTAATTTTATGTAATAATAAATTCTCATTTTTGTAAAGCTTCTTGTACTGGTATGAAATATGCCCGCCCATCATTTTTATTATTTATTTTATTTATTATAATTTACTTATTTTAAATGTAAATACTAATTTGGTAAATGTAAGTTACACATTGCACTGATACACATGTGAACATTTTTATATTAAGATTTATTAAAGATATAAAAATTATAAAATTAACTTTTCATAGGGTTAAATGGGAAAAATAGAACAAATTTCAGAAATTAGTTACTTGTATTAATGTAAAATTACAAACACAATATTGTTGTGAATGTGTAATACAAGGGTTACACTGAAATTTTTGAGATACGGCTAAGTGGTACAGTTAAACTTACAACTCTTAGGAGTGTTCAAATTATTCCCCTCCAACATCAATGCACTTTTGTAGGCAAATTTTACAAAGATTAAATGCTTCAAGCCATCTATTTCTTGGGATCAATGAAAAATAAGCTTTTATAGCCTCATCAATCTCATCTTCGGAATGAAAATGACTCCCACGTAAAAATTTTTAAATTAGAAAATAGCCAAAAGTCACACATAGCAAGATCAGGAGAATAGGGTGGATGTTCTATCACTTTGATGTTTTTTTGTTCTAGAAATTCGACTGCCATTCTTGCTGAATGAGAAGATGCATTGTCATGGTGAAGCATGAGTCCCCTAAAATTCACTTTCTGGAGAATTTCTGGAAGACACTTAGTGGTGTACCAGTTAGCTGTAACTGTCTTCTGTCCCTCTATCTTTATGGCTTTGACCAGACCTGTACTTCTGAAGAACACAACATACATTACTTTTTTCATCGCTCGTTGTCTTTCCACCATTGTTGGTTTGGAGTCATCTTCAAAGACCCATACTTTACTTTCTTGACATGTTGGAATATCAAAAAACAATATGTACGTTTCATCACCAGTTAGGATTTTAGAAATAATGCAGTGTCCAAAGGAGGTTTAGGATTTCTTTACTGATACTGACACGCTCCACTTTTTGGTGTTCTATTAAATTATGGAAGACCCAACGACAAACTAATATTTTCATATGCAGTTCTTCCAAGAATAATTTTATGTATAGCTGTGAATCCAATGTTAAGTTCCTTCTGTATCATTTGGTAGGTACAGCGATTATAATCGATTAACATTTTTCGAATGACCGACACATTTTCTGAGACTACAGCTAACAAAGATCTTCCTGTGTGTTCAGTCAGGAGAGAATTTCGACCTCTTCTAAACTCTGTAAACAATCTGAATACAGTGGCACGAGATGAAGCATTATTTCCATATGCTAATTATAGATGTTAAAGACATTCTTCTTGATTTAGCCACACTTTAAAATCATAGAAAAACATAGCTTGATAATGCTCTCGTGTCAACTCCATTTTCTTTTCTTTCAAAATTTATCTTACGATAGCTAAATTGTAATTGTTGCCATAAATTATCGTCTGCGGACATAAAAAAGTTCAAATTTAAATATCCGACCAATAATTTTTTTCTAGCGCATATTGTCTGCCCCTGTCTCAAAAATCAGTGTGATCCATGTATTCCCTCACTGGCATCTCTCGTCTTGTCTTTCGTCTCTTTCGCAGACCAAACTGCTCCATTAGGGTGTTTTCTCTGGAAGACACCAGTATGGACATTCTTCGCCATGATGTCATTCTAGGGTTGCCACTTGCAGAGCTTAGGAGGAGGGTTGCCAGAATTGGCAATTTATACCAACTTCTGGAATATTCAAGAAAGACTATGAAATAACCAATAGTCTACGAGATATTAGATAATTCTAGAATTTTCTGCAGAGAACATGCTACTGTCTATAAAAAGGAATCATCACTCCATTGCAGTGCAGTTGACAAGATACGAGCTATATTGGACTGTGATTTTTGTCAATATTCCGAGAATAGTGCTATTACTTTTATCAATGTTTTGAGATTAATATCACTTATTTTGTGAAATTAGTGGAGTATTTAAGTGCTGTCCGATTGTATATTGTTCCTGCTTACATTGTACTTGTGAATAAACATGTTATTTATCCAGAAACTTGGACTCATTCTTGTATAATGTGTGCATACCTACAATTCCAGAAGATACACCATAACAATATATTTAATGTATTAATCAATAAATTGTGAGGAATAATGGGCTATGCCTTTTTTCAATATGTTTAAGATCTGGAGTATAGGTTGTAGTTGCCAATCTTTTGGGCATTTTCAAGATGAGCAGACTGACACCTTTCACAGGTTGCCAATTGGGAACCAGTGAAATATGTCATCAGATAATAAAACTTGTCACCTACCATAACCTAAAAGCAATTTGTGTTAGAATAGTCTTAAATTAAGTTTAAAAAAACAAGAGTTGTTTTCAAGTACCCAAATTCCTTCTATTTTTAATTTTTAAGGGTAAACAGAATTTTCTACCTGTACCTACATTGCATTTTCACATTGTTTGCATCTACAGTGGAGATGAATTTGCATCCTCCCTTACAAATAATACACTGACAGTTATGAAGGATCCTGGAAATTATTTATAAGCATTGTTTAATGAGAATCTAATCCCCACAAATTTGCATTAGTTACTGAAGAAATTAAGGCGTTCTATGAAAGATAGAAATATGAAATTTTGGTGCTAAATGTTGATTATATAAAAGAAAAACATTACAAAGCAAAGTTTTGGTGCATAATAAGATTAAATATTGAAAGAAAAAAGATATGAAATGTAAACAATTTTATACATTATTAAATGTAATATACTCACTTGCCTTCATTCCTAAAATTCGAAATCCAATAATTCCAACAACTGGATATTTTTTTCTATCTTTGTTTTTCTTTTCCTCTGATGCAGTAGGTTCATACGTGATAGGTCCTATTTTTACATCCAGAACAGAAGGGTTTTCAAATGTTCTACATACGTCTTCAATACATAGATATTTAATTTCTATGCAAAGGAAAAAAAATATTTGTTATAGATTAATTATATATGCTACTGTATTACATATTATATGTGTTACGGTAAAAGTAATTAATCAGAGATTGTGCATAATTGCCGGTTATTATGCATAATCACCAATCAACTTGGTAAATTTGATAAATTTCATTATATCTCACTTTTAACGGCAATTTTGCATAATTCCCAAATGAAGTTGGTAAATTTGATAAATATAACAGAATTTCTCACTTTTACCAGCGATTATGTACAATTCCCAAATAAATTTGGTAAGTTTAATAAATATAGCTGAATATTGTTAAGAATGTGCAAAATGATCTCCTTAATGGAATCTCTTTTAAAAAACAGACTGAGAAAACACCCATACAGGCAACCTTTCCTATGGTGTGAATCTAGGGTTGCCATGTGGTGAAGTTCTGAGCGGTTGCCAGATTTTGTGACTTTTCAAAGGTTCAAGAAACACCTCAAAATAACGAATATACTATGAGATATGAGAGGTTTCTAGAAGTTTCTATAGAGAGTCTATAAAAAGAATCATCATTCAGTTGGAACGGAGTTGACGTGATACGAGCGAGCTACATTGAACAGTGACATATGTCAGTTCTTTTAGAATATTATCTGCTATTTTGTGAAATTAGTGGATCATTTAATTGCCGTTTTACTATACCTGACAGTTTATTAGTGATCTTGTAAGATAGTTTTCGAGCTGTTACAATGTATATTGATCCTTTTTATGCTGATGCTGTATTTATGAATAAACATGTTTGTTATCCAGAAATTTGGACTCATTTTTGTATCCTGAGCATACACCCACTATTCTAGAAAATACGTTGTAATAAATTCTGTCCCTCCATTGCTTTTCTAGTCACTACCATATAAGTTTCCAGAAACCTCACGTCTGACACAAATTTGTTACGATGTATCCCCTAGAATCATGGGTGTATGCTCAAGATACAAGAATGAGTCCAAATTTTTGTATAACTAAAGTGTTTATTTACAAGCACAGCATAAACAGGAACAATATACAGTAAAACAGTTCGATAATAATCTCACAAGATCAATTAACAATTGTTTGGTACAATAAAACAGCAATTAAATGCTCCACTAATTTTAAAAATAGCTAATAATATTCTCAAAACACTATCGTATGTCGCAGCTTAATGTAGTTCATATCACATCAACTCCGCTTCAACTGAGTGATGACTCCTTTTATAGACTCTATAGAAACTTCTAGAAACCTCTCATATTTTGTAGAATATTCGTTATTTCAATGTTTTTCTCAAACCTCCAAAAAGTCGCCAAATTGGTGATAAATTGACAAATCTGGCATCTCCCTCTCCAAACTTCCACATGAACTTCCTAGATTCATGTCATAGAAAAATTTGCCTGTACGGGTGTTTTCTCCATCTGATTTTTAAAAAAGACTCCATTATTTATCAAATTTACCATCCTAGATAGGCAATTATGCATAATGTCCGGTAAATCTGATTAATTAAGTATAATTTATCACTATGAACTGGTGAGTATGCATAATCACCAGTAAATGTAATTAATTCACAAAATATGAAACACATTTATCAAACTTACTAAAATTATTGGTGATTATGCATAATCACGGGATTTATCACATTTATCGTAACATATATATTATAAGAACTGTACACTATCGGAGAAAAATAAAATATATAGAAAAGTTTCAAATACGCTCATACTGCCAATTTATGAACTGCAGATGATGCATCATTTATGCTATACAAAAAGATATTTGTAAATTTTGCATTATATTAAGCACATACTGGAAGGATAAGTCCATCATAATATGGGCTAAAGTTGCAAAAAACTACCTCCCATCCGCTATCCATAAATATGCAAACTATTTTCTCCCATCTGCCCACTTACGCTCCTAATATCCACAAACACATTCGAGCCATACACTTTTCCCATTCAATATTACTATTTCTTTTGGACCTTCAAACCTTTTTATTATATATATATATATATATACACAGGGTGTCCCAAAAGGATTGAAACACGCTTTAATTCTTTACCTGTTGGAGATAAGTGGGCAATGTAAATTGCAAAAATGTTGAAAGTAAGGTAGGAAATAAGACTATGTTAATGAAATAGTCCTCCCATTAATTTTCAGATAGTTACACTTTTTAAATTTGTATCCGACACTCTTAGACAAATTGGGTCAATCAGGAAATTTTTATTTTTAATGCAACAAGATCATTAAAAAAACCCACATATCTGTATCTTTAAAATCAATTGAATTATGATAAAGAAAAAATCTGACTCATGCCACTTTCCATACCATGTGAAAGTCTGTTTCATCAGTGAAAATAGGGATCATAAACAAATTGGCGATGGAAATTGTTTAGATCAAATATATGTTAATATGTGTCAAAACTTTTTATTGGCATGTCTCAATGTGAAAAGTACTTAAGAATCTTTGATTGCATTGTGAGCCTATGTGGAATTCGCAAAAATGACTCCTATGTATTATCATCCAATTTTATTTTTTTTGTGATATGTCAAAAATTTACATTTCTAATTTGATATATGGTCCCCATTCACAATGTTCAATTTTCAACTACATATAACTTGCTCAATTTTAAAGATACAGATATGTGGTTTTTTTTTTTAATGATCTTGTTGCATTAAAAATAAAAATTTTCTGATCGACCAAGGTTGTCTAGGGGGGGGGGGGGGGGGTCGTATAAAAATTTAAAAAGTGTAACTTTTTGAAAATTAATGGGAGAACTATTTCATTAACATAGTCTTATTTCTTACCTTACTTTCAACATTTTTGCAATTTACATTGCCCATTTATCTCCAGCAGGTAAAGAATTAAAGTGTGTTTCAATCTTTTTGAGACACCCTGTATATAACAAACACATTGCTGTTCCATGAATAGTGAAACTGACTATATTTTGAGTAAAGAATATTAAATTAATAATTTCCTCAAAGCAACAGGGATTATCAATGAAATGAAATTTAATTAATGGTGTAAATTTACTGAGCTTGATTAAGTTTCCAACAATTTAGCATTGTCAATTTTGCGACACTTTTCAAAAGTTTCCAAATTTGTCATGACCAGATAAACAGACCTTATTCAAACATAATTAATACACCATCAGTTTATGAATTAGTTTGAATTCCACTCCATTCCTAAAATGTAAAATCAAAATTCTACTTGTGCTTGGATTTTAAAATTTATCAATTTAGGGTCATTTTCATTTCTTTTGAATCATTTTTATGAATTTAGCAACATTTTAAAAATTTTGCAAAATTCAAAATTTTGCACCAAGTGTTCCAGACAGAAAAAGAGCCAATAAGACCTAAATCATTATAGTATTATTTATTATAGGCAATATGCTATTCATTAAACCAGTGGTTCTCAATCGGTGGGTCGCGAATGGATCCTAGGGGGGTCGCAAGAAGTTTAAAATAATACAAAAAATTTTTTATAAATTATGTATTATACGATAATTTTACAACTAGAATTGAAAAAAAAAATCAGTATATGTTATTTTACTTAATAATTTGTTTAATATACACTCCAACGTTTTTAATGTTAATACATAATTTCAATACTAGCACGTTTTCGTTGCAACAAGCTAATGAGAAACTTGTGCTTGTTTTGATTTAAGAATTTTTTTAATGTCTGGTTCTATTCCTGTCACATACATAATCAAGTCATTTTCCAGGTCTAAACGATTTCTTGGTTTAGTTTTTAAGTTTAACATGGTCGAGAAGCCAAGTTTGCAAAGATAGGACGTGGCAAAAGGTATGATACTCCTTAAAACTTCAGATACCAAACCAGGGTATTCACGCCTTTTCGATAATCAAAATTTATCAATTTCTTCACTTGCAAACTCCAGTTTTAAAATGCTATCTGATGACAGTTCCATCAACTTATCATGAAGTTGCGATGGAATTTCTGCTTTTTCATTAAAAGGGCTAAGTATCCACCGACAACCCACATTTTCTTCAAGTGGAATGTAGCTTATGTTCTAAGTTCAGTTATATGCATTGATACCAATCAGACAAGGAATCGTAGTCAATGTCCTCTTCTGTATCTATTAAGGAACATTTAAATTCATAACATAAAGGGAAGTTTTCAAAATCAGAATTCTTGACTCTAGCAGCATAAACATTCAGTTTCTTTAAAAATCCATTGATTTTGTCTTGTGCTTTGAGTATAGTTATATTTCGACCTTGTAGCTCTGCATTTAGCTCATTTAGGTGCATAAATATGTCTGCTAAGTATGCGAGTTGAAATAACCAAGTTGGGGAGCTAAAATATTCGGCTAGTTGTGCGTTAGCATCTTGTAAAAATAGCAGCAGTTCAGATCGCAGCTCAAATAACCTGTTCAAAACCTTCCCACGGGACAGCCATTGTACCTCCGTATGTAACAGCAGCGCTTTATGTATTGCACCCATTTCATTGCAAAGTTTTTCAAACAGTCGGCATTGTAAAGGTCTGCTTTTAATAAAATTCACTATTTTTACAGCTTCCGTTAGGACTTGTTGAAGTTCAGCAGGCAAAATGCCTGCTGAACTTCAATTTTCTTGGTGGCAAGGGCTTGTCGATGCAAAAAACAGTGCACCCACTTGGCATAATAGCTCTTAACATTTGGACTAAGCCACTTTTAACACCTGTTAATGATTTAGCACCATCACTGCATATTGCTATGCACTTTCCCCAATCTATTTTAAATCTTTTCGTAGCTTCCATAAATGACTCAAATAAACATTCCCCCATTGTGTGGTCAGGCACAGATTTACAAAACAAAATTTCTTCTTGTATATATCCATCTGCCTCAAACCGTATAAAACACAAAAATTGTTCACAATTTGACACGTCTGTAGACTCATCGATTTGAATCGAAAAATATTCGCTTCGTTTTATTTTTTCAGTAAGTTGTTCACGTACAATTCAGTCATTTCAGAAATACGTCTTGCCACAGTATCATTCGATAATGGTATTGCAGTCAATTTCTCAGCATCCTCCGAACTGATCATACACGACACCATATCTGTTGCACATGGAAGAATAAGATCTTCAGCAATGGTATGAGGCTTCCCTTTTTTCGCAAATTTTAAGGCCACTAGATAAGATGCATGAAGTGTCATTTCACTTACATTATCTATTTTTGTAATGTTCATCTGTTGATTTTGTAAAACAGAAAGTTTCCGGCGAAAAAATTCAATCGGCTTACCTTTCACTGATGAATGTTTTGTTTCAAGATGGCGTATCAATTTTGAAGGCTTCATACTTTCTGCAGATAAAACATCTGAACATAATACACACTGTGGGCGATTTCCGAGCACTGTAAATCCAAAATTTAAGTACGAATCATCGTACTTTCTAACTTTTTTAGTTTTCTCACCGGCTTCGCGTGAACATGAGGGTTGATTTCTTTTTAAATACCTATCCATAACTGTTGCAATTTACTAAGAACGACGTTAACTAAGGCAGTAATAAACCACGTGCCGACAGCATCGTCTTCAACACTCAGAAACTGAGTGATGTAATGGCCTTTATACTAGTGAGGTGGGCGTCCCGCGGTTTATACGGACTTCAGATACAATTTAGTGGTGCCATCTATAGTGAAACACTCACATGAATTGATAATGTTATTGCAAATTATATTAATGTTAATTTATTGGGGGGGAAGTAATGCCTTCAAATATTGAAACCAAATACAGTTAATAAAGAGTACAATGTGTGTGTGTGGGGGGGGTGGGGGCAAAGTTATTTTACGGTGATAGGGGGGTCGTCATCTACAAAAGGTTGAGAACCACTGCATTAAACCAATAAAAGCTTGAAACCTTTTTATTGCTAGTTTAATTAAATTCAAGTTTTTGCATCACAAAATTGTTGATAAAACATGAATGCTTGCATGTAACATCTAGAAAAAAAATATTTTTTTTTATATCTATGTTATATTATAGCTATATAATCTATTTCTTATTTCAGAAACATGCATGTTTTGTGTTTATTTTGATTAAATACTTGGATTTGAAAAATAATTTTTCAAAATTAACAATTTTTTTGGGCCTAGTGCTTATCCATGTGTATAGCTTTAATGCTTGGATATTTTTTGTTTTTCTATTTTCGAATCCACTCCATTGATATTTGTTGATTATTTTTAACTTGATGACTAGAAATTTGCATTCTATTTCCATCATGATTGGTGATTCTCTATTTAATACTTCTTTTTATTTTGTAGGCATATTTTAAAGTTAGGGTATTTTGAATTACAACTTCTCTCTATTCTATCATTGGATTTTCAAATTATATTTTTATTACTGAAATCATGTTATTTATAAGCTGCATTTGCACAATAAATTAAATGCATTTTGCATCATCATTCTTTATTACTTTAATAACTTTAGTATATCTAACTATTCATATTTGCAAAGTATCCTTAAATCTTTTAGTATGCTTTGGTATTTACGAAACTATATATATATATATATATATATATATATATATAATCAAATATTTTTTAGACTAGACCAATGAAACTCCACACTAAAAATATAAAGGTGTTACATTAGGGGTTCTCAACTAAGGGTATCATAGTTACTCTGAATATTACAATTGCCTCATATGTTTTGGGGTAGAAAACCAAATGTTAAAACACTCATCAAAAAAGTATTAATCACGTTTATTTTTTAGAATTTGCTAATACACATCATAATATTGCACTATAATTTTACAATGTATAAACTTAAATGTTATTTTCTTAATATCAAAGATGTAAGTCACACATAATAAACAAGAATGATGAGGGTAACACAAGTTTAACAATCAAAATATAAGATGTTTAAAATTTTGTATTAAGATTAAAAATACTAAATTTATTTTAACATGTAAATTCCTGAATTTAGCCAAATTTAAAGTAAATGGTTCTATCAATGACATATACCATAGATTCCCAACCTGAATACTACTAACATCCTCAGCAGTTAATTTCACTTCTGAAGGACATCCTGGCAAGGAAATTCTTCAAAATATTGATTTTTCAATTTTACTGCCATTTTATAGCTTAATTAATTCTGAACACAATGATATATAGTTTTAATTATTTGCCATGATTAAAATTGTTAAAACTTGCATTTAAACAGAACTCACTCTTCTCCCTTCTCTGGCCACACCCACTTTTTAAAGAACCAGCTGCAGTTGAATGTCAACAAAAGCAAGCAGATTCACTTCAAATTCTATTTTATTTTTTATAAATAGCAATTGGAAGCAGCGAAATTTAACTGTAAATGACCCTCAGGTTATTTTACGCTTTGCTTTGCTTACTGTTTTCTAAAGTTACTAGTTTTATTCTTGATAATGACAAGTTGTACTTTACACTGGCTGTAAAACATTGAATGGAACTGAACTCTCTGTCAGAAAGCCATTGTCATGCCAAGAAAGTTTAACTGATATGCAAATTGATCTATTACAACGCTATTATGGACTGACGATTCGTAGAAGATACAGTCAGGTTCTGTTGAACAAATGGAGAAAGCAGTAGGGGCCTTTTTTTCATAAGCTTACAACAGATTCTGAATGTGCAACATGGTCTATGCCCAGCAGGGCAGCAGGGCCAGATTCATTGTGTGGTTTTAAAAATATAGATATTGAAGGCAGAATGTATAAGCATAAACATTAATGCCCAGTAGCTATAATGAATAAAATCTATATTTAGAGATTTAGCTAATCCAAAGCTTTTGAAAAAATGCTTACATGGGCACATAAACCCTAATGAAAGTGTGAACCACTTCATATAGGAGAGGATCCATAAAAATGCATTTGTTGAAATTTCAACCCTTCAAATTGGTGTTATGGATGCCACATATGTTTTCAATGATGGCACTATGAGTTGATTAAAAGTTTTGAAATCTATGGGCTATTTACCAGGTGTTAACATAGAAAATGCTCTTAGGCGCATTGACAAACGGCGAGTATTCAAAGCTGAAATTAATGTGCAAAAAATAATAAAAGAAGCCAGGGTGGAACAGCGAGGTGAAAAAGAAAAGCAGATTTAAAAGAAATATTGATACATATAGATTATGGTCCTGGACAGTTTTAACATACTTTTCATGATAATTTTCTTTAAACTTGATTTTTTCGAAACTTTATTTTTCAAGATTCTGGTTCAATAATTAAAAAAACTATCAAAGATACAGAAGTTGGGTTATACTTTTGGATATTTAATAATTTTAGGTATTTTGTTTTTAATCTAAACGTGTTTTGGGGTCTTATTTACATAGTCAATCTCTTTTAGTTATCCATTTTCCAATTCTTTAGGTTTTTGATATTCTTTGTTCAAATATATTCTATTCCATAGGTTTTGTGTTAAAAATGGCGAAAGTTCGTTCTTTTTAGGTTTTAGCAATTTAAACTTATTTAAATTGGCTAATTTGTGATTCCATTTATTGCCCTTTTTATTCCCTTTAATTTGATTCCAGATTTATTGCTCTCGGTTAAAAATTCGTTAATTTATCGCAATTTTTCAGTTTTATTCTATTTTCAACTTTTTAAATATTTCAGAATCGTTCATATTTAAATTTTTGCCGAATTCGTATATTCCAAATCGTTTCACTTCATTTCTTTTAATTTTCGTCTGTTTTAAAATTCCAGTTTTCTTCTTTAAAATTTCGAGTTTTTGATTAAGTTGACCGTAATATTAAAATCGCCTGTCATTAATTATTTTATCGTTCATCGATAATTTTGTTTACAATCTGTAGCAGCAATGTTTTGCAGTATATAAATAAACTCGCGCTCTTTTTCATTCTTCTCTTCTCTTGATTGGAACTAAAATGTAGTCTTATTGTTTTTAGCACCTCGGCACGAACAAAGTTCGAATGCGGCATGCGTTCTGAGGAACGAACGTTTTATTTCCCGGTCTGCTTTTAAATGTGTTGTATCCTGAAGGCAGAGAGTTATTTACTCGAAATAACGTTGTGAGTGAAGTGGTTGATTTCTACTGAAGTATCGTCGGTGCCTTTGGAATAATTGTTTAGTTTCGGAGGTCGGATTTGTTCTTTCATAGTGAACTGAGTAGTTTAAATTTTCCGAGTCCCAGGACCGGATCTCCAATTGTTTACTTCTCCGTTTTTTTGATGGAGCCGTCTGTGCTTATGTTCCGAGCGATGTCCACTGGCGCTCTGCTACTCTTGGCTGAGAATTTTATATGATGTGAAGGAGCTGCCCGTTTTTGTACAGATCAAGTTTCGGGAGTGTTCTTTTCATGAAGTTTTGGAGCACCATATTCCACTTGAATGGTTGGACTCACTTGATGTACCGATGCTTTACGGGAGGTACGTCTCCATTTGGCCTTTACTGGAGCAGGAAAGGACTGCACCCAAGCTGATTATGACTGACATCGATTTCGTCCTCGAGACTTTATTTCGGCCGTTCAGCGTCTTCCCTTTTATGGGTGATATCATTTCATTAATTTTATTCTTTTGCAGTATTTAAAGTTAAATTAAATTTGCATGTCTAAGACCCCTCAACTTATATATTTTAAGTTCCGAATCCTGAATTATTATTAGGATGTTCTAAATTTCCCTTTTGGCTAACTGATGTTCTTTTTATTCCAAATTCTAGTTTTGGCAAATAATTGTATAATTTTAACATTGTTAACTTTAAATTTTAATATTCTAACGTTTTTACTACCACTTTATGACCGGCCATTCAAATTTATTTATTTATGGTGTTTAATTTGATTTAGTAATTTGATGTTTTAAAAATTGTAAAATGTTTTGAAAATTCTTTAAAAATGAAATTTAAAATTTTAATAAACGTTAGATTTTTGAAAACTAAAATTCTGTGTTCTCTCTTTTATTTTTAGGAAAGTGCCATTTTTAATATTTTACAGGAGTACATATTTGTACTCTTAGGGTAACTGGTCAATAGGTCCCTTTCAGTTTATTTCTAGAATCCTTACACTGTATTTTCAAATTACAGATGATTTACAGGTTTAAGGAACTTTAGAACTTTTTCAGATTTTAGGTATTTTACAAGTTTAGTTCTGCAGTATTCAGATATATTTTAGATGACTTTATCAGATTTCAGAAAGCTTTCAGTATTTTGCAAATTTTCAAGAACTTTCGAGTTCAGGATGATTTAATATGTTTTTAGAATATCATAAAGCTCTGCTCTTTTTTCTACCCGACACATATGAAATCCTATATGCTTTATTAGCTCATAAAATACTATCATTTGTACCTACAGTTATATTTATATTGTCAAAAAATTATAATTTATGTTGATTTTAATTAACAAAATTTTGAGAATTTCCATAGTATAATGTAATTTTTTAGATCATTTGAAAATTATCACTCTTGTAACACAAATTGTACGTATAATAGTGAAATTGAACATAAATTGGTATATTCTGAAAGTTTCATGACATTGTGGTGGGAAGTTTTTTTGTAAAATGTACCAATGAGAATTTTTTCATAAAAAAAAGTTCTATTTTCCTTTCATGGAACCTATGGTAATATAAAAAGTACACATAATAATAAAATAATTTGACCTATTATTTTCTCACAAAGCATATCTTTACCATAATTAGGCAGGGGCGCGGTAGCCCATTGGTTATCGTGCTGGAGTTGCACTCGGTAGGCCCGGGTTCGATTCCAGCCACTGCCAAAACTGCCGCCGTGTTCACGCGGAGTACGATCACGTTAAACATGTGGGTCCATAAGTCCTTCCGAGAGGTTGGTGGTAGGGGAAGGAGGGTACGGTCCCTGTGGATGCCTCCCCCACTGGGTTCCGGTCTAAATTGGGTGGCACTTCCCGGCCGTCCAAACAGTTACCTTACACCTTTCTGGTAGGTCGGACGGTCTGGGTCTCAACAACAACAACCATAATTAGGCAGAAAAAAATTGACATATCTGTTTTGTGCACTTTTGGGCACTGATTTCTGTGAAAGCATAAAACCACATTTTCCATCGATTCCCCTTGCCAGGGTGTCTTGAAGGAGATAGTAGGGAGGCATTTTGATATACTTTAGATACTGCATCCCTAAATTTGCTTGCGGTGATTTTTCCACTAATGAATAAAAATTTGTTTAATATCGCTTATTGCATTGAATACTAGCTGTAATGTTTGCAGCTGTCTACTGGTTTTTAAAAACAGTTAATATAAAAAAATGATTAAAAATGCCTGGTAGCTACTTGCTATGTGGGAAGAAGTTAACGATAGACACCGCTAATTCAAATCAGAGGTTTAAAATTGCAAAATGAAAAATCTCTGATATTTGTATCATCAGCTATCCAAGGAAACTACAGCTTGGCCTGTATGGCCATATAGTCCAGTACATGTCTGATATCCAGCCACGGATAGGCATAGGCTGCACTTCAAATATCAATCACCAGGAAATATTTAATCATATTTTTATAAACTTGTAAAATCATTCATGTTTTCACAAACTTTTATGGTAATGAAATATACCTTCCTTTTAAAATGTAAGAAAAATAGGCCAAAACATTCAGAAATTTTATTCAATTGTTCCACTCTATGCCAAATTATCCCATTCAGAATACTCATAGGAGCAAACAGATAAATACTGAGTCTGCAATTGTCAAAAGAAACATATTTGATGGAAAATTAGGGCTCATTCATAGCACATAAATAATAGTAATTTTTTCTTTTTTAATTCTCAAATAGTTTATGCTTAATCTTATATCTCTAACCACCAATTAATACAAATGGAGACTTCATATGCTAACAACTTAGCGTTTTTGCAAGAAACAAAATACATGCAAAACTTTGCAGCCTTCTGCAGAGTAGTGGCCAAAATTCAGTAAAACTCAATAGGAATATCCTCAAATAAGCGTATAGATATTTATAAAAAGAATAGTTTCAAAAATTACTTCTAGGCAAAATTTGACAAAGATGGTAAAATACACCAAATATGTGTGATCTCCAAGTGCATAATTTCAAGGTAAATGAACCAGAAACTTAATTTTTAAGTGTGACTGATAAATTTTATTAATTTTTCAAGTTAATTTACAAGCACAACAACATAATTGCCATTTTTATTAAATAGCTTCTCAAGCAAAGCACTTTAAACTATGTGAGTCTTCAAACTTTACCTGAAACAAAAATAACATAAAACATCTCTAGTGGATCTATAAATCAATTAATTACCCATTAGAAGTCATGATATGCAAACTTTATTCAATTTCACCACATACAGCACTACAGTTACCTTACACCTTTCTGGTAGGTCGGACGGTCTGGGTTTCAACAACAACAACAACAACAACATACAGCACTAAATTGAAACCAAATAAAAAATTTAAACCAATTTTTTTTTTTTTAAGATCATGCCTACTAAGCCTAAACTTCGTTAGTTTAGACTTCTAGATATATCTTCAAAAGGCTATAAAAACAGGGATACCTTCCATTATAATCACCTGGTACTTGACTTGCAAATTTCTTTCTTCACCGTGGTGGTCAATGTGTTATTTAATACAAGAAAAGTGTCTTAGTGAATACATTACTTAATGTAAGAAAAGTATTTTAGTGAAAATACATATATTACTTAATACAAGAAAACTGTTTTGTGTGAATATACATTATTCAATACAAGAAAACTGGGTACTTACGTATTATCGCAACCATGACAAAACGTAATTGATGTATCGTCCAATAAAGGTCCCGATCGATTCCAAGGACAACATGCAACAAAGTGATCTGTATGAGGACCCACGTTTGAGCGGGCTCGAACTGGTTGGGGGACGTACGCACCGCTGGGACTGTGTCGTGAGACAGGCCGGCTTCGCCGGACCAAGTCACAGAGCATACTAGACTCGCTTCTGGGACCGTCGCACGGCGCAAGGACCGTGACAACATGCAGCCAAGTGATCTGTATGAGGACCCACGTTCGAGCGGGCTCGAACTGGTTGAGAAAAACCCAGAAGCGAGTCCCAGAAGCGAGTCTAGTATGCTCTGTGACTTGGTCCGGCGAAGCCGGCCTGTCTGACGACACAGTCCCAGCGGTGCGTACGTCCCCCAACCAGTTCGAGCCCGCTCGAACGTGGGTCCTCATACAGATCACTTTGTTGCATGTTGTCCTTGGAATCGATCGGGACCTTTATTGGACAATACATCAATTACGTTTTGTCATGGTTGCGATAATACGTAAGTACCGAAAACTGTTTTAGTTAGTATACATTATTTAATGCCAGAAAAGTGTTCTAGTGCATAATATACATTAAATTATGTAGGGAAACTGTTTTAGTGAATACAACGAAAAGGATATTCACTAATTTACTGAATACAAAAAACTGTCTTGTGGATATCTTAAATAAAACTTATTAAAAAAATATATATATTAAAAATTTTTATAATTTTAAATAAAGTTTTATTTAAAATTATAAAAATTTAAACTGAGATATCTTGCAGACCACATAAAAAGTGAGGTGCAAATGACTTGCAGGGTAGAGTAAAATTTCATTAATTCAAATGTATTTAGTTCAAATTTTACATAATTCAAACAAACTCTCTAATGCTACATTATAAAAAGAAAAAAATAAGACTAAAATTACTTGTGCCATTGATGGTGGTTTCCCGTGTTCCATGAAACATTGGCAAAAACTTCTTCAGATCGCATAAGACTGGATCAGATTCAGAGTTTTCAAAAACTTGTTGGTAAAATGAAAGCTCTCTTTCTGAGCGAAAATCATTAGTGATGAGTGGTTTCAGAATACTTCCATCTTTGTGTTTTAGAGTACCTATAAAATATATGAGATGTAATGTAAAAAATATAAAATATTCTACAGAGAAATAATATATCTTAAAAGTATATAATAAATACACTGAGACAATGTGTCTTGTATATCAATGAAACAAAATCTCATTTGGAAAACTTTATGCACACACACTTTAATGAAAAATATCTAAAATTTATTTACTAAGTACAAAGATACAGAGCACCATCTGCACTCTTAATTAACATTTTAAAACATAAAATCTCATCTCGCAATTAAGAAAACGTCCGCCATTGCACAGGAATAAAGGAAATGCCATTTTGCAGTTTTATCATTTCCAAATCAGAATCCATATATATACAGGGTAGTCATAAAACATCTTCCCCAATATATGAACCCCTAGCGGCCTTTTCGTTCAACCAATCGAAAGGAAATTTCAGATATTGTTAATTGAAGGTATGCGCTCGAGATTGTGATGATTTCAAACAATAGAGCTCTCATGGTTATGGTTACAGTGAAAAAATTTCAAAATTTTCGAATAGCAACACCCACTTTTTTCCTGTGCAAATTGATCAGCGCATTGAAAAACCATAAATGACATTGGAACGATACACGTATGACGAAAATTGGAGGCGTAAAACATTTGCACAGAAGAGCATTGTAGAAGACCAAGGACAACACAGAGAGAAGGTGCATTGACACATTTTGTATAATTCACAGGGATAGACGGTAGAAGCACCAATCACAGAACACCTTGTGCAAAGCATTGCTTGTGGAAAACCTTTAATAAGCAGTGTGGGAAGATTGTTTCTTCAATCAGATGTTCGAACATGCCAACAAGATGACACTTACAGGGAAACAATGAGGTGAATTGATAAAGTTGCTTTATCCAAACGAGGCAAATGCTGCCGAAGCAGTGCGAGTTTATCGGCGAAATCATAAGCTAAAACAAGACCCATGTTCCGTACAAACTGTGCGTGATTTGGTAAAAAAATTTGAAAAAACTGGATGCACATGTGATAGACTGCGATCCGGACTACCATCTGTTCCTGTTGAAGTTGTTGCAAAAGTGCATAATACGATTACTGCAGGTCCATTGCGTACTGCAAGAAGTGTTGCCCGCAATTTGGATGTACCGAAAACCACAGTCCTCAAACTTCTGCGCTCTGTTCTTCGGATGTTTCCTTATTGATTCCAGCACTTCCAGATGTTGCAACCTGGAGACGAGCAACAGAGTGTCGACTCTGTGAATTTTTTCCTCATCAGATATGATGAAGATAACAAGTGGCCGCTGCTGATATTATGGACGGATGAGGCACATTTCTCCTTAACTGGGAACTTAAACTCCAAGAACTGCATTCACTAGGCTGACGAAAATCCTCAAAATGTGGCACCAGTGCCTTTACAAGCTAAAGTGACTGTGTGGTGCGGCATTGCAAGCACATTCGTTCTCGGTCCGTACTTCTTCAAAGAGGTCACTTCCAATGATATGCAAACGTGCTCCACCACAGGTCCTCGGTATAAAACAATATTGCAGAATTATGTAACTCCAGAATTGTAGCAGCGAAATGTCATTAATGACATTGTACAGATGCAAGATGGTGCTCCTCCACATGTCGCTACACGTGTTCGACAAGTGCTGCAACAGAACTTTGGTGATAGAGTCATTTCCCATAACTTTGCAGTTCTGTGGAAACCGCAATCCCCCGACCTCACTCCAGTGGATTTCTGGTTCTGGGGTTATCTGTAATCTAAAGTGTACATATCAAATCCACGAGATTTGTCAGAATTGAAAGATGCCATAAAACATGAAATTATATAGATTCATCCTGCAATGTTACATTTATCGCTGTTGTCAACAGTCTCCCACATGCGATGCGTTATCGTCTACGAAAGTGGGCACGTTGAAAACTTGTAATTCCAATAAAAGTTTTTTTCCCTCTCCTCTCGTGTTGTCATTGGTCCTTTACAATGCTCTTCTTTGCAAATGTTTTACGCCACCAATTTTCATCATATGTGTATCGTTCCAACGCTATTTATGGTTTTTCAATGTGCTGATCAATTTGCACAGGAAAAAAAATGGGTGTTGCCATTTCGAAATTGTTTCACTGTAACCGTAACCATGAGAGCTCTATTGTTTAAAATCATCACAATCTCGAGCGCATACCTTCAAATAACAATATCTGAAATTTCCTTTCGATTGTTTGAGCGGATAGGCCGCTAGGGGTTCATATATCGGGGAACTTTTTTTATGACCACCCTGTACATATATATATATACTCAGTTACAAAAAAATGTATGCACCCATAAAAAATTAAGCTACAGTCATGAAACTCTGCATGCAACTGTTGTTTCATGAGTTATGCAAATGATCAAACTATCAGCTCTAATCATGTTATAGGGCTCATGCAATGCATATGAGAACAACATATTATGCAGCATTTAAAACGACTGGTGTTTTCACTCATGAGCAATTGGAACTGGATTTTCTACTTTGATATTGCAAGTTGTATACAAAGATGTCTTTGACACATACTTGACAGTGCTACGAACAATTGTTGGATTTAAAGAGAGGTCGCATCATAGGTCTTAGGAAAACTGGTTGTTCCAACAGATGTTTCAGTCAACATCTTGGGTGGAGTGATATGGTAGTTGCCTGGTGTTGTCAACAATGGATCAGAGAATGAGAAGAAACACGTAACCAGACATGTGCCTGGGGCTCAGAATGCCCCAGACAGACAACTGCTCCAAAGTAACATACAGTCAGGAGAGGATTATTAAGCATGGTCACTTGCTCATCGAGAGTTAAAATAATAAAATTCTGAAACATTTATAGCTGGTTTATAATTTGATGGTGATAGAAAATTTATAATTAAATTTAACTGACTTGCTGCCAGACTTATTGCCCTGAAGGAGGACATCCAAAGGACTGAAATATATGTATGATCAATTATCTTTATATGCACTGCTTTTTATATTACAAAACTGCCAACCCAGAGAATAAAAAATTAGGAACACTGTACGCAAGGAAAATAACACACAATAGTTGCACACAAAATATATATACATGGGTGTCTCCAGCATTTGCATTATCACAGGAAAATGCCAAGTAATTCTGCCATGAAATGGTAAAACAATCAAGTTCATCTTTCACCAACTTAGCAATATTTTCCCCTGTGCTATCACCTACCAAACATGGCAACGTTAAAAGTTTGCAACACATTTGTTCAGTTTCTTTATCGAAAAACGTTACAACGATGGGATATAGCCGATTATCTGCATCATTGCTACCATCAGTAGCAATTGTAAAAGGGCCAGTTTTAAAGCATTTATCATGCCTCTGGTGCTTACTGAAGCTATTTCTTTAATTATGTGGGATGTTTTAGTTCTTCCACAGGAATAATTTTTAGCTTCCAAAGAATTTGGGATCATTGCTGAAAATAGCTTGGAAGCATGGTCGACAGCGGCAATAGGAACATTATGTTCTAGCAAGAAACTTGTAAACAGCCCTTCTGCATGAATTGTCTGTATATCATTACTTGAAGCAGGCATAAAGTTCAACTTTGAAGCTTGCTTCACAACTTTAATTTGTGAACTATGCTTCATACCTTTAGCATGAACGACGATGTCTGTTTTACAGCCATGAGCTATGTTTATATCCATGTTGCATATGAAAAGCAAAAAGCAAATGCTTCACCTTTTCGAGATTTTGTTATAAAATCAAATTCTGTTGAATATCGTTCGAGATATTTTTGAGTCCGACGATTTTTTGCCATTATGAATGTCAATAAAATGTAAGTATTAATAAGAAGATTAAACACACATACCTAAATTCCGTGTAATTTATACATGATGACGGAAAAAAATAGTCAAAATGCACAAAAAAAAACGTGATTAAGTAGCGATCTAAAAATACACTTTCCAGGGATTGTAAAAACCAAACAAAGGCCAATAGCTCGGACGAAAAAACGTGGTCGCTAATCGTATCGACAAGAGAACTAAAAAGTGTGTCATAAAAACTATGCAGCCAGTATTTCCAGTCACGTTCGTAGTTCAAAAGTAGAGAGCCTCTTTTAAACAACGATCGGCATTGTTGCCAGTTTCGTAAGTTTTTCTGATGTCACAAACCAGTTGTTTGGTATGTTTTAACTTTTATGGTCGCAGAGGGAGAAAAATAGGGTAAAACAGGAATATTTCCAAAAATTTGGATTTTCGGAACAGACGTAAAAATTCGAAACGAATCCGGAAAATCCAGAACGGTTGGCAGCTATGATATTATTAACCAGTTCATTATTGATTTGAATTTGTTCATTTAAATTGGAGTATGGATAAGGAAAAATTCCAACATCTTATTTACAAGCTTGTTTGTAACCTCCCAAAAAGTCTAATTAAAAATATTTTGTTTGCTGCTTCAAATGATTCTTCTGTTTAATTAGTTTGAAGTAATACAAACCTTGATGATGTTTTTAATGTCCATTTTAATATGCAGGAATTGAACACTACCCTGAGGTGCTTTACAGTAAAGAAATCCCCAGGAGATGATTTTATACACGCGGAATTTTTAAAGCGTTTGAGTATTACAGCAAAAGAAACTATTTTACATGTATTATAACCATGTTTGGGAGACGGGGCTTGTGCCTTCCCAATGGAAGAGAGCCGTTATTGTACCAGTGCTAAAGAAAGACAGAGATCCTGGGCAATTTTCCAACTATAGGGCAATTTCTTTTACAAGTATTCTCGGAAAAACTATGGAAAGACTTCTAGTAAACAGACTAAATTGGTTTCTTGAAGATAGAAATATAATTGCTAACGAACAGGCTGGTTTTCAAAGAAATCGCTCAACAAGCGACCATGTGACTTTATTCAGCCAGACTGTGAAGGATGCACTTGATAACAGGAATATATTGACTGCGGTTTACATTGATTTCAAGAGTGCTTATGATTTGGTGTGGAAAGAGAAATTATATCAAAAACTCCTTGGACTGGATATTTGTGGCAGGATGTTAAGTTGGACATTATCCTTTACTGACCAGAGAATTTGTAAAGTTAAGTATGGTAATGAATATTCTAAATTTCAGAGCCTTCAAACAGGTTTACCACAGGGAGCAATATGTAGCTGTATTCTGTTCAATATCTATATTAACGATTTAGTTTGTGCTCTGAGGTCTGTGGGGGATGTCCAATGCCTGCTTTATGCTGACGACTTGGTCATTTGGATGCAAGCACCGAAGAGGATTGCAAAAATTACGATAGAGGAGAGATTAAATAGAGCCATGTCTGTGCTTTCGGATTGGTGCAATAAAAATAATATGATCGTAAATCTGGAAAAGACTGCTGTGCAGTCTTTCTCTGTGATGCACCAGGTGCTCCGACCCGAGGTGGAGTACAGGAATGTTGCACTTGCTTTTACTATTTAATAAGTTTACATATTTGGGCATTACGTTTGACAATAAATTAAATTGGAGGACCCATGTGGATTCAATGGTAGAGCGCTTTACCAGTCGAATGATCATTTTAAAACGCTTGGCGGGCACTCTTTGGGGATGTGCCAGATCAACAGTTAACAATAAATATCAAGACTTTCGTCTTGCCCTTATTGACTTATTGTTGTGAGCCACTTATTTCGGCTAGCAATCAAGCCTTGAAAAAACTGGAAACTATACAAAATCAGGAAATGAGGCTTATTACTGGAGCCGTCAAAACTACACCAATTGATGCCATGCTTCTGTTAACAAAAAATAAGCCTATTAAAACTATCTTAGAGGAAAAGGCTATATTACTATATGAGAAATTAATTCGCCTTGGAGACCTTTTTTGGGTTAATTATCAAATCTGTCCTAGAAATTTGAAGACACACACAATGTGGATTTATTCAAAAAGTTAGTGACATTATGCAAAAGGGTGATTCACATGAAATTCCACAGAAGATTATGAAGCCAACAAACCCTTTGGAGATGTATGAAGTTGAGTTTAGCCTTAATCTTGTGGATATAACATACAAGAAAGCCATGGCCACAGATGTTCTCAAGAGTTGTGCTCTGGAGTTAATACATACTGAATATCCAGAGGAAAATTGGCTGCATGTTTATACGGACAGCTCTTACTCTGAGAGCTGTATGTCCACAGGCTAAGGAGTCTTTTCAAGACTTTTCTCTCTTTGTACTTCTGCGGGTAAATACAGATCGGCCTTTGATGGAGAGGTGGAGGCCATCCGTGTTGCATTGGAGCATCTTCTGGTTTTTCCACACGAATTTGAGAGGGTTGTTTTGCTCTCGGATTCGCAGGCGGCAGTACAGGCCATTGGTTTTGCTGGGATACCCATATCTGTTGAGGTTCTGCAGTGTCGGAAGTTAATGCACCGCATTGGTCGAGAAGACAAACGCATCAAGCTACAATGGATCCCCGGACATTGTGGCATTTATGGGAACAAACAGGCAGATCTTCTTGCACGAAAGGGTGCAGTTTTACTGCAGACCAGGGCCTCTGGGCTGTCTTATCACTCAATAAAGCTCTATTGGAAACATCCTTTGAAGCTGAAATTTGAAACACAAATGCAAGATAGTATCAAATCTAAGAACTGGAGCAGTAAAGATCTTGATAATATACCCGATTGTCCGCGACGTGAGGCAGTGGCCCTGTTCCGACTGATGACGGGTCATGACTGTCTGAGTGAGCATCTCCATAGAATTGGCATTTATGACTGTCCTCTTTGCAATATGAGGGAACCTATGAACAGAGCCCACCTGCATCGATGTAGGACGCTTTGTGGTTCTGACAACTCCTAGACCGCCCTGTACTGGAGAGCCAGAGAACTCTTAAGACAATAACTTCGGTCAATTTTTGTTACTTTACATCATTGTTCTTAGTTCATGTACATGTTCTGTAACTTGCCTTGCCATTGGAAATAAAAAAAAATAAATAAATAAATAAATAAAGTTTGAAGTCTATATTACAGTAGCATAATATGAGTTTTTTTATTGGAAAGGCTGAGTAATTGGAATTTTAACTTAAAAAAAGTTTGATATTACAAGTAAGATTTATATTGGAATTAGGTGGACATCAAGCCAGTCAATGTTGTATGTCTAATCCTTGAATTTCCCTACCCCATCCCACCTGGGAAAAATGTTCTACAGACACTCATGTATAAGGTAGAAATATATTAGAATATTATTAGCAAATGATAGAAAAAATATATCAGTTTTGTTAATATAAACTGCTAGAACCAACAAAATTAAACATTTTAAAAAAGTGCGCTGAAAATCAGAGAGAAAAATAAATCTAGAACATAAGGTTAGTTGGAAATCACTGTAGTCAACAATATTCATAAACAATTTTGTAATTTATTTACAAATACCATACGATGAAAACTTAAAATATCTTATTATCCAGCTAGTTAAACAGTAAAACAAACAAAATCAAACAATTCAAAAAAGTGCATTGAAAATTGGGGAGAAATAAATCTGGAATGTAAACTTAGTTGGAAATCAAGGTAGTCAACAATTTCCTTAAACAATTTTGTACACTTATTTACAAATACCATACTATGAAAACTTGAAAATACCTTATAAATACAATATTCTAAAAATCTGTTAGAAAATTATTAATCATTTTTATCTAATTGAAGTTCTTGTGTAACATGATTTCTAAAGCAAAATCAAATTTATTCTTTCTAAAACTCTCAAATATGCAAACAGAGGACTTGCCATATTGAGTTGGTTTCGCAAGCTGTTTAAGTTTAATGGTAGTCATTATTCAATGTATTTCTTTATAATTGAAGTGGTATCACGTCTACTTTAATATTTAAGCATAAATTAAGGACACAAATCATAGATAAAACGACCATTTAATCAAATAAAACCATCCTAAAAGACATACAAATATTAAAAGGCCAGAGCGTTTCGGGCATCACCATACCCTTCATCAGTGGCTATATGAAAAATTACCATGGAAACAAGCTTATTATAGACCAAATCAGCAGATAAAATTTGCATAAATCAGCTACGGAATAATAACAATTAAATGGTATTATAAACAAGCTATTAAAGATTTTAAACAATTACAAAATTACAATAAAAAGTGTTATAAACGGTACAAACGATATAAACGATACAAACACAAAAGAAAAGGCAATGAAACATGCCCAACTTACAGCCAAGCATAAATTACATTAAAATGAAACATCACAGATAATTGTGTAGAGGTTTGACATGCATAGACTCAAGAACGAGTCGCTAAGCGTAACTTAAAATTTGTACAGGATCAAAATTACAAATGGAATCGAGGTACATATAAATAAACAGGGATTCATGAAGAATACTATGAGGGTAATTGCAATGAATTAAAAGGAAAGTTTTTTCAAAAAAGGTTTGAAAGTTATTAACACATTGGACAACAGCCGTAGAAAGTTTACCATTCTTGACGTCAAGAGCATGTTCAGCTAAACATTTCAATATAAAACTTGTAGTCATTATCAGGAGTTAAAAGGGACCAAACCATTATGGATTCCTATTTTGAGTATATGCATATATGTCTAATCCACGTCCGCAATAATTTAGAGATTCGGCATGCTAAAAAACTTTCCAGTTGGACTAACTGATTTTTTTTCTTTTTTTTTTTTTCTCAATGGCAAAAGAAAATGACAAACGTCATTACAACAAAGAACACAAAAACAAAAGTCAATGTCTCATCAGCAGGTTTCTAGCATTCCAATGTCTTCTCACCTCGGAGTCCCCACGCAAAACCGAGCATCCCTTGATGATATGGTACCTGTCCATAACTTTGTTCTTTCCACAGAGAGGGCAATTTGGACTGTAATAAATGCCAATGCAGTGTAGATAATTCACCAGACAGTCATGGCCAACTGCAAGCTTGAATTTTGCGACTGCCCTTTTATGAGGTTTATCCAAAATTTTTTGGTCCAAAATGTTCCTCCAACTCCTCGAGGAAATACGAGAAGTGAGTTCTGTTTTCCATCTAAGTCTCATGTGATTTCTGATATAAAATTTTATGAAATGAAATGAATAGTTTGTGGTTGGCTGTTGGACTATCCGTGTGCTCTTCTTAACCAACATATCTGCCTGTTCATTACCGAAAATGTCACAGTGTTCAGGGATCCACTAAATAACGATGTACTTTCCCTCTGCCCTCAATATCTCAAGGAGGATTTGACATTCTAAGATATCCCTAGAGATAGGTGCTTCATTTAACCAGATAGCCTGAATGGCAGCTCTGGAATCCGATAGTAAGACCACCTTGTTGTTATTACGTCTGGGGACAACAAGTTGCCTTAGTGCCACACAGATAGCCATAACCTCTCCGTCAAAGGCAGTTTTTCATTTTCCTACAAGAATATCAAAAGAGAAAAATGGAAGAGTATATTCCTGCTCCAACATTTGGTGAACATTCAGTCAAAGAGCCATCAGTATAAACATGTAACCATTCAGGTTCAAGATAGAGTATAGATTGTATCAAGGGCTAATATCTTTAAGCTCTCATGAGGGAACTGACTCTTAAGGATGGGCTGGGCAAGATTCAGATTAGTAATTTTCTCAACGTGATTCAAGGGATTATGGGGTTTCAAAAACCCCTGAACAATACCCACATCAAATTCAAGATCTGCTCTTAACTCTAAAACCTTCTGTAGAAAACTGCTTTGTGTCTTCAGGTGCCTTTGCCCATTTTCATAATAGTGTTCGGTAGTTTTTGTTGTATTTAATTGTTGGGTAGAAAAAGTGCATTTATGATACACTAAAAGCATTTCTAAATATTCCAAATTCTCAAAGTTTTTAAACCTAAACATCATCAAAATTATATATGAAAATGCACCATTTAACCAGTTTCTCCCTAAATTTACAAATATGTAACTCTATATGTAATTAAATGGAACTTTCCTAAAAATATAAAAATGCATTAAAATAAAAGAGAGAGAACACAGATTTTTAGGTTTTCAAAATCTAACGTTTATTAAAATTTTAAACTTCACTTTTAAAATAATTTTCAAAATATTTTACATCTCATTAACTAACAAATCCAATAAACAACTTAAATAAATAAATAGAATGGCCGGTCGTATAGTGGTAGGAAGAAACGTTAGAATATTAAATTTTAAAGTTAACAATATTAAACTTATACAACTATTTATCAAAACTAAAATTTTAGATAAAAAAAACATCAGTTAGCCAAAAAGGGAATTTAGAACAAAATTTAAAAAGATAACCACAGGATTCGCAACTTAAAATATATAAGTCTAAAGGGGTCTTATTTCTGTGCTAACTCAAAACAATTGGAATAAAGACATATTTTAACTATTGAGAAATATTAGAATTTGGAGGAAAAGGAATAATATCACCAAGGCTCCAAGAAAAACGGCGGAAATCGGCGGGAGGCAGAATCACCAAACGTGCAGCAGATCCAGAGAACACCAGAAGAGGAAAATCCATGGCACAGGGTCACAATATGTCCAGCAGAAAATCCGGAAAAGGCCGTTCCACGGGATTCAACTCCAAAGAGATTCTCCACACCAGCTGGACGTCGAGTAATAAAAAAATCATTTCTCTCAACAGCCGCACCGGACTACTGACATCAAAATGGAGAACTTAACATGTGTCCGTCAATTGGGCTCGGAAATGCGAACTCCATTCATCATAAAATAGAACTGGCAGCTTGTCAAGATAAACATATTTCTAATTGGCCGGTAAGACTTCCTCGGCCGACATCACATAAATCGTGAAACATCTTGGATCATTATTTAAATGATATGAAACTAATTAGCATGACTCTTCATTCCGTCGCAGCTTCCAGACATAAACAACATCAGAGAGCACAGCGGCAAAGGACTGCTGATTGATTATAAACTAAACAAATCAATCCACATCTTGAAAAACAAAACACACATCACAGCCGGGAATAATGAGACATTTCAAGCCGAATTCGAACTACGGCTCGCGCCGAAGCGCTGAAAACAACAACTTTAACAGATTACATCTCTGGTTCTAATCAATTGCAAAAAAAAGCAAAGAGCAAAGAGATCGAAAAAGTGCGCGATTTGCTTATATACTGCCAAACATCGCTGCCACAGATTGTAAACAAAATTATTGATGAACGATAAAATAATTAATGACAGACGATTTTAATATTACGATCAACCAATTAAAAACTCGAAACTTTAAAGAAGAGAAATGGAATTTTAGAGCAGACGAAAATTAAAAAGAAATGAAGTGAAACGATTTGGAAAATACGAATTCGGCAATAATTTAAATATGGACGATTCTGAAATATTTAAAAAGCTGAAAATAGAATAAAACTGTAAAATTGCGATGAATTAACCAATTTTTAACCGAGAGCAATAAATTTGGAATCAAATTAAAGGGAATAAAAAGGGCAATAAATGGAATCACAAATTAGCCAATTTAAATAAATTTAAATTGCTAAAACCTAAAAAGAACGAACTTTTGCCGTTTTTAAAACAAAACCTATGGAATAGAACCTATTTGAACAAAGAATATCAAAAACCTAAACAATTAGAAGATGAATAACTAAAAGAGAATGACTATGTAAATAAGACCCCTGAACACATTTAAACTAAAAACAAAATACCTAAAATTATTAAATATCTAAAAGTATAACCCAACAACTCCTTCGAACGTCCCAAAAAAATTTTTCATTTGAAAAATGAAAAATTTTAGCTAACACATGACAAAATTTCGCGAAACGAAGGAGAAAAAAAAAATCAAAATCTCAACTACATCTGTAACAAGAGCCTTTAAAATCATATAAAAATCAAATTCCTTATAAATAAATCAAAAATCAAATATTCACTTCACTAAACACTCTCATAATAACAATTATCATATTTCTCAACATTTCGTCTAAACTCTTAAACATACATATAGATACAACATTAAATTCTTTAACTTCACTGTAACTCTATATTATGAAAAGTTCATCAATGCATTTTAAAATGCTCCAACAAATACGTCATCAAAGAGAAGCAGTAGAAAAATAATAAACAGATCTCTATATCATTAGCTGTCATGAATAAACATAAATTTTAACGAAAACTTTGGACCAGCCAAAGAATTCCAATAATCTAAACAATAAATTTTGAAATGGTACCTTCAACATAACAACCAATAAATACAATTATCAAATTCATCACCATCTCCTCCTCTACAAAGAAAACAAATATTCGAAGCATAATTTTCAATTTAAATAATAATATCAAAGTTGGCTCAAGTTACAAACAAAAAAAATTGTGGAATATTTACCCCAAAATAACAAACTCAATTCCCTAACAATTTGGAACTGAACTCAAATTTAACCGACTTGTTTACAAATTATACTATAAACTGATTACTTGGCAAATTAGATCGTTCAAAATACAAATATACACAAAAATGACCTTATGCATCATTTTACACTAATAACAATAAACGCGATTCAACTAGATATGGTGCAACATCTTGCACTCTCAACAACAATAAACTCAAATATCATAACTGTATCTCTCTGGTAATCTCAAACAATTCTCATAAAAATAAAAAAAAATTAAGACAAGGGGCCGAAGGTTGTGAGTCCTCTCAAAGGTTGTGAATCTTTTTTGAACCCAAAAAAATAGCACAAAAATATCCATCAAGTATAAGTAGTACATTTAAATTCACTAACAGCCAAGTGTATCACATTACTTTAACCAAAATACCAAAGAAAAATCAAATTACAAATCCCCATTTAAATTTCAAAACCAAAAGTACTCAAATTGCATTGCACAATTTTAAATATTCCACTTAAAAAAAATTTAATTCTCCTATAATAAAATAAATTTATCCACTTTAACGACCAAAAAAAATTTTAAAGACAGTATTAAAAATATCAGATTCAGAATTAAGAACAAACAAACTGATTTTATCACCACTCTATTTGAGTGTGAAAACCAAACAAATGATCAATGTGAAGAACAAGATAACTCAAGTTGACATTTATGTCACACTCATTTTGGAGTGTAAAAAAAACACCTGCATTACCCAATTTTTCAATTAATCACCAGTATTTCATCATCTACATTCACATATCAGTGAGCATTTAAATCTCAATTCCAAATCAGAACATACAAAAAATTCTAAGTCGAAAAACTACTGCTTTAATTCTATACAATTTAACTTAATAAAAAAAAAATATTCTCATATTAAATTTACTCAATTAATTTTTCTCTATTTTATCAAAACAATTTTAAGTGCTGCTGGGAGCGTGGGTTATAAGAACATCAAAATAAAAAAAATTGTTAATGAGATGGGATTAGAACAAAAAATGCAAATACCATAAAGTGCGTTCCTCGCATGCCTATAATTTCCTAAATTTATGAATTAAATGCAATTTTACACTACTTCAAATAATAAAATTCAAATCAAATTAACTTACATTAAGGAATGCTTAAATAAAAATTCTAAATAAAAAAGTCAAACTCAAAAATTCTTAAGTTTCCTCAAAAAAATTCTAAATGAAAATATTTAAATTAATCCTAAAATTTCAATTTTAATCAAAATATTAAAGTAAATTACTCTAATTTAGTTTAAGAACATTCTAAAATATCCAGCCTTAGTTTAAAATCTTATCAAAATCTCAATTACTTTTAGAATAAACAAGTATGGAATCAGTTTACGGAAATTTCATTTTTAAGAACAAAAATTATTAAGAACATATATTACAGTTAGCATGAATAAGCCCCTAGACTGGTCAAACGGCGCCAATTGTCCGGTAGAAAAAGTTGTATTTAATTGTTGGGTAGAAAAAGTGCATTTATGATACACTAAAAGCATTTCTAAATATTCCAAATTCTCAAAGTTTTTAAACCTAAACATCATCAAAATTATATATGAAAATGCACCATTTAACCAGTTTCTCCCTAAATTTACAAATATGTAACTCTATATGTAATTAAATGGAACTTTCCTAAAAATATAAAAATGCATTAAAATAAAAGAGAGAGAACACAGATTTTTAGGTTTTCAAAATCTAACGTTTATTAAAATTTTAAACTTCACTTTTAAAATAATTTTCAAAATATTTTACATCTCATTAACTAACAAATCCAATAAACAACTTAAATAAATAAATAGAATGGCCGGTCGTATAGTGGTAGGAAGAAACGTTAGAATATTAAATTTTAAAGTTAACAATATTAAACTTATACAACTATTTATCAAAACTAAAATTTTAGATAAAAAAAACATCAGTTAGCCAAAAAGGGAATTTAGAACAAAATTTAAAAAGATAACCACAGGATTCGCAACTTAAAATATATAAGTCTAAAGGGGTCTTATTTCTGTGCTAACTCAAAACAATTGGAATAAAGACATATTTTAACTATTGAGAAATATTAGAATTTGGAGGAAAAGGAATAATATCACCAAGGCTCCAAGAAAAACGGCGGAAATCGGCGGGAGGCAGAATCACCAAACGTGCAGCAGATCCAGAGAACACCAGAAGAGGAAAATCCATGGCACAGGGTCACAATATGTCCAGCAGAAAATCCGGAAAAGGCCGTTCCACGGGATTCAACTCCAAAGAGATTCTCCACACCAGCTGGACGTCGAGTAATAAAAAAATCATTTCTCTCAACAGCCGCACCGGACTACTGACATCAAAATGGAGAACTTAACATGTGTCCGTCAATTGGGCTCGGAAATGCGAACTCCATTCATCATAAAATAGAACTGGCAGCTTGTCAAGATAAACATATTTCTAATTGGCCGGTAAGACTTCCTCGGCCGACATCACATAAATCGTGAAACATCTTGGATCATTATTTAAATGATATGAAACTAATTAGCATGACTCTTCATTCCGTCGCAGCTTCCAGACATAAACAACATCAGAGAGCACAGCGGCAAAGGACTGCTGATTGATTATAAACTAAACAAATCAATCCACATCTTGAAAAACAAAACACACATCACAGCCGGGAATAATGAGACATTTCAAGCCGAATTCGAACTACGGCTCGCGCCGAAGCGCTGAAAACAACAACTTTAACAGATTACATCTCTGGTTCTAATCAATTGCAAAAAAAAGCAAAGAGCAAAGAGATCGAAAAAGTGCGCGATTTGCTTATATACTGCCAAACATCGCTGCCACAGATTGTAAACAAAATTATTGATGAACGATAAAATAATTAATGACAGACGATTTTAATATTACGATCAACCAATTAAAAACTCGAAACTTTAAAGAAGAGAAATGGAATTTTAGAGCAGACGAAAATTAAAAAGAAATGAAGTGAAACGATTTGGAAAATACGAATTCGGCAATAATTTAAATATGGACGATTCTGAAATATTTAAAAAGCTGAAAATAGAATAAAACTGTAAAATTGCGATGAATTAACCAATTTTTAACCGAGAGCAATAAATTTGGAATCAAATTAAAGGGAATAAAAAGGGCAATAAATGGAATCACAAATTAGCCAATTTAAATAAATTTAAATTGCTAAAACCTAAAAAGAACGAACTTTTGCCGTTTTTAAAACAAAACCTATGGAATAGAACCTATTTGAACAAAGAATATCAAAAACCTAAACAATTAGAAGATGAATAACTAAAAGAGAATGACTATGTAAATAAGACCCCTGAACACATTTAAACTAAAAACAAAATACCTAAAATTATTAAATATCTAAAAGTATAACCCAACAATAGTCCTAAAAGGGCACTTCAATTCCTATTAGCTTTTCATACAACAAAACAATGTTCTCCTTAATAATCGTCTGAATGTGTCTATTATTTATCAAGAGCAGCATTGAGTCAATGGGAGTTGTCTTTACCACACCAATAATCAACCTGAGGGCCTGATTTTGTAATAACTCCAATTTCTCGACCAAGTTCTTCGGGGCAGTTACTAAAATTTCACAACAATAAGTAATAACAGGTAAAATAAATGTTTTATATGTGTTTTCTAAAGTTGTAAGGACTAACCGATTTAAATTCTTTAAAAGTCCTCATAAAATATCTAAATCCAAACCTTTACACAATTCTAATTGTACTCCCAATCAAGTTACTTCTGCAATGAATGATGTTCCGCCACCTTCTCAGCACCCTGTTTTTAAATATTCTCGTGTTGACCTTCTTACTCTTAAACCTAACCCTTTTTCCCAGCTTAAAAGGCCTATTCCTTTTCAGTCTGTGAATTGTACTTCTCAGGCTATTTCCTCCATTCAGCATATTGCCCTTGAGAAAGGCCCAAAATTTGCTTACCCCTGTTAATTTTAGTTCTGTCGATTTATTTCCCCCCTGTGGAGGATGCTCTACTTCATGTGGCTCAAGGCCATAAGGATAGAGGCCATTTTATTACATATCGGTCTATTACTAATTTTCAAAATGAGAATAAACTTAAAAGTAAAAATAATACTGGTTTAGATGTTCCTTTGCATATTGAAATCGCAAAACTTAATAAACTTAAATATAATCCCGCCTTAGTTATTTCATCAGCTGATAAAACTAAAGAACTTGTTTTTGCCAATCAAGTCGATTATGTTTATTCCATGCAGAAGTGTATTGCCAAGATGGATTGCAATCAGGTTAAAAAATTCCCGATTGCAGTTATTAATGCTAGGATCGCTAAACTTATAAAATCCACCGATCTTCCTCCTACCATTAAATCTGCTGCTTTCCGCAATTCGCATCAACTTCCAAAAATTTTTGGACAAATTAAACTACGTAAAATTAATCATCCCATACAGGAGCTCGAGGATGAGATTTTGCTTTTTTTAACGCTTAAACCTATTCTTTGGTGTCGCTATGTTTACGATGTGTTTATTATTTGGGATCATGACTTAAATGATCTCCTTAATCTTTTGGATAAAGTTAACAATTTTTACCCCTCTATTAATTTTACTATTGAGCATGAGTCCAATTTTTCTTTGCCATTTTTGGATGTTCTTGTTTCTTGTAACTCACTTGGTTTCCATACCTCTATTTTTCATAAACCCACTTTTACTAATTCTTGTATCTCTGCTAATTCATCTTATCCTATATCCTCTTAAAAAGCTTCCTTTAATGCTTATTTTAATCATGCTTTTAACGTTTGATCTTCTATTTTGGCTTTAACAAATGAAATTAATTTTATCTTTAATCTTGGTCATGAAGTCACTTATTAACTTTGAGTTTATTTATAAAATTTTTGCTCATATTCGTCGTAAATTTATTCAACCTAGTACTAGTTGCTATTGTTGGACCTTATGCTGTATAAATCTAGACTTCCATATCATCCAAAGATTTTCTGTCCTCTCATTCAATTTTGCCATGAATTTAAATTTAAACCTGCTCACTTGAATATTACTACCTTATTCAATCGCATTTGTATGAATAAGTTGAGGGATAGAGATAACTTTAAAAGCCATGCTGGGGTGTACGTTGTATCCCTTTTAACTTCTGATAATGACTACAAGTTTTATATTGGTAGTACTAAACGTACTGTTGGTAATCTGTTTAACTGAACATGCTAGTGATGTCAAGAATGGTAAACTTTCTACGGGTCTTGCCCAAAGAGTTATTAATGATAACTTTCAACCCTTTTTTGAAAAAATTTTCCTTTTAATTTGTTGCAATAACCCTCACAATATTCTTCTTTATGAATCCCTGTTTATTTATATGTACTGTGTACCGTGATTCCATTTGTAATTTTGATCCTGTGCAAATTTTAAGTTACACGTGGCGACTAGTTCTCGACTCTATGTATGTCAAATGTTTACACAGTTATCTGTGACATTTCATTTTAATGCAATTTATACTTGGCTAAAATTTGGGAATGTTTCATTGCCTTTACTTTTGTGTTTGCATTTAATACTTGTTTAAGTTTTAAATCTGCCGTTTATAACACTTTTTATTGTAATTTTGTAATTGTTTAATCTTTAATAGCTTGTTCATAGTACCATTTGTTATTATTCTGCAGCTGATTTATGCAAATTTTATCTGCCGATTTGGTCTATATATAAGCTTGTTTCCACAGTAATTTTTCATATACCCACTGATGAAGGGTATGGTGATGCCCAAAAGCGTTCTGGCCTTTTAGTATTTGTATGTCTTATAGGATGGTTTTATTTGATTAAATGGCATTTTTATCTATGATTTGTGTCTTTAATTTTATGCTTAAGTATTTCTTTATCCTGATATTATTTAAAATAGGGTAACAGTCAAGTTATTCATAAAAAATGCTTTAAATTCTTTAGAATTACAAAAAATAAATATTTCTGGTGAAGATTAATAGAATCTCAATTGACCTAAAATGGTGGATTCATTAGCCTTGTCAGAGAAATTTTCTTTTTCACTCCCTACCCCCACCTTAGAGAAATATTACATCTCACATCCAATCATTGTCCTAACCAAGATTATTTGCAAATGGTTAAAAAGGGAGAAAGCAATAGCCATACCTATTTATAGGCTAGCTTATTGCAGAGCTTACCAATGAAGGAGAGATTCCAGAGTAGGGAGGTTTTAGTAGCTTGTTATTGCTAATAACACTGCACAGACTGAACAATTTAACCTCAAACAGTAAAAGACACACTTCAATGGTAAAAAATACTTTGAAACATGTCACTTTAAGCAAGTAAAATGTAACAATTTTCTAAAAAATACATATATATTCTTAAAATTATATTTAAAATTATAACAAATAAAAACATGTTTAAATAATGCTTTAAATTACATTTTAAAATAGGGGAGGCTCAGCTTTTTAGCCTCTATAGATGCTACTTCACAGATATACACAGTGGATGACAAGTACATAAATTGGCACTGTTGCTACTCTGCATTGCATCCAGAAGAATCAAATTCTGATAACTGTACAAAATGAAAAAAAATAAGATTGGCAGGGTTCATACTCAATTTTAAAAACAAAAATTAAAGAGCTTTTAAAGGACTTTTTAAATGGCATATAAAAGATTTTTAGAGTTTATATATTACATTCTCAAACCCTCTACTTTATATCAGCATTATTTCACAAAGAAAAATATGTTCCACGAAAATGTGCAGCTCCTTAAATTAAATTTTTTTTTAAATTATACTAATATAATGAAGTGCTATTTTATTAATAACATAAATAAGTATCAAGTAAAACTAATATTCATATCAGTGTTGTAGCAGGTAAATCAAAGTTTAGTATCAGTTTTATAGCAAGCCAATGCACAATTCGAATGATTTATAGCAGTGGAAATTCATTCAAAGTCTTTTATATCACAAATTTACATATATAAAAATTCTGCACAAGGATAAACAAATGCTTACAAAATTTTTATTAACTTATTTTTACTTTTCTATTTACTGTTAAACATGTTATCAATTATATATATATAAGATGCACTGAACTGATTGACTAAATAAGTGGATGATATATTAAAATTCTCCACTATAGTTAGTTAGAATCTTTGTTTTGATGTTATCCAATCTGTCTCAGCTTTAAGACTAAGGGGAAAATCTATAATTTCAGAATTTTGAATTAGGGATAATGGTGCAAAGGAATAACAAAAACCTCAAAACATCTTTGGTTAATTATCGAACACTTCTACTCTAATAAGAATCTCAGTTTTGGTCTTATCTTCTAAGTCAACGGAACTATTTAATATTCCAAAAAGTTCAAATTTGGGGGCGACAATGCAAAATAATTAAACAATTCAAAATAACTTTTTAAATTGATCTAGTACTATCACTTGAGTTAGAATCTTGGTTTTGATCTCATTCAACCCGCCTCAGCTTCCAGATCAATGAAACAATCATAAATTCTAATTAGGTATGATGATACAAAGGGATTTAAAAAAAAAAAACTTGTATTTTATTTTAGCACCTAAAATATGTGCCAATCCTTTTTTTTTTAATTGAAATAGTTTTTGATATTCAGAACTTTTATTAAATGTGTAAATGTCACATTTAGTGGCCACTAACCATTAAGAATGTGTGAAGCATTGGTAAAATAGCTAGTTTTAAAATAAATTCAGCATAACAATCATTTGAAAAACTGAAATATTTTAATAAAGAAAAAAACCTTTAGATTCAAAGCACTACATGAGAATGTTAACTATAAGAACAATCTTACTTCAATCATTATTAACTCTCATATTTGGTTAATTATGTACAATATTTCTTTAAAATTAACCAAAATATGAAAATAAACACGTTCAGTCTGTCTACTGTGTAATAATTAAAGGATGGAGATGTATGGAAAAAGATGCTTGTGGACTCTCAGTAATGCACCACATTACAAAATTAATTGTGCAATACCACCATTTATGCGAAAAATTATTTAGTTTAGTAAAGTATTTATTTATTTATACTGGCACATTATAAAAATAACCTGATAACAACATTTGAAATGAGTAACTTTAAAAATATTGGGGATATGTTATGCATATAGTGCACATAACCAAGAGCCCTGAAGAAGGAAAACTTTTTGTTTACTGGGAAAGTCATGAACTGCCCACATCAGATTTTATGTGAAACAAATACTTATTTTTGAATCCATATTTATTGATTCTGACATACTTACAGAAAAACTGAATTGAATAAAACGAGATAGCGATTGAAAGTTGTATATTAAAATTTAAATGATATCAGGCAAAAGTTTAAAAATAAACATTATTTGATAAATATTCATATATTTCAATCTCTTCAATTTCAATTCTCAAGATGCTTGACCCCCTTTAATCCCATCAATTCCTAAGAGTTCAAATTTTCAAAACTTTTTACCCTAAACTGACACTAAACAAAGAATAATTGAACAAAATTTTACCTTTGTAAAGAAAAAGAAATTTATTATAGTAATTTATCAGGTAGAAAATGAAGCACATTACACTAATAAAAATATCTCCCAGTCTTTTTTTACTTTATTTATTTATTTATTTTTCTGTTTTATATTTTTTTTCCAGGAGAAGCGATTTTAGACCATCAGTCATTTGTCAGGTTTCCTTTCGCATTTTTGAATTGAAACGGCAAAAATTTAAAAAATGTATTTAAGGCGATATTGACAAAAATGTGTTTTAAAGGACCTTAAAAACAAAATGTGAATTTAAGGAGTTTTTAAATTCACATTCTTAAGGATTTTTGAAAGACTGTGTGAACCCTGATTGCTTTCATATTATTTTACAATTTAAACTGAGATCAACAAGTTAATGAAGATTTGAAACCAATATCAATTGCTAAACCTGGCAATCAGAGTCGAACCCAAGTCCAGCAATGTTTGACAAATGATGTTTAGAACAAAATTGTAGATAGATTTAATGTATTGATATGAAAAGTTCTTACCTAATTTTAATTCACCTTGAATATGAGTATGACCTCCTATTCGAAAAGAATAATGACTTGTTTCAGGTGGCAGATCCAGTTGCAAGTTTATGTCATTTTCCATGACGAAATGTGTACATACTAAATTACATAAAGAGCATTTTAACATTAAAATAACGAAATATGGTTCATATATATATTATATATATATATATATATATATATATATTATAATATACAACTTTCTACTAAATACTAAAAATTTCTCTCATTTTTTTTATAAGATCAAAGAAATTTTAATCAAATGCAGCTAGCTATACAATACATGCACTTTTAAATTTAAATAATTCATGTAAAATATACTCCAGCTTCAACAAAATGTAATTTCAAATAAATAACAGCAGTATAAATAATACTAAAAATCAAGAAAATGTTTTCAAAGAATTGCCACATAGCAGATTTAGAAATACCACAATTTAGAAATATTATTTTTACATGATACATAAAATATAACAAATAACTAACTAAGATGTAGAGCCGATTGTGGACATCCATTCACTTAACATCTCAAAATAAACCAGTTAGAAATTAAAAATTTGAACTAGGCATCATTGGACACCTAGTTTCGACTCTAGGTGCCAAATAGACACAGCTAGTTGCCATTTTTACATCTCTAACAATAACAACTATTTTTTAAATGTCCATTTTTTGTTAACGATATAAACAAAGAATAATTCAGATTTTCGTATTAAAAATTATTTTAAATTTTCTTAAAATATAAAATAAACTGATAAAGAAACCAAAGAGAAAATAAATAAAAAAAATTGCTAATTTGTTTTTACTTGGCAAAAAGGACATAAAAAACAACAAATTAAAAAAAAACTTCTATTTGACAATTTTTAATTATAGTCATCTTGTACAATCATTGTCCCAATACCCCTTCATTTCATGATTGAACATTAATTTTCCTGAGTTAAAATAACAATTAATATAAAGTTTTAGTTGATAAAAACAAATTGCAAAAATCTGATGTAGGCAGCACATGACTTTCCCTGCAGACTTATATCCACGTTCTCTTTATTTTAATTAAATATAATTCACTTTTAATTCGATTTTCATTCTCATTTGGTAACTGGACTTATTTTCAAAGGTGGTGTAGAGAAAATACGAAAAAACTAAAATATCTCGAGAACGGTTAGTCCTAGTGTAATGGGGCTGGTCTTATTATTTTCTTCATTAAACATTAGGTATAAAACAAGCATTTAATAGATATATTTGAGCATACATAGTTTTTTTATTTTAGATTTTAACGATTTTGGGAGGGGGGGGGGCATTTTGCAAAAAAAGGCAGGTTAGTGTTTTCCGAATCATACCAAAATCTAATCAGCAACAGGGTAGTCCATAAGCGACTTATATACCAAATTTTGCGAAATTCAGTCCATTAGTTTTTCAGCTAGAGTGGATACAGGCAATTTTTTAATGCTATTTCGCAAAAAAAGACAAGTTTTGTCTTTACGAATCCTACTGTAATGAATTCATTTACTGCTGGATACCATCTTGTAAAGGATCCCGCCGCTGGATACCATTTGTAAGGTCATTGATTATCATTCCACTCTCCGTACATCGTCGTTGATACTATTTGCGTAGCGTTAGTCCTCCGGTGCATATGGAATGGGGATACACCGAAGCGATGCGCAATCGTTCCTCTCCGAGTATCGTGTGTTATCGAATCCGTAGGTTGTGATAAAAACATAGAGAAATAACTCTCAAGGCTTTGAAAAGATCAGGCATTTTAGTTGAAAATATAAACACAAACTTTTATTAAAGCATGGCATTGTATGTTAAATTACAATCCAATAGTCTACTGGCAGAGGCATGTGAGTCGACGCACCCAAAGTGTGCGTCCTTGCTCCTCAAAAATCGCATGGCGTCTCCCAGATGTGAGTCTCTTTCATGTATATATTCTGGTCCAAAATTTGAGGACCACCCGAACTAAGGTTTTTGGAATGTTTTTCAGGCTCTTCATATCAGAGACCACCTAACGCTCCCCTCTGGGATTAACGGGCTGCCACAGGAAGCACACATTGAAATAGTTGCTTTAGTGCCTCATAAGCTGAAAATAGTTGCCAAAATAGTCTCCCAATGTCGCCATTTTAGTTGCAATTTAGCAGCAAAATTTGATAAATGTTCCAATGTAAAAAAATATCATAATTCTAATATTGTTAAGTAGAGAAATTGAGCAATCAATGGTACTTGCATGTTATCACAATATGAAATGACACAAACTACCTAATAATACTGTGGTACTCCTGACACTGAATTTAAAATAATATTTAATAAATGTAGTATATGAATCAGACAAAAGCAGAGATGATAACTACCATATAAGGATTTGAAATATCTTCGAGAGTACATAAATGCTATTTGGGAGCAGGTCTACAAGGTGTAGAAGGAACATTTTAACAAACTACTTTCTATTTTCTACCTTGTACTCATTAATTTTTCACTAACATAAAAGAAAAATACATTTTGCAATATATGGATGGATTATTATGAGGCAGCCCTAAGTAGACTATGTTGCATAATTTCATACAAGCTTTACGAATGAGGTGTGAAAAACCCACACCACACGACAGACCTGAAGGCTTACTGTAGAGTACGAATGAGGTGTGTTTTAATTTATTTAAATTTATAAACCCAAAAATAAATAAATTATTCCTTTAAAAAAAAAATTAAATAAATTTGAAAAAACAAATTCCCATATCTTGAGTGCCATAGTTATGGTTTGTATACTACTTTTACACAATTGCAATGGATTAATATATTAGAATGCACACAATAATTAAAATACTGATCATGAAATGTGTCATGCTGGAAAAATGTTTTTTGAAGCAGCGTGAAAAGACATTCATCACTGATGACAAATATTTCTAAATTTTACATTTCAGAGTGAGGTGGGAGCAAATTTCACTCAGTAAGAAGCCTGTTTTGGAGCAGATAGGTTGTATTGGAGCAATGGAATCAGAATTAACTTCACTGGAAAAAATCAATAATTTTAAATTAAAGGGATTTTTTATAATGATATTGTACAGAATGAAAATAGTGACTGAAATTCACTAAATACTAAAATTAGTTTCAAATCCAATATATTATAATATATATGTTAATTTGTGCAATATTAGGATTTAGGCTTCTTAGTAAAAAACGAGTCAATAAGGCTAGGCTTTCACTTATTCATTATTCTGTTCAATTTTTCTTCCTTGTTTTCATGTTCTCCCTCTTGTTTTCTTAATTTCAATGTCCCTTCCATCATTCCTTGTGCAACTCGAATTCCATCAAAATCTTTATTTTTAATTGCCAGTTTCAATTTGTCATTGCCAGCATTGAATAAGGTATCGTCAGATTCTTGAACCTCTATTTTTTCCTGTAGTACAAGCTTAGCTTCTTTTTTCTAATATTTCTCTACTGATCCTTTTAAACTTAAAGCCTTTTCCTCTTTCAATTTCTGGAGTTTAATTATTTCTTCCTTCTCTTTTTCTTCTCTTAATTTTTGTTCTTTTAATTTTCTTTCTTCTAAATATAGTTCATATGAGTGTCGGACATTGTATGCCAGACTTAAAAGTTCCTTTGAAATTTGAAATTCACT
Organism: Amaurobius ferox; assembly: GCA_951213105.1. Lineage (NCBI taxonomy): Eukaryota > Metazoa > Arthropoda > Arachnida > Araneae > Amaurobiidae > Amaurobius > Amaurobius ferox. The sequence continues at coordinate 38,944,310 of OX578149.1, read as the reverse complement.
AACACTGTATAGTTTTTTAGTTCATCCCTAATCGTTAATCTGTCATTTAAAACTCTCTCTGACATTGATGCTTTATCCTCAGCAAGGATCCTACGGGACAAAGAAAATCCTCTTTCAACATCACTGTTTCCATGTGATATTGCGAGAGATGCCTTAATTACTTTAGTCAATGTTGGATATTGATAAACCCAGACTCAGTTTTCTTAGCAAAAATATTGCGCCAAAAATGGTCAATCCTGTTTTCTTTTTCAAAACTTTTCACTTCATTTTGAAGTAGCCTCCATTTATCTTTAACTTCCATCTCGTTAATACCTTTCAATTGTAAGAGCTTCGCTACCTGAGAAATATACTGAACACTTTTTGATTCACATATTTTTTCATAATTCAGGCACTGCAAATAAAACATGACATTGTCAGTTTGCACTACATTCTTTTTTACTATGTAATTGTAAGATGCAAGATAATGTTGCTGAATTTTGTGGTACATAGGCATTCTGTCTTTTTCATTCAATAACTCCAGTTGAATTCTTATTTTTTGCCCAATATCTATATCAGTCACTCTTAAAAGGTGTTTGTTTTCAATAAGACCTTCAACATTAATTGCATCAGGCTTGCAAATTCTTCCTGCAAGTTTTTTAAAATAACTAGCAGTTCATTACTCTAAACATGAATCAAAGAATCCGATTTTTGGAAGAGTTCTATGAACCGTGAATATATTTCACAACTATCTAAGATAAAAGTGAGTTCAATTTTTATATCAATATACTTGATGGCTTTCACAATATGTTTGTACTTTGTTGTCTGCATCAACTTTTTGTCATTTGCAGGTACAAATATCAAAAAGTAATTAATGCTCAATTGCAGCCCACTGTTCTTAAAGACGATCTGCTGCAGGCCCTACAGTGAGCCAACGGCTTGACACATGCTTTAAAAAGCGATGGTGAACAACATTCTTTTTAGCCTGACAATTTTCAAAGTCTTCCCACCTAGAGGGATACTTTTTAAAATAGAAATAAAGATTTGTTATGAGTTCGCATACTGAATCCCCATATTCAACAAGTCCTTTCAAAAAAGAATTGTGAATAATATGTAAATTGCATGAACCGATGTCCAATAAACCATGACCTCTTTCTTCTATCAACAAAGTATTTAACAATCTCCATACTTTTTTATTTATATTAGGCCCATCGGATCCCAACATTAGCAAATTATTAGTCGATAAACAGGCTTTATTTAGCACTTGTTGAATTTGCAATAAAATATCTTCTGCAGCAGAATGTCCAAGAAATACAGTTTGTAAATGTCTACAAACAATTTCACTGGTTTTTGGAGACCAATATCTGATTTTAAATTGGAGCTCCTTTTTGTCAGCATTATTGGTTGTTTCATCAAACAACAAAGAATAGTATGCTTTCTGGGCATCATCAATAAAATGTTTTCTAAAATAATGCCCTAATGCTTCAGTGATGAAATAAGTTATTTTCGTTCGGCCTAAACGAAAGTTTTCTGCGATATCAGAGCCTGGAAACATTACTTTAAAAATATTTTTTAAGTCATCACTTGCAGCAGCTGCCATGTTGCATTGTACAGATTTTAAAGCCCACATAACCTCAGCCCTGGTAACAGCTTCTTTACAACTATATAACTGGATTTGCTTAGCTGGAATAGGAATAGATGCACTTGTGGAAGCCTCGTTGCTTGCTTGATCTTGAGGTTTTATAACCAAAGACAATTGACTGTGGTGCAATTTCAATGTAGCATTTTCCTTATGCACATTTGTCAAGACATGTTGGGATAAGGCAGCAAATCCTTTTGTTCCACAATAAATATTTTTATTGCAGATGCTGCAGAATACATCTTTTTCATCAATTTTCTTACACCACATTGAAAATTTATAACCTAAACTGTCAGTCCTTCTAAACCTAAACCATTCAGATAGAACTTTATATGTCTTCCCCATATCTAAATATCAGCATAAAAAAAAATAAGATATTATTAATACTTGAAAATAATGCAAATGCTTTACCAAAAGCAGTTATTTTAATAATAGATTTATTAAAAAATTAAATTACTAATATATTCTGATTTTCCCCTCCCCAATAAGTATTTAAATATTAGTTAAACAATTGGCCCAGTGGCTATGACTATGACCCCTCCCACAAAAATATATATTAATAAGCTGTCTTTAATTTTTAGAAGTAATGTGAAATTTCATACAAAATGCCATCCAAATTTTGCATAAAAAATTGCTTTCTAAGATTTTTTTAATCTAAATTATATTGTTTTGCATCGTACATAATTTTATTTCCCGAGGAAATGAAGATATTTTTGATCCTTAAAACCACTTGATACTGTTACTAATTTGTTTTATTCTGTGTTTAAATAAAGATTTTTAATGTCAGCTGATTTGAGCAATTCATGAGCATTTTAAAGTTGCTTTACTGAAATTTTACGCATGCTGTATTTGGCATGGGGGCGGAAAGTATCAAAAGGTGCTTAAAATTGCAACACTGCAATTTCTCTATGCTAATAAATCACTTTTTTCACTTATAATTTATATGTATACATATGTATTCCTTCGTAACAGATTAATTTTTTTATAAAGTACAAATTGCTACTTTTATTTTAGACACAAACATTTATCCATTTTTATTACAAAAACTATTACTACCTCAAATAAAAATTATGAACATTCATTGCATGACTAAAATTCATGCATTTTTGCGCTAAATCCGCAGCCCAATTCTACACTATATTTTAGACACAAACATTTATCCATTTTTATTATAAAAACTATTACTACCTCAAATGAAAATTATAAACGTTCATTGCATGACTAAAATTCATGCATTTTTGCGCTAAATCCGCAGCCCAATTAAAGGATGGAGATGGATGGAAAATGATACTAACGTACTCTCGGCAATTCACACGAAGTAACTGTATTGCGCAATCGCACTATTTATGCAAAAATAATTAAGAAATTAACCATAATAATTAATCAGAATATGAAAATAACCTAGTTTAGTCAATCTCATATGCTACATTTAAATGATGGAGATGGATGGGAAAAGATACTAACGTACTCTCAGCAATTCATGCGAAGTAACTGAATTGCGCAATCGCACTGTTTATGTGAAAATAATTAAGAAATTAACCAGAATAATTAACCAGAATATGAAAATAAGCTAGTTTAGTCAATCAAAAATGCAATATTTAGAAAATTGAGATGGATGGGAAAAGATACTATTGTACTCTAGGCAATTCATGAGAACAAACTGAATTGCGCAATCGCAATGTTTATGCGAAATAAATGAACAAAATAACATTTTAGCGATTTATGCTGAATTAGACAACCTTTGAAGAAGTATATTTATTACTTTCATAAAATAAGCGATCGAGATCTTAATTTAAATTACACGCGGTCATAAATCTCCGTTAATTTGATTGGCTTAACCCTGCATTTTTATTATGGATTTGCTACGATACCGGGAATGGTAAAAATCAGTGCTAAAAAAGCGGAAAATCAGTGTTTCCGAGGAATTATACCATGTCTGGTTAATTAATAAATTTCAAATAAAAAAAAGCCAGAGAATTTCATTAGTAATCCGGAGAAGTAATGAAAAGTCCAGAGTCTCCGGCCAAAATCATGAGAGTTTGCACGTTTGCGTGTATTTATGTAGCGAAATCCTACCCTTGAAAATGATATTAGTATAAAAAATAGATAAATTGTACTTACATATATTAGTTGTAGAATAAATATCTTCTTTCCAAATGGAAGATCTCTGAGAGAGGCTTGAATAAAAAGACTAAAATAAAAAAGTACCTAGTAAACCAATTCGAATGAATGGATTGCGAACTTTTTGTGTTTTACTTGCTTTTTCTGTTTTACTTGCGGTCACGGTCACTTAATCATGTTTTCCATCTGGCACTCCCATAATAATCAAGGAATGAATAACATTCAGAAGTGTTTTGATGCTATGGTTATTCTAACAAGAACTTCTAGTTTCAGTTTACCCCCCTGCATGGGCGTGGTTGACGGGAGATACGTGTCTTTATAGTTCGTATTGCTACATGGGTTTGTCACGTAGCATACGGAATGCTATGCGCAGAAGATTCCCCCTGTATAAGTGTCACCAGGCACTTGCAGCTTGAATTCTAGATTTCAGACGCCGTCTGACGTTGGACATGACGTCATGACGCAAGCAAGCATTGATTCTTGTGGTTGAATGGAAAAAAACAAAACCTGAACTTTTCTTTAAAATAGTCGCCATAATCGAAAAAAAGTAGCCACTTGCATAAAATAGTCGCTTTTTAGCCCTTTTTAGCTAAAAATAGTCGCCTTGGGCGAAAAATAATCGCTAATAGTCGCCTGTGGCAGCCCTGGGATTAGTTCTCCCTTCTCTGATGACGGCTCAAAATGTGTGCATTTCTCCGAAATCAGACTGTGATCGTGATGACAGAGCTTTATAGCTTTGTTTTCCCAAAACTGCAATGCAGATGGTCTTAAGGTGTATGAACTCTGAAACTGTTTTGAAAATGGCTGAAAATAGGCTCGAAAAAATGATGGGTTCCTCACACCTACCAAAAACTAATCAGCACCAGGGTCCCACCCAAGTGACTTGCCTACCAAATTTTATGAAATTCAGTCCAGTAGTTTTTAGTTAGAGTGGATACATACATTGCACAGACACACAGACAAACGTCACGCTAAAAATTGTTTTTTCGTATTCTAGAGGTCTCGAAACGTGTAGATCCATCGAAAACTCGAGTTGTGATTTTTGGTATGATTCTAATACTTTCCCTATACATTAGCATGTATTGCAGGGAAAGTAAAAATGGAAAATACGTGATAATAGAACGGAATAAACCGGTAATCATGTATAAATGCACATTTTAATGACATTTCCATATACAATCTTTTTCATATTACTTACAAATATAAGAATTAAACACATTTAAAATTAAAATATCATAAGGGAATCTTGAGCAAAATTTAGTCACTTTTTGTGTCCAATTTCGTCAAATATGGAATTTCATTTTAAAATCTATTTACTATATTCATCTTAAAAGTTTTAAAAAAAAGGGGGGATTTGCATATTGGTCCAGAGATCGACAGTCAATGCAAATATTGGAGTTTCACGAAGAAATGCAAAGTTGGCAGCTAGGGTTCCATATCCAGGGTTGCCACTCTCCAGAGAATATGAAATTCCCTGACTTTTCCAGGTTTTCCAGATAAATTCCAGGTTTATAAAAAACAGCGCAATAAATTATTCAGTTAACCTAGGCTTACACGTATACCTTTTCTCTGTGTTTTAACATAGAGAATATAGTATTATAATTGGGAACATATTAATTGGAGTGTAAATATTAAAATATTTACACTTCAATTAAAAATTTGTTACAAATTGGGACAAATAAATAATATTTGACATACATATACAAATAAAAAAAATCAATTGCTTTGGTAAATTAGACAAATCATGTACACTTGTTATAATAAATGTGGTAAAATAAATTAACACCAAAAATGTTAATATACAAGTTATGTGATAGTGAGTGAATATAGTATGTAGAAAAAATATTATTTTTGGAGATTTCTTATTTTGTCTTCAATTAGTGCAGCTTCTTTTTGAGCATCTACCATTATTTTGCTTTTCTTCCATTCTAAACTTTTCAGTTCTAAAGCTACACATTTTCGACTGTCTTCCAATTGTTTTTTATTACTTTCTGCTTCTTTCTTTCTTTGCATAGTATCAATGTACCTGGAATGTGCACATTTTACTGACTGAATCATGGCCTTTGTTATATCAATTGCTTCAACTCCCCCAGTATTGTTTATTGCCCCATAAACTTGTCTTAATGCTACAAGGCTTTCTTCTGTTTGGTTATCAATAATGTATTCGCATTAATGAAAAATCCCTTTTCAAGAAAGGAATTACCATGTGATAAAATGGAAAGCAATTTTATAAAAAAGGTCAAATCATTAGAAACTTGTTTTAGATGCAGTATACTAATCCAATGATCGTCAAACCTAGTATCACTCCTTTTGTAAGATTTCATCATGTTTACTACTGAAGGCTCATTGAATCATTTTTGGAACTCTTGATGAATGTTGTCAGCTTTTAATCCTGATAGCCATTTTTCAGAAACCAATATTTCTAGACATGCTGACAAACGCTCAATCACCAAATCAGTTTGAAGAAAAACTGCAGGATTAAGAAACGATATTGCTTTAGTCAATGGAAATCGTACAGGTGAACGCTCAAAAAGTTTATGCACAAATCTTTGATGTGCTTTAAGACATGAATTGTTGAATTTTCAAAATGTCTATATTCTTTTTATTAACACTTTACAACAAAGTTGAAAAGTGTTTATGACTTTGTTCATTCATTGTCTGTCTGTCTGTCTGTCCGTTAGCACGATAACTGCCGTAAAAATGACTTAATCAAAATGAAATTTTAGTATGTTGTTCAGACGGTCTGTAGGACCTATGGGAATATAAATGAATAATATCACCCAATTAGTTTTGGATTGAACCCGGGTTGAAAAAATGAAATACATTGAGCCCTATGGGACCTAATTTTTCTAACATTTTTTAAGTGGATTTAAAATTCACAAATTGCTTCGAAAATTTTAGGTAATAGTCAAATTGTTCCATAAAATATATAAAAAAAAATTCAGCTAAATATATTCAGTAGTTTTTTAAATAAAAATTAAAATAATAATTACACATCTTATATGAAACGATCACGTGACCATGATATGAAACGATCACATGACCCACTTCAAAATGAGATATGGCATCCATCTTGTTTCAAATTCGTGATTTTTTAAAGTTCTTTTTAATTCATATTGAGTGTTGTATCCATCCTAAAACTACTTTATTTCTGCTTAAATTCTGTGCATCTACATACTAAAACAACACAATGACAATATATTTGAGTTTAAATTCTCATTCAAATTTGATTATTTCTACAATTAAGCCTATTTTTCACCTATGTAAAATGTAAACAGCAAAATATGTAGAATGAGTTGTATTAGAATTACTGTATTTCTTTAACACAAAATAATTCAGTCCATGGAGTCTGCATGGCTGATATGAATGAAATATTAATTGATTTTATAAACAGAAGGACGATATTTTTCGATGAAGTTTTAAGCATAAAGTTTATGAATTGTAGCTCCATGGTCTTAATTTTTAAATAAAATAAATTATTATAGTATTGTGATGAATGAAATGGAGAAAGTTATGAATGAAATCCTGCTTTTATAAAGAGATCCAGGCGTGTTATTTTTTCTATGACGTCATTTGAATTAATTTCAGTTGTTTTCGATGAAGTTTTCAAATATAATAAATTATCGTAGTATTATGATAGATTTAAAAATATTACCGTGGAATGTATTGCATTTTAGAGATATTTAAACCACGCAATTTATTTTTCAATGCCGTCTTTTGAATGAAGTTCATTTTTTTCAATGAAGGTTTAAGTTTTCAAATATAATAAATCAATGTAGTATCGTGATAAGTTTTAAAACATTACCGAGGAATGTATTGCATTTTCGACTTTTTTAAATAAAATTGCATTGAAGTTGGAAAGTGTTTCATAATCAATGCTTTAAGCATGATTTATCTTTCTCAATTCATCTTTTAAAGGAAAACTAAGTGTCACTTCAGAGGCTGGGATCAAGTTATCTTTTTCAAGACCATCAATTTTGTAAAGACATGAAGCATTTTTGTCTAAAACACGAGGCTTTACAAATCTCTGCAAAATTGACTGTGCTATAGTTGTCACAGATTCATAAAGAAATGGTGCAAGTGGTTCATCAAATTTCAGGACAATAAATTATAAAACAAAAAATATATAAAGGTTTTATCCCGTGAAAATTACTTTATAATGAAAACAAATATTTATGTTTGGTAAAACACAGGTTTTCACTAAAGAAAGTAATAAATATTGATCTTTAATAAATATATATATATATAGAATTATATTCCTGCTAAAATGGTTTCCTTTTTATTTGCCTAAATCATTGCTTTAATACCACTTTTGGGAAATATCCCTTCACATAGTGAGTTCATGCTACCCATTTTTCAAAATAGAAAAATTTGTATTATGCAAATATAAATAAAAAACTAACCTTAATAATTAGCCATAATAAGAAAATAAACTAGTTTAGTCGATCTAATATGCAACATTTAAATGATGGAGATGGATGGAAAAAGATACTAACGTACTCTCGGCAATTCACGCGATGTAACTGAATTGCGCAATCGCACTGTTTATACGAAAATAATTAAGAAATTAACCATAATAATTAATCAGAATATGAAAATAAGCTAGTTAAAAGTTAATCAAAAATGCAATATTTAGAAGATTGAGATGGATGGGAAAAGATAATAACAACGTACTCTCGGCAATTCACGCGAAGCAACTGAATTGCGCAATCGCACTGTTTATGCGAAAATAATTAAGAAAATAATTAAGAAATCAACCATAATAATTAATCAGAATATGAAAATAAGCTAGTTTAGTCAATTAAAAATGCAATATTTAGAAGATTGAAATGGATGGAAAAAGATATCATTGTACTCTCGGCGATTCATGAGAACAAATTGAATTGCGCAATCGCAGCGTTTATGAGAAATTAATGAACAAAATTGTTAGAAACTTGGTTTTGTTTACATCGCGATTCTCGTTTCGCGGGAGCGTGACGTCATTATTAAAATGATTATTCCGTTCTCGTGAACGAATCGCGATGTGGACAAAACTTGGCTGATCATGCAAATCACCTTTCTCGCCGCTCATGCATCCTGTTTTGCATATCCAGAGGGCGTTGCCGGCAACGGTTATGTTCCGGAACGCACCCATCTTCGGATATAAAGGCTAGACACTTTTCTGGTTTTAAGTCAGATCGCTTTAAAGGAGATCGCTTTGTTTTAAGTGAGATCGCTTTGGTCATTAGACCGGTTAGTCATTCGATCGATATACTGATCGATGGAAGGATCTAGAAGGATCTAGATCGGGCAGACGGATCTTCGTAAAGTCATGTTTCGATGTTGTCGAAAGTTACGATAAAGTGTTTATCGGTGAACGCGGATATTTAAACTAAACTTAGTAGTTTTTGATGGTTCTCAGTTAAGGAGATCATGTTTCCCGTGTTGTGGACTTTATAGTGCTGATCCGGAAAGTTTAAAGTTTTTGCCATAGCGTGTGCCCAGCTAGTGGTGGCATCGGAAAGTGCACGTGGTCACGTAAGTGTGAAATGCTTTTATTCCACTTACTTGTGTAAATAATACGTTAACCAGAAACGTGTCTAGGCATGGAACTTACACTGAAAAACCTTCATATGAGCTGTAGTGCTCATGTTTTGTAAATAGTATGCTTTAGTTTTTGCTTACCTGTTCTCATGATATATACTGTAAGCAAATACAATGGATTCACTCTTCAATAAAAGTGATTTTGATTTAAACTGGAACTGTTCTCATTTAACACTTCTACTGCTACTTATATTCCTACAACTACTATCTAACGTTTGTTATAGCTGCAACACTCTGTTTTAAATTTTCAACGAAGTTGTGGAACCAGAATTTCGTGGCTCATAGTTATTCTATCACCAGCTTCATCAGAAATTTAATTATACGTTAATTTTCAATATATAACTTACGGATATGATACATATTTCCATCAAAGGTTACGGGCCTGTGCTCCCCATAACAACGTTAAAAATTTAGAAGTGTTAGAGTTCCAACGAATCCTGTCGACGGGGGCCGCGGACGGCGCCATTTGCATGTCGACGAAAGTGTAAACAAAACAACTGCTCAGCTCAGTTCCAAAAGGCCACCTTGCCATGGAGGCAAATAAAATTACTACATTAACTAGAGACAATTACATCACTTGGAGGAATGAAGTTTCATTCGCTCTTAAAGGAGAGGGCTGTTTCGGATTTGTAGACCGAACAGCGTTACCGGTGGATGAAAATACGTCACGCCGTGATTATGAAGATCACATGCGAAGAAAGGACCGCGCGTTAGCAATCCTGTTCCAGAATGTTTCATCTGATTACAAAGAGTTAATTGACATTAACGACGATCCGGCAGATGCGTGGGATAAGTTAAATACGCACTTCGACGCGCCGACTCGCGCCAACCTGGTGCGTTTACTGGATGAGTTCTTCAGCCTACGTCCGGAGCCAGATGAACCGGTGGATATCTTCTGTACGCGTTTGAAGAAGGCGGTTGCCAAATTGAAGGACGTCAAGCATCCGGTGGAAAGCGTCTATGTGGCATTCCAGGCCATAAGATACCTCTCTGATGACTTCCAAGGAATAGTTCAGCTAATCTACAGATGGGAGGACAAAGATTTCACTTTGGAGAAAATCCAACATGAATTGTCTGCGGAAGAAGGACGTATCCGGCAACTCCGTAGTGATAGAAACAATGTAAGTCAAAATTCATCTGTATTCTTGTCTCAGAGTAATGTAAATGTAAAGTGTAAAAATAACAAAGTGTTTAAAAGTGTTAAACCAGTTAAAAGGGTCATAGGACCATGTTATTTTTGTAAGGAGGCTGGTCATTTAAGGAATAATTGCCCTATTCTTAAGTCTAGCTCAAATATAATTGAATTGTATTCATCTGCTAGAGTTGAAGCTAATACTGTGCAGGATCCTAGCGATAGACTCAGCTGGGTAATTGACACCGCTGCTACGCGGCACTTTTGCAATGATATTAATTTATTCTCAAAATTTAAGGAAAGCAAAGGTGCATCTATGTCGCTAGCAGTGGGTGATATTGAGAGCCCAGTTGAGGCTATCGGTATGGTCAAAATGTATGTTCAGTTTCAGAACATAAGAAGTAATATTATTTTGTCTGATGTAATGTTTTCGCCTAAGTTAAGACGAAACTTATTAGCCGCATCTGTTCTTGAGGAACAGGGGTATACTTTTAAAGGGGCTAATGGGGTATTGTGGTTTTACACTCCAAAGGGAGAAAAATTCTTCTATGCTAAGCGAAAAGAAGGGTTATATTTTTTAAAACCTCAATACGAAGTTCAGACTGCAAATAACAATATTGAAGACCGTAAAACTAAAGGAAAGGATCAGGGTAGGGATAAAAATTCTAAGAAAGATAGAAAACCCCTAAATAAGAAAAACAGTATTGACAAAATGAAAAATTTGCCTAGAATAAATAAAAGTAAACGTAACTCTGAGGTGAAGTCGAGGTCAAAGGAAAAGGTTAATGAGAAACCAAGTTGTGCGGTTTCTGAGGTTTTGAATAAAACGGAACTCTGGCATAGGAGATATTGCCACATTAACTCTGATTATTTATATCAGACAAGTAAAGTTTCCGCGGCTAATGGACTCCCTAGACTAAAATATGCAAAAATTAACTGTACACACTGTAAGTTAGCAAAGTCTAAGAGAATTTCTTTTAAGCCAATTGGTAGGATAAGGTCCACTAAACCTTTACAATTACTCCATATGGATGTGTGTGGTCCCTTACCTACAGCTTCAATGGGCGGAAACAGATACTTTTTGACAATCACTGACGACTTCAGCCGGAAAGTGTTTGTTTATATAATGAAACAAAAATCAGAGGTGTTTAAGATATTTAAAGAATTCCAAGCTAAGGAAGAAAGGCAGCTAGGCAAAAAGATTTTGTGTATCCGTACGGACAATGGTATGGAGTTCTGTCACAACCAGTTCAAGGCATACTTAAATAAATTGGGGATTAAATCAGAAAGGTCAAATGCATATACACCCGAACAGAACGGGGTTTCTGAAAGATTTAATCTGACTGCACTAGATTGTGTGAAAGCTATGCTTGATCAAAGCCAGGTTGATAACAGAATGTGGGCAGAAGCGATTTTGTGTTTTACACACACCAAGAACAGAATATGTCATAAGTTCAAAACCAAAACTCCACACGAGTTATATTATGGAAGGAGCCAGCCGTTGCTCACCTCAAAGTTTTCGGGTGCAAAGCCTATGTGGGCACAGCCAAACAAATTAGAAATAAGTTGGATATGAGAGCCCAAATAGGAATAATGGTCGGATATGCCGAAAGCACCAAAGGCTATAGGATTTATATAGCGGGTAAAAAGAAAGTTGAGGAAACTTCTAATGTAAGGTTTGAGGAAGGAGTGGCAGCGGAAGGCGTCCTGGGCCCTAATTACCCTAAAGGAATCACCTTGAGGAAATCGAACGTTACTCAGTCGATTGACTCGGAATCAGAATGCCTGGGAGGAGTGTCAGAGGAAGAAGCAGGTGAGAGCCGTGACACTAGTAAATCTAGTGGGGATGAGGACTCTCCTGCTGATTCTGGTCTGACACCCTGCTCAGATATTGACTGGATACGGAAAGCAGTACCTAGGCCTGATGGGAGTAGGACGGATATTTACTACTCAGTAAAAGGTGACAATAAAAGGCTGAGATCTCATAATGATGTCAGAAAGTTTTGTGGAAAAGCTAACATTCATTATGATCAGCAAATGTTTAATTTTAGAGAGAAAAAGGGGGTAAGTGATATCAAAAGAAAACCAGAAGCAAGCAATGTTGAGATCTTGATACCCAAGAGCTATAAATCGGCAATAGAATCTCCCCAGTCCGATAAATGGCAAGAAGCCATGGATGATGAAATAGCTACAATGCAAGAGAGGGGTGTCTGGGACTTAGTGCCTGCACCCATCTCACAACAAAAAATTATAGGAAGTAGATGGGTTTATACCATTAAGAAGGATGAAAGGGGAAATGTTAAACGATTCAAAGCTCGCCTAGTAGCTCAAGGATATACCCAGATAAAAGGGGACTCATATGATGAAGTGTTTAGCCCTGTGATTAATTTTAGTTTAATCAGAGCTTTCTTCTCCATATTTGTTTGCATGCTTAAATGGAAACATTTTCAACTGGACATTAAGTCCGCATATCTTTATGCCAAGTTGAATGATAAAATTTTCTTGAAACAACCACATGGATATGTCGATCCAAATCAGCCTCAATATGTTTGTTTGCTTAAGAAAGCAATATATGGCCTTCACCAAAGCGGAAGGGAATGGTATACAGAGCTTGACACCACTTTGAAAAAATTAAACTTTTTGAAATTTAAATGGTGCAACTGTGCTTATACATATCAGAATAAAGTATTAATGCTGATTTACGTAGACGACATAATTTTGTTTGCTAAACAACAAAATGATATAGACCATACAGTTTCACTTTTGAGTAAAGAATTTGATATCAAAGAATTGGGAAAAGTCAAAAGACTTTTGGGTGTGGAATTTAAGGAAATTGAAGACAAATTTTATATACATCAAGGTGATTACATTGACAAAGTTTGTCAGATGTTTAAAAGGTTCAAATATCCAATTTCCTCACTACCTATTACAAAGGGTAACATCTTAAGTAAAATTGATTGCCCAATGAATGATAGTGAATTAACACAAATGCAGGGTTTCCCTTACAGAAGCTTGATTGGATGCCTAGCCTATCTGTCTAGCAGAACTAGACCAGACATATGCTATGCAGTAAATATACTATCTCAGTTTCAGGAGAATCCAGGAATAAAGCATTGGGATGCATTATTAAAGTTAATGGGATATGTTGAAAAGACCAGAGAGTATATGTTAAATTTGTCAAATATTAGTGATTTAAGACTAAACTGCTACTCAGACTCAGATTTTGCAGCCAATAGAGATGACAGAGTGTCACTTGGTGGTATGTTGTTCATGATTGATAAAGTACCAATTTCTTGGCGGACATTTAAGCACAAGTGTGTTAGTCTGTCAACGATGGAAGCTGAATATGTTTCGTTGGCAGAGGTCGCTAAAGAAATGATATGGATGCAAAACATTTTGGAGGAATGTAAAATGCTAGGTTTAAAATTTAACAAAAATAATTGTATAATTTTTTGTGACAACCAGGCAGCAATAAACTTTTCAAATTCCCCCATTGAGAATAATAGAACTAAGCACATAGATATAAAGTATCACTTTTTAAGGAACTTAGTTGTAAACGAGTCTTTTAAAATTAACTTTGTTAATACTAAAGATAACGTAGCAGATTACTTCACGAAGCCAATGACTAAAGATAGAGTTTTAAAATTTAGTAATGATATCTTTAAAATATAAAATTTAACTGTTCAAATAAAAATTTTACTTTAAATTTTTTTTTCATATTTTCAAAGTATAAATGGTTAGGGTATTTTATAATTTATTCCTCTCTCATTGATACAAATGAAATGTATCTTGAGTATATATTGTTATGTGACAATGAACTGTTACTTTTCTCACATTACACTTGAAAAAAAAAAAATATATATATATCCATTTTTACTACACGCATAATGCATTTTCGCTTATGTGAATAAAATGTTATCTGAATGTACATTATTGATATAATTCACATGAAACATAAAATTTTTAATCTGTGTTTATCTCATATGTATATTTACCTTCTGTATCTTTTATTATCATTGCCATTGTATTGGGTATTTAGTGTGTATACTAGTCATGGGCTAAGATAATAAAACTTCAATTTTTAATCTTAAATGTTAAATTTCATAGTTATACATTAAATTTTCTACAAACTTGAATTTGATGTTAAAACTTAAATTTTTAATCTTAAATGTTAAATTTTATAGTTATACATTAAATTTTCTACAAACTTGAATTTGATGTTTAGACTTAAATTTTTGATCTTAAATGTTAAATTTCATAGTTATACATTAAATTTTCTACAAACTTGAATTTGATGTTTAGACTTAAATTTTTAATCTTAAATGTTAAATTTCATAGTTATACATTAAATTTTCTACAATTTGATTTTGATGTTTAGATTTAAATTTTTAATCTTAAATGTTAAATTTCATAGTTATACATTAAATTTTTCTACAAACTTGAATTTGATGTTTAGATTTAAATTTTTAATCTTAAATGTTAAAATTGATAACTATACCTAAAATTTTTCTAGAGCTTAAAATTTTTGATATCTTTAGACTTTTAAATTTTAAACTTAATGTTTGTTTTAATTTTCAAAATAGTAAAGAAATAGCTTTCTTCAGTATGAGCTAGTACTTAAGAAAGGGCAATAGTATGGTTATACTGTTTTCTTTGACTATGTTATCCTTAAACATGTAATTTAAAGAATGCTTATGATCTGCATAATAGATAAGTGTACTCATTTGATTGTTGCCATTTTGAGAAAAGGCTATTCACTTTCTAAATGTTATAAGTGTTATAAATTTCTTTAATGTATAAAATTTTGTGTATGCATACATTATGTTTTTAGGATACTAAGAACTTTGATTCTTAGAATAACCTTTTGTTGGATGAAAGCATGGGCGCCGAGAGTTGGTGTTTTTGCATGAGGGGGCCGATTGTTAGAAACTTGGTTTTGTTTACATCGCGATTCTCGTTTCGCGGGAGCGTGACGTCATTATTAAAATGATTATTCCGTTCTCGTGAACGAATCGCGATGTGGACAAAACTTGGCTGATCATGCAAATCACCTTTCTCGCCGCTCACGCATCCTGTTTTGCATATCCAGAGGGCGTTGCCGGCAACGGTTATGTTCCGGAACGCACCCATCTTCGGATATAAAGGCTAGACACTTTTCTGGTTTTAAGTCAGATCGCTTTAAAGGAGATCGCTTTGTTTTAAGTGAGATCGCTTTGGTCATTAGACCGGTTAGTCATTCGATCGATATACTGATCGATGGAAGGATCTAGAAGGATCTAGATCGGGCAGACGGATCTTCGTAAAGTCATGTTTCGATGTTGTCGAAAGTTACGATAAAGTGTTTATCGGTGAACGCGGATATTTAAACTAAACTTAGTAGTTTTTGATGGTTCTCAGTTAAGGAGACCATGTTTCCCGTGTTGTGGACTTTATAGTGCTGATCCGGAAAGTTTAAAGTTTTTGCCATAGCGTGTGCCCAGCTAGTGGTGGCATCGGAAAGTGCACGTGGTCACGTAAGTGTGAAATGCTTTTATTCCACTTACTTGTGTAAATAATACGTTAACCAGAAACGTGTCTAGGCATGGAACTTACACTGAAAAACCTTCATATGAGCTGTAGTGCTCATGTTTTGTAAATAGTATGCTTTAGTTTTTGCTTACCTGTTCTCATGATATATACTGTAAGCAAATACAATGGATTCACTCTTCAATAAAAGTGATTTTGATTTAAACTGGAACTGTTCTCATTTAACACTTCTACTGCTACTTGTATTCCTACAACTACTATCTAACGTTTGTTATAGCTGCAACACTCTGTTTTAAATTTTCAACGAAGTTGTGGAACCAGAATTTCGTGGCTCATAGTTATTCTATCACCAGCTTCATCAGAAATTTAATTATACGTTAATTTTCAATATATAACTTACGGATATGATACATATTTCCGTCAAAAATAACATGTTAGCGATTTATGCTGAATAAGACAACCTTTGAAGAAGTATATTTATTACTTTCATAAAATAAGCGATCGAGATTTTAATTTACATTACACGCGGCCGTAAATCTCCGTTAATTTGATTGGCTTTACCCTGCATTTTATTATGGATTTACTACGATCCCGGGAATGGTAGAAATCAGTGCTAAAAAAGTGGAAAATCGGTGTTTCCGAGGAATTATAGTATGTCTGGTTAATTGATAAATTTCAAACAAAAAAAGCCGGAGAATTTCGTTAGTAATCCGGAGGCCGGAGAAGTAATGAAAAATCTGGAGTCTCCGGCCCCGGAGAGTTGGCACGTCTACAATACTCTGAAGCCAGCAAAATGCACGGTACTACGCAGCGCCGGCGCCACGCCGTCAAAAGTTGGATGGTTGGTTTATTGGGTTGAAATACGCGTTACGCGTAGCATAGACGGCGGCGGGCGACCAGAAATGTTTGCGTTCGTCGAGCTAATAACAGGTTTTTCCGATCGTTGATCTTTTGAACAATCGTTCTTAGTACACATCGTGAATTTTATTTGCATTATTTAAATTAAAAACAAATTTCCAGATTTCCCGCGAAATTCCCTGACTTTTCCCGGTTTTCCCTGACTGTTTTCAAATTCCCTGACATTTCCCGGTTTCCAGGTTGAGTGGCAACCCTGATATCTGCAAGTCAATAATAAGTTTTTGTTTTATAGTTGCTACTCTTTTTCTTGTCTCTTTGACAAAATATATATCATACCCTTGAAACTCATCTACAGCCTTGCACATCCAAACAGCTGCTCTAAGTCTATGGACGAGTCGGGTGGTCTGGGCTTTCGACACCCTTTGGGTGAGCTAGACAGCCTGGGTAATAATTAAAAAAAAGTATACCTTTCAGAAAGAAAGATAGGAACATATTGCACGAGGAAAAAATCGTGCACTAATACCATTTTCCAAATATTACTGCAAAATAGCCTTCTATTTAATTAATAGTATGTCTGAAAAATAGTTTTTCTATATAATATACAAAATAATTACAAATGTTTTAAATGATGTAAACAAATTGTAAAAGTGGAAAAATACTTTCAAAATAAAATAAAATATAGAGGATCATGCACAAATGCCGTTATTGAGATACTGCTGCAAAATAGCTTTATGTCATTAAAAATAAGCCTAAAAAATAATTTTTCTGTATAGTATAGTATATACGAAATAATTACAAATGTTTTAGATGATGCAAACAGATTGCAGAAGTGGAAAAGTATTTTCACAATAAAATGAAATATAAAGAAGATCACGAACAAATGCTGTTTATCGCGGTGCCTGGTACTTGTGCAATATAGCTCCTCATTTCTTTACTTCTGAAAAATAGTTTTCTTGCATATAACATGAAATAATCATAAAAATTTTAGTCAATGCAAATGTGTTTCTCCCACATTAATTAGAAACAGATACATCATGTGGAAACAGAAACTAGGGATCGTAATTTAGTTAAAGGAAGACTGATATTTAACAATAGCATTGTTAGGCGTCAAATTTGATGACCAGATTGAAGAATCTAGTCATCAAATTGAAATTTCTAGTCGCAAATTACGACTAACAACCGCTAATTTCGAACACTGAAATAAACTATTATCTTCTTAATATTACAGTTTAAAATTACATCATAGTCTTATAAGACAGAATGTCATCAGATGATAAAGGTCAATAAGATGTTTATAATTTATAATTCAATGTCACATGGCTTCAAAATTATGCAAATCTTACAATCTGTCCCTAAGAAACAACATTTTTTTATATTTTATTAATAAGACTGTATTTGCATTGATATGAATATATTTTTAATTTCCTGGTGCAATTAGGTTATTTTTACAACTAAATAGAAAATATAGATAAAATTTAAGACAGAGTGACCATTAATGGCCCATAATAATTCTGTATATTATCACCTTATGTGTCCCCTATAAAATTGCTATTCTAGCAATGAACACTGGTGCTTAATAAGATAACTTTTAATTATTTTATATTTTAAGCTTATTTTTGTTGCTTTGAGCAAATTTAGTTTCTGAATATTTACTAATTAAACCTACTTTTGTGTCACTTATTTTCATATTTAAAATTATTCAGTAATTTAAATCCTCAGGTTTCTGAAACATTTATTTATTACTAAAATAAATTGGGAGAAAATATATATTTTTAATAATTATGAGACAGGTATAGTCGTCCTGCCGATGGAAGGGATGTCTTTTGTGGAAAATTTCTGGGGAAAACTCTGTTAATTTAAATAAATATATCCCTTTAAAAGGGTTCATAATCCTAAAACCCCTTCAAGTTCATATTCTCAACAGATTTGAAACTTGCTTTTCTACTTATTAGCATGCACACAGTTCACAGCATTTAGATACTAGTAAAGGTGCATAAAAGCTTTGTTACCTTAAAACATCCTTAAACTGTATGGTTAGAAGCAAGTGGGAATCCCGTAAATCAGGGGTCGCCAAACTTTTTTGATCATCGACCCCTATATAATTTAAAAAACCAAACTTTTTTGATCATCGACCCCTATATAATTTAAAAAACCTTAATATTTATTAAATAATGAGTAATTATAAATAAGTAGAAATAATAAGTAAAGTAACTACAGATTTATTGCTTCTTAATCAATGAGATAGGTGTGCCTGGTGTATTTTTGCAAGGTTCGCTATATTTGGTTCAAAATTAGTCAATTTTAATCTTAAATCCCCTCGAAGCTCCACATTTAATTTATTTCTGTACTTGGTTAAGATTGAATTTACGTGACTGAAACCGGCTTCAACCATATAGGAACTTGGAAATGCTAGCATAAACGGTTGAGCTATTTCACAAAGTTTTACATATTTTTGCATTATATTTATATTTGTCCAAAATTTGCTTATTGTTAAATTTCTAAGAAGCGTCTTTGCTTCAAGATCCGATAATAAACAGCTTAACAGTGGAGATTCAACATATGAGTATGACTAATAAACCAGAAGTGCAGAGTTCGTGCCACTGCGCGCTGGTACGTCAATACTTGTTTCACCCGAATAAATATTCGTTGATTAATTTATGTTCTATAAAGAAACTGATATTAAGTCAATTATAAAAAAATTCACAAATTTTACGATCATCGCGATTACGTATGTGTGATTTTCGTATTAAGAACTGTTTTTTCTTCGACCCCCAATCGACCCCCGCTTTTGTTAAATAGACCCCTGGGGGTCTATATAGACCACTTTGGCGACCTCTGCCGTAAATAATAACCAAAACAGGCAAAATGATTTTACCAAAAATATAGAACTATTTTTATACAATACTATATATGCCTACTACTGAATCTCATGTATACATTACAAAAATTTTGTTGTCCACTACTGAATTTATTGATATCATTGATCATGTTATTTTTAGGATAATGAAATAGGGGAAAAAATAAGTTAATGAGTTGATAGCTAATTAATTAATAATTGTATACTCAAATTTATAGAAGTATTACTATTCATTAGTGAAGTTATGTATTTTGATCTTTATTAAACTCGGAAAAAACATATTTATTTGTGTTCACTACTTGCTCTACACCCTATTATATTAAAACAATGACGTCATTAAGAAATTAATCTGAGTAAGGTAAAAAAAATTGACGGAATTTTAGTGGGAGAAGGGGATATAAATTTAATTTCTCATAACGAGCGAATAAAAATAGAATTGCATTCTTAAGAAAATAATTTCTCATATTATGAAAAAGAATTATATTCGTATTTGAATTGCAAATTGTCGCAGGTATTCACAAACAACATGCAAATGTAACTTTTTCATCAATATAAATTTATACAAAACAATAAGGGAAATTTATTGGATAAAGGTGAAAGTGTCGTCAATATTGATTACATGCCCTCTCCCTGATTACGTAACTGCATTACATTAACAATTTATTTTCTGATCTAACATTTAAAAACAAAAAACAAGTACATAATTCTGAAACATTTAAAGAAAAATAGCAAATTGTCATACTTACACAATTCTTTCAGTTGAGGTGTGGAATCGAATTCAAAACCGACTCATAATTTGAGTGTTCGGTTTCGAACTACAAAATTTATTTAGAACATGGTGGAAAGAGATCACTCGGAAAGGGCGGTTTTGTAATCAAAGAAAGTGAAGCCACATGGCGGCCATGTAAGTCAGGCCATAATCTTGTACGGCTTGCTTATAGATTTTGAAAAGGAAAACTAGATGGACGCGCGCCATTATAGGTTCTGCAAAAAATTGTAACCCGCAGAATTAGACAAAATATCTGCACTTGGACGCTTTCAGCGACTTTTCCATGGTTGAGAATATTTATTTTATTTCAAACGTCAAAATAAAAAATCAAGTTGATTACGTTATTTTCTTGCAATATGATTAAAAAAATAATATATTTAGAAAACAGCGAAAATACAAAAAAACTCAATACTGATAATAAGCTAAATTTTAAGAGTAACGTCCAATCTTTGTCCAACGGCTCCCAGCCAAGTATAAGAAACAGAACCTTCTTTCCACAAAAGTTATGATAAAATCTGGAAATTGTTTACGAAAAATCTCCGCAGAACCAAAATTGTACGTCAGACCTTCAGTATAGTATTTTTAGTGAGATTTCAATGCTTTTTGTAGAAATATTCATTAATATAAATTATACAACAATGATATGTTATACATCGCAAATTGCACTGACCGCCGGGCACCATTTATTCGAGTCTTTTCAATTTTTGAATTTCTAAATCAAATTTATTTTCAAATTTTAAGGAGAAGTATGCTTCGCCACACGGAAAATGAGCCCTCATTAATTAAAGCTGTAGGTCTGTCAACAATAAAGAAAAGAAGGCCAGAAAGACAACCGTAAAAGTACCAGGGGTAAAAGGGCTTTTTTCAAAGATGCTACCTGCACTAATTGCAAATTTTGTTTATCTCAGTTTTGAGACGGCATAATTGAGAAAAAGTATTAAGTTTTCAGCATTCTTTGAGACTGAGCTACAAATTCCTGAAATCGGGCTTTCTCACCCTGGACGCCCATAGAACTTTCGCAGGAGGGGCCAAACCACTGACGTCAATGGAGCAAACTCAAGGAAAAAATGTACAACATCGACCAGCTTTATAACCAACTTTGACCTTGAACCGCTTAGGGGAGGGCAAGTGTTCCCTTTTGCCCTTCCTTATGTGCGCCCATATTTGTCGCCTGAATAATTATATACACTAGCCAGATACGAATTCGGTCATAACGACTTAGCGGGCCACTTTCCTAAAATCTCAGTCCTTTATCTTCCCACGGTTATTAATAATATAAATACCTTGATTTATCTGTCTGATTATCTATCTATCTCTGGATAACGCTGCTACAAAATGTTACCAAACGTATTTTAATCACGGATAAACACTTCAATTTAGATACTAGCCCAGACCATCAGCATTTCATAACCCTCCACATGAACACTAAATTTTTTCTTCAATCACCCATTGACTTTCCACGTTCACTGCTGCTTGAATTCAGTGTTCATGTTAAAAACCAGAACGTTCTTCTTAGCTAATTAAATTTTTGATTGAAAAAGGTTTGTGTTTGTTTTTCCTCTTCTCCTTATTTTTTCCTTTGAGTGATGTCAGCAGACTTAAATTTATATTTAAAAATATTGAACAAAAAGAAAACCAGCTTTTGACATCCAAAACAAATTTTATTTCACAAACGTGTTGGCCAATGGAAAATGAAAAGGATAGAAAAGAAAAAAAAACGTGAATTAATTAGAGAAAGAATGAGAAGATAGCTAGCACGTCAAAGTCAAGAATCTTTGGAAAAAATTCGAAAAGAAAAGGCCGAAGCATATAGGCTGCAAGTTGAACAGAAAACTCTACAGAAATCTCTAATCCATCGCCAAATTGATAATAATGACGCCAAATGGGAATTGATTTGCAAATTTTGAATTCCGTCATATAACGGGCATACCTTCTAGTCAATTAATGTTTCATTATTTTAATTAAGGTGTTAACTGGCATTTAAAACATATATCCATTTCGGAAAATAATTTTCTTCATTTTTTGGCAAATTGATTATTTTTAGTCTTGTTATTTTTCTTTGTTATGTGCAATATGTTCCGGAATCTAGCGGTTTGCACGGGTACAGGTCTGACCCGTAGGTCTTAGCCCACTCATTGTGTTTAGGCTCAGTGGAGAAAATTCCGAGCCAGGTCGGGCTAGACGAAGTCAATGTTTTGAGAGTTATAATGGAATATTAACGCAAAATATATGAAAAAGTGTTAATTTCATCGATACGAAGATAAAAGTTTAATAATTACCTTTACATATAATTTTAGGGACATAGATTGCTGATTTATGATTTTCAATATATCTAAACAAAGAGAAATCGGGCTAAAACTGCGACATTTTCAAGATGGGTTGGGGTCAGTCTTTATATTTTAAAATATATATCAGGTTAGAAAAAATGTAAAAAAAATCGATCTATACTTCTACCACAGATTTCTCTATTACTGCAGTTGCTCACAATTTCTGCAGTACAAAAAAATTATCAGTCCGATAATGGAATTTGTGCAGAGTAAAAAAATTTATTTTGTTGATTTTTCCCCACTGTTGCTATTGAGATTTAGCAGATACATTTTTTCATAAAGATTAAATTTGTTTATTGTATGACCGCAAATGTTTTACTAAAATTGAAGAGTTCGGATTAAAACATTTTTCTTGTAAGTTAATCCCTTTTATTTACTGAAAGTTCACCATACCTTTTGTGTGTATGAAGTAATGATTCATCTCCAAAAAGATAAAAAGAAAGACATAAACACATATATTTAACATTTTACTCATTTATTTATTATTATTATTATTACGTTTTATATGACACTGTTCAACCGCAATTCTACTTTGTATAAAATACAAGGTAGAATTTTCGATCAAAATATATTTGATGTACAAATATTATTAACATATTTTTACTGCTGTAAAAAAATGTTAATAATATTTATACATCACATTTTATTAAAGTTATACAGGTGTCAAAATTGTATTCGTGGTTTAAATACAATTTGGTAATTTGATTTATTTTAAATATATTATCTAGGTATTAGCCATGTTCCAGGGCCACCAGTAGAGTTTTCCTGAATTAGACCTTAGATTTATTGGTCAAGTTTTCTAAGGAAAGTCGGTACCCCCCCCCCCCCTTTACACACACACACACTTAACTGCTTCCCTTATCAATTTTTTTGAAAAATATTGTAAAAAATCATATTTTTATTTCATTTTTTTAAATTAAAAAAGGTATTTTAATTTTATTTTATGGAAAAAAGCACATTGTTTTGACATCATTTTACTATCCCGAGTTATCTCGGTCAATTGAAAAATACTAAATATAAGTCATTGTATGATAGTTTTGGAAACACTGAACAATACAAAGTGATACTTCACATTCGATACACTTGATACCTAGTCTTTCTTCTTACTGGCTTTCCTCTAGAATCTCGCTTACGGGAGCATGCAGGACACTTGTCTTATTGGATTTTATTTTTTTTTTCAGTGGCAGGAATAACATCTAGAAAATACCTTGAGGTTAACCTAAGTGGTGAAGGAGTAATTTTGGGCCTTCCAGATATTGCAGAAAATTCATCTGAATGATTTTCTTCAATAAGTGTTTCGACAAGTTCCATTCTATATATATATATATTTATCCTATGCCCGTCTCCGACCTCTCGGTCATAAGTCGACGAGCAGCCCAATACAAAGAAGAACGATAAAAATAGTCACTAAAAGCCTTGTCAGTAATGCATAAAGAGAAACAGTCAAGAACAGCAGGGGCAAATGTTGAGGTACTCTGCAGCCATGGGAACGCCATGGTCGCAAAGAGGGCAGACATCTGTATCTGTCAGTCCCATTCGATACAGATGACTCTGTAAATAATCCATTCTATATTGTAAAAATGTTCGTTTCACTCCTGCTTTAGAGCACAAAATGCAGGAATTCCATAGAGCTAAATCCACTAAATACAAAAAGATCTTATAATAATATTTATTTCCTCGTTTTTTTTTTGTGTATAATAATCAGCTATGCTGATCCACTTTATCACCCCCCCCCCTTTTGTTATTACAATCAATTACACATTTATGTGTAATTGATTGTAATAACAAAATGGGAAGGGGGGGATAAAGTGGATCATGTTTCTAAATGTGTCAATGGAGGGGGGGGGGTGATAAAGTGGATCATCACATTTATGGGTCCCGATTTCATCTCTCCGCGTTTGTAGGTCTCCAAATTCATATCAAAAGGTTGTCATGTCATAATTCTCGTCGTAACTACACAAAACGTCATCACTGTTTTCTGACTCGTTTGACATTTTATTCCTTCTCCTGTTTATAGAACGTTACTTTTTGCTTACGCAAATGCATTTCGCAATCTAAAACTAAACTAGCTACACACACGTGGGACAAGAGCAAACTCGAAAATATCTGTGCGCATAAGAGTCCCGTGCCATACCATGCAATTATCCCAACGAGTTCGCAAATGAAACTTGGTAACTTACGAGTCGGTGCAGGTAAATTCATTTTTCCCCGCGTTAGTACAAATCATATCGAGAAAAAATTCTATCTCCAAGTTTTTTCGGGATAATATTTATTTGCAAAATATGCTAACACGAATTAACTGGGGATAATCAGTGAAGCGGTTAACAGAGACGCAAAATTTAAGATATTTTATAAAATTACTAAAATAGGCATATAAAATTTTGAAATTTTCCCGGTGTGAAACACTTGTCTCCCCTCCCCCCTGCTTGTGTAGTACAAAATGTTTTTTGAGAAAAATATCTTGCTGTACCTAAATCCTCTATTTAACCGTACGCATACCAATTTGACCAGAGGTTTTAGCGTACAATAACTCTTGAAAATTACTCTTTAAGTAGCATAGCCATAATTGTCCTTTGACAAATCGATCGCAGATCATATTGCATCATTTCAATCGCGCAAAGCGTCTCAATCGTAATGATCGCAAATCGTATAGGGTTTCTTTCAGGCATACCTCCGGGGGGAGAGCTTGACGATTATCCCCCCCCCCCCCGGAAATATTTTATGTTAACCTAGTTTCTATTTACGTGACAACATTTAGATATATATTTATACAGGGCAAATGAAAAAATAGCCCCACCCCCGGCCAAAAAAGTCCTGAAAGAAACACAAAGTCGTAATGTTCGCAGATCGTAAATTCGTAGATTGTAATGATCGCAGATCGTGATGACCGTAAATTTGTAGATCATAATGATCGCAAATTCACCGATTGTAATAATCGTAAATTCGAATATCATAGCAATCGTATATTCGGAAATCGTAATTATCGCACCAAATTCCATTTGAATTGCTTTTTTTTTTTTCAAATATCGTGTTCACACACACACGCACATGATTATTATAAAATAAGGAAAATATTTTAAAACACCAGCTACTTTGTAATTTTTTTTATATTAATACAAAGTAGTCGCGATTTTGTATGATAAACACATTATAAATAAAATTACACATACTCCAATATTAACAATTTACCGGCTACGGTTGCATTGCCTACATGAAAAAGACCAGCTAACTTGAGTGCAGTTTCTAGCCAAATACCGACTCGGTTTAGCTTATCGTGTGAGAATGTGTGCTGTGAAACTTTTAAATAAAAATGTAAACAAAGAACAATTAGAACACTGTGACAAAGAACCTAGAAGAATTTCTTTGCTTTCATTATTAGGATTCATTTTGTATGGGTTTTGGAACAAGAAAACTAAAAAATATTTAAATTAACAAGGTCACGTTGCCAATACTCACGTCGTCTTGAATCCACTAATAAAACTACACATCTACGCTTTAAAAGTTACTGTAAAAACATTGGCATCAAAAAGCCTATTTTTAAGCTTGCGGTTGATAAAGTGTTAAGACAAATCAAATAAAACCCTTTTCACTTGAAAATAGGAATTAAAATACAAAAAAATTAAAACTTAATAGAACTTGCATTTTCGAATTAAGACTTACTTCATTGCATATATTTGAGCAGGCATATATCAAATCGAACTAGATGACTACGTCGCAATCGATTCGAAGTCTCACACTCGAAATAATTTTTTCAAAAGTTTGAACAAATACTTGCGTTTCAAAATTGAGCCATAAGAACAAGTTTTTATCGTTTTACAAGTCTGACGTAGCAGATTTTCTTTTCAAAAATGACTTTGGCATATTTATAGGTATCTGTTAACGCAAAAAGGATATTTTGTACATGGAAAAGCGTTTTGGATCTCACAGATAATGACCAGGAAATACACTTTAATGTTATCGAGCATAATTGAGATACGGTGATAACTCAACTGCAATTGCAGAGGATTCCTATCGAATTGGCGATTTTTGAAATGGAGCCAAAGTTTAAGAAAGGTTACTGTGGCCGTCGTTTATAAGGTTAAATTGTTAATTGATTCGGGCATTTTGTTATTTACTTGCATAGTTACATACTATTGCATAGAAAAAATATTGTTTTTCCAAAAATTTTCAGAATTTGACGGTTAAATACGTTTAAAGACTTCCTGAAGGTATTTCGATAACTTTTGGGAAAATGTCCATTGTCTAAATATGTAGGTCTACAAATTGTGGACACGATAACTCGCGAACGAACGTCCCTATAGCTATCAGATTCTATGTGCAAATACATTAGATGAAGAACTAGAAGTAGATAAAAATTTTTAGTAATTCTAAATATCAAGACTAATTAATCAAATTTTAAGATTTTATTAGCGTTGTCTCTTATAGAAACACTGATAATTCCTGAAACAATGACGGTAGTATGTCTATATGGGGGGGGGGGGAGAATTGATCAATTGAATTACGGTTAAGAGTAACAAAATAGTTTATATCAATATGAATATCTCCGAATGATTGGTATCACTTAGCTGTTGCCAACTTGAAAATAGAAATTAAAAACAATTTTGACGAATATTTTAAAAAAATAACATGGGTAATCTCAAAAATTTTCTTTGTTTATTCTGATAATAATTCTGGTAAAACACCAGGAAATATGAATGCATGAGAAAGTCGATTGGAGACTCGGAGTCCAGATATTTCATTTTCGACAAAGAAGGTAGAATAAATAAAGTTTTCTATTGGTAGCCCAATTAATGGATCATATTGTAACAAAATGAATGACATTATTGATATTATAATATCATTAACGCTATAACTATAGTGTCCTCAGAAAAGCCCTTAAGAACTCCAATAACTTTATAAAAAAAGTTTCACGGGAGCACACATTAGTTCTGTAGTAAAATGACCCTACCCGATCGAATAAAAAGGATTGCAGTGCCCCCTAGCAGAGGATTTAAAACGTTAGGATAACGGACTCGGCAACAAAGCGAGATAGAAAAAATAAATGTCAACACAAAGTTGTAGAGGATGTATCTGAGGCATTGACTTTTGAAGTCTTCTTTGAAAACATCAGGCATGCTCAAAAAGCGTATATAGGAAGCAATAAATACCTGTAAAAAGTTGTAGGGACTGTAAGACGGCGACACCTGCAATGTTTATCAAAATACTTTGTAATATTTTTTCTCGAATTCAAATGTGCATTGCCACTGACAGAAAGCATTTCGAACAGACTGTACATTAGATTCCTGTGTATGTAAGTATTGTTTACTTCAGCGTTCCTGAATAGGACAGAAATTCGCTAATAACTATATCGTGTTAAATAAAGGTCTTCTGTAATAGCTTTAGGGTCAATTACTACTCATTAATTAATACTTCCAAACTTTGTAATTGGCTTTTTCCGCATCTCTCACATTGTTGCAGCATTTGTTATCCTAACTTTTTTTAATCCTCCGCTAGGGGCACTGCAATCGTTTTTATTCTATCGAGCATAGTCACTTTACTGCAGATAGACCTAACGTTTGCCGTTTACCTTCGTGGACTTATCTTTACAAAGTAATTGGCCTGCTTAAGAACTTTCCTAGGAACGTTGTATGATAGATTTACAAGTAATTTTTGATAACAAAACGAAAGAAAACGGTAGGGTAAATATTTCTCAAAATAGTTTCTCGCCCGTTTTTTGAAGTTTTGGCGAGTTGGTGTAATTTGAAATCAGTATTGACTTCATGCATTATGTTGTTCTAAAAACTCAAATTAATAAATATAAATAACGACATGAAAAAAAAAATTAAACTGGATTCCTTAGTAATATCACGTGTTGCCCACACTAATAAGCCAAATCCAGTTACAGGAATAGAAACTTGCGATTCACATAGAAAGATTGCGCATGTCAAGACATGTTTTTACACAGTAATACCAAGCCTAACAAATTAAAATGATTGATTTATAAAAACACACTTTTATTAAAAGAATTATATAATCAGTCAACAGTACAGCACACTAACAGACACTCTTTACGTGATATGAGTCTTTACGTTTGAACTTTCTTCTAACACAGCTCCAGTAATTCCGAACAAATCTAAAACTCACCATTTTGTTTCTTTACAAGGATCAGTAGGAAATTAAGGGATACATTGGTTTCACTATTTTGCATTGCGTCGCAGATTTCATCGCTCAGTGACAGATACTTATTCTTATGCAATCAAAAAGGCAAACAGAAAACAGAGTACCACTGACACGTTTATTTAGAATCATATTATCGGTGCAATAACAGCATTAGTGAATCGGTGTCGATCTCGTTAGAGTTCGTCAGAAATGAATAACTCTTTAGATCAGGGTGTTCATAGTTAGAACGGAATTGATTGCTCCCCTGTCTTGTGTAGGATCGGGTTTCGTGTTCCCCAGTATTCAACCAGGAGCATGAGTTTATTTGCTAAAAGGAATTTTAGTTCGAATATTGGTTGTTATTGTGCAATAAGTAATTTTTGTAAACTATACAACAGCTTCCCCGATAATCTTGATGTTTTTTATTAATCGGATTTTAAAAATCGTTTGTTGTAAATATTTTATATTTTAATGTATTTATTCATTTGCAGGTGCTTTCGAAAATCATTTGTTGTCAATGTTTGCATTTTAATGTATTTTATTATATTTTAATTTGTATATTTTGTATTGTACTTAATCTTGTTGTTACTGGGACTTTGTCCTGTAGCTTACATTCTTTGAAAATGAGAAAAATAAATATGTATATAAAAAACCAAAACTAAGGAGCGTTCCAAAATAAATTTGATACTGGTTGCGTAGTATGACGGACTTTGCATGGACCAGCTTGCCTTTAGACCAACAAAAGCTGGAATATTTCATTACCTTGGCCATTGGTCTTGTTTTGGCATTTATTGGACAAGTGATATTAGCAACTACTGACTACAGTGGAACTCCTTTTAATTGGCCTTCGTTTAACCGTGTCTCCGCTTAAACTGGCTTCCATTTATTTGTAAAAGTTAAAAATTACCCCATTTAAAAATTTCCTTGCAATGGGAGTTTATTTGTCGCGTTATCTACAGATATTCGTTAGTAGGCTGTAGTGATATTACATATGATGTGTAAGAGTGATATAAATTTGATAATGATTTGGACCTCAAAATGCTGTCTGACGAAAGTTGCCGTCACCGATACGATCACTGATGCGCCATCCTCAAGCTGATGCTGCAGATTGGAGTGACGCATAATTTCACCAAGAGAAGCCCTTTACTAGTTTCACATACTGATGGAATAAAAGTTTTAGAAGTGTTTTTCTTCGTTATGTTAAACAGCAATCAATCTCCACCGTAATCAATTTAATATCAATAAAGCAATGTCGGGACTTTGCGACTAAAAATCGCTATTCGAGTCTGAAAAAACCGAATTCTTTAAGAAAAAATAATGTAATTATAACATTTCATTATAAACTACTGCATGGGAATTTCTAATTATTAATTTTCTTGTTAGTCTGCTGAATATAATTTGTACCGGTAATTTATGTACCTAATAATTTATTTATATATATTCATAAGGCACAATTTATATTATAGAGTATTTATTTAACAGAGGTAGGAAATGCTATTGATATAAAAATTTTAATCAGCCACGTTTAACTACCTTACTCTCGATCCCAGTTAAGACGGTTAAAAGAGGTTCTATTGTACTACGTTTCTTAAAGTCATATTTATCCATATTTTTGCTTGTTTGGGAAATCCTTAGGTTTCACTGCTTGCCTTGATGAAACATACTCTCTTTGTCTTAACATTATTATCACTAATATCCAATTGAAATACCCCTTAATTAAACTATACGTAGTGTAACCTAATTTATCAATTAATTATTATACATCAATTCCTCCTTTACTGCCCATACTCATTAATTGTTAATACTATAGAACAAAAACAGAAATCAAAACACATAAGATATTTCTGGGTAAACCACTATATATATAAAACAATACAATTCATATATATATATATATATATATATATATATATATATATATAAATATAAATTATTAAATCCAAAGTTAGAATGTATGTAATATATATATATATATATATATATAACAATTCATTATCCATCCAAGATCTTGCATGAATAAGAATGCTATGCATTTTCAAAAACACGATTTATTCAAAAACATAAAGATGTAAAATTGAATAAATAATGTAATTATTACAATCTTGCATTAGGAGTTGTTTGCAAAAGGAGATAATGTACAAGAAAAGTAAAATATTGTATAGTCGTAATAAAAAAAAAATTGAACTCGCATTTTAATTTTAGTTCTTAAAATTTGTCGCTGTTCTTAAATGGGGTTTTAATACTGTTCTTGAGACAGGGGAGTTACGTAATGATAGAGGGGAAAACATCAATTCGCAAAAATAAATATTCTTAATATGAAAAGGTTCAGCAAATCTAAGGGGAAGAGCTACAGTGGAGTGCACAGAAATTTATTCTGGGAAAGTTTATGTACAAATCTAGTAGGTTTCTTGAGTGGATTACAAGTGAGGGACCTTCGTAGCGATGTTCTGCAACATTTTTATGTCTTCAGGAGGTGTTGTGATCTCCATATTCCCCTATGTGCACGCCACTGAAAACGTAAATGATATTAAGAAACAAAATGATGAATCCAAGTTTTTTTCTGCTTATAAAAGTCACTGTTTTCAAAGTCATTTGGCTCGAATATTTGATTCATTTGAGCACGCTGAGCAAAACTGAGCCAGTAGGAACTATTCTTGAGGCCTTCTCGTCTGAGTTTTTGCTGCTTTCATCGCACCGATGAGCAGTCGAAGTCCTTGTCCCAGCCCGAGAGCTCGACAGAGGTGTCCTCGATTAGAATGGGGTAGACGTCGAAGTTCGAAACGTCAGCGTTTCCTTTAACCTGCAGAATATATAACAGACTGATGAGATTCTATTGTATATAAGAGAAGATGGTTATGTTTGTATCATCTATTTGTGTCGTCTTTGTTTATTTGTATCGTCTGTATGTTTGTATCGTCTGTATGTACCACCTACAAAATAATAATAATCGACCATTGAATCAGGCAGAGGGCAGTACTAGGTTTTGTTCATCCAATATGGTCAGTAGCTTTCCAATTCAATTGTTCAGCCAATGGAGAGTAATGATGTGGGGTGAGAGAGAGAGAGGAGTTCATAACTACCAACACCCTGACTATATGCCATTAGCAAAGGGATAGGTGGGTAGCACCATAGTATCTCTAAAGGCACTGGCAAAAGTTTAAAATTTGGTAAATAAATGTCCTTAGAATAGAATTTTCTAATAATTCTTTAATGAAAACAGCATAAGAAAATTAGGTCACAACAAGCGGTCACAGTAAATAAAACTGCTAAACATGTGAAAATGATATCTTCCTACAAGCAGCACTTTTTTTGTTTGTTTGTTTGTTTGTTTTACTTGTGACTGCCCTAAGAGTTTCTGTATGGCAAGACAGATAAACATACGAACTGAAAGGGTTATTACAATATTTGCTTATTTTAGTTTTCTAATAAAAACTTTTAAAAATAATTGTACTGAGATCAACGCTTTGTGATTTGGTTAGACAATGGAGCACCATAGAGATCAAATAGTAAATTGCAACGAGCAGAATCAACTGTTCAACAAAGGAAAATATAAGAAAATCAAGATTTCGAAAGCATACACGAAATTTTAAGAGTAATATTTTCGTAAAATGTGCTTACCTTTGGCACAATAGGGGGAGTCAAGGTGCGATTCCTTAGGCCGTCCCAATCGAAGCCTTGAAACCACCTACAAAATAATAATAATCAGTGTTATACTTCTACAGGGTAACAACTGATATAATGTGCTTCTTAAAAGAGACTTTCTGAAAGCAGGGACATTGTTTAAAACTTAGCGATCTTACTTAATAGTGTTGTAGAGTAATGGTTCCCAAACTTTTAAATTCAAGGACCCCTTAGCAATTAAAAAAAATTACGGACCCCCTTGATATCATAAAATGACATATGCTATATATAAATCTTTAAAATATCAAATGCAAATGAAAGTTAGGTGTAATAAAATAAATATTTAGTTGGCAGTAAGTTACTACATTCATTTGGATCAGAAATAAAGAACTATCATTTCAGAAAATTTGCATAAAATGCATCAAAATACGAACATAGAAAAACTTTAAGCTAGCTAATTACGTTACTTTACCAATTAACACAGTTTAATTTGAACAATGATGCTACTTTTTCAATTAATAATAATTTCAACCCATTAATAATTATTTCAATCCATTAATAATAATTTTAATCCATTAATAATAATTTCAATCCATTAATAATAATTTCAATTCATTAATAATAATTTCAATCTATTAATAATAATTTCAATCAATTAATAATAATTTCAATCTATTTATAATAATTTCAATCAATTAATAATAATTTCAATCTATTAATAATAATTTCAATCAATTAATAATAATTTCAATTCTCAACTTCCAATCTATTCCGCAACTTAGATTTCAAATGAGTGAGCTGGAGAAACATTAAACAGGCGGTAGAAAATGGAGTTAAGCACTTTAACGCTTACTTTCTGAGATCAGGATAATTATTCACAGCATTTAACCAAAACTCAACTAATGGTAACTGTGAAAACAGTAATCGTAAACGATAAAATCTTCTTCTTGATGTGAAATACTGTATTTCAAATACAGTGGTTAATTGAAAGTCCATCAGCAAATAGTTAGTTCACTGTCCATACGTCTTGATCATCTGTCTGGGAAATTCTCCCGCAGCTATAAATGCAGTTCCTCTAAATGCAATTTAAAAACGCTGATCTCCTGTGGAACATTTTTTTTTCAGACTGTATCTGCAGAGGAAAGAAATTATTCGAATATTACAGAGTCCAATCTTAGAATCCAGAGGTTCTACTTTTTCACCATTTTATTTTTAACCTGAAAAATTGTGACACTGGGTCCTTGAAGGCCTAAATCGAGTATGGTTGAAAATGTCTGCAATGTAACAAAACTTCAAAACCCATTTGGAATAATTGAATTTATTTTTAAGTTCGAAATTAAAATCAAACAACCAGAGCATAACCTTGTCTTTCTATTTAATTATTCCCTTTAATACTTTTCACAGGAAAAGCCATTGCAATAACTGTTTCTATTTTCTTCGCATTTCTTCCCACATTATGAAAAATAAACGACAGTTTAATGGGTTTAATGTAATAAAATTTACGATCTTTACTATGCAAATTTGCACTTCCGATGGCATTTTCTTCGTGTATATATCAATGTAACCACTTTACAGACGGTAAACTTTTTATCATTGTTTTATTTCTCGATCTCCATATTACTCTTGCGCTATCAGTATTAACCCTCCCTCACACATGCCAGGCTAAACCATTATCCTCCATAAATCTACTTACAATTTTAAACTGCCCTTTTTTGACGTTCTGTGCAATGGGAGGTTTTCAAAAAATAGGAAATCCTCATGAATTTTTTTTTATTATTATTAAAATCAACAGCGGGAAAAGCCAATCAAATTTGCGCTATTTACAATGTCAGTGCTTTCATATAACTGGAGTTCAAAAAATGTGCAATGATTTTTAATACCTTCAATCAACTGTAAATCTATCGATCAACTCTTAATTTAAAAAAGAAAAAAAAAACAGAATTTAACAAATATTTTATGAGTTATAATATATACTTTTTTTATATTATTTGAGGACCCACGGCACAGTTTGCCATTGAACCCACTTTGAGAACCACTGACGGTATTAGACTTCGTTAGACTTCATTTTATTTAAAAATCTCAGTTGGCCATTACATGTTATATTCCAAGGATACGATAGGATCAATATATCGGGTTCATAGGAAATTTTGTAAAATAACTTTGTCATGGAAAAGCTCGTGAATATATAAGCTAGGTAAAGTGACCATATATCCGATCGAATGAAAGCGATTGCAGCGCTCTTAGCGGAAAATTTCAGAAGTTAGGATGACGAACTCAGCAAAGCAAGATAGACGAAAAAAGACAATTAACATGTTGTTAGAGAATTGTTTAGTGAGTGTAAATCGACAATAAAACTTTCATAGAAGGCATTTATTGTACCCAATAGGTCTGTTGGCTAATAACTGTCAGATTCAGAAATGGTGCAATAAACAACACCTACATGAGCAGGAACCTAATGCAAAGTCTGTTTAAACTGGCGCCTCTATCAGTGATAATACATATTGAAATTCCAGAAAGAATACCACTGCGTGCTTTGACAAGCATTGCATGTATCATTGTGTTAGAGGCCTTAATGATACCACTTTTTGACAAGTATTTATTGCTTTTCATATACGCGTTTCGTTGTATCGAGTCTTACTCATTAGAACGTTCCTCTTCAACAATTGGCCTTTTTTTTGTGTGTCTATCTCACTTTGTTGCCGAGTTCTTAATCCTAAATTATCGAAGTCTCCGCTAGGGATGCTGTAATCACTTTTATTCGATTGGGCATATAGTACAGATAGACCTAATGCGTGAGCTCATTAACTTCTCCTTACAAGGTTATTGGGACCGCAGAATATGCTGCATAGAGCTTTAATTCAATCTTGTTTGGTGAAAACTGACAATCTTAAAAGAATCTGTTTAGAAAAAGAACACGTTTACTAATGCTGAAATTTATGTATGTAAATATCCCAAACGGGAATTGGGTAGCATAGCATAAAAGAAGGAGCGGCCATTTACAAATGCAAAATTATTTATAATTTCAACATTGGGTATTTTAAGTTTGATGTTTAAGGATATACAGAAAAGGTGGCAGAATGCCCTCATATACAGAAAATTCATAAATTTATTAACTTCTCTCAAATACGATACTTTTTTTCTTACTTACTTGTGTTTTTTGATGTCCGAAATGCCGTCTTTCTGATAGCCGAGCCTCTCGGTCGGATTTTCTCGGCAAAGCCTCCGCATGAGGGACACGGCGTTTCGGCTGATGCTGTTCGGAAAACCGAGTGCGTCGATGCCTTTCAGGATGATCTTGTACGTCTTCATCGGGTCGAATGAACAGAACGGAGGACTAAAAGCAAAATGAGAACATATTTACCAAAATATGAGGTTAGGAGTTTTATAATTATAATGAATCACATAACTTCCTAGTACTTAATTGAAGAAAACAAGCATAATAAAATTAGATGCAATTACTGCAATTATTTCAAGGACGCTTTGAATCCGCTTCCTCAAGCCGAAGACAGTGTGTTCTTCACAGACAATAAGAAAGAACTGCAACTTGGCAGCCAAAGAAAAATTCGAACAGAAGAACAACCAAAGCGAAACTTCGCTAGCGAGTGGCACAGTCAGTCCCATTTAATCGGGTAACAGATATTCGCATACCCCGCTTATATGCATAGAATATTATAGTAGAACAAAATCGAACCCCATAGGGCAAATGTAAAACATGCCCATCTTATCGCGTAGCAATCCCCGGTTAATTGCATAATAGCTGAGACGCCAATCACGTGAATTTCAATTTCAGTGTTGGAAGACATGGGAGGGAAAGAGGAAAAATCGCCAAACTTGGCAACCTCAGATATTTTCCGGTGTAATTCAAAAAGCATATGCATAATAGATAGAAGGAATATATTAGTATGTAGTATATAGTAATAAATTGCTACTATTTACTATGTAAATTGTTATAATTATTTCGAATTCATTATCTTTATAGCATATAACCAAGAAGAGAAGGGTCCTAATAATATTAATTTGTGTACCCGCTTAATTGCATGCAATAGAGTGGAACAAAGTGTATGCAATTAAGCGGGCCTAACCGTATCAGACTTCGAAAACGCAACCCAACCATAAACACTTTAACTAAGGCTGATAAAGAAAAGGGAGTCCCTCGTTCTAGCGTACGAAGGTGAGGGAAGTGAGACTCAAAGACAGCATTAAAATGAATTAAGATTTAAAATAAAACGGAGAGAAAATAAAGTTTAAAACACGTCAAATTATTGGTAAAAATGAAAGAATTGGGAGAAAGGAGTGATAAGTAAGCAAACCCTTCTAAAGGAAGAAAGATAGCGAAATATCGAAATTAAAAATCAAATAAGAGTAAAAATATGATGAAAGCATAAAAAGAATAAAACTAGGAATAACCAATATGTAATTATCACGTTCACAGTTTTACTTATTGAGATAATGATTCATAACAGCTATTTCGCAAACGTCTAAGAGATTTTCAGATCTGAGATCAAGCAGAGTGGGACACTGATCCATTAAAATGTAATTAATTAATAAATTGTAAATTAAAAAAAAATTCAATAAAATTATTTTGTTTAATTTAAAATTGCAATAATCGTAATTGATAAACTGTAATTAAAATTTTAAAATAACGAATTGAAAGATACAGTGTGAAACTTGCGTGATAGCCCAGTGGTTAAGACACACGAGTTGCGCTCCGAGGATTCGAGTTCAATTCCCGGTTCTGCCCAAACTGTCCCTGTGTTTTCGCGGAGTACGGGCACGTTGAATCTGTGAGTCCGAAAGTCCTTCCCGAGAGGTTGATGGCAGGAGAAAGAGAGTACGATCTACGCAGATGTCGCCCCCACTGGGTTCTGGTCCAAATTGAGTGGTACTGTACCATGCGTTCAAATAGATACCTTACACCTTCGGATAGGTTGGGCGATCTGGGTCCACAGAATAAAAGTATGGCCTTACTGATAGCATCACTCGAAAGACTCTGATGCACAGCAGCGAAGAGTCGATGACATTTGAGGAGACATTGTCTATTCAAACAACTCGCTACCAAGTAACTCTCACTTTAATTATGGCATTATTCGATATATTATATACACTTCTTTCGAATGGTGGACGACTGGAAAGGAAATTACTCAGTAGCGGGTTATTTGGCTTCACACTTTCTCCCTAGATTTCCTTCGCTACTGACTCTGAATCTTCATACCAGCGGTTCGTCAACTGAGATATCTGGGATATCTCACTTCTAAATGATTAATGCATCACTTTACTTAGGCACTTAACCAGTTTACTTAACCACTTTACTCAAATAGCACTTAACCAGTGCAATTCTCTAGTGCTTAAACTATTACTGAAAGGTACTCACGTTCCTGTGAGGAGCTCGTACATCATAATGCCTATAGCCCAGAAGTCGACAGCCTTGTCGTGTCCCCTGTTCAGGATGATCTCAGGAGCAACGTACTCGGGAGTGCCGCAGAAGGTCCACGTCTTTCGACCATTCATCAGTATCTTGGAGAAGCCAAAGTCCACCTAAAGAGAGAAATGTCTGCGATTTAGAAAATTGTCTTCAACGAACTATCAGAGATCAGTATATCTAGTAAGTTTTTAAATTAGCTTTAGCTGAGTAAGAGTTCTTCTCCAAAACTTGAAAGTATAGGGAGTTAGAAAAAATGAAACACAGGTTTTATAAGTAAAACGGACCGAATTATCGTTTGCTGAATGACAAGTTTAGCTTTAATTGAATTGTTTAAAACATGAGTGTAAAGTGAAATTCTATCTTCATAGTTTAAAAACTTCATCAGCAGTTATATCTCAAATGCTTATTATTTTAATTAGATTTTTGCTCAACAATGAAAAATATAATGACTTCAAAATAGTTATTTAATTATCAGCATTTTATGAGCAAGATTTTGTGATAATGACTGTAACGTTTTTTGCACTACAAATTATATATTATTTGATCTGAAATTAATTTAATTTATATATGGTTTAATTTTCATTAGAGGGTCGTGTAATAATGAATCCGCACGTGTTTAGGGACATTAGGAGTGGCAGAATTACCTTCATTCTGATAATGATTGTAAGACAAACAGAACTAAATACTATGGAATATTATTATTTGAAAAAGTAGAATTGGGACTCGCATACCAGAGATTGGGTAGTAAGTTGGCAATAGATAATGTGCATTAAAAGACACTAGGTAGCAGATGCTCTACCTGGTTACAGCTAGTATTTATTTAAACAATTAATTTTGTAGAAATAAATTAACAGTGCAATGAAAATTAAAATTCAAACAATAAAGAATATCCTTATGTATTCAGATTCATTTTTTTTAACTTTCAATTTATTTTTGTCTCCATATATTCTCTGCCTAGTTCCACAACTAGGAAAATATACTTATTACTTCTACCTCAACGGCAAAAGGATAAAATACTTCTTCTAGGAAAAAATACTTCTAAAAGGGAAACAAGAAAGATCAATCATGCATAAGCATTGATTATGAAACACTTTCCAACTGAAATGCAATTTCATTTAAAATTTTTCAAAAATGTGATACATTCTGTGGTGATATCTTTTACATTATCACAGTACTACAGTAATTTATTATACTTAAATATTTAAAACTCTATCGCAATATAAATCATCTGATTCTCTATGCAAAATCAATGAATATTCCATTCATATAACTTGTATTCCAGACTCCAGAGCTAAATAATTTTGTGTGAAAAAATTCAGCAATTCTTATGTAACTCACCTTACAATCGCTTGAGATATTTACATTCTGCATAAGTTAAAATTAGGCTTCGTTAAAGAAATAATAAAAGTTTAGGGATCATTTAAAATCACAACTATTGTAATTGCGTAGGCACGGAATTTAGATACACAGATAATACACATATACACAGATGATATATATGTGTGTGTGTGTATGTATTCAAAGTATTGGAATCGTGCCGAAGATCAGAACTCGAATTTTCGAAGGATCTACACGTTTTGGGACCTCTAGAACACGAAAAAAATTTTTTAGGAAGACGTCTGTGTGTGTAACGATGTATCTGTGTGTTTTTCTGTGTGTCTGTGAGGATACATCCACTCTAAGTGAAAAACTAATGAACCGAATTTTATAAAATTTGGTAGGTAAGTTTTTTGTGGGAAACCCTGATGTTCATTAGATTATAGTACGATTCGTAATAAAAGAGTCTGCCTTCTTTGCGAAATGGCCGGCAGAAATTGTCTTTATCCACTCTAGCTAAAAACTAATGGACCAAATTTAACAACATTTAGTGTATAATATTTCAATAACCTACAAGTGATTTATATACCGAATTTAACAAAATTTGGTATATAAATCACTTGTAGGTTATTCTAGTACGATTCGGGAAAAAGGAACGGGCTGTTTTTGCGAAATGACCCGCAAAAATCATTAAATATAAAAATAAAAGACTACGTGTGCTCAATTATATCAATTAAATTCCTATTTTATACGTGATTTCTGACAACAAAAACAATAAAACTAACCCCATTACTCTAGGACTAGCCGTTCTTGAGATATTTTAATTTTTTCGGGTTTTCGCTACGCCACCTTTGACAATAAGTCCAGCTATCAAATGAGAACCAAATTTAAGTTTAACGTGCAAATTCAATGTCATTTAAAATACTTATGGCTGTTATTTTGTGCAGATAAACTGAAATTATTATTGAAGAAATAAAGAGAACGTGAATATGAGTCTGTAGGGAAAGACATGTGCTGCCCACATCAGAATTTTTAACAACATTGCAACAATGATTTGTAGAAGTGAACGGGGATTATTTGCAAGCCATTTCGAAAAAAATGTAGGATATATATTTAAAGATCCACCAAATTTTTGTAGAATAAAATGTTCTACAAATTTAAGCTGTGTACCAAATTTTAACTGTGTAGGACGTAGGAAAGTGCATTAAAAATGCCATCAAATAAGTATATCATGAAGAGTTATATAAAATTTTTAAAAAATTTAAAAATTGTTATCTACCAAATTTATTTTAAAATGTGAAGCCTCTCTCATATACAAAATAGATAATCTCTTGGAAAGATATTTATTATATAATATATCTCTTTTTTCTTTCTGGAGGATATCCCAAAAGTCAGAATTTAATTGAATTTGTTTTTCTCCCTTTATTAAATAATTTTTAATTAAAAAATACCTAACATATTTTACAGAAATTTTTTTTATATATTTTAGGGGACAATGTGAATATTTCCTAAAAATTTCGAAACAATTTGTGAATTTTAAATTTGCTTAAAAAATGTTTGAAAAATTAGGTCCTATAGGGTTCAATGTATTTCATTTTTTCAACCCGGGTTCAATAAAAAACTAATTGGGGGATATTATTTATTTATATTCCTATAGGTCCTACAGACCGTCTGAAAAACATACTAAAATTTCATTTTGATAAAGTCATTTTTACGGCAGTTATCGTGCTAACAGACAGACAGACAGACAGAATGAACAAAGTCATAAACACTTTTCAACTATGTTGTAAAGTGTTAATAAAGTCATTTTTACGGCAGTTATCGTGCTAACGGACAGACAGACAGACAGAATGAATGAACAAAGTCATAAACACTTTTCAACTATGTTGTAAAGTGTTAAAAAAATGACTAAAAATGTTAAATAACAATAATCGAAGGAAATATTAAACTAAAAAAACTTATTTTCTGCAATTTAAAAAAGATTTACAAATCTGGTGATAGGCTTGCTACGGGTTACACTTTCTGATACTCCTGATTACTGACCAGCTTCACGTATCCTTGTGAATCCAGAAGCAGGTTCTCTGGCTTCAAATCTCGATAGATGATATTTCTGCTATGAAGATACTCAAGGGCCTCAGTGACGCATGCCGTGATGAAGCGAGTGGTGACGTCATCGAAGTTACCCCTACAAAACAGAACGGGAGAAATAGAAAAGAGATTTGAAGACCCAGAAAAGTTTTCAATAAAGGGTGAAGACATTTCATAGCAAGCATTTTTTACATAGTTCAAGAAATTTCTTCCATAACCAGAATAGTGCAACTAGCTTAACGTCGGAAGGCAATAGAAGAGAATCTATCAAATTTCGGTCGAGTTCTATTCAGTAACTACGCGTCAAGGGAGACAAGGCAAACAGCGTCTACCCAAATAATTTAAAACGGAGTAAATTTTATTTTAATTATTAGGGGACTTCGCCCTCTGATCGCTACGTTTCGTTGCCAACTCCCGTAACTTGCTTCGGAAGTCTAGAAGCGAAAAACGGTTTATTTCAGTATGTTCTTCTACCATTTCTCTATGCAAATGTATCAAATTTCATATTTCTGTTTACTATACCTTTCGTGGTACGAGACAGAGAAACTCGAAGGAGGAGCCTTTACAGAAAAAAAATTGTTTCTTCAGAAGTGTATAAAGAGTAGAATAACTCATAAAGCACGTAGAAATTTAATAAAAAGGGCTCCATCTTGCAAAAAATGAAATTGCAGACTTACTTTTTCTCCGACTAGCGCCAGACAAGTGTTAATTATTGCTCTTAAGAGCTATATCTCGAAATGTCTACCCGGTCGAAAAAAAAACGAGTAATCGTATGTATACTGTGTGATTTCTTGTAAGACTGAAGATTATTTTTCTCCCTAAACGACAGAATTTCGGTTTTGTTTTTCTCCGCAAACATAGGGTTTAATGACTGAGAAATCTGGAGAGTCGTTTTAAAAATTTATAGCAAAATTGACTTAAAAATAGCTAAATTATAAAGATTTTGACATTTTTTGCTTTTCCTACAATGCATGGTAATGTATAGGGAAAGTATTGGAATCGCGTTGAAAATCGCAACTCGAGTTTTCAATGGATCTAC
Organism: Amaurobius ferox; assembly: GCA_951213105.1. NCBI lineage: Eukaryota > Metazoa > Arthropoda > Arachnida > Araneae > Amaurobiidae > Amaurobius > Amaurobius ferox. The sequence goes on along the minus strand of OX578149.1, from coordinate 38,901,897 downwards.
ACTCTTTGGGGCCTCTAGAACACGAAAAGACTATTTTTGGTGTGACGCTCGTGTGTGTGAGTGTGAAAAACCCAGACCACACGACTGACCCGAAGGCTTGTAGTAGCTGTATGTGTGGTCGGGTGTGTGAGTGTGTGTGTGTGTGTTGTTGTTGTTGTTGAGACCCAGACCGTCCGACCTACCAGAAAGGTGTAAGGTAACCGCTGATTAGATTTTGGTACGGTTCGGAATAAAAGAACCTGCTTTTCTTGCGCAATGGCCCGCAAAAATCACATGTATCCGCTCCAGCTAAAGATCCAATTTACCAAATGTCACAAAATTTGGTAGGTAACTCATTTGTGGGTGACCCTGGTTCTGATTGGATTTTGGTAGAATTAGGGGAAAAAACTGCGTTTTTTACGAAATGGTCCGCAAAAATCGTCCAAATTTAAAATGAAGAACTGCATATGCTCAAATGCATCAATTAATGCTTGTTTTATACGTAATTTTTGACGACGAAAAGAATAAGACCAATCCCATCACTTTAGGTCTAATTACAGTGTCTAACTAATAGTGTGAACTAATAGTGTGCCGACCGCCTATACCTCCCAATGCTGGGAGATGTTCCTGAAAAGCCGCCTCCGCCAGACGGCGTTGGTCTCGAATAAGCGGTCTAAAGCCGAGGAGTTAACATTGAAACAAATGGGAATTTATTGCAAATGAAATGACTGATACCTTTCGAAATAACTGAAAAATTTGTGTGAAATTGGGTGTGATTATTGTAAGTGGTATACACAAAAAGTCATTTGATTTTCAGAGAGATTGAGCTAGGGATATATTCTTATTTTTTAAATTTTATTTAACTTGATCTGGTGTTCGTTCAAACATTTGAGGTCCAAAATAATCAGGTTCATTTATCATAGTAACGTGAAATTCGTTATGACGTTTCCTCTTATGGTACATTTCAGTTCTTTCGATTTTGAAGCATATCGGGCTAGCCCGTCCTGGGCCCGCCATAGGACATTACCTGGTTTTAGAGAATATCTCGAAAATCAGAGAACGTTGGAAATCCAAGTTTAATATATCGTTTTCTTTTGGGGTGTATTTTAATTCTTTCAATTTTCAACCGTACCGGGTTAACCCGTCTTAGGCCCGCCTTAGAAACTCACCCGTTTTAGCGGTATAACTCGAGAACAGGTGTATCTAAAAATTCGAAGTTTAGAATATCCTTGCCATTTGCTGTATATTTTAACTCTTTGGATAAAAATTTTATCGGGCTAGCCCGTCCTGAGTTCAACAAAAGGAATATATCGTTTTTTGAGAATAACTAAAAATTCGGAGCATCTAGAATGTATAAATTTAATATGTCATTGTCCTTTGGGGTATATTACATTTCACCGCATTTCGAACCGTATCGGGTTAGCCCGTCTTGGGCCTGCCATAGAAATTTACTCGCTTTTAAAAAATAAATCGATCAATCGGAGTAGCTGAAAAATATAAATTTAGTATATCATTTCCGTTTGGACGGATTTTAATTTAGATTTTGAAGCTCGTCGGGCTAGCCCGTCTTGGATCCGCTGAAGAATGCATTCGTTTTTGAAAAGTAAGACGAGACCCGAAGTAGCTAAAAATTCCAAATTTAACATGTCGTTGGCTTTTGGGGTATATCTAAGTTTCTTCGGATTTGAACTTTATCGGGGTAGTCCGTCCTGGGCCCGACATAGGAATGGACCCGTTTTTTAGAATACCTGGAAAATCGGGGAAACTAGAAAATATAAATTTAGTACATCCTTATATTTTGGGGAATATTTTAATTCCTTTGTTTTTGAACTGTATCGGGCCACCCCGTTTTGGGCCCGACTTAGAAATTCACTTTTTTAGTGGAATAACTCTAGAACCGGAGTATCAAAAGTTTCAAGTTTAGAATGTCGTTGTCATTTGCGGTATGTCTAAGCTCATTGGATTTAAAACCTGATCGGGCTAGCCCGTCCCAGTCCCAACAAAAAGAATGTACTCGTTTTTTAAGAATAACTCCAAAACTGTAGCAGCTAGAATATCTAAATTTAGTATATCATTGTTTTTTAGGGTATATTTTATTTCTTTGGATTTTGAACCTTATCAGACTCGCCCGTCTTGGGCCCGACATAGTGGTAATGTACTCATTTTTCGAGAATAACTCGTAAATTGGAGCAGCTAAAAAATCTAAATTTAGTATATCAATTTCTTTTGGGGTTTATCATAATTTATAATTTGAACCTCATCGTCTTGAGTCCGTCTTAGGAATGCGATCGTGTTTGATGAATAACTCGAGAACCGGAGTAGCTAAAAATTCCAAGTTTAGCATGTTATTGTCTTTTGTGATATATTTCATTTTTTCGAATTTGAACTTCATTCAGCTAGCTCGTGCTGTGCCTGCTATAGGAATAGACTCATTTTTTTAGAATAACCCGAAAACTGGAGCAGATAGAAAATCCAAATTTGGTATATTAATTCCATTTCGGGTAGAATTTAATATTTTCGGCGTATATATAATTATAATTAGTGGCGTAGGCATGATAGATAGGATGTGTGGTAAAAAACCTCATTTGCCGAACAATTACATTAGTTCTCAAAATTGTCTATATTTAAAAAAGAATGAATTTTGTACTATAAGCTTCATTCAATCGTCGACCCCCCTTGTGTCCTAAATACATAGTTACATCCATATGCAAATGAGCTAAGAAGTGCGAAATTTGTCCACGGATTTTGGGTCGGTGCACTGGGAGTACGAGTGAAGGTTACGGTTCTGCGTGATCTGACGAAGAAGGTTTTATGCCTTCGAAACCGGTCGATATTAGTATTTTGAGTGGTATTCTGCTTTTTACGAAGATAATTTTATTTCTTTAGCAGAAATTTGGACCGCACGTATTGATTTTGTTTACTTGAAATTGAAATTTTTCAATAATTTTTAAAAGCATTATATGAATAACTTGAACGAATGCTTTAAAACCAAACTTTTGTTTTGCATTTTGATACATATTACCATGTAAACCTAAAAAAAGAATGTATGAGAATGTCTGGCAAATATTTTGTTTTATCTCATATGTTCGGCTACTAGGAAAAATGCCTGTGGGTGGCCCTGTGAATTTGGAAGAAAAACATGAAACACCATTGCCGCTTGAACATTAGAACAAGGTGGGGCCTGCCTACAAGTGCTGTCTCTTTGTACGATGAAAGATAGCGCTGATAAGAATTTCGATTGAGGGTGGACATGTAATCGACCGCTATTTTATTTCGACAGGCGCGTCTCCTTTACATACGTTTCCGCAAGTTGCCACATCTCTTACACGAACAATGCTCAAAAGATCCGCAAATCAGCGGGGGCTCTGGAAATGGGTAGAACACCAGGGAAGGGCATTTTGTACTGCCTTCAGAGTGGCCTCTAGATAAAATAGGAAGTATCTCATTAGCACATTGGTCATCTGAGATCGAATTTGTTTTTACTAAGAACCGTCATATGTACAATATTCTATTTCGTTCTAAGATTGGACAGGATGGACCCGCTCAGAAAGAAAGATTTTTCGAAACTGTAAGCAGCAAGCTTTCACTCATTTGATGTTTGTTGTAACTGACGCTGAAAATCTATATTTGGATTAAAAAGGACTGTTTTTACAGCTATACCATTATCGCCTTTTCTGTGTAAAATTGCCTAGAAAAATGCATTAATTCGATTCATTCAGCATATTACTTTATTTTGCATTTCGACGAATAGGCTAAAAAATCGCTTAACATTTCATAATCTGCGAATTTCAGCATCCAAAAATCCCGTCACAAGACTTTTCTTTCTATTATACTATGTAGTGCGAATCACTATATTACTATGAATCTTTAAAGTGCACCGTGGACTGGTTTCGCATTATTTAATTCTCTTGCATATAAGCGTAGCCAAGATCTAGGATAAGGGGGGGGGGACGATGGTATGTGGGTTTACACAACAGTACAAAATACTTTCTCAAATATAATCCCTAAGGAGAACTAATGTAATTGTTTAATTGTTTGGTAAATGATAATTTTTCTCCAATTTTCGAGTTATTTTCCAAAAACGAATGCATTCCTAAAGCTGGACAAAGATGGGGTAATCTAATAAAGTTTAAAATCCAAAGAATTAAAATATATCCCAAAAGAGAATACTATATTATAAATTAAAATCCATCCAAAAGGGAATGATATACTAAATTTACATTTTTTAGCTACTCCGAGTGATCGAGTTATTCTTGAAAAGCGAGTAAATTTCTATGGCGGGCCAAGGCGGGCTAGCCCGATAAGGATCGAAATGCGATGAAATATAATATACAACAAAGGGCAATGATATATTAAATTTAGACATTCCAGATGCTCCGAATTTTGAGTTATTCTCAAAAAACGATATATTCCTCTTGTTGGGCTCAGGACGGGCTAGCCCGATGGGGTTCAAAATCTAAATTAAAATCCATCCAAAAGGAAATGATATACAAAATTCACATTCTTTAACTACTTCGTTTGATCGAGATATTCTTGAAAAGCGAGTAAATTTCTTTGGCGGGCCAAGACGGGCTAGCCCGATAAGGTTCGAAATGCGATGAAATATAATATACCCCAAAAGACAATGATATATTAAATTTAGACATTCTAGATGCTCCGAATTTTGAGTTATTCTCAAAAGACGATATATTCCTTTTGTTGGGCACAGGACGGGCTAGCCCGATAAGATTTTTAATCCAAAGAGTTAAAATATACAGCAAATGACAAGCATATGCTAAACTTCGAATTTTTAGATACACCTGTTCTCGAGTTATACCAAAAAGTAAAGTCATATGGCGGGCCCAGGACGGGCTAGCCCGATAAGCTTCAAAATCGAAAGACTTGAAATGTACCACAAGAGAAAACGTCATACCGAATTTCACGTTACTGTGATGAATGAATTTGATTATTTTGGATCTCAAATGTTTGAACGACCACAGATAAAGCTAAATAAAAATTTTAAAATATGGATATATCCCTAGGTCAATCTCTCTGAAAATCAAATGGCTTTTTGTGTATACCACTTGCAATAATTACACCAAATTTCAGACAAATTCTTCAATTATTTCCAAAGATATCAATCATTTCGTTTGAATTAAATTCCCATTAGTTTCAATGTTAACTCCTCCGCTTTAGACCGCTTATTCGAGACCAACGCCGTCTGGCGTAGGCGGTTTTTAGGGAACCTGTTTTTCGCCTCGGTCGGCACACTATCCCTTCTAGCCACTGTAGGTCTAATCTTTCTCGAGATGTTTTAGTTTTTTCGCATTTTCGCCTTTGAAAATACGTCCAGTTACCAAATAAAAAAAGGAAAGTTAATTGAAAATGCAAATTCCTTGTCATTTTAAATAAGCATGTGTCTTATTTTGTGTAATAAAACCCAATTTAATGAATTGAAGAAATAAAGAGAAAATGAATTCGGGTCTGTATAGGTAAAGTCATGTGTTGCCCACATCAGATTTATTTATGTGAATCATAAATTAAACGTTCAACAATTAAAAAAGTTAAGCTTGGTGAGTGGTATATTTATTTTTGTTTTCCCCGATTTTTACATACTAGCTAAAATAAAGTTTCCCGTGCATCGTGTTTTCCTGCGCATTATAACGTTTTTGAATCGCTTCCATATACATAAATGCAAAACCAGGGTTTCACTATAATAACAAACTTTCAAAATGTCATTCATTTATTTTTCATTGTAATTCAGTCATTATATTTTGTTTTATTTGCAACCTTGTTAAAATATACAGCATAAAACTTTTAATTTGCTAATTTTGTCCTCTGCTCCCCAGTTTATTTTATTACGCTTCGCCACTGGTTTTATTTAGAGCTTAAAAAATGTCTAATGCTCTACAATTAGCGCGAAAGCAAAAACATAGCGTATTAGAGTTTGAGTGGGGGGCCTGGTTTTGAAAAGGGGCGAGAATGTTTGGAAATTCAGGCAATTCCTCACATGGCCGGAGTAGTATATCTGGTAACATGCTTGGGTATAATGCAAGAAGTACGAGTTTGGTTCGCTATTCCAGTCAAATATTATTTTAGCATAAAATTTAAGTTTAATTCTTTACAGATCGTATAGCATGAATAAACCTATCATATGATTCCATCTAGATACGATAACAATGCCAATGGTAAAAGGCTTTTTCTTTTCAGTTCTTCCCTAGATTAACAGGCGCTTTATGATATTGTCTTATCGACAAGCAGAATTTTCATGCTTGTATAAGGAATAAATTGCTTCTACAAGGTAGCAATACAGATTAAGGTAGGACAATTTAAAAATAAATTAAATCTTATTAAAATGAATCTTAATTAAATACATCAAATTTTTAAATTGCCTTATTTCACAGAATGTTTAATTAACGGCACTTCAATATGAATTAATGAAAAGAGAGAAAACCCGTACAATCTTATGGATTGTTATCATTTAAGAAAGAAATATGTTTGAAATCATTACGGAAAAAATATTTAAAACTTTTAAATATGACCTTTTATTTTTTACTGTTGTAACTAGACTGGTTTTATTTCCTATTTCTTTTATTGATTTTTAAACACAATTATAGGTTATATATTTCAATAGTTATTGTTTTACTTAAATCAAGTAAAACAGTTTTCATTTCAAAAATATAGACATAATTTATTAGTGTTTATATTAGAATTTTTGTAGAAGAAAAATTACTTATTCAAGTTTTAATGTTGAAAATAAATTCACCACATAATGTCCATATTATTACAGAATCAAATTTTAATTAATTTGCTATTCTTATATCATTTAATGCCTAGAAATATATTTTATGATAAATAAATATATCGTTTAGTGAAATCTGCCTTAGTATGATAGATTTCGAAACAAGTTTGCGCATTTCAAACTAAGAGCTTTTTAAACATGGTATGAAATAAAAAAATCGGTGTGAACTAACAAATGACAAAACCTATTCTGTCATCTATATTTTTCACTACAATACTAAATGTACATATGATATCTCAGCGCAATCAATGCTCGAAAAGAAAATATAGAAATTTAACTAAAGTTGTAAAACAGCGCTTGAACTATTCTCGAACGTCGTCGAATATATGGTGTTCGAGTCCAGATCGAGAATTGACCGGAAAGAGTTGCATCCGAAAATGTTGACTGTTCCAGGAATATGCTGAGCCTCACCTATCTCTTAGGATACTCCATACTTCTCCACCTAGACAAGCCTCCATCAGCATGAACACGTACTTATCATCTCTGAATGTCTTGTACATCCTGCAATGGACGAATAGAACTGGGTGTGAAACAGAAAATAATAATTATAGAGACAACGGAGGTTAAAAATACAACAAACTACCAAAGAAAAGCGAAATTTTGTTAAAATAATGATCCTTTTGTCATTTAATTTCACAAAAGCAATAGGCATTGAATTTTGAAAAGTAGACAACCGTTTTATTGAACTTTTCTTATTTCATTTTCACTCTACAACACAGTCCATCCGACCCACTCGAAGGTGTAAGATGGGGTGGGACAGCCCAGTGGTTAGCGAACGGGGATAGCACTCGGACGACCCGAGTTCGATTCTAGACCCTGCCCAAACTGTCCCCGTGTACGGGCACGTTAAATATGTGGATCCGTAAGTACTTCCGAGAGGTGGGTGGTAGGGAAAGGAGGGTGCGTTCCCTGTTGATGCCATCCCCACTGGGTTCCGGTCTAAATTGGGTGGCAGTTTCCTCCCGTCCAAACAGATATCTAGCACTTTCGAGTAGGTCGGACGGTCTGAATCGAAGAAGAAGGTAAGATACCTGTTTGGACAGCCGGAATGCAGCCACCCTATTTAGACCATGGGGTGGCAACCTCGGGGACCGTACCATCCTCTCCCCACTCCTCATATGAACTTTCAGATCAACAGATGTATCGTACATATACACCATAGACACGGATAGTTTGGGGAGCCACGTCGAAAACCGAACATCCGAAGTAATTCTTCTGCCATAACCACTGGATTATTCCTGTCTCGTTTTATTGAACTGAAATTATCCAGTTTATATTTTTAATGAAGTTTCAGGTGATATGCTATTGACTGTGCACTCATAGCGTTCCCGATATACGTGGGTACATAGGATGCTGCGTTCTAGTACATGAATGCAGCATAGACTATACATAGGTGTGTATCAAATGAATGACCCCTCGTCATCTCAAAAACCACTGAATCAATTTGAATCCAATTCGGTTAACAAGTTTCTTACAGTATGTAGATGGGAATGCAGGAAAACAAAACTTCCGAAAAAAAAAATGGATTAGATTAGCTATAAAGCGAGATTTCGTCACCATCAATCATGACCCTTCGTGGCCTCAAAAACCGCTGAAACGATTCGGTCCCAATTTGAGTATATACTGTGTATATTGTCTAGATATAAAATCAGAAGAAAAATCCGAATAATGTATATAGTTTACCTATAAAATGGGATTTTGTCTAAATCGTTGACCCTGCATAATCTCGAAAACCGCTAAAGCGATTTGGACCCAATTTGGGTGCTGCATATATTGCGCAGAAGCAAACGCAGAAAAGAATTTTTTTTTCTTTTAAATATATATAGTTTGACCCAGAAGTTGAATGTTCACTTGTTTTATTTTGTTTATGTGGTTCAGCAGTCTAATGCTTAAATTGCTACACGTGGACAGTCTCTATGCCAACGGTCGTACTGTGCTGAAAACACAGGTTCTCGATAGATCACCGAAGTCAGGCAGCATCGGGTGCGGTTAGTACTTGGGTGGGTGACCACCTGGGAACACCGCGTGCTGTTGGCACATTTCGGGCGCGGTAGCTCGGTGGTTTGCGCGCTGGATTTGCACGCAGCCACTACTGCCACCGTGTTCATGCGGAGTACGATCACGTTAAACATGTGGGTCCGTAAGTCTTTCCGAGAGGTTGGTGGTAGGGGAAGGAGGGTACGGTTCCTGTGGATGCCTCCCCCACTGGGTTCCGACCTAAATTGGGTGGCACTTCCCGGCTTTCCAGACAGTTACCTTACACCTTTCTGGTAGGTCGGACGGTCTGGGTCTCAACAACGTGGACAGTCTCTGACCCCGATCCTCTAGTTTTGTTTTATTTTTATCTTTCTTTTTCTTGCGTATCATTCAGTTTCATTATTTCGCATGCTTGTTAAATTCGGGGAGCGCATTATAAAAGAACAAATCATGTTAATAAAGTACTCATTAAAATAGTCGAATCTGTCTTAAACGGAATTTCAGGGACAGGATGAATTTTCGGTCTTGAAAAGGTGATCAGAATCTCCCTGATTAAATGAAAAATCTGTCGGTTTCTGAAACAGCAGCTTTCATAAAACCGCCATATGATTTAATAGGAAATTCCATTTTAATAGTACCGTTTCTTTTTACGAGTGACACTTCGTCATTCTTTTGCGGCAATAAATGTCTGAAACAGTTGGATGATTCTTCGTTTTTAGTTCGCTAGAATAGGTGCTTTATTAACAAAAAAAAAATTGGCCGTCCGTTTCTGCGCTGTGTAGGATCCGCTTCACACACGAGAAATAACATAAATTTCCTATATTTTTGGACGGGACTAAAAGTATTTTCCGCTTATGACAGTGCTCCGTTTCCTACAGCTTCCGTTTCAAACAGGTTTGACTGTACAAAAAATTAAATTCGTTATTTATGGGTTCGACTGCATACAGAAATATTGACAAGTAACCAGAAAAAGCTTACTAAATTTCAATGTGATACTTTCAAGAGCGCCTTCATTTAGAACTTTATTAAAATATTACCTGCAGATAAAAGGGTGCCGACAAGACATCATGATGGCCCTTTCGCTGAGGGCATGCTGCTGCTGTTGCGTTTCTATCACGTGCGCCTTTTTCAGAATCTTCAGGGCGAATGTCTTCTGCTTGTCGTATATGTACTGCACCTGAGCAGGAAAAAGAAATGAAAAGCATTAAATTTCATCCACTGAATCAATCAGTAAAACACACTTTGTGCGAAAGGATGAAAAAAACGTCAGCAACGTGTATACGCACAAATAAAATGATAATGAAGTATGCAGCTATTTCGAGGATAGATTAGATCCCCTTCGCCGGTGCAAGAGAACCAACAAACCCGAAGTCCAAAAGAGGAACCACCCATTCCTCTTTTGGACTTCTACTGACAGCTGATATTCATCCTTTGCTTTATATTCTATAAATAACAAATCTAATTATATTAAGAGTAACATAGAATGAATTTATTACAGAAAAATTAAGTCCATATCGATTGGGTTAAATCGCATGAAAGCTTCGAGGAAAATGAACTTGCTGACGGATATGCAAAGATTGCCCTATCAGAAAAAAAGCAATCAATGTTCCAACCCGGCTGACACCCATTCAACACTATGCATACTGACATCATGTGAGGCATAGCATAGTCGTGACTGTTTTCATGGTCCTACTCGAATCTTAACAAGCCCGTAGTTAGGATTTTCAATCCAATACTCAGATACAACCGAAATACACCCATAAAACATCAACACCGACATGATGTGAGGTGGAATTTAGGACAGACTGCTCTCCCGACTTACACCCATTCAACACCATGTATAGCGATGTCATGTGAGGCATAACATAGTCGTGACTGTTTCCATGGCCCTACTCGAATCCCAACAAGCCCTTAGTTAGGATTTTCGAACCAATACTCAGCTACAACCGAATACACCTGTTCAACATCAACACCAACATGATATGAGGTGGATTTTAGGAGAGACTGCTCTCCCGACTTATACCCATTCAACACCTTGTATACCGATGTCATGTGAGGCATAACATAGTCGTGACTGTTTCCATGGCCCTACTCGAATCCCAAGAAGCCCTTACTTAGGATTTTCGAACCAATACTCAGCTACAACCGAAATATACTCATTCAACATCAACACCGACATGATGTGAAGTGGAATTTAGGAGATACTGCTCTCCCGACTTACACCCATTAAACACCACACATTCAACATCACAAGAGAAATGCTGTAAGCTCTCTTCTACTTTTGGGAAAATCTTTGGTAACAATTGGGGAGTGAACAACAAATCATATCTTAAAATCTGGTATCTATCAGTCATCGAAAAGATTATTACTTTTGGTGCTGGGGTTTGGAGTAAAAGTTTAACTGGGAACCAAATTTCGCGTCTAATTTCTCTTCAAAGGATTTTCCTCTTGAAAATTTCAACCGGATTTAGAACAACTTCGAGCATTTCCCTTTACTCAATCACTGGTATCCCCCTTGTCCACCTTGTAATTCAAAACTTATATAAAAAATATAGATTCTGGAAACACAAATTTGACCTCTTTCTTTGCCCTGATCTCCCGTCCCCCGACCTTTTCGATTTTAAATGCCCTCTTTCCAGTCTTCCCTTATCTAATCGTTCAGTCAATCTCCCTATTCGTGATCCTTCCTTTTCTGACATAAACATTTTTACTGATGGATCAAAAATATATAACAACATTGGTTTTTCTATTTGTATTTTTAAACATAATGACTTGGAAAAGGTTTTCACTTTTAAACTCAGTAATGATAATACAGTTTTTCAAGCCGAACTTTCGGCCATAAACTTCGCATTTAAATGGGCTCTTGATAACAATATTAAAGTTAACATATATTCCGATAGTTTATCTTCTATTTTGGCTCTGAAATCCTTTAAAAATAAATCCAACTTCCTTCATGAAGTTATGTTCTCGGCTATTTCGGCCTCTAAATTTATCAACCTCCGATGGGTTAAGGCCTATGCTGACACCTTGGGAAACGAGGTTGCAGATAATATGCTAAAGAAGCCTCTTCCTCTGGTACTCCTTTTTCGGTTCCGTTCCCATACTCATTTCTTTCTAGTTTTTGTAAATCTTACCTTCTAAATTCATGGCAGCAATATCTAAACGAATATGTTTCCCCGTTTTTTAAGCTTTCTTCCCGCCGTTAACACTAAAATTCAAATCTTTAATAAATATTTAATCTACTTCATCACTGGCCACGGACCCTTCCTCGATTACCTACACTTTTTTAAATTTAAGTCTACTTCAAATTGCCCCTGTAACTCCTTTGGAGATGCCGATCATTATGTTTTCTCTTGCCCTTTTTCTAAAGATCTTCATTTGGTCAAACCCCTTCCCGCCCATCGTGTGATTTGGTTTTCTAAGGTCTGCCAGAACAATATTCTTATTAATAAACTGAAGAACTGTAATCTCGTTGCTAGAGATGTATCAAATCGTGCACGGTAGACGTCCTGTGAGCTCTTTCTGCTTTTAACTGTTGGTGATCAATGAAATCTGCACTGTTCCTGGGTTGTGTTGTTGTTCCTGCTGTAATTTTGTGCTCTGTGTGTGAGACAATCAGAATCTGTTATGTGAGATATTTTGCATCTGTTATGCACATGAGTTGTTGTATATATGGTTAACCCTGATAACAGTACCCGATATGTACACCTAAAACTTGTGTATATAAAGTCTGTTGGTCACTTGGGAAATATAATGTGTACATAAAAAAGTCGTGAGCATAAGTAATCCTGTATGTATAGGAATATAGAATTTTAATATACAATATCTCTTTCTTACAAGACGATTTACGAGTCCGGGTTATGTGTTCAGTTGAATACATGGGAAATTCTGTCATCCCTATTTATTAAATACTTCATGTATTATGTGTAAATAAGGAATATTGTGTAAATAGGTAACATTATGATTTCATAAGTAATATTTCGTTTAATTGAAACTCTGTTATCATTCAATAATCATTAATGCCACAAATGTCGGAAACCCTGTCATCACTATTTCATGGGTACTTCAAAGACTCAACTCTGTGTATATGAGAAAAGAAGAGTACATGGTAATATTTTGTGTTGATAGGTAATGATATAAGCACAGCTAATTCTTTCAGCAGCAATTACTCTTATAAAAAGTTTATAGTGCTTGATCTCACACACAGTTTGTATTCTTGCTTCTAATTCCTTCGCTGTTTGTGTTTTTGTTGTTTTGTTTTTACATTTGCGTTGTTTGTGTTCTTCTTGTATTGTTTTGTTATTTGTTGTTTGTTTTTAGTGAATTTCTATTTTAATTGCATTTTGTGACCATGTTCACAAATCTCATTCTGTTTTACATATGCAGCCTCTCACCTTTTGGTCAAACTTCTAAATTAATTAATTAATTATAATAATACTCAAGTAAAAAAAATATAATATCTCATATCATGTTAATTCTTAATACTTTTACTCTTCTAAATAGATGTATTGTATCTATCTACTGTTGTTAACTCTCTGATGCTTTGCTTCACTGTATGTATCATATGTAAATTTTTAGATCTAAAATAAACTTCTGGCTGGGGGGTTGCTGGGATGGGGGCGGTTGTGGCTGTGGTGTGCCTCGCGTGGGATCGGTGTGCCTTGTTTCCCGGTCGCCTACTTTTGCTGCTCTATATCTCCGGATGAGTCGGACGGCCTGGGTTTTCGACCCATTCAACACCTTGTATACCGATGTCATGTGAGGCATAACATAGTCGTGACTGTTTCCATGGCGCTACTCGAATCCCAACAAGCCCTTAGATCGGATTTTCGAACCAATACTCAGCTACAATCGAAATACACCCATTCAACATCAACACCGACATGATGTGAGGTGGACTTTAGGAGAGACTGCTCTCCGGACTTACACCCATTCAACACCTTACCGATGTCATGTGAGGCATAACATAGTCGTGACTGTTTCCATGGCGCTACTCGAATCCCAACAAGCCCTTAGTTAGGAGTTTCGAACCAATACTCAGCTACAACCGAAATACACCCATTCAACATCACCGACATGATGTGAGGTGGAATTTAGGAGAGACTGCTCTCCCGACTTACACCCATTCAACACCTTGTATACCGATGTCACGTGAGGCATAACATAGTCGTGACTGTTTCCATGGCCCTACTCGAATCCCAACAAGCCTTTAGTTAGGATTTTCGAACCAATACTCAGCTACAACCGAAATACACCCATTGAACATCAACACCGACATGATGTGAGGTGGAATTCAGGAGAGACTGCTCTCCCGACTTACACCCATTCAACATCACGACACGACAACACACGACATTCAACATCAACACCGACATGATGTGAGATGGAATTTAGGAGAGACAGCTCTCCCTACTTCAACACCATTCAACACCTTGTATACCGATGTCATGTGAGGCATAACATAGTCGTGACTGTTTCCATGGCCCTACTCGAATCCCAACAAGCCCTTAGTTAGGAGTTTCGAACCAATACTCAGCTACAACCGAAATACACCCATTCAACATCACCGACATGATGTGAGGTGGAATTTAGGAGAGACTGCTCTCCCGACTTACACCCATTCAACACCTTGTATACCGATGTCACGTGAGGCATAACATAGTCGTGACTGTTTCCATGGCCCTACTCGAATCCCAACAAGCCCTTAGTTAGGAGTTTCGAACCAATACTCAGCTACAACCGAAATACACCCATTCAACATCACCGACATGATGTGAGGTGGAATTTAGGAGAGACTGCTCTCCCGACTTACACCCATTCAACACCTTGTATACCGATGTCACGTGAGGCATAACATAGTCGTGACTGTTTCCATGGCCCTACTCGAATCCCAACAAGCCCTTAGTCAGGATTTTCGAACCAATACTCAGCTACAACCGAAATACACCCATTGAACATCAACACCGACATGATGTGAGGTGGAATTCAGGAGAGACTGCTCTCCCGACTTACACCCATTCAACATCACGACACGACAACACACGACATTCAACATCAACACCGACATGATGTGAGATGGAATTTAGGAGAGACAGCTCTCCCTACTTCAACACCATTCAACACCTTGTATACCGATGTCATGTGAGGCATAACATAGTCGTGACTGTTTCCAAGGCCCTACTCGAATCCCAACAAGCCCTTAGTTAGGATTTTCGAACCAATACTCAGCTAGAACCGAAATACACCCATTCAACATCAACACCAACATGATGTGAGATGGAATTTAGGAGAGACTGCTCTCCCGACTTACACCCATTCAACACCTTGTATACCGATGTCATGTGAGGCATAACATAGTCGTGACTGTTTCCAAGGCCCTACTCGAATCCCAACAAGCCCTTAGTTAGGATTTTCGAACCAATACTCAGCTAGAACCGAAATACACCCATTCAACATCAACACCAACATGATGTGAGGTGGAATTTAGGAGAGACTGCTCTCCCGACTTACACCCATTCAACACCTTGTATACCGATGTCATGTGAGGCATAACATAGTCGTGACTGTTTCCAAGGCCCTACTCGAATCCCAACAAGCCCTTAGTTAGGATTTTCGAACCAATACTCAGCTACAACCGAAATACACCCATTCAACATCACCGACACGATGTGAGGTGGAATTTAGGAGAGACTGCTCTCCCGACTTACACCCATTCAACACCTTGTATACTGATGTCATGTGAGGCATAACATAGTCGTGACTGTTTCCAAGGCCCTACTCGAATCCCAACAAGCCCTTAGTTAGGATTTTCGAACCAATACTCAGCTACAACCGAAATACACCCATTCAACATCACCGACACGATGTGAGGTGGAATTTAGGAGAGACTGCTCTCCCGACTTACACCCATTCAACACCTTGTATACCGATGACATGTGAGGCATAACATAGTCGTGACTGTTTCCAAGGCCCTACTCGAATCCCAACAAGCCCTTAGTTAGGATTTTCGAACCAATACTCAGCTACAACCGAAATACACCCATTCAACATCACCGACACGATGTGAGGTGGAATTTAGGAGAGACTGCTCTCCCGACTTACACCCATTCAACACCTTGTATACCGATGTCATGTGAGGCATAACATAGTCGTGACTGTTTCCAAGGCCCTACTCGAATCCCAACAAGCCCTTAGTTAGGATTTTCGAACCAATACTCAGCTACAACCGAAATACACCCATTCAACATATCACCGACACGATGTGAGGTGGAATTTAGGAGAGACTGCTCTCCCGACTTACACCCATTCAACACCTTGTATACCGATGACATGTGAGGCATAACATAGTCGTGACTGTTTCCAAGGCCCTACTCGAATCCCAACAAGCCCTTAGTTAGGATTTTCGAACCAATACTCAGCTACAACCGAAATACACCCATTCAACATCACCGACACGATGTGAGGTGGAATTTAGGAGAGACTGCTCTCCCGACTTACACCCATTCAACACCTTGTATACCGATGACATGTGAGGCATAACATAGTCGTGACTGTTTCCAAGGCCCTACTCGAATCCCAACAAGCCCTTAGTTAGGATTTTCGAACCAATACTCAGCTACAACCGAAATACACCCATTCAACATCACCGACACGATGTGAGGTGGAATTTAGGAGAGACTGCTCTCCCGACTTACACCCATTCAACACCTTGTATACCGATGTCATGTGAGGCATAACATAGTCGTGACTGTTTCCAAGGCCCTACTCGAATCCCAACAAGCCCTTAGTTAGGATTTTCGAACCAATACTCAGCTACAACCGAAATACACCCATTCAACATCACCGACACGATGTGAGGTGGAATTTAGGAGAGACTGCTCTCCCGACTTACACCCATTCAACACCTTGTATACCGATGTCATGTGAGGCATAACATAGTCGTGACTGTTTCCAAGGCCCTACTCGAATCCCAACAAGCCCTTAGTTAGGATTTTCGAACCAATACTCAGCTACAACCGAAATACACCCATTCAACATCACCGACACGATGTGAGGTGGAATTTAGGAGAGACTGCTCTCCCGACTTACACCCATTCAACACCTTGTATACCGATGTCATGTGAGGCATAACATAGTCGTGACTGTTTCCAAGGCCCTACTCGAATCCCAACAAGCCCTTAGTTAGGATTTTCGAACCAATACTCAGCTACAACCGAAATACACCCATTCAACATCACCGACACGATGTGAGGTGGAATTTAGGAGAGACTGCTCTCCCGACTTACACCCATTCAACACCTTGTATACCGATGTCATGTGAGGCATAACATAGTCGTGACTGTTTCCAAGGCCCTACTCGAATCCCAACAAGCCCTTAGTTAGGATTTTCGAACCAATACTCAGCTACAACCGAAATACACCCATTCAACATCACCGACACGATGTGAGGTGGAATTTAGGAGAGACTGCTCTCCCGACTGACACCCATTCAACACCTTGTATACCGATGTCATGTGAGGCATAACATAGTCGTGACTGTTTCCAAGGCCCTACTCGAATCCCAACAAGCCCTTAGTTAGGATTTTCGAACCAATACTCAGCTACAACCGAAATACACCCATTCAACATCACCGACACGATGTGAGGTGGAATTTAGGAGAGACTGCTCTCCCGACTTACACCCATTCAACACCTTGTATACCGATGTCATGTGAGGCATAACATAGTCGTGACTGTTTCCAAGGCCCTACTCGAATCCCAACAAGCCCTTAGTTAGGATTTTCGAACCAATACTCAGCTACAACCGAAATACACCCATTCAACATCACCGACACGATGTGAGGTGGAATTTAGGAGAGACTGCTCTCCCGACTTACACCCATTCAACACCTTGTATACCGATGTCATGTGAGGCATAACATAGTCGTGACTGTTTCCAAGGCCCTACTCGAATCCCAACAAGCCCTTAGTTAGGATTTTCGAACCAATACTCAGCTACAACCGAAATACACCCATTCAACATCACCGACACGATGTGAGGTGGAATTTAGGAGAGACTGCTCTCCCGACTTACACCCATTCAACACCTTGTATACCGATGTCATGTGAGGCATAACATAGTCGTGACTGTTTCCAAGGCCCTACTCGAATCCCAACAAGCCCTTAGTTAGGATTTTCGAACCAATACTCAGCTAGAACCGAAATACACCCATTCAACATCACCGACACGATGTGAGGTGGAATTTAGGAGAGACTGCTCTCTCGACTTACACCCATTCAACACCTTGTATACCGATGTCATGTGAGGCATAACATAGTCGTGACTGTTTCCAAGGCCCTACTCGAATCCCAACAAGCCCTTAGTTAGGATTTTCGAACCAATACTCAGCTAGAACCGAAATACACCCATTCAACATCACCGACACGATGTGAGGTGGAATTTAGGAGAGACTGCTCTCCCGACTTACACCCATTCAACACCTTGTATACTGATGTCATGTGAGGCATAACGTAGTCGTGCTCGTTGTTTTGTCCCTACACAAAGCCTAACTTTCCCATAGTTAGGCTATACAAACCAATATTAGCTATAAACAAGTGGTACCTCTTCAATATGAAACGCATAATGTCTTCTCTAGCTGATGTTAACCCTGAGTCTATATAATAATATTCAGTGCAACTTTATAAATATGGGTAAAATCACTTTATATATCTAGTAGTGAACGTTTATCGATTTAACATTTAAGTTTAGTTCTTTCTTCCGAATTACATAACAATTTTATATATTCGTTCCATACGTCCTAATATTGCAACAATTGTTTTTGATGTAGAGCAAAAATTATCAAATTTACTGATTCGTTGAATATAAATGTAGTTTCTGAACGCATATTTAAAAAAAAAATGAAATTTCTTATAAATACATATATCTAGGTGTGTCAATGACTTAATATATGAAGTCATGATGATTTCAATTTCATAAAAAACTATGAAAAATCCTAGAATTGATTTAATGATTGAACCCCTCCGAGAATATTTGTTGATTTGATACAAATTTGTTGATTTGTTACAAACCACAATTAAAATAAAAATCCGTCTCGTTAAGTAATTAAGAGCGCGGTCTCATTGGAATTCACTAAAAACAGATAAGTTGGTTTTTGACGGATGGTACATGAAGGTGTATGTGCAAGTGTCACGTAATGATGGTACAAAGATTTTAGCCACCAGCAGAACCAAAACCGCTCACTTAAGAACCTAGCTAAGAATTTGGGGTTCTAGTTGAGTTAAAGCGTTGGGTTATAACTGAAAGTTATAAACATTGGTTCATTTATTAAAATTATGTGAATATCAAATTATTTAACTATCATATACACTCTATGGCCATATACACTTTATGGCCTACAGTTTTGTACCTGACCCGTCCATGTAGTCTAAACAGTAAAAATATTAGAGAGCGAAAACCAACTAAATCTACGACTATTTATATGTAAATACGAAAGAACTATTTTAAATAAAAGTTTAAGAATTAATTTCGAATTTGTCGGAACTTCTGCTTATCTCTATTCGTGGTTAAAAAGATACTAGCGAGCTCGGCCTTCTAGCTGTAACTAAATATAGCAACCAGTTTTTATAGCAATAAGTATTTTAGTAAGTTCTTCAAAAGTTGCAAAGCAACAAATGTGTGTCAATGTTTAGCGTAAGCAGGTCGAGTGGGATCATTGCAGAGTAGAAAATACAGTGTGAAAACTGCATCAAAATTGAATCCAAAGTCACAAAGATAGATAAAAATGAAGATATATAAAGGGGCCTCCCCACACTGCCTCCTTCTACCACTGTCATTTCGTGTTAAATAATAAAGGACGATGTTTGTGTGTGTGTGTGTGTGCGTGCGTGCGTGCATGTGTGGTGTGCGTGTGCGGTGTGCGGTCTGTAGAGGAAAATTTACACATCGTACGGCCTTGAAATGTGGTACACAGATACCTCTGAGCGACACACATCGGAGAGATTTTTGTAAAATCGATATGTGAAATTGAGGCTGCTTGAAGTAAAAGTTACGCCCATGGGATTGACATAATAAAGATGCATATTTAAGTGATAAGTACAAAATGGTAACAATGGGAGATTTGGGGAGCTAGCTGAAATAGCCCAGGAGGTGACTAAAAATTATGTATATCTAGATGACACGTACAAATGGGAACGAGAATGTAGCCACCTGTAGAATCGAAATTGTTCAATTTGAAGGCGAGACGGGAATTTTTTTTTCTTATTTTTTTTTGGGGGGGGAAGGGGGGTACCTGAAGTTAAAATGTTACGCTCAGAGTATTGACATAATAAAGATGAATATCTGAATATCCAGGTGACACGTACAAATGGTGCATAGACTATAGCCATCAGCAAAACCAAAATCGCTCAATTAGGAACCAAGATGTAGAATTGTGAGGTTAGTTAAACTTAAAGTTAAGCCCAAGAAGTTGACACAAAGAATATGTACATCCAGGTGAAACGCACAGATGGTGCAGAGACTATAGCCACGAGCAGAATCAAAGTCGCTCAATTACAGAAGCCGAGATGTGAAATCGGGGGCTACTTAAACTAAAAGTTGGGCCCAGGAGGTGATACGAAAAAATTATATATTCAAGTGACACGTACACATGGTGCAGAAACTATAGCAATCTGAAGAACCATAATTGCTCAATTTAGAAACCGAGATGTACAATTGTGAGGGCTAGTTAAGCTAAAAGTTACGCTCAGTAGATTAACTAAAAAAATATGCATATTCTGGTGATACGTACAGATGGTTCAGAGACTATAGCCATAGGCAAAATCAAAATCGCTAAATTAGGGGAACAGATGGGAAATTTGGGTGGGGCCTAACTGAAATAAAAGTCATGCTCAGGGATTAATCAGAATAAAGATGTATATCCAGGTAACATGTATAAATGGTGCTAAGACTATAGCCACCAGTGGAGCCAAAATGGGTCCATTAAGAGCGGAGATGTAAAATTGTGGGGAATAGTTAAACTGAAAGTTACACCCAAGGGATTGACACAAAAATATGTATATCTAATTGATCTAATTGATCGTACAGATGGTGCAGAAACTATAGCTACAAGCAGAACTAAGGTCGCTCAATTAGGAGTCGAGACGTGAAATGAGAGGGGGGGGGCTACTTGAAGTAAAAGTTGCGCCCAGGGAGTTGATAGGAGGGAAATGTATATTCAGGTGACACGTACAGATGTTGCAGATACTATAGCCACCATCAGAATCAAAATCGCTGAATTAGAAGAAGAGATGGGAAATTTGAGGGCTACCTCAAGAAATATTGACTTTTATCGAATAAAATATTGGCACCAAATTCGATTAATTTATTCGATAGATATGCCTACAGACATACTGCAAGCCATCACGGCAAAATAATAGAGACATCACTGCAAAAATGATTGATTCGCTTTGGGGAATGTTCAAAACGCCTAGATCTATCAAAATTGTTAGATTTTTGACTCCATCACATTACTTTCACATTACGTATGACTATGCATTGCAGGGAAAATGAAAAATTGTTTGATTTTCTTTGAGTCTCAGTGTTGCTCAGATATTAATAAAGGAAGTAAATAAGTGTCTCACCAGCTGCACTCTTCCGAATCCCCCAACGCCAAGGGTTGCCAGGACGTCCAGGTCATCGAGCTGAATGTGCTTGTACTCCTCGTCCAGGCTCACGGAAGAAGAGGTCAGATTTGATATCCTGATGAGAAAAGATACGTTGTTAAAATTTTTCGAAACCTTTCTGACACTGTCTATCTAACAAGAAAGACTTTTTTGAATAAAATAAACTCTGAAAAAAAAAATCTTCAAATGATTTTTATTTATTCATTACTAGCCGCCTTTGGCGACCAGCCTGTTCGCTACCCTTGAAAATTCTGACCGTGGCAAACTCGTTGGCGCGACCTACCAGAAAGGTGTAAGGTAACTGCTTGGAAGGCCAGGAAGTGCCACACAATTTAGACCGGAACCCAATGGGGGAGGCATCCAAAGAGACCGTACCCTCCTTCCCCTACCACAAACCTCTCGGAAGGACTTGCAGTCCCACACGTTTAACGTGATCGTACTCCGCGTGAACACGGCTGCAGTTTTGGCAATGGCGGGAATCGAACCCGGGCCTACCGAGTGAAATTCCCGCGCGCTAACCACTGGGCTACCGTGCCATCCGCGACAATCTCCATAACTTTATTTTTATTCGGCAATTTTGGGAATCGAACCCGGGCCTACCAAGTGCAAATCCCGCGCACTAACCACTGGGGTACTTCACCCTCCTCGATATTCTTCATAACTACGCGCGCTAACCACTGGGCTACCGTGCCATCCGCGACAATCTCCATAACTTTATTTTTATTCGGCAATTTTGGGAATCGAACCCGGGCCTACCAAGTGCAAATCCCGCGCACTAACCACTGGGGTACTTCACCCTCCGCGATATTCTTCATAACTTATTTTTTATTCACCCAATTTAGACCGGAACCAAGTGGGAGAAGCATCCACAGGGACCGTACCCTTCTTCCCCTACCACCAACCTCTCGGAAGGACTTACAGACCCACATGTTTAACGTGATCGTACTCCGCGTAAACACGGCGGCAATTTTGGGAATCGAATCCGGGCCTACCGAGTGCAATTTCCGCGCGCTAACCATTGGGCTACTTTGCCCTACGCGACAATCTCCATAACTTTCTTTTTATTCATCCAATTTAGACCGTACCCTCCTTCCCCTACCACCAACTTCTCGGAAGGACTCACGGACCCACATGTTTAACGTGCTCGTACTCCGCGTAAACACGGCGGCAATTTTGGGAATCGAACCCGGGCCTGGTAACTGGTTGGACGGCCAGGATGTGCCACCCAATTTAGACCGGAACCCAGTGGGGGAGGCATCCACAGGGAACGTACCCTCCTTCCCCTACCACCAACCTCTCGGAAAAACATACGGACCCATATGTTTAACGTGATCGTACTCCATGTCAGTGGCGGAAATCGAACCCGGGCCTACCGCGTGCAATTCCCGCGCGCTAACCACTGGGCTACTTCGCCCTCCGCGACAATCTCCATAACTTTCTTTTTATTCACCCAATTTAGACCGTACCCTCCTTCCCCTACCACCAACCTCTCGGAAGGACTCACGAACCCACATGTTTAACGTGATCGTACTCTGCGTGAACGTGGCGTAAGTTTTGGCAGTGGCGGGAATCGAACCCGGGCCTACTGAGTGCAATTCCCGCGCGCTAACCACTGGGCTGCCGCGCCCTCCGCGACAATCTCCATAACTTTCTACATATTCACCCAATTTAGACGGGAACCCAGTGGGGGAGGCATCCACAGGGGCCGTATCCTCCTTCCCCTACCACCAACCTCTCGGAAGGACTTACGGACCCACATATTTAACGTGATCGTATTCCACGTAAACACGGCGGCAGTTTTGGCAGTGGCGGGAATCGAACCCGGGCCTACCGCTAACTTCCCGCGCGCTAATTTGCAATTTAAAATGACCATATGCTTAATTCCATCATCCTCATTCCATTGTTTCATTGTTCCATCATTTAAAATATCCATAAAATTAAAATATCCAAAAGTTAAAATATACATTTAAAAAATCCAGATCGTCCCATCATTTAAAATATAAATATAATAATTTATATAGAGCAAAGGCGCTCTATTCAGAACCGTGACGTCACCTCCACCTTGACGTCCCCACCCACCACTTTCCCTGCTTCAGCGGGGGAGAAACGAAGCGTCACGCCGAGCGGAACGGCGAGAAATTTAAAATCATGACGTCTTTAAAATTGCGATCCTGAAGGCAATTTTCATTATTTCTGGACCAGATTAGACTTGTAAGAATGCCAGATGTTTGACCTTTCTGAAAATGTAAATTATTAGTCGAAATTATGAGTACTTTTCACGATGCGAGAATTTAAAAACCAAAAATCGTTTTCTTGAGCAAAAAGTGACTTTTGTTTTAAAATCTTTAAAAAATATTAGAAATCGAAATTCAGATTTGAAATTGATATATTTTTACTCGAAATTCTCTGCTCTTTCCGATGGTGTAATTTGTTTTTTTCTACGATGTCTGGATCGTGGAGAAAAAAGGGCAAAAAGGGCAAAAAACGGTCGAAATCGCATAAAACATTAAATAAATAAAAAAATAATTAAAATTTTAAAAATCGGTTTTCACGTGTCCCCTTCCCTCCCCCCCGGGTCTCCGATTGCCAAATTTCGTAGCTCTCCGACGCGCGGTCGCGAAACGTATAGTGTATAAGACAGACACACAGACATTGCCTTTTATTATATAGACTACGTAATATAGTATAGTGAAAGTGTTGTTTTCACGAAAATTTGCGAATTCGAAATTTTGATGCCAATATTTGTTTTAAGACCTCCTGAACACTTTTGACTATTTTTGGAGTGATGCCAATATTTGTTTTAAGACCTCCTGAACACTTTTGACTATTTTTGGAGTGATGTCCGTCTGTCTGTCTGTGGTGGATTTCTTTTGTACACAATAGCAGTTTTAAATATTAATAGATTTTCACGAAACTTCATATCCTGCTTTGTTATCAATAAATCTAGATCTTGATAGAATTTTTTTTAAACTCGAGAGAAAACTTCGAAATTTATTCATAATTTTATATTTTTGTAACATGACAGCATAGGACAGAATTTGACATAATCATGCATAAAAAGGTTTATTTATGACTCAATCACCAGATTTAATACTTTCAATCACTGTTGTGAAAAATAGCCGCGATACAATTATATTTTGTTCGTGACGTCATTAACCCCCCTTTGCATGCAAGTTGGCCCCCCCAGGAGTAGAAGACCCAGACCGTCCGACTCATCCAAAGCACACGAGCAACCATTTGGACGGCCGGACCCCCCCCCCCCCCCTCCCAGGAGTGTATATTGTCAAGTATGATATAAATCAAAAGATTTTTCAAGCCCTTTAAAGTGAAGGGTAACACGCTATAGTTGTAATAATTTAGATCCATGATACAGATTTTTCAAATTTTTTCTTGTAAAATTAAAAAAAATGGATTCTAGCATAAGAAAGTCGGATTGAGTCCCACTCTAATGAATTTCGACGTAATATGGGGTACGTCAGGTTAATATGACACATTTAAAGGAGAAAGTAGTTAACTTCACTTTCGCGGCCAAAGTTTTACCCAATTTTAAGTCGCTGTTTCTGAAACAAATCGATTGATTTGAAATGAAATACGGGAAGGTTTCAATTTTAAATGTACTTTTTCCCCTAAAGAAGGCTCACAGCTTTCCCCTTTATTTATCTGTTAACAAGTTAGATTTCTACCGAAATTATTCGATATATAAGGAACAAAAAAGAGGAAAATGATAGAACCATATAACTGGGAGAGCACTGTTGGACCTTCCCTCTAGAAACAATTGTTGGATGCTTTTCAACAGAGCCCGAATTAGTCTAACTGAGGCTTTGGGGGGGAGGGGGGGGCTTTCACCATTCAACGTATATGAAAGAAACAAGTATATTTTTTCGAAAACATAATTGCATTCTATAAAAAAGCATATGAAATGAAGATTTTACATACTTTAATGGAATTTAAATTATTAGCAACTTTCTCGCCATAACCAAGAAGCCAGCATGCTAAATTAGTGTGGCAATTCCTAAATATTCCATAAATAAATCTTTTTGCGAGGCAAACCTATTCCTATAGAATATTTTTTTCTTCGTGAAGCAGACGTTATATTTCGATGCTGCAAATGTTTAATTTGAGGTCTCTCAGAAACGGAGGCCCCGGGCAGCTGCCTCACATGCCAATACGTTAGCCAGGCCCTGCCTTTTAACAGGAAGTCTGATTATATTAATGCTGGACTTTCACGGGCACAAATATACCAACCTACCGATATCGAGACACGATCAAATGCATTAACCATATTGAAAGGAGTTAAAACTTCATGTTGGATAAAGCGGGATTCGTGATATCGGTTCGCTCCTTTCTAGAAGAGAGAAAAGGAAAAACGAGATCTCAAAACGAACGTACCGGAAAATGCCAAAATCGTTTAAGACAATAATTGAAGTGGTTCTGGGGTAAGATAAGACCCTCTGATAAGTCCCTCTGCATTGTATGCATCTCTATGGAGAAAGGCTAATATCGAATTAAATATTTATTTAAACTGTAAATTTTGCAGAAAATAATTATCGGTGCTCTGTAAATTAGAACTCAAACAATAAAGAATATTCCTACGTATTCGAATTTATTTTACCTTTCCATTTATTTTTGTCTCCATATATTCTGTACCCTGTTCAACAACCAAGAATAAAACACTTGCTACTCTTACTCGCAATTAAGGAATTGTGATTAAAATATAATCAAAAATGCAAATAGTAAACGTTGCGACTTTCTGTTGCGTCAGATGAGGACAGATGGGACATTATTGGGACTATCGACGCCTCGATATAATTCTCAAATCATTGTACCGTTTTCAAGCTTTCATCCGTAAGAGTTTTATTTTCTTACCTCTAACTCCATGGGTTTAATGAAATAGAGAGAGAAAAACTGGATACCTTCGTAATCGAGCTTCGTCTCCGTAGTCTTTGGTTTGCAGCTCTTGCAAATCTCCAATAAGTTGATTGAAAGACCTGGAAATAGCCAAAGAGAGAGTTTCAAGTCGCAAGTACTTTAATACAACGTATCAAAACACACTGCAAGGAAAGGGTAACTGATTTAAAAGAATTATAACAGACAACTGCAACTCTTTAAAATCAGTTACGGCTAGCTACCTGCTGAAATTTACAACCGAATTCCCCTTACACTTCAAATTATAACTAATTGATTTCCCAAAGAGCAAAATGATAATGAAAGAGAGATATAGAGTTTATATATTTTTACTTTGCATTGCACCATTCTTCTTTTGATCGTTCATTGTTTGGGAATGTGGGTTAAGGTTGGTGGTATATGACGTATATTACGCTAAATCGTAGAATCTGGGAGTAACATTTCTCAGGAAGTAATGGTTCTTCCTTGTCCATGAACTTCCTGTTCTAGTGTATCAACCTAATTCAAGAAAGGAAAGGTTATACGATGATTTCCTCTGTTCTAGTTCGACATAGGATATTGACTGTGCTCCCCATGAATCATTTCACTGATTTCATTACAGATGTTAACTTTCAAAAAATGTCATTTCGATTTTAAATTTCCATTTAGAATCGAAACAATTAACCATGATGAAGAATATTCATTTTTAAACTTGTCACATTTTCGCTCAAATTGGCTGGTTGCCCAATCCTCTAATATTCTGAATCAGAAATTTTTAATTAAATTTTGATATAAATAACAACTACCGATACTACAAAGATTTCCTAAGAAAATGTACGCCCCTCTTAAAACTACTCAAACACATATAAAATCGGTCATTTCAGGCCAATGACTATCGAACAGGGCATAAGATATTATCTCCACGACCTAAATATAAGACTGCCCAGACCTCTCCCACTCATAGCCTTTCCTTCATAGACTCTTCGTTAGATATCCTATACAGCAGACGCGCACAAACTTTTTGGTCAGGCCTACATTTAGAGCTACTTAAATATTGGCGACTCCCCCCACCCCCCCTTTTTAGAGATATTCGTCAAACATTCGCATCCGTCCAACTCATATAGACAAAAAGCGCTTTAATGCGGGTAAGAATATAACATTAAGAACAATAATGTGTTCTTCAAATATGAACAGTAAAATATAAAAAAGTGACTATTTGTTATACTCGCAAAAATTAATGTTAAGCATCACGCTTTTCGTATATTTTGAATGAATTTGTTGATGTGTGATACTTTTTTAATAAATTAAGGGGTTTTCTTTTAGAATTGTTCTATAATACAGCTTAAAGGGGTTACCATCTATATCGCTGCTCCATACTATCTGGTGAGTTGGGCGGTTTGAGTTCTCAAGATTAAAGGGTTCAGGGGTGGGACAAAAAAGGAATGGGGTCATTTCTTTTCTGGACTTCGGATTTGTTGGATCTCTTGCACTGACGAAAGGTATCCGACGTATCCTCGAAACAGCTGTAAGCTGCATTGTTGTGTTATTTGTGCTTATTTAGGGTGCTCCAGTTTTCCTAATCTGATATGTTCTGTTCCGTTGTTGATACTATACGTGTGCAAAGATTCCGGGTCACCAGGGTGGCTTCTAGAAGGTTTATGAAAAGACACAAACCCATTAGACAAGTACTATATAGATAAAGAAAAAGTTCAACTTACTCCCTATTGAGAGTCAGGCATTCCACGCCTGGGTCAAGAGCAATCACGTTGGCTGTCCGGCGATCTTCCCTGGAAAACAAACAAATATATCACCCATAAGTGAAAAGCAAACATTTATAAACAAATATTTTTTTCACATACACAACATAATGTGGGTCGTGTTCTATTACAGTGTTTTCCACTTTTTAAATCACAGCTTTTCTAAATGCAAAATTATCAATTATTTGCCTGGAAATTTTTTCATGTGGTATAGGATATGACTCATTTTGCCATAATGGCGTTTCATATTGCTTTTACCTCGAGCATCGGAAATAAGTGTTCCGTTGAAATAATCAACTTAAAGATTACTTCTCCTCTTTAAGGGCACGGTGGACTTTGAAATTTTTATTATTTATTTATTGACTTAGAAATATGAAAATTTGTATAAATATTCCTTTTAACATTACTATATAAAATACCATTCATTTTTTTTTCAATTTTGTTATAATTTTGTATTTTTTTTTTAATTTTATTTTTTTAACGAGAATTTGAAAATGCTCCTTGCGTGCCATTTGTTGACATTTTTGATGCATTTTACATTATGATCACTTAAAAACACATTATGAACAAATTTGGGTATTGATTTTTCAAATCCCTTAGAAAGTTAATTTTTTAAAAATAATTTTCTGCATTAAAACTTAATTTTCATCATTTAATTAGGTTCTTATTCACTTTTAATTGCCTTAATAAGGTCAAATTATAAAATGCATACCCAGTTTCATTAAAAAGTATGAAAAGTGTCTTCTTGCCAAATTTCATGCATCTCAGACAAAAATTAAGACGCATGGAGCATTTTAAAAATGTAAAACCTTTGAAAATTCCGTTTAAATAAAAATACATTTAACCTTTTGCTTACGGGTGGAACAGCGTCCATCCCAAACGAAGAACCTCCCAAAAAGACAGGTATTTGACATACCCTATCCCAAACAGTTCGACCTCCCTTTGCAGGCATTGACGTCCAACATTGCACCAGCAGGCATTGCACCTGCTGCGTGCAGCTGGTGCAATGTTTCTGTCACCGATGCCCATGGACGCCAATGCCTGCAAAGGGGGGTCGAACTGTTTGGGATAGGGTATGTCAAATACCTGTCTTTTTGGGAGGTTCTTCGTTTGGAATGGACGCTGTCCCACCCGTAAGCAAAAGGTTAAATATGTAAAATAATATTATATATTAAAAAAAGACCCCCCCCCCTTTTTTTAGTCGATTTTTGCTCGTTTCAACGTCCATCGTCCCCTTAAAGAATCCTCTTAGAGAGTTGCCATGCTAAAATAAAAACCCCGTTTCTGCATTTGCTTCTATCATTATACAAGACAATGGTTAATGACTAATTGGAAAGCAACCGTGATGTAAATGTACACGATATAGTTTAAAGGATAAGGTAGCATTTGCTGTAAATGCAGAGACAGAGTAGTTTCTGTGAGAAAATGAATGATTTTATGAAAATACTCGGCCAAAATAAGCGTTTGCATAAACCAGAATTGACCACACTTTTCTTCGGAGAAACGAATATCAACAGAGAAGTTAATAAAAAAACAAACAATGGCTAATTCAATATCTATTGAAAAAAAATAACATCAAATTCGGAGCGTTTGGTTCAGAAAATAAAATATGAAATATGTAAAACTTTCACAAAGGCAAGTGAAAATTTCACAAAATAGAAAGACGAAAAATGAAGTCCACTACCGGGAAAAAATCAGAAAACTTTGCCTACTAGTGTACCCAGATTGCTCAGCCACCCATCAGCTTCCTTGTTCAGCATTACATAGGTAATTGAAAAAAATATATATAAACGAATTTAAATCCCCTCCCATTTGCCCGCCTACAGCCCTTGCGCTCATAAAATTTCCGAATATATTCACTTGCACATCTTTCCATCATTTAAATTGATTACTAGAAGGATAATCCCATCATAAGCCCAGGTGGTGTAGTGGATAGCGCGCTCGGCTGCTGTCTAGAGGGCTCGGGTTCGAATCCCGAATAAGGCACGGAGGTTTGTGTGGCTACTGTAACTGGATTTCGATCTGTTGTTGCCACGTTAATTCAATTAAAAAAAAAAAAAAAAAAAAAAAAAAAAAAAAAAAAAAAAAAAAGATGGAAAAGGTTGCTAAAGATTATTTCAGATCCGTTATTTCAAAATATTTCATTCCATACACTCCGCGCTTCTTCATGCGAGCCATATACTCCGCACATTCAATATTATTATTAATTATGTAACTTCCTACCAATACACATATACTATACCATCCGTTAACATAACACAATTAATCTAAGCCCCTTAGACCCCCTGACAAAGAATTTATCAAGTTTAATGCCTCAAACGTTTTATTTCAGGTTTTCAGTTACTGGTCATACTGTGGAGGTAAAAGGGACTAATTATCTCTAGCTTAGTGGGTCATACAATTCAGCTAGCTCAAACTAATCTATCTATAAATCAATTTTGCATGCATTTCGTTGTTTAGAACGTGAATTTTAAGATAAAGGAGAAAGAAAGTCAATCGAACTCCATGGTTTAAATATTCAAATCACTTTTTACTTTCCCTGCAATACATGGTAATGTATAGGGAAAGTATTGGAATCATGCCGAAAATCACAACTCGAGTTTTCGACGGATCTACACGTTTCGAGAGCTCTAGAATACGAAAAAACTATTTTTAGCGTGACGTCTGTGTGTGTGTCTGTCTGTCTGTGTGTCTGTCTGTCTGTCTGTGCAGATTTTGTATCCACTCTAACTAAAAAACTAATGGACCGAATATCACAAAATTTGGTAGGTAAGTTACTTGTGAGCGAGTCTGGTGCTGATTAGTTTTGGGTACGATTCTGGATAAAAGAACCCGCCTTTTTTTTGCGAAATGGCCCGCAAAAGCTTGTATCCACTGTAACTGAAAAACTATTGAACCGAATTTCTCAAAATTTGGTAGATGAATCACTTGTGGGTTACCCTGGTTCTGATTAAATTTTGGTACGATTCGAAAAAAAATAACCTGCCATTTTTTGCAAAATGGCCCGCAAAAATCGTCAAAATCTAAACTAATGAACTAGATATACTCAAATATATCCATTAAATGCTCGTTTAATACGTAATTTTTAACGACGAAAAGAAAAAGATCAACCCCATTACACTAGGACTAGCCGTTCTCGAGATATTTTAGTTTTTCGTATTTTCCCTACGCCACCTTTAATAATAAGTCCGGTTACCGAATGAGAACGAAAATTGAATTAAAAGTGAAATAAATTTAAAATTAAATAAAGAGAACGTGAATATAAACGTCTGCAGGGAAAGTCATGTGCTGCCCACATCAGATTTTTTATATTAGAAAGAACTCTCAACATTAACTTTCCTATTTAGCTGAATCGTGGAGGTATAGGGATGGTCTCATCTCTAACTCCATGAGCTCAATACAGTTTTCTGTTTAGTTTCTTCGGGCATTAGAATCTTATGACGACGCAATTGTATCAATTGTTGGGCTACACAGACACGGATTGAGTGTTGCCTTTTATTATACCGGGTGTCCCAAAAAGATTGAAAAGCTCTTTAATTCTTTACCTTTTGGAGATAAGTGTACAATGTAAATTGCAAAAATGTTGAAAGTAAAGTAGGAAATAAGACTACGTTAATGAAATAGTCCTCCCATTCATTTTCAAAAAGTTGCACTTTTTAAATTTTTATACGACCCCCCTTAAACAAATTGAGTCAATCAGAAAATTTTTATTTTTAATGCAACAGGATCATTAAAAAACCGCATATCTGTATCTTTAAAATCAACTGAATTATGATAAAGGAAAAAATCTGACTTATGCCACTTTTCTGTACCATGTGAAAGGCTGTTTCATCAGGGAAAATAGGGATCATAAACAAATTGACGATGGAAATTGTTTAGATCAAAAATAAGTTAATATGTGTCAAAAATTTTTATCACAAATGCATCCAAATAAAGCATTACACAGGCAGAGATCATATAAAGCAGTGGTACTCACTACGCGGTTAGGTATCCTATGTATTATATCATCCAGTTTTATCTTTTTTTGTGATATGTCACAAATTTACATTTCTAATTTGATATAGGGTCCCCATTCACAACGTTCAATTTCCAATTAAATATAACTCGCTCAATTTTAAAGATACAGATATGCGGGGTTTTTTTTAATGATCTTGTTGCATTAAAAATAAAACTTTTCTGATTGACCCAATTTGTCTACGGGGGTCGTATAAAAATTAAAAAAGTGTCACTTCTCGAAAATGGGGGGACTGTTTCATTAGCGTAGTCTTATTTCCTAGCTTACTTTCACCATTTTTGCAACTTACACAGCCCACTTATATCCGACAGGTAAAGAATTAAAGCGCGTTTCAATCTTTTTGGGATTGCATAGGATTTCAGTCTTGTTTTCCTGAATTGGTGAATTAAGGATCAGAAGTAACTTAGCAATGATGAAATCGCATTAGCGCACACACATTCACACAATGGTCAGTTTAAAAGCTACCTCAGCAGGGCTTGCTCCCCAAAGTACTCGCCTCTTCCAAGGCACCGGATCTCCTCCTCAGCGCTTATGCCGTCTCCAGTAACCACTTTTTGCGTCACTCGAACCTTAGAAGAGAATAAAAAGACATCTTAAAGCTTCTTTTACACTATGAAAATTCCCTCAAAAGGATTTGATCAATTCCGTCAACAACAGCGGACACAGTTTATTAAAAACACACAGCCGGTTTCAGAAGCAAAAAACAGCCATCTTCTTTAGGTAAAAAAGATATCTTTCGGAAATTTTATCATATATATTTTTCGAAGCCTGTTATTTCTTTCAATTTTTATCATATTCTTCTTAATTTCGCACTGTTGGTATTTGTGGTATTTTTAAATTAGTTTAAGCGAACCTTATTTTAATGGGATTGATGAAGTAACTCATGCAGTTTTCCGAAACTGGTTGTTTTCCTTTATTTGTTTACTGTTACTTTCTTATCTTTCAAAGTATTTTATAAATTAGTAATTTTTTCAGTAATTTATTAATATTTTTTTATAAAGTTGGCTGGTTCATTTAGCTCCTTACTTTTTTCCTTCATTTGTGTTATATACAATACAGTTTTGTAGTTTTTATCCTTAACATTTTTACAATAATTTTAGGGCCAATTTTTTTAATTGATGATGATTCTCATGTAGTTTTCCAAACTGATTCTTTTCCTATTTACTTTATCATAAGATACTAAAATTCGTAGTTTTATTCACTGAGAAAGTATTTTCAATTCTTCTGCTGTTCTTTCCTCCTATGTTCTTCTTTTTTTCTGATTTTCTTTCTGGGGCATGTGATACAAATATTTATTGACACAGACCCCTCCTGTTTTCTGATGTGCTCGTTCTGTCTTTTTATTCTGAAGAAGGAGGCTGTCTTTCCCCTCCAAAACTAGTTGATACTTTATATCAGCTGTTTATGCTGTTGCAAATAAAGAATTTTAATATCATTTCATTCAAACTACATATAAAATTCTTATTCTTTCATTTACTCCTTACAAACACTATAACCTTACATAAAAAAATTCAATCAAACTGCTGATCTGAAAAAAATAAAAACAGTTATGGTCTGTGGAATGCTTTCCTGGCATTCTCTGAATCCACTCATACCTGTGGAAGGCACTATGAACCGAATGCGTTATGAATCCATCCTTGAAGACCACTTACACCCATACATACTGATTGTCTCCCTGTGGCGGATGGGATCTACCAGCACGACAATGCACCGTGTCACACAGTGAGAACTATTCAAGAGTGGTTGGAAAAGCACAACGAAGACGCTAAAGAACTTCCCTGGCCCACTAATTCCTCAGAGTTAATTGATCATCCGTGGGAGCGCCTCGATCGGGTTTTTTTTCTCTATGGATTCTGCACCACTCACCCTCCAGCAGCTGTCAAATGCACTGCAGTCTGCATTGCTCCACATACTTGTGAACACATTCCAGCACCTTATTGAATCACTCCCAGTCCGTCTAGCTGCTGTCCGCTCTGCACACTGCGATTACTCCGGATATTAGCTGGTGGTCACAGTAATGTAACTCGACTGTGTATTCGGAGAAGTGCTTAAAAGTGGTTTGTTAGTCAGGAAGGTAGTCAGGTAGACAGACAGACACTTGGGAAAAAGTATATATAATTTGTAGAAGTTATTATAAATTAAATAGGTATATTTGGTGTAACTCTGAAACAAAAATGCCAATAATAACAAATATTTAATTATACATTTATTCTTATACATTGTAGAACATGGGTAAAGCAAGCAATCATTAAAAATCGATTTTAAATCATTTAAATTCTGATATAATTTTATTTGGATTACACATTTCAAAACAAACTTACCTGTCCATTGCTAATTATAAAAAATGTATCGCCTGTTGCTCCTTGGCGAATAATATATTCTCCAGCTGGATAGAAATCCTGAAACAAATATAGAGGCATTCATTTAATACCCTACTGGCAGTATACCCGTTTATCGTACGGAATACATAATATAAAGAAACTTGAAATTCATAATTATGTTCATGTTCGACATTGTTATTCAAAACATTCTATTAAAATATAAGTTACCCCTTAGAAGGAATATTTTCAAGTATGGTATTAATAGAAATATATTTTCAAGTCCTTTACAGTGGAGAGTAGCACGGTATAGTTATAATCATATTTGCCCACAATACCGATTTTTCAAAAAATTTCTTGTAAAATTTGAGGGACAAAAAGTTACTTAAAAATAGATTACGATATGACAAAGTTGAGTTTAACCACATTCAAGTTAATTTAAGTAGCGGGCGCTTATTTAATTATTTATAAGTAGTGTGCACTTATTTAGGACATGGGAAACGTCCGTAATTCGCTCTGGTATATTTATATTTTGATTGACTTTTCATTCTAGTTATTGTAGTTCCTGAAAATAAAATGAAAAGATAGCTAAAAATGAAATATAGAACAAATATACTTATATATATTAAATTCGGTATAGCAGGTCCCCGGATAATAGGACTCGGCGAGATTTTTCTTCTGGATTTTGAAAGTTGAAAAATCACATTTTCCGCCATTGTATTAAATTACATCAATTCTTGGTTTTTTAAATTCTTGGTAATAATTTAATACATAAATTCTTGGTTTTTTAATGTAACTTTTTTTTAGCAAAATAAATTATACTACTCTCACTATGTTAGAATAAACCGTTCTCAATATATTTTCGTTTTCGTTTTCTTTATTTTAACGAGTTGGCGTTATTAAAAAAAAATTCCACGTCACCAAAAAAAAAAAAAAAAAATGTCACATAATAAAAGATGTAGGTATGTGTCTGTTTGTATGTCTGTGTCGCCTGTAGCGGACAATAGAAGCTACAGACAGCGGCGAAATTCGGTACAGCAGGTTCCCGGATAATAGGGCTCGTCGAGATTTTTCTTCTGGATTTTGAAAGTCGAAAAATCACATTTTCCGCCATCATATTAAATTAAATCAATTCTTTCTTTACCGCCACAGACAATAATTCGAGAGCTTGCATTTTGATTTGATTAAATCTCCGGCGTTTCGTCTGAACGAAAAACCAGCTGATCGCACAGCATGCATTTAATTTATATGCATTTAATTTATGGGTTTTGTAACTTTGCGAATTTAAAAGTTACCGTTCCAATTATTCTAATCCAGTATTGTATTATCATTATGAATATTGTGCTAAAATATGACTTAAATTACATAAAAATTCACTACAATAACAATAATTTTTATTTAATTTTACTTCGGGATTAATACAACGTTTTTGCGATTTCATGTATGTTTGTTCGTTTGAGTCGCGGAAATGATTTAAGTTCAAAACAGGAGATTTGGAAAATGAGTGGTGTTATATGTATTATGGAAGTATCGGGCGCTTATTTAAGACCGGGGTAACACCTGGTAATTCGTTCTAGTAATTTATAAACTACAAATTTCACGTCGTTCAAAATAAGTATGAATCACGCGTTTTATTTTCTAATAAAAATTGATTTCAGTGAATATAAACAACAACAAAATAATAATAATAGTTCATTTAAGGAGAGTCATGATCTATCGCATTAGATTTATAAGAATACTGTTTAGTACTGAAGATCTTACCACTTCCAGCACATCTGCCATTTTCGAAAGAACTTCCTTGCTGAGGTTGCGCAAAAGAGGAACACTGAAACAAAATGCTGCAATAAGTATACTAAAAGCACACCTAATCATTATATTTACAAGCACATCTGGAATAGATTTAAGGAAACGATGGACGTTGAAATGAGCAAAAGTCGACTAAAAAAAGTTATAATATATAACATTATTTTACACATTTAACATTTGCTTACGGGTGGGACAGCGTCCATCCCGAACGAAGAACCTCCCAAAAAGACAGGTATTTGACATACCCTATCCCAAACAGTTCGACCCCCCTTTGCAGGCATTGGCGTCCATGGGCATCGGAGACAGAAGCACTACACCTGCTGCACGCAGCAGCTGCAGTGCGATGCCCATGGACGCCAATGCCTGCAAAGGGGGGGGGGAACTGTTTGGGATAGGGTATGTCAAGTACCTGTCTTTTTGGGAGGTTCTTCGTTTGGGATGGACGCTGTCTTACCCGTAAGCAAAAGGTTGAATGCATTTTTTTCGAAACGGAATTTTCAAAGGTTTTACATTTTTAAAATGCTCCATGAGTCTTAATTTTTGTCTAAAACGCATGGAATTTGGCAAGAAGATACCTCTCATACTTTTTAATGAAACTGGTATGCATTTTATAATTGGACTTTATAAAGGTAATTAAAAGTGAATAAGAACCTAATTAAATGATGAAAATTAAGTTTTAATGCAGAAAACTATTTTTAAAACATTAACTTTTTAAGGGATTTAAAAATGAATGCCCAAATTTACTCATAATGTGTTTTTGAGTGATCATAATGTAAAATGAATCAAAAATGTGAACAAATGGCACGCAAGGAGCATTTTCAAATTTTTGTTAAATAAAATTAAATTTAAAAAAAATACAAAATTACAACAAAATTGAAAAACAATTTAATGGTATTGTACATAGTAATGTTAAGAGAAATATTTATACAAATTTTCACGTTTCTAAGTCAATAAATAAATAAAAAAGATTTCAACGTCCACCGTTCCCTTAAATACATTGTTGAAGGTATTAAGTGAGAATATTTGTTTATAATGTAATAAATCTATTTTTTTTCAGCAAAAGAAATAGGTTGAGAAACCCTTTGAAATGATTTCAAATTTTGATAACCTGCAGATAAAATTCTAAAATTCCGAATTAGAATTGCATTAATCAGCGATTATTCTGATAAACATTTATTTATATTTTAAATTATTGGAAAGTGTAATTGTTATCATACAAATTTTACGAACACTATTACTGTGAAAAATGGAGAAGTTATGCTAAAAGGCAACAGCGTTTCATTTTCCTGCAAAGCTATTAATGGTTAGCCTTTGACACCCGCACGTTCGAAGTGGTTAGTGGTCATTAAGTATGAAACCTACACACTTAATAAAAATTGTTGATAGCTTTTCTGAATATCAAAAACCCTTTCAGATTTAAGCATAAAAATGACGTACATTTTATAATTCTGTTAACATGTTAAATGGGAAAATATATTGCATCTTATTTCCGCATGCGATAAAATGATACAATTGTTCACATTTTTCAATGGACAGCGAAAGGATATCAAATTGTATTTTTATTGTTAGTGGTGTATAAGTTTGTTTTTTAAATCCTTTTGTATCGTCACCCGTCATTAAAGTTTTTCCTTTGATCTGGAAGCTAACCCGGATCGAATGAGACCCAAACCAAGATTCTAGCTAGTGTGAAAGTACAAAATAATTTTAATGTTTGTTTTATATCCCTTCGTACCTCCTAATTTGAATTTGTGAAATAATGGACTTTTTCCGTTGGTCTGGAAGCTGAGATGTATCGAATAAGACCAAAACTAAAATTCAAAACTAAAGTAGAAGTGTTAGATAATTAAGCAAAAGGGTTTTGAGATTGTTGATTCCTTCTTTGCATCCTTGCCCTTAATTCGGATCTTTTGAAATAGTATTTTTATTCATGCTAAATGTCAATGCTCCTTAACTGTATACTTAACTAAATTTGCCAATCTTTACCTCTACTTTTACCAACAAGCGTCAGTACTTACTGCATGAAACTCGATATTTTCATTATTGGATGAAATATTGAAGCTCCAACCATTTAAAATGTGTTCACATCTCAACTTACTAACAAGAAAGCGATATTTACCATTCTTTCTCGCTCAAGTGAAGAAAACCCACTGTTGTGCAAAAGCCAAGTGCCGGCAAAACAGAAGTTCGCCTCGCGACACTGAATAAATACGGCTGTATCAAAAGAATATTTTTAGAGCCTATGTGTCACGAAGCATATGTTACAACTCTCGGGGCATTGGATCACCTGTTTCGAAGAAATGTGATTTCTAATTATATCGAATGCTGCTTAATTTGACTAAAATAAAAATTAATTTGAATAAAATGAGTTAAAAGAAGTGGGAAGAGTAATGCAGTGCAAATTTATTATAATGTTTATAAGATGGTTCACTATGTCTTGTATAGAAAATTCTAAGATCGCGCTCCCATTGCAGATTCCAGCATACGTGAAAGGATTTCGCGCTTTTTAGCTCTTTCCAGCACGAAATAGTTAATGCATGCAATGACAGACAACTAAGGGCCGCGATGTTGTGAACCTTTGCGGAGACAAAGCCAGTCATAAATTTCAAAATGGTTGAACTCGAGTTGTAATGGCTAAGTTCGTGCTCACAGAACCCGCTTAAAGGGGAATTTCCAATGCTAAATATGCGCATGAATAGTATAACTGATTTTGCCGGTTTAAACAGAGGTTCGCAAAATTGCGGCACAACAGATTTTCTTGCTACTATTTCAAACATCGGTTATTCCGGAAAGATCGCTCAGAAGTACAAAACCGGCCCGAGAATGTTGGTATCTAAATTGGAAGCGCGATCCTGGCTTTAGGACCGTCCCCTTTAGACGGGTTCTGTATAGGTATAAAATAATTTATTTTAGAAGTAACATGATGCAAGATGCTTAAATTCAATCGCTTACAAACACAACGTGCAATAAACTAGTGAAGGTATCAATTGGTTTCAGAGGCAAAAACAGCCTACTTTTTCGGGATTAAAAAAATAGAGGAACCACACCAGCAATGCGAAAAGGCGTCTACCAGGCAGATAAGACGAGGCAGGAAGGCATCTAGATGGATTTTTTTGCAGGTGAAGTTGCTCTGTCTTTTTATTCTGAGTAAGGTTTTTTTTGTTTCCAAAATCAGTTGAAGCTATTACAAAAACTAGCTGCATACTGTGCTTTTAACTAAATTTCTATTTTACAATAAGATGGTTAAGATTTCATTAACGAATTTTATATTGCTGTCCCTGCAATACATAACATAAGAATATTCTCTTGGAATCGGTATTTTAAATTCTCGGTGGATTTACATGTTTGGGGCACACTATAAGACGATTCAACTACCTTAAGGTGACGTCGGTGCATGTCTGTATATCTGCGCAGTATATGCTAATATTTGACCACTTTCGACAAGGCATTTTAGGGAATTTGGAGTAAATTAAAATAGCTGTGGAGCATGTAAACCACACTAAATTAACAAAACTATCAATCTTGAATAGATTCAAATAAACGGCATATTTGTAACTCTTAATATATTAATCTTTAAATGCTTGCAAATTTTTAAAAGCTTGTAAATTTTTAAATGCTTTGAATTTTTAAATGCTTATATTTCTCTAGATATTTTTATGAGAGATGTCGTCATTGAAGAGCTTCAGAAAAAATGCCTATGCTCTAAACCTACTAAACAACAATTACGATACGTATATGTGACGGTAGTATTTGCAATTACGATGAGAGACAACGCGAGAACAGGCAGGTATTCCATTATCAGACCCAGTTCCTCAAAAACGCTTTACTAACCTGCTAATTATTTTATTGTTAGAGGTATGGATACTTCCTCTGAAATCGAGAATATTCTCATAAGAACGGCTATAGTAATATTGCTAAAAATCTTATGTGGGCAGCACATGAATTTCCCTACATAATGCAATGAATTTACTTCTAAATGCTAAATCCACGACCCAAAACTTTTAATTCTCTTTTTCGGATGACAATATGTAAAACTATTTCGAAGTACCAATTAACTTATATTTCGTACAACTCTAAATTGAGAATTACCAATATTGCTAGCATCCGCAATAAGCAACAGAGACCATATATTAAAATATTTCAATAATTAATTTATCAATTTGGCGTCCTTTTCGTTAACTTAGCTTCATTTTTGCAATTTTAATGATAGTTTCGTCAATCTTTGGTGAAATATCCCCAAGTTGACGATATTTCAGCATAAAGTCGCCAAGTTTGCTAAATTTATCGCCAAACGCTACATACCAACGAAAAGAAAAGTATTTCTTATATGTATATATGACAATTGGCAAATTGTTAGGCGACAAAAACAAAACCATTACACATAGTATCTTATCTCGTGAATGGAACAAACTAGATTCACGAGAATGATAATAACAAATTTATCGCATAATATTACGTATGAAAAGTGATCATATTTCACAATAATTAATATATTTTTTTATTTTTTTTTTCAAAATGT
Organism: Amaurobius ferox; assembly: GCA_951213105.1. NCBI lineage: Eukaryota > Metazoa > Arthropoda > Arachnida > Araneae > Amaurobiidae > Amaurobius > Amaurobius ferox. The sequence continues at coordinate 38,861,204 of OX578149.1, read as the reverse complement.
GCGATATCTCGAGAATCAATCGGTTTCAAATGAAATAATACATAATAATTTTACTTACTATTAAAACTCATTTAAGAACTCACTATTTTATGCATATAATATTCTAAACGAATTTGCTGGTAGTAACTAATAACTAAATATTGCCACCCGGAAAAAAAATAAAAAATTTGCTGTTACTAAAGAAATACATATAAATATATTATAGTCGTAATATATGACAGACGATATAAAACTCAAATGAAAGAAATAAATTTTCATTCTCTGAATATTGTCTGCTGATTAAAAGATTTTTTTTTATTTCGTTATTTTATAAAGTTGCCATAACTTTAGTGATACCACCTTCAACGATCGGGTTACGTTATTGTATTTTATACTAGCAGCATACCCGTTCTTCGTACGGAACATATAATATAAAGAAACTTAAAATTCGCAATCATATGCAAATTCTGTTAAAATATTAAATTTATTGCTCCTAAAGAGAAGTTTAAGAATATCTGTTCTCATTATGCAAAATTATCTTCATGGGCAGATCTGAAGAATAAAACATCCTGGCCCCTTTTGTAAGCAAATTAACAAAAAAAAAAGGAATTGAATCAATATATGCAACCTCGTACTACTTATATTGTCGCAGATTAGAAAATATGCCAGTGTGTTAGTAGAAGATTACCCGTATTACAATATGTGTCTCAAAAATATTTGTCAAAATAAAAGAGATGACGTAATAAATTGAAAATATCAATAATCCCCGTAATCTTTATACTAGAAGTTCGTAATTTATTCCAATATATGCCAATATATATCAAAATACATGCCAATATACCTGTACTACTTATATTCTCGTAGATTAGAATATATATCCGTGCATTTGTAGAAGATTACTCGTACAACGTACTATATATGAGTTTCAACAATTTTCGTCATAAATAAACAATGGCATAATAACTTAAAAATATCAATAATCCCTGAATCAATAGTCCCCGAAAATATCAATGATAATAATGTTTAAACCTGAAGACCGTAACTGATATTATCAATTCCATCAATATTATCAATTTTATCAATTCCATGATATTTTTATGGATTTACAAATATTTTTATCAATTTGGTGATATTGAAAAAATTCGTTAAATGTGTTACTAAGTAGGAGGGTTGGACTGACCGACAAATGCTACCGATAACATCAGTTCAGTACTCTATTCTAAAAAAACACATTTAATTTCATTGATTTGCGTCATTTTTATCAATTTGGAGACATTTCCGCTAATTTGATAAAGTTTAAGAAAAGTTACCAAGTTAGCGATATTCCGCCAAATTCGTAGCTCTGAATTTGCAGATCTGAGGAATAAAATATCCTGATCCTGTTTATATATACTAAATGAAAACACTGAAATTGTATAAGATACATCCGTTCTACTCTTTTTCTGTTTCAACAATCGGCTAAATGAATTTATTGGGTAAACACAATATATGAGTTTATTAGCTAAACACAATATATGAGCTTGAAACCTCTTTGCTAAAATAAATGAAAGTGATGTACGCAGTCCGCAATTTATATAATTAAAAGAACAATCAAACCGTTCATATATAAAATATATTTTTACATCCTTTTATTTATTATTCAAATAGAAAAAAATAATAATAAATATTAACAACACATTTAATTTCATTCCGTTGCCGCGCAACATGATATAAGATAGAATCTTCCATATAAAATGCGAAATTAAATAGCCATTTTGATTTCTTTATGCTTTTCATCGTTGAGTAAAAGCTTGTGAAAGATAACCCATAGAGGTAGATTTTTCCATTTAAATTCATATTTTAAACAATTTATGTTTTCCGATAGTGACTAATTAATGCAAAAATTCTACATCAAACTCGGAAATAAAGTTTTATTTCATTTTGACGTTTTAAACAAACGATTTTCATCCTTTCCGTTTGGATAACCCACGGAGTTGGAGAGTAGAACTCTTAGGGAAAAGTTCCGTTTTTCATTAATATCTCGACAATCCCTGGGCTTAGAAACTCGATACTTGGACTAAATTTATGGGGGGCTATTTCAAGGCTATGCACAAAATTTCATTAAATTTGGTTCAGCCGCTTTTCCGTGATGATGAGACAAACGAAAATTTAGTGTTTTACTAATATCTCGAGAACCACTGCTTGTAGAAACTCAAAACACAGACTAAATTTTAAGTGGGGCTATTTCTAGACTACCCACAAAATTTCATCAAATTTGGTTCAGCCGTTCTCCCGTGATGATGAGACAAACAGACAGACAGACAGACAGACAGATTTTCAATTTTATTTATATAGATTGAATTTATTGTGGATAGGCTCAATCAGAATGACATGAAGACAAACAAATAGAAGGACAAATGTACGCCCAAACTCTAAGTGCGACTGTACCAAAGTTCTTGAAATTTGGTACAGCCGTTCTCCCGTGATGGTGAGACAAATCAGACAGACTAACAGATGGATATGGTGTTATTTGTATAGATTTTATGACTAAGCAAATGAAGCCACACCCACCATACTAAATCACTTGCAAGATATCTCTATTACTTTTCCTAAGTAAATAAAATAAAGTAATACTATAGCATTATTTTCCTTACATATATTACTTTCCTACATTCCGGTATTATTACACATTTGAACTCAATCGTCACAGAGCTATAAAGCATTTTATTTAAGCGTCATACTTGAAATCAGCTAATATGTATTTACGACTAATGTGTGCATTTTAAATCGCAAAACGGATTTGAACTACTTTTATTTATAAATGTACTTTGTAACGTGCCCGATTAATATTAGCGTCACATCAAAGTATCTTGATACATAATTAGCTAAACACTTATGTAATAAGCCCAGGGATGGACTCAAACCATGACCTTTTGATTGCCAGACTTGGGTGGCAGAGAGGTAGAAACGTTTTCCAATTCGTTTGAAAGTACGCTAAATCCAATCAAACAACTAAAAATGATTTGAAGCGAAGTGCAACACCAAATAGGTAAAATAGATATGGCATGCTCTGCGTACATGAAACAGTTTAAGAACCAAAATTTTTTCCATCTGTGTAACAGAAAAGAAACCTTTAGTAAACTGCATGTGCACAAGTTTACCACATTGTTTCTTCAAGATTTAGGATTTGATCATTGTACAATGGAATGTCACAAAATACACAAGTATCAATTTTTCTAAGCTGCAACTTAAATGCTGAAACTTATCCTACCAGAAAAAGTAAATGAATGATTTGTAACTAAGAGAAATAATTCCCGGGATGAGAAATAGATGGCGCTATCTATCTATTGATTTGTTTAACTATAGATAGCGCCATCTATTGCGCATTTTTAAAATTATGTCTCTTAGTAACAAATTAATCATTTACATCTTCAAGTACGATAAGTTTTAGTATATCATTTGCAGATAAAAATATCATTATTTCAACAGAAAATAGATTCAGATTGTATGTTAGATTCAACATTTTCAAGTGTATTAACGAATAATATAATGTTTTATGTGGTTAAGGGAATAGAATTTCCGCCTTCAAAATCTTGGGTTTTATTCTTCCGTCAGTACTTTCGTGCTATCTTTTTCACAGCTGGTTTATATGAAATTAAAGTCATTAGATCTCGTGGGCGCCTTTTGGACTGGATGAAAGTAACAGAAACTTATATTTCTGACAGTGGATTCAATATATGATTTTGTTTAATCGTTCAAAGTTTTCTGGTAATAAATTTGGAAAAAAAAAAAAAACCACCAAAAATGAAACATACGACGAGAGAAATAATTGTGGCTCTTTTGTAATTATTTTACGAAAAATCAAAATATATTATTTTACAATGTAGTGAAAATATATAATATTTAAAAATTATGCTTAATATTATGTACACTAAAGATAAAAAGAAGTTCTTAATCTAAAACTTATTTGTACATGCTTTGCACACATTTAAATGATAAATAAATTGCGAAATAATTATGGCCCTCTTGGACGTTTAGTTCATTTATGTCACTTGTAAAAGCTAGAAATTTTTAATATTTTGCCTCTTCATCTTTAGCAAACTTCCATTTGAGGAGATATGTTGTCATATAAGTCTTATATATTTCATATCAATAAAATTATGTGTTTCAAGAAAAACTGTTCTTAAACTGTACTTGAAAGTTTTGTGACGGGGTCGAAAATTGGAATTGTAATTTAACCGACACTTTTTAAAAAATGCATCTAATAAACAACTTTTTTTTTTTTTTTAACATGTGCATTGAGCAACTATAGAGCATCTAAATAATACACTTTAACCATTTGTGATAATAATTTTTACTTTACCTATACACATAGAATAATGTAAAGTATTCTCAGGGGGTCGAAAATTCGAATCCGGGTTTTCGACAGTAGAGCATGTTTCAAGAATCTCTGGACTCAAATCTGGCGTTTTTATGGTGATGTTTGTGTGTATATGTGGAAGCGATATCTCGGGAACGAATGGAGCGTTTTGGACTAAACTTCATACAAATATTACAATCAATAAACACTAGAACCCTATTAATTTTGGACGCAACATAATGCTAAAAAGATCCACAAATTTCCGAATGAAATTTTGAAAAAATCACATGAACTGTTCTTGAAACAATGTGCATTTTTCAAATAAAGTTATTAGAAAAGTCACATAAAATTAATAAAGTATTAACTCTTGTAAAATATGTTCACTTTTCATATGTAATATTATGCGATACATTTTTTAACATCATTCTTTTGTATCTAGTTCGTCTTATTCACTAGAGAAGATACTTTGGGTAATCGTTTTGTATTTTCACTCCTAATAATTTGCTAATAATCCTTTATAAGAAACTTTCTTCTCCTTGTTTGTACGCCTGGCTATAAATTTGCCGAACTTGGTGACTCATTTAGCGAAATCTCACGAATTGCAACACTTTGCCCATATTGACGAAAATATTGCCAAAATGACGCTGCTGAGTTAACGAAAATCACGTCCTAATTGATGTATTAATTATTAATATATTTATATATGGACTATATCGCTTATGGATGCTTATTTGTATATGGACTATATTGCTTATATTTGAGGAAGTTGAAAATAATTATTAAACTGACTATATATGTATGCTGATCTTTTGAGGTAGTTGAAAATAATTATTAAACTGACTATATATGTATGCTGACCTTCTGAGGAAGTTGATATTTTCTTCCAGCCTCTGCAGACCTGTTACCATCATGATGGTCTGGAAAGCTCTCCGATCGAGAACCCACAGAAGAGAATTGGTGACGGCTGAAACAAAAGTCATTTGAATCAGTGTGACGCTAATTTATTGCAATTTGTAAGGATAGTATTTTATTTCTTCACTTTGACAATTCTGAAATTTTAAAAGACTAAGTATTAAAATTTAAAAAACTATTGATAAGACTAAGTAGGAACGATATATGCTAATGAATGGATGTCATCATCGAGGAATTCGTAAAGGAAACTGCATCGTATATTTTGTTTTGTTGTTGTTGCAGAATCTATCACGCACGCAGTCTACCAGTGCCATATGGTCGAAAGATTAAGTCACGGCATAGCAAGTTTTCTTGATGTTATTGACTATTCGGTGCTTCAAAAGCGTTAACAAGCGCGACACAGTTTCGGTGGTTAGTATCTTAACCAGTCGGCTATAAGTAAACCTTGTAGAATTGTGATGTTTTGGAATATTTTTTTTTAATTTAAAATATGATATCGAAATAATTTATAACAATAATTCAAACTTGATAGGGTCAACTTCAAATGTGGACTCGTTGTTTCACAATGTTTGGCCAGTTGAAGATTGGTGGCTCGATTCCCCGCTGAGACATTTTTACAAAAAAATTTCAATACAGCTTCCCTCTAATATTTCAATGTCAGACATTCAAATATTTTATATCTCTAATCCCTTCGCTTTTAACCTGGATATAACCGTTATTTGAAAATTCCATAAAAGTTTGTTGAAAAAAGAAAGATTGGCCAAGTTCAAATGAGTGGAATGAGTTCGCTTACCAGAACATTTTATACAGAAATTTTAGAACTCTTCTCCCAATTTGTAAATATATATAAGGAATTGCTTTTATAGAATTGTCTTTCTGTGGCAAATTAATTTTTCAAAGTCACCGACTTTATTATCTAACCCAGAGCCAATCCCATTAGGAGCAATATCTCAACTAATCAAACGGTTGTTATATAAATAGTTACGGAACACAAATATAACAATTTTTCCTAATTAATTCAATGATTTAAAATAATATTATTGCTGGAAACTTAAGAAGGGTTTACAGACCTTTGACTGTAGCAGTCCTTGTGCAGTTGTATAAGATGGCTAATTCACCAAACGCTTTCCCTGGGCCCATACGCCCCAAGATCTTTTCACCTTTTTGCACTTCCAGCTCGCCCTCTGCAAAAATATGAGGTTGACAGAGGAATTATTTCAGTTGTAAAGTATTTTTATGTGTGGAAAATATCACGAAGCAATGTTTCTCACGTAATAAATATCAATTAATAAGTAACAAAATATCACATAATAATAAAAATTAAGAACAACCAGTGGTTCATAAATATAAACTAAAATATGCAATAACTCTATGCGACATAGAAGTCAAAAACAGAAAAAGGTTAAAAACGAACCAAATAGGACCTGTAGTAGGTTTGATATTGTTTTCAGAAAAAAAATTTCAGTTTTGTTAGGAAGTTCATTCAAATAATATTCATATAATTGAAAAACATTTGAATTACATTTATGTATATTTATAAATATTTAAATAATATTTGTATAATTTTATAAACTTTTAAAATATATTTATAGTCAAAATAATCATGAAATATACTTTTACACAATAATTGTTTGCAATTAATTCAAATTCCTAGTTTCCAAACGTACAGTAACAAACTGCAATTGCATCAAGCCTCCTCAATAGTAGAGAAACTTGATACATGCACTTAATACACTTTTCTTTCAAATTCTATACTAAGAAAATCGTTTCATAACGAAAGGGTTTTCTTAGTACAAAAATCTACCATGACCCAAGTATTAACACAAATCGAAAGAAATCAAACAATCAGTATCTTAATTGTCTGGCAAAAACTCATCACTATCTTCATTTGAAGATCTTAAATACTCATGACTTTCCTTTAATTGTTCGTAGACGTATATGGCTATACTTAGATTCCTACATAAATGTTAACTTACTTTTATTATTTAAAAACAATGTGTTGAGCGCATAATTTATAAATTAATTGGAAAATACATGAATTTTAAAATGTATCAAACATTTCCAAATCTCGTTATATAAATCCTCCCAATACTGAAATAGTAGCATCACTATGTTCGAGCTCAAATTTCTCTGTCTCACGATAAATTCCTATTGTACAACTAGGCTGTCTTTTGCGACCCGAAACTGGAGCAAAGCTGAGTATCTAGCTACATTACAGGTTTAATAACTGAAACGTTTATTTCATAAAAGCAGTAAAATATTCAAAATATTAAGTGACTAATGCACAAGACAGCCTCGTAACTTATATAATTGTACAAGTTATGCTCAACAAATAGAAAATTCTGTTTTAACGAGAGAATTTTTTTTTAATTAAGTCTTCTCCGTAGACTTAACATTATTTGAATTTTGACCTCACATATCTCAGTATGTAGACAGAAATTTAAAATACAGGTTTTGTCATAACCTTTAAACATGATTAGCTCAAACTATGTACAAAATGTTTTCCAAATCGATTGAGTTTTACTATACCAACGAAACTTTCCCACACAATCACATTTGAGTCGACGTTAAGAAAGCTACGCTCGGAAATCTTCAAAAATAACTACAAGGGTTTGTTATTTATCACCGGAAAATTTCATGCCATTAGTATTAAATTAACTTAATAAATAAAATATTTAATTATCTTAATGTGACCTGAACTTTACTGAACGTAGAACATTTAACCTCTACCTTCCTATTTTCTATCGCTTTTGTCCTTGTCTTTCCTCTCTGGACAAACGGAAACAAAAATCTTTTGAGAACGTTAATATCTGTGAGCACGATTAGAAGAATTAAGAATGTTTACTTTGTGTAGCAGTTGAATATATAATGTTGTAAATAATTCAAGTTATCTTGTAAATAAAATATATAAATTTAATCCAAAAAAATACAGTTTCATGTGAGAGTTGAAGTTCCAAGCTTCTTATATTTTGAATGCTTGTATGTATTTTTTTTCCAGCGGCCAACAGGTAAATGGAAAATCAACACTACACTTAAAAATAAATGGCGAATTTTTTCTTAGGAGTCTCAGAAACTTTATCTAAACTAAGAATTAATCTAGTGGTCGTTTGTTTTCTAGATTTAGATCATATGACAGTCCTATATAAAATTACTTTTCAAGCATATTTGTAGAATTTATAGTGTCATCTTTTGAGAAATCTATCAACCTTTCCTATGTATCAAAATTTCACCACCTCCTACACTTATTACAAAATTGGAGTCTTAATTTAAGACTGAAGAACATCCAAATTAACTACAGAGACCAGAAGATGGGTAAAAACAAATTCGGATGAAAAATATATTTCGATAAAATTTGAAACGGAATTTGTCCAATAAGTAGGACCCGAAATATGGAAGCTAGAAGAAAGGGGTTATATTAAGTATTAAAAAACTTCAGAGAGATTAGAGGGGCTAAAATGGGTGTACTAGGAGATACAGGACATCACCAGGACTATGACATTGTTAAAGTAGGGAGGGGGGGGTTAGAATTACGACCAGACATTTATAAAATAACTGAGAAATATTAATTAGGATTCTAAACGACTAAATATATGGAGAGTCTAAAGATATGTATAACAGGGCTATTTGTAAAATGTTTATTGCATGTTTTGATATAGAAATCGAAGTATATTCGTGGCAAATCTAACTTGACTACACTATGGACTCTATAACTATCTAATTACTGAGTTTTGACTTTATACACCCATTATGCTTGATTCGAGGGTTTCCATAGCAACAGTCTTCCCTTCGAATAGGCATTTAGAAAAAATTTTTATTAAAATATAGAAAAACATTAATATAATTTTGAATTTCATGTATAGAACTCAAAATATCGGTTTAATACAGCAAAATGTGAGTTTTCAATTACTGATAGCATTTAATAGATGAACTCTATAACTTAGAAGAAATTTGCCGTTTTTCCTATACCTCAGTAGTGTCAAGTTATGTTTGCCGCAAGTATAGAGGGTTTCCATAGCAACAGAATTCATTTTGAATATCCATTTAGATTTTTAACACTTTACAACAAAGTTGAAAAGTGTTTATGACTTTGTTCATTCTGTCTGTCTGTCTGTCTGTCTGTCCGTTAACACGATAACTGCCGTAAAAATGACTTAATCAAAATGAAATTTTAGTATGTCGTTCAGACGATCTGTAGGACCGACCTATGGAAATATAAATGAATAATATCACCCAATTAGTTTTGGATTGAACCCGGGTTGAAAAAATGAAATACATTGAACCCTATGGGACCTAATTTTTCAAACATTTTTTAAGCGGATTTAAAATTCATAAACTGCTTCGAAATTTTAGGTAATATTCAAATTATTCCATAAAATATATAAAAAAAATTTCAGCAAAATATATTCAGTAGCTTTTTAAATAAAAATTAAAATAATAATTACACCTTTTATATGAAGCGATCACGTGACCATGATATGAAATGATCACGTGATCCATTTCAAAGTAAAATATGGCACCCATCTTGTCTGAAAATCGTGATTTTTAAAGTTCTTTTTAATTCATATTGAGTGTTGTATTCGTCCTAAAACCGCTTTATTTTTGCTTAAATTCTGTATACCTACATACTGAAACAACGCAATGACAATATATTTCAGTTTAAATGCTCATCCAAATTTGATTATTCCTACAACGAAGTCTATTTTTCACTTATGTAAAATGTAAACAGCAAAATATGTAGGATGAGTTGTATAAGAATTGCTGTATTTCTTTAACACAAAATCATTTAGTTCATGGAGTCTGCATAGCTGATATGAATGAAATATTAATTGATTTTACAAAGAGAAGGACGATTTTTTTTCGATGAAGTTTTACGCATAAAGTTTAATTACTTGTAGCTCTATGGTCTTAATTTTTAAATAAAATAAATTATTATAGTACTGTGATGAATGAAATGATTGGGAAAATGTTATGAATGAAATGCTGTTTTTATAGAGAGAGCCAGGCGTGTTATTTTTTCTATGACGTCATTTGAATGAATGTCAGTTGTTTTCGATGAAGTTTTCAAACATAATAAATTATTGTAGTATTATGATGATTTTAAATATATTACTGAGGAATGTATAGCATTTTAGAGATGTTTAAACTAGGCAATTTAAATTTCAATGCCGTTATTTGAATGAAGTTCATTTTTTTCGATGAAGGTTTAAGTTTTCAAATATAATAAATTAATGTAGTATTGGGATAAGTTTTAAAATATTACTTAGAAATGTATTGCATTTTAGAAATGTTTGAATAAAATTGCATTGAAGTTGGAAAGTGTTTCATAGTCAATGCTTTAAGCATGATTAATCTTTCTTGTTTTCTTTTAATTAAAATATAAGAGAACATAAATGCACTTTTGAATTTTATTGTAAGAATCAGTTGATTTGAACCCAAATCATTGGTTTAATGCAGCAAAATGTGAATTTTTTAATTATTAATAGCATTAAATATTAGATGAACTATATAACTTAACAGGGGTTAACAGGGAGAACGGATACCATTTGAGCATCAGAAAGGAACGGCCACTTTTTATTTTCCTAAATAAGGGGAAACTTGAAGGGTTTACAAGGAAGATAAAATAAAATATGGAGAGAGCACCTAATAAATGTTTGTAGGGATTCAACATTTGCATGGATGGCACTGCTATATCTCTGTTAAGTCAGGTTTGACAAAAGTAGAGTAATATGGCCACTTCTTCATACAGTTTCAAAACATTCACGCTGCGAATGAATGTGTTTATCAGTATTGAAATTCAGCAGGATGCACGTTAAGGTGTTTAACGTCAAAAACCCAGAACATCTGAAAAAGTAGGGCGAATTGTTGAGGTTATGGACGAGACATGCTTACCTGCAGACACGTAGAGGTGCCTGCCGGGGTCTCCTTCGCGGATAACGAGGGATCCGGCGGGCACTTCTTTCGAGTACATGCTGTCCACTATCTCCTTCACCTGCGACGCGGTCATCAGGTGCTGCAGAAAGTCGTTGCCCAGAATCGCATCCTTGATCAGTTGCTTCCATCTGAAAAATCAATTGTCTTTTTATTTATTTTTCTCTCCAGAAGTTGCTTTGCAATTTTTGAATATTCGCGTACCCTTGCGACACTGAACTTATCGGCATGTCCCTTTTAGAGGCTGATCTTAATTCCCTTAATTTAGATATTAATCTCAGTGTCTTCTTTTGATGACTCAAGACCCCAGACCACACGACTCACCCAAGGCTTTAGAGTAACTAAATGTACGGCCTGTTCTTTTGATGACTATATTTCTTAAAATATTAGTCCTTCCAACTTTAGCATGATTTTTACTCTCTCATTGAGAAAGAATTATTTTCCCGATAATTTTCGATTTCGAGATTTTGATACCAGTATATATATTAAGACCTTCTGAACACGTTTTGACTATTTTTGAAGTGATGTCTGTCTGTCTCTCTATCTGATGTCTGCGGTCGATTTCTCGTGTACACAATATCAGCCACAAATATTAAGGGATTTTCACGAAACTTTATATCCGGCTTTGTTATCAAAAAATCTGGAACTAGATATAATTTTTTTTTACTCGAGCGAAAACTTTAATTTTTTTTCTAAATTTCATATTTTTTTTAACATGGCAGCATAAGACACAATTTGATATAATCATGCATAAAAGGGTTTATTTGGGGCTCAATGGCTATGAGGCTTAATAGTTTCAATTATTGTGTGTGAAAAATAGCCGCGATATAATTTTTTTGTTCGCGACGTCGTTATCCCCCCTTGGGGGCAAGTTACCTCGATGGGGGGTGGGGGTACAGTGTCAAGTATGGTATCAATCGAAAGATTATTTCAAACCTGTTAGAGTGAATAGTATCACGCTATAGTTGTAGGCATTATTTGGACCCATGATACCGATTTTTTAAATTGGAAAAAATGAATTCTGGTATGCGAAAGTCGAGTTGAGTCATACCCCAGTTAATTTTAATTCGATATTCAATGTGAAATGAATTCTAAAACAGACGATTTTACCATAAATTAACAAGTCAATCATTTATAATTTATTTATCAATAATTATTAAGTACTTGTTAATATTAACAAGACAACATATAATAAAGAAAACTTAAATAAAGTGATTAAGCACAAATCAATAAAATAAAAATAAAGTTGCATGCAGCTGTTCCGAGGATACGTTTGATCTCTTTCTTCTTCAGTGCAAGACACACCAAGAAACCCGAAGTCAAAAATACGAAATCGTCACAAATATCGTTGGTGTCGTTCTTCTGCAGAGCGTTTTTAATTTCTAGTACCATTCTTTGAAATTATCATAATTATAGACATTACTTTAGTGACTACCGTGAGCGTTTCAAAATATTTATTTTGTAATGTTATTTAGCCTAAAACTCTTGATGTGGTATTTTAGTACACATTTGGGTTTGACAATTTAGAGAGTTAGGGCAGATCTAAAATAACTTTATAAAATTAGCAGTTAAAAAGGTGGGTTGTAGAACAATATAGTTATTCCGAGTACTAGTTACAGATTAGTTTATAGATTGAAGGAAAAGGTACTATTTACTGAGGTTTTCAGTCATTTTAAGTTTAGAACTGCACGAAGTCTCTCACGAGATTTAACGTTTTGGTGATCATAGTTATGTAAGTTAAAAATTGGTTCATTGGGAACAGTTGGAAGTTTACCAGAAAAATCACACCCATACAAATGGAAGAAACAAAAGTGTATATATATGCATGTCGTGGATTCAGATTCCACACGAGAGATCCAGTCAGTAAACAGAATGAAGGATAGTCCAGCCAATCCAAAACGTAGAACAAAAGCACAAGATTGGAGTGCGCCGAAGCACAACAAAAATATCACACTAACAAATCTGAAAATTATGTTGAGATTTAGGCGTTTCAGTCCTGCAATACTTTGTTGTTTTATTTCTATTATCTTTTGCAGCACTCAAATCCCATGTGTTAGTTCTACGTCTCGGATTGCTTGGACTGTTCATAATTATACTTTCTGATTGCCTCTGTCATGTGGACTCTGAACTCACGACTTATATACCCTCTGTTTCTTCCATGTGTGCCCATTTCATCATTTCGACTTCGGGTTTGTTGGTCTGTCTAGAACTGAAGAAGAAGATCCAACGTACCCTCGAAACAGCTGTATACTGCATTGTTTATTGATTTGTGCTTAATTACGTTGAAGATTTCCCCTTATCCTTTGCACAAAGTGTATTTACTCACTGTTTAACATGTGGTACACACGTTAGGTCTATACATAGTATAAAAGTGATCATGCTCGATCCAATGGTGCTTAAAAACTTTTCAATTGAGCTAGGGGGGGGGACTTGAAATTTGGTACAAAAGTAGATCAAATGATAAAATCAACAGGTATAATTTTTTATTTCAAGTATTTATTATTTTATGGGTGCCGTGGACAAAAATGTTCAATTTTTCGGGTGACAAGATATCTGACGTTTATAAGTAATTTAGAAACTTAAAATGTAATTTAAAACAAGGATCGTTTAATAAATCAACTGAATGAAAATTTTCACTTTTCAACATTTAAGGGGATCTGCGAATGAAGAATAATTCTAAAATAAATTCAAATAGAAGCTTTTTATCTTCCCTCTCCGAAGAAGGCAGCGCTATTGAAAGCAATTTTTAAAAAGGGATAAGCCAACAAAGGTAATATGTATAAAGCGGTACGCCATTTACAGTAGTTTCTTTTAAAAAGGTAAGCGAATGCTAAAAGCTTTAGAAACTCTATTATATAAAAACGCATCCTCTTTATGTACAATTCTGTTTGCAAAACAAAGTTAACAATCAGTTTTGTTTTACTACCAGCACAGGTCAACAAACCACGCATTCACATTCTTCTGTCTAGGCTGACATTTTGTTCCGTACAATTGTTTAGATAAATAGTTTCTGAAACAAATGAGACGGCTTGCGCAATTTGGCATAAAGCCAGTCTTACCTCTACTAAAAGTCTTTTTAATGCTTCTCAGAATGTGTGCCGTTGAAATAGCCAGTTCTCATCGCATCACATAAGCTTAGAACTTTATAATATTTATTAGGGTACATTCAGTGCCCCCTTATTTCATCTAGCCGTTACCCTTTTAACGAATTTTAAATTCGCGTGGTCCATTAGATCAGCTATCATAGAAATAGAAGTGTTTGTCAATTGACTGTATTATTTTTTGCAATTTACTACGAAAATATAGTTTTCCTTAAGCAGTATTCTTCCCAATGAGCTTCTATTACTTTTCCTACATAAGTAGTATACGTGTAGAGAAAATTGTGGGAGGGTCAAAATTTCGAATACGAGTTTTTGCCGGAATTATAAGTTTCTCTCTGAACTTGAATAAAACTTATTTTGGAGAGGAGATGGGGGGGAGTTGATTATGATGATGATTTTATGTATATGTGTATGTGTCTGAGAACACGATATCTCACGAACTAATGGAATTTTTCTAATGAAATCCGGAACAATTATCATAATCTTTGAATACGAAGCCCTATTCATTTTATAAGTGACCAAACGTCAGAAAGGCTTCAAATCATTCGAACGAAGTTTTAAAAATCGTCATAAAAAATTAGGAAATTCCATCATGCTAAATAAACAATAGTTTTATTCAAATGTATTTTTGTATATTCATAAATAATACTCTATTTCCAACAAAGCAAGTATAATTTATTTTTCTATTAGGTACTAAGATATAAGCGTCCCAAAGGGTTTAAGCTTTTCCTTGTGCTCTGATTTCAACCGGATACCACGCGACCATAGACGTTATTCATTGCAAAATGTAACAGAGAATAAAATTACGTAGTTAATGGGATTCATCTCCGGTAGATATGAAAAGCTTGAAGTTATGGATGTTCGATGCTACATTGACACAAATTATTAGGACCGCGTTTGCTCACCTGAAATCTTTTTCGTGTTTTTCTAGATTATATTCCGTCACGCCCTTGACTGTGGAATGAGTTGCGCTCTCACCAGAAACGCCCTGCTTCTTTGTCCCGGGTCCCGTAGTGGCAGATAGGCATGACCCTGGTGGGCCCTCGAGAGGCACTGCGAACGGAACCAAATCAGGATGCGCAACATCGTGGGACGTGATCTCAAGAACGGACTGAAATAGAAATAAATATAGTTCAGTTCGTATGAAATACAACCTGTAAATATCTGGCAATAAAATAAAATGCAAGATCAGTAATATAACAAATATCAGTAAAACAACAATCAGTAATATAACAAAATTTGAATGTGATGTACAACCGATGGTGCAAAGATCCCAAAATAGACATAAATGTCGTGTATATACCAAAACAAAGTTGAATCAATTAAATCATAGAGGAGACACTTGGAAATTTTGAATACAATTTTGAGGGGCGTTTACTTAAAGGTCGGGGTTGGGATACTATAGGACCTTTTTAGATGTCAATCTATACAGCAAAATAGCCCCTGTTGCGCTCCTGCTAGACCACATAATTGGAGCTTTTGTCTGTTTTCGTAAGAAGATTTTTGCACTGTGTAATGAAATGTCATGAAATTCGAGAAGTACAACAGCAGACTTAAATGTGAAACATCTCTTGAGCGTAACGATAATCAATATTTGATCAACATTCTTCAAGAATGTAAATAAAGAAGAATTTTAATTATATTTTCCTTTTTCATAGATTCTCATTCATTCGTTATGACGTAATTTCTAAAACGGCAAAATTATCTTTGTGCCCCGTAGATAAATTAGTGTGAAAGTAAGATGCGCGCCCCCACCACCACACGCACACTCATATTTTAATATCTAAATCATCAACTCTATCATTTTAGATTTTTAGCTGCAAAAGCAATATACTTTCAATAAAATGTCATGGAAAACAATAAGAGCAACAACAGGCATGAAACATACCTTACCCTTCGCGGAATATAATAAAATTTCTAATAAAGTACATTCTTGATTGAATTTTCATTAATATAGAGCTTTACGCAATAATACACTCTGTTGTAAAAATATGTATGCGCCCATGAGAAACTGCACAACAGCCTATAAACTCGGCATATGTGTATCGTTCTAGGAGTTATGCAAACAATTAGAATTCGGGAGCAAAAATACATTTTATTAAGAAATTGTAGCAACAACAGGATGACATTTTAGTAAATAGCAAATCCTCTCCTAGCAGCTATATATAAACCGATATTCGATGCGGTATAGAGTCAATTAAGTTACTTATGTCCCTTTGCGAAAGATTCTGTCACAAATAATACAACTGGCCAGCTAATTCAGCGGTATTCTGAGAAGGCTGCAATTGCTGTCCCAGTGTTTCCCAGACGTGTTCTACTGCTGGGAGGATGAGGATGGGAATCGGTGGAAGGAAGTTCCCACCATGATTCGGAGAGAGCCTCTACTCCCGTGCGACACTTCGTCATTGGAGAATCTTTTTACTTCCATGTCCCCTACTCTCGTAGGACTTTTCTTTCTCTCTTTCTCCTCACTCCCTTTCCTTCTCTCGTCTCTCTTTCCTCCCCCCTAGACGCCTCTATCAGCTTCAGCCTAGGGGGGCTCCCCTACTCTCTGCTTTTTCTACTCTTCTTGGTCCTGGGGTATTGTCCCAGTATGTTCTATCTTGGTGTAAAATTGCGTTTTCCTGGGGTATTGTCCCAGTATCTTAACTTCTTTGTTGTGTATCCCTTAGTTTTAGTTCAACGGGTCGCCACCTTAGTGTGGCATTGGAGTATTCTCCCTAGCAGAGGTCTCAGTGTTAGGTTTGGTACTTAGGTACTATGGTTTTTCGCGCTGCCGTGGGATTGTCCTGGCCTGTGTTCTCTGAGGCAAAGTCCTCCCTTGTGTATCCTCTCTGCTATAATGTTATTAACAAATTTTCTTTTTCAGGATTAACGCATTTCCCTTTCAGCTCCCCGCATCACATATATGAACTTTTTATGTATGCCTCTTCTTCCCTTCTCTTTTCAGGTAAGAAGATAGGAAGAAGCCATCTGCAGTTAGCCGGTCTGCGTAGGTTTCCTCGGCCTGCCATCTCGCAGCCCGTCGACCTCCGCTCCCCTTAACGTTTTTCTTTTAGGTACTTCCTGGGACTCCTATCAAGTCGGATTTTCTAGCTGCGCGCGCCTTAGCTAGTATTCTTAGTATAAGTTGCTTTTCAGCCCTTAAGGCTTCTTCGTTTTTGTACTCTGTCCTCTTTGCCACAAGGCATTGGACCGCTGTCCTCCTAGGCTATGTTTTTCCTTCCTCTAGGTTATACATAGGTTAAGCTAACCTGGCAGTACAGGTATAGGTCCGGGTTACGACAGCGCCTCTTTAAGTTGTATACTGCCTCTGCATAACTACCGAAGGGTAGAAAGTCGAAATCCCCTGCAAAAAGGAAAAACTCTTCTGGTCTGCCAGATATGCTGGCATTTCTCCTCGGCACTTTTGGATGGTCACTGCAATTGACATCTATCGTTTCCCGTAGCAAGGTGCCCCTTCACCATCTTGTGGAGCAGGGGCTTTTCTCAGCTTGGTCGGCCTCTTCTTGGGGAGGCTCCCCGGGGGTCGGCTGTGCTGCTTCCGTTCCCTGTTGCTGTTCTCTGGGGCGTGGTGTGTGTGGTCTTGGTTCCAGAAGAAGTAAAGTCTCACTATGCCTGGCGTTTTGTCTACTATTGGTGCTATGTTTGGTGCATTCCACATCACCGTGGCTCTCTGGACCTCAGCTTGGTCGTCCGTTGGCGACCCTCAGTCGTGGGGGTAACAAACCTGTTAGCCATGTGGCAGATCAGGTCCTCACGGCTGTCTTCCAGACGTGTTCTACTGATGATTAGTCTGGGGACCTGGATGGTCATGGATGGGTACTAAATCCTCGAGGACATTGTTGAGAAAAACGTGCAGTATATGGTCGAGCGTTGTCTTGTTGATAAATGGAACCTGGGAGGCTTGACAACATAGGCAAAACAAGCGACGTACAAGCGAGCCGTCAGATTGGTTTACAGTACAATTAAAAGAATTCGTCTGTCTCACAAGATGGTTCCCCAGATTGTCACACCACGTGTGATGGCCGTGTACCGCTCGACAATAAATGCGAGATCAGAACGCTGGCCAATCCTTCTCCACACACGTATGCGGCGGTCATCAGCACAGAGAGAGAAGCGGGATTCGTCGCTAAAGACAGCATGCGAACTCTGCACCAGTTCAAACTACTTTGCTTGCACCCAGGTCTAGGCTGCGTTGCTTCGCAAATATTCATTTTGCACGCTACTCAAACATGCTATAAAGCATACTACTAGAAAATATGGCTGTATTTTGATCACTATATTAGGTTGCTTAAATAGGGTTTTTATACAAAAACCAGACCATTGCAAATCATTCCAGATCATCGCCAAGAGCGCCAACCCTCAAAATGGTCCAATTGAGAGGGCGCTACGAAATCGCGACAGAAAGGTCTGCACCATACATTGAGGATTCAGGAGATAATAATTTTGATATCTTCATGATAAATGAGACGCATTTGACTCCTCCTTCCTCCCCAACAAGCTGCAATTATGCAGGTTATTTCTCGTATAGAACGAGAGCCGGGACGGGGGGGCGAGTCGACGTTGCACTCTATGTTAAAAACAACATCACCATAGGTCAAGTGTCCCGACCTTCACGAAACTTGAGGCCACAGCTTTCAAAGTGATCATTCCAAATTTGGTCCCGATTACATTTGCTTCCACGTATATCTCTCCAGCAAATCCTAACGATTTTCCTACTATAGAAATTGAAGCTCTTTTAGGACTTAGCAGTAATATTATCATCGCTGGTGACCTAAATTCTCGCCACTGTTCATGGGACGTAGCTTCGAACAGATATGGCATCCTTCTAAAACGATTGGCTCAGTGGGCCAACTTCAGGATTATAGCTCCGTTCACTCCCACTCACTTCCTTACAGGAAGGAGCCCAACCATAATTGATTTGGCTCTCTTTAGAAATATTCCTATCAACCATACGATCAGCGTAGATACAAATCTAACGTCTGATCATCTTCCTGTAATACTGACCCTTAATTTTAATAGTTTATCGTTGGAATACCCGGCGGAGCTTTTCACGAATTGCGACGATTTTCGTTATATACTTAATAATTCTAGTACTGCCTGCCTCCTTCTCAAAATTACCAGCACGGACGATGTTGAGAAATGCGTCCAAGATTTTAATTACTTACTGCTAGGGGCGGTTGCTGCAGGCTGCAGCCTCGAAACCAAATCATTCCCAACCTAATCATTCCCAACCAAATCATTCCCAACCAAATCATTCCCCTCCCTTCCGAGTAAAATTGGAGACAAAATTAAGCAGCGCAATCGGTCACGGATACATTGTTGGCACACTAGGTACCCAATTTACGGCGCACGACTCCGTAAGCTCCATAACGAGGTCAAGTTTATGATTAGAATTCACACCCAGTAACGCTGGCGTACTCACCTTGAGGGACTTACACTCATGAACCACAGTCTCTGGCGAACAGCTAAAAACATGAGATCCACAAAAACTTCAATTCCGTCCATTAATAGCTTACATGGACTCGCCCAGACTACAGAGAAAAAAGCTAATGCTATCGCAGACAGCTTGGAACTCCAATTTTCACCACGCATCTATCCAAACTTCAGTCATCTCTACACAGGAACTTTACATGAACTCCAACAGACCAATCAGAATGCAGTTAACTTACAAGTAGAAAACGACATCGAAAACATATATTTGGCTGAAGTTCTAGACATTATCAAAAGCAAAATAAATCAAAGAAATCACCCGACTTTGATAAAATCAGTAGCAGGATGATCAAGAACCTTCCCATTATTTATGTTTGCTGGCTAACCGTACTGCTAAATTATATGTTGGATCTTCGCTATTTTCCTCCAGAGTTGGAAGACTGCCGCAGTTATTCCTATTTTGAAAAATGACCAAAATTCAAATCAAGCTGAAAGCTACAGACCAATTAGCCTCTTATCAAGCCTATCGAAAATCTACGAATTAGTGTTGCTTAGATGTTTGACTAGTTTCTGCAGATCAAAAGATATCATACCTGAACTGCACGGATTTCGATCTGATTTTTCCACTCATTCCCAACTCATGCGTGTAGTTGAAACCATTGACGATAACTCTACCAACAGGCAGTATACCAGCATTGTATTTTTCGATATAAGTAAGGCTTTTGATAAAACTTTTATTTCTGGTCTGCTTACTAAGCTGGTTCGACTTGGTATTTCGGTACAGCTTTTGGCCATCATCGACTCGTATCTCACTAATTGGTCTTTCCGCGTACGAGTCGATCAAACTCTCTCTTCCATTTGACCAATCAGGGTCGGGGTTCCACAGGGCGGAAATTTGAGTCAGCTACTTTTTAATATCTTTATAAAAGACATCCCAAGATCCCGCAGGCCTGCAAAGATGGCCAGCTTTAGCTGGCCATCTTTGCAGATGACACGGCCTTGATTTCTAGAAGCTGCTCACCACATAACACTCTACAAAGCTATATAAAACATAGCCTTGAGCACTGGCTCGTAACCTGGAAAATTAAAATTAATCCGCCCAAGCGTGCAGTCTGCATTTTCAAACCCAACTACCGAGAACGTAGTCATACCGTTACCCTTAAAAACTTCAATAAACCGATCCCCTTTTCTAACTCTGTTAAGTATTTGGGTGTCACATTGGACGCCAAAATGATTTTCAGAGAGCCTATCCAGAACAAAGTAGCAACTGCTAATAAAACTTTTACATCTCTCCTCCCACTTCTCAGTAGAAATTCATACCATTCCCTTCCTAATAAGCTGATTATATATAAACAAATCATCTCACCGGCCTTTTTGTAAGCTTGCCTCGTCTGGGGATCTACTGCAAAAAGCCACATCGAGAAACTGCAAGTTTTTCAAAATAAAGTTTTACGTTGCATTGTAAATGCACCCTAGTTTGTCCAGAACGAGATCATTCATCACGATCTCAAAGTCCCACACATTGCTGGGCACATTCGGAAAACTTCACGAAATGTTTTCAGGAAAAACACTAGCAAACCTTGCTTGAGAAATGTCGATAGTAGCTACGATCCTTTCACACCTTCCTATCTCAGGAAAAGAAGACCTAGACATTTTCTTTTTGGTCCTACGGCGCCACTGTGAAAGCGCCCCGGGTATATGATGCCCCAAGCAGAAGTTTCCTAATGAAGTCGCCGGGCGGTGATAGATGACGACTCTGTATCATTTAGGTTATTGCTTAGGCAAATCCGAAGTAAAATGAAGCCACCTGATTCGTCTTCCCCGGTGAACCCACCCACAACCCTAGTGAAGAATGTTTGTCTCACCAATTGATGCCTAGCCTCAGTACACATGCTGATTGTAATATAATTGTGACAAGAATTCAATAAACTCTTAACATAAAATTAATCATTAATAACTAAACTTAACACAAACTAAAACTGCCAAACTATAAAAATCCTAATTTCATTTACTAAAAATCTGAACTGCAACTCGATTTAATTTAACTTAAATTCAACCATATATTCCTAAAATCTATTGGTAATTGTTTCTTAATCTTTTTATTATTGTAATATCATACTTTATTTGTATTTACCTCAAGTAAATACTTGCAAACTTATAACTTTGGAAGTTTCGTCCTGATTTTCCATTGGCCCGCTCTTCCCCTGGCCCCGCCCTCCCTTATCAGCCACAGCCCAGTACAGCCATCCCAAGAAGGCATACCACCAGCCGTCTCTGGCCTCTACAGGACACTTATGTACACGAGAAGTGC
The DNA here is from genome assembly GCA_951213105.1 of Amaurobius ferox. NCBI lineage: Eukaryota > Metazoa > Arthropoda > Arachnida > Araneae > Amaurobiidae > Amaurobius > Amaurobius ferox. The sequence goes on along the minus strand of OX578149.1, from coordinate 38,839,198 downwards.
AATTTGCTATCTCATATTGCTATTTGGAAAATCTGAAAGGGTTTCGTCCAGAAAAGACCACCAGGCGCGAAGCGCCTTTAATCTCCAATCTCTAGGTGTGATTCTTATCTTCATACCGTGACATTATTTCATTTGCCCATAGTTGGAGGTTCGAGGTTTTTGATTTACTGTTTTTATTATTTGACTTAACTCCTAGTGTGGCAGTTTGTTGCACATTTAGAGTTTGAGTAATTTTGGGGAGTTGATGCAGATCTAAGGATTTCCTAGTAATTTGGCAGTTTAAGGTTTAAGAACATTTTTTAGAAAACATTGATCGAGTTTTTATTTAATATCAACTATTTAATTTGGAACTTACCTAATTCCGATTTTCAATATTAAGTACCGCGCGGGGTCTCTTACGGGATTTGGCCTTGCGATGATCATAGTCATGCAGATTGAATAGTAGTTCATTTGGAACAGATGGCAGATTTTTATAGAATTTAAGCGATAGTTTTTTAATTTGGGCTCTAACAGTTTTTATTTTGAAGTCTTTACCAAGTTTCTTAAGTATCTAGGGGCTTTCCTTATAATCCTTAGGGTTTTGTTTTGTTTTGTCTCTAGTAAGTCTATAGTAGTTTTACAGGCATATCCCCATACGGGTGCGTGCTGCATACAGCATTCCCGGGCGGATGACCGATTAATAAATTAGGAGTTTATTTTGATAACTTAGATTTCCGTTTCCTATCATTGGGTATAAGGCTCCTGTGGCCATAAACGCTTTTTTGATTAAGTTCGTTACGTAATTTGGAAAATCTACTTTACGTGGGCTTTTTATATTTTCTGAAATGGTAGTAAGGGTCCTTCGGACCCAGGTATTCCGAAAGCATGCGTCTTGGCTGGTTGGCTGACTGGCTTGAGGATTCAAGACGCACGGTACGTCGTGCACTGTGTTTCAAATATGCACTAGAAACCTGTTCTACTGTTATTTTGCGTCTCTGGGGCAGCGAGTAGTCGTTCATTTCGACGGTTCTTGAGTTCTGTTCGTTTTTCCATTCTTGCATTCAGTTCGTTTATGTAAAGCACCGGTGGAGTATTGAAGATTCTTATTAGCTATTGATGGTAAAGTGGTAGTTTATTTTAATTATCTGAGCTTTGCACGTTACCCTTATTTACAGAAAAGTACAATCATTACATCACCATTTACATAAGAATACTTAATAATTCTTGGAATTCCTAATTGAAAATTACTATTATTTTGTAACTAATAGAAGGAGAATTCAACCAACTTATCAAATTCAATATATTCAACCAACTTGTCTGCATTGCTACAGATATTTTATCCATTTCAAACTTAGAATAAAAACATGCACAGTTGCAAATTGTAATATAGAGATAACAAATACGAAGAAGGTAAAATCACCCTCTGGTCAACAATTTTCAGAGGCCTTACGCTAATCCTTATCTGAAGCCTAGAATGACGTCATACACGTTGTCATTTTATTAAGTAGGTTTTATTTTCACTGGAAGATTTTGTACGTTTTTGCTACGCTACTTATTTTATGCATGCTACCAGCTACATCACTCTAGCAACGTAAGAAGTTCCCTTGAATTACTTTACAACATCAAGAAAGTATGAAGCTGCAGATATATAGTAATAGATATGTCGCAACAATGCTGCCAAATACAAAGTAACAACACAGTGACATGCCATATATAAGGATAACACAGTGTAGAAAATCCTAAGTAATGGATCCATTTATTTTTAAATACAAGTACTTGTAAACCGTTTAGACATTTAATAATAGAGAACATATTAATTTTTTAATGAACTTTTCCAACTTAGATCGAAAATATGCAATATATCGGAACCGGATGTCAAATTGAAAGCCTTCTCATAGTCTGATCAATCCGAAAATAAATAGAACTTTGACATAATAAATAGGACTTATGTAATATAAATAAATAGGACTTATGTAATATTTTATTTTAAAGCGAATGACTATGTTGAGCTATGTTGTTAATTAGAAGTGGTAATTCTTGAATTACAGCCAAAAAATTATTCCATAATTCCGAGAGCTATCTCAGTTATATAAATTTATGAAATAATGTTTTCCAAGTACTGTAATTGGGTCAAAAGTGTTATGATGAGCGTTGCCATCAATTTGAAGGATAAGACTTCAACAGAATAGTAGTCTATAGTTTTAGAAAAAGTGGCTGATCAGATATCCTTATGGCGAAATTAAAGTAAAAAATATTTTAAAATTCTGTATAAGATTTTTCTTTCTAATTATTTTGTCTGATTTATCAAATGAATTAAGCAATCAAAAGATATTTATGCAGAATATTATTTTATTTGATAATGTTGTAATTTAGAGACTGACAACCTGGTGAAATAGAGCTACAATACTATTGAAATATAATATAAAATATTAGCTGAACCTGCTGTCTTAAACGTTCCGAAATTAAAAATACTTAGTTATTAGTTTAGCATAAACATTTGGGAAAATACATCAACTGGTTTCTGAAGCATCTTTCCTCAAAATAAAAACAGAGCAACCACGCTGACAAAGAACTTCGTGCCTTAGCTGGTCTGCTGACTCCGTCTTTTTATCCTGAAGAAGAATATCTTTTGTTTTTGAAATCGGTTGATATATTTAATTAACTATTTATGCTGTAACTAATGAAGTATTTTAATTTCAGACTTGTATATACGTGTATATATATATACTTGTATATACGAGTCTGATTATACGACTGAAGATTTGAAGATTCCTCTCCATAGAACCGATTAAAATTCGAATAAATATGCGAATCACTAATCAAGTGGCATAAAATTCCCTTCACGACCAGGCTGAAGAGGAAGAACAAATACACGTGAATTAAATTTCGGAGAATCTTACTGGAACTTCAACTACAGCGCTGGTGACAAGAGAAATAAATTGACTATTCTGATTTGTGTCAAATAATTTTTGTCAGCAAAATCACTACATAACTTTTAGCTTATGATGGTAAGAAACGATATAAGAAATTATATATCCTTTGAATAAGAAGGTGAATAACATAAACAAATTTATGTTTACTATGTAAGAAGCTCCTTGTATGTCGAAAGTATATTAATCTGTGTGGGAAACGTTTATCATCATTTGCAAAAAAAAAAAAAAAAAATATTTGAATCTAAATTGATCTTTGCTGACCAAAGTTTAAGAATTATTCCAATGTCAAATTTGTTAAAAGACATTTGCAAGAAAATTTAATTTGAATCAAACTAAAGTTGTTCACACAAATAAAAAATTATATGTATGTGAAAAGTATCAAAAAAGCATTAGCACTTAAAGAAGATTTAAGGGAACACAAACTTGTGTACACAAGTGAATAGCCATGTAAATGTGAAATGTGCCAAGAGCATTTACAAGAAGAAATCATTTAATCACTCACACACAGAGAAATAATCATTTAAGATGTAAAATATGCCAGAATACGTTTCCACTTAAAAGTGATTCAAATAACACACACTTTGTGCACACAAAAGAAATACCATGTGCATATGAAATGTGTCAAAAAGCATTTTCACAAAATGTAACTTTAAATAAAAACAAACTTGTGCACACAGGTGAAAAGCCATTTAGGTGTGAAATATGTCAAAAAGCATTTGCACATAAAGGTGTTTTAATTAAACACACACTTGTGCACACAGGTGAAAAAGCATTTGATTGTGATATATGCCAGAAGGCATTTTCACAAAAAAGTCATTTAATTCAACACAAACTAGTGCACACAGGGAAAAAGCCATTTGAATGTGAAAAATGCCAGAAAACATTTGCACTTAAAGGTGCTTTAAATAAACACACGCTTGTGCACACTGGTGAAAAGCCATTTGGTTGTGAAATATGCTATAAAGAATTTAAACAAAAAAGTCATTTAATTCAACACAAATCTGTCCACACGGGAAAAAAGCCATTTAGATGTGAAATATGCCCGAAAACATTTGCACATAAAGGTGCTTTAAATAAACACACGGTTGTACACACTGGTGAAAAGCCATTTGGGTGCAAAATGTGTATAAAAGTATTTGCACATAGAGGTGCATTAAATAAACACATACTTATGCATACAGGGGAAAAACCATATGTATGTGAAATATGCCAGAAAGCATTTGCATATAAAAGTGATTTAAATAAACATAAACTTGTGCACACAGGTGAGAAACCATTTGTATGCGAAATTTGTCAGAAAGCGTTTTCACAAAAAGTGACTTTAAATGCACACAAATTTGTGCACACAGGTGAAAAGCCATTTGAATGTGACATATGTCTGAAAGCATTTGCTCATAAAAGTGATTTAAATAAACATAAACATGTGCACACAGGTGAAAAACCATTTGTATGTGAAATTTGTCGTAAAGCATTTTCTCAAAAAGCTAATTTAAACAAACACAAACTTGTGCACACAGGTGAAAAACCTTTTGGATGTGAAATATGCCCAAAAGCATATGCGGATAAAGCTGATTTAAATAAACACAAACGTATACACACAAGTGAAAAAGCTTGAAATATATCAAAAAGCATTTTCACATTTGTAGGTTTTAAATATTTACAAACTTCTCCAGAAAAATGAAAGCTATTTGTACATGAAATGTGTTATAAAAATTGCCTCCCCCCCCCCCCCCCCTAAAAACACTTTAAACACAAACTTCTGAAGACAGATGAAAAGTTACTGCCAAATTGCCAGTAAGCATTTGCAAATCAAAATAACTTAAATAAACAAACTTGTGAAGGTAAAATGTAAAGGTTATGAGAAATGTACTTGAAAGCATTTGCACAGTGTCATTTAATTCAGTAAAAATGTATGTATACAAGGAAAAGTTATTTGTATCTGAAATTTGTTAGACTCATGAACTTTGATACAGAAAACAATTTATGTTTGTCTGCTGTGTAGCAGAAAATCGAAGCATCCCACAACTATAAAATTTAGTACAATGATAGTTCAGGTTACATCCCAAGACATCTCTGAGCAATTGTTTTTATTATTGTTATTTGAATTAGACACAACGAAATATTATTTGAAACAAAACACAAAGAAATATTAAAAAACACTTAACAACTTGCAAAGAAAAGCTAAGAAGATACACTTTATTTTTCATTTTAATACAAAATGCGATACATGTGTACCTAAAAAAGTTCATCAACATGGATTATGTAAAAGAAAGTGCTTAGTAGAGCTTGAGATACTTTGCTGCAGATACTTTTATATTTGATAATAATAAATTCATAATTCTTACAATTTTATTTAGATGCAGCTGAGTAACATAATTTGCACATTTTCCGTTAAAATACTGCTCATTTCTAATTAGAGAGTAAAATTAGGATATAATGTTTGATACAAAGATTTCTAAACACCCATTCTGAATACCAATAAATTAAGCAAACATTTTAAAATGCTATTTATTTACTTATTAAAAATAAAATGATTTAGTATTTCCAATGATTTTGAGATGTCTTCAAAACACTTATTGTATACTTCTTGCCTTTCATCAAATTGTGTGCTTCTTCCTTCTTCCTTTTCGGCAAATGATAATGCAAATAAATTATTCACTCACATTTAAAAAAACTATTTTATTAAAGCATAGCTCCTTTATACCCGACGATTATGTGAAAATGTTTGTGGTTCTAAAAACTACTCGACATCTTGATTACTATTTCCAAACAGTTAGAGTGCATTGATGAAAAGGACATAGAAAAAGAATCACTTCTAACCGAAATGCCTGTCAAAAATAATGGCACCAAATTTGCCGTTGACTGCAGTGCAAATTCTCTGCGTAGGTACAGCTAGTATACACAAATTAAAAACATAATTGATTTGTATTCTATTTAGGGATGATCAAATTGGGTAGATCCTTCAAATGTGGAGAGTCAAATATGTATCGCCATCAGAATGAATATTATCTCTCCCTTTTTATATACTACTAGCAGTATACCCATTCTTCGTACGGAGTATATAATATAAAGAAACTTATAATTCGCAAACATGTGCAAATTCTGTTAAAATATTAAATTTATTGCTCCTAAAGAGAAGTTTAAGAATATCTGTTCTCACTATGCAAAATTATCTTCACGGGCAGATCTGAAGAATAAAACATTCTGGCCCCTTTTGTAAGCTATTTACAAAAAAAGGAATTGAATCAATATATGCAACCCCGTACTACTTATATTGTTGCAGATTAGAAAATATGCCAGTGTGTTAGTAGAAGATTACCCGTATTACAATATGAGTCTCAAAAATATTTGCCAAAATAAAAGAGATGATGTAATAAATTGAAAATATCAATAATCCCCGTACTCTTTATACCAGAAGGTCGTAATTGATTCCAATATATGCCAATATATATCAAAACCTATGCCAATTGTACTACTTAGCTATATTCTCGTAGATTAGAAGATATACCCGTGTATTTGTAGAAGATTACTCGTACAATGTATGAGTTTAAACAATTTTTTGTCATTATAAAACAATTGCATAATAACTTGAAAATATCAATATTCCTTGAATCAGTAATCCCTGAAAATATCAATAATAATAGCGTTTAAACCTGAAGACCGTAATTGATATTATCCAGTCAAAAATGCTATAAGAAAAATCAAATCGTTCTTTTCTAAAATATATTATTATATCCATTTATTTATTATTCAAATCGAAAAAATAATAATTAAAATTAACAGACAGATTTAATTTAATTGTGTTTCTGAGCAACATGATATAAGATAGAATCTTCCTCATAAATTGCGAAATTAAATAACCATTTTGATTTCTTTATACTTTTCATTGTTCAGTAAAAGCTTGTGAAATATAAACCATGGAGTTAGAAAGTAGAACTCATAGGAAAAAGTTTCGTTTTTCATTAATATCTCGGCATCCCCTGGTCTTAGATACTCGAAACTTAGGCTAAATTTATGGGGGGCTATTTCAAGGCTATCCACAAAATTTCATCAAATTTGGTTCAGCCGTTCTCCCTTGATGAAAAAAATGAAAATTTCGTTTTTTACTAATATCTCGAGAACCACTGATCATAGAAACTTCAAACATGGACTAAATTTTAAGTGGGACTATTTCCAGGCTACCCACAAAATTTCATAAAATTCGGTTGAGCAGTTCTTCCGTGATGACGGGACAAACAGACAGACAGACATTTTCAATTTTATTTATATAGACTAGAAAATATATCCAACATTGTCTGAGATTTACACTTATATAGATTATAACTACACCAGAACATTATAACAAATTCTATTCTCATAAACTCAACAGTGCTTTTACAATACACCTGCTTACAACAGAAAATAAATATGTTGCTATGCAGATGTAATATGCTCTAAATAAGCATGCGAGATGCATTCAATCCAGGTACACTGGTTTTGTTAGCTCAAGCTAAAGAGTATAGTTTTTAAAACTAAACTCTAGCATAATTATTTAGATATCACATTAGTAAAATGCATCAGGAAGGGGCAATTCAAAAATCATATCATTACATGCATTACTTTTAAAACACCTCATATTGAGAACACTCATAGCAAATTATTCTCAGAAAAATACTGAAAACCTTTATCAAAATCAAAAAACTTAATCACAATTAATTCAATATTATCTGCACACAATGACAATGAATTCCGAATTATCTGTAAACTTAAATAGATTCATATTTTTTACTATCACTACAATTCAATCCAAAATTATTAGTAAACTTAAAAACATTCACATAAAAATATTAACATTTACTTACCAAATAATGTTGATACTGAAAATTCTTTAAACTGAAATTCAATTAAGAATCTTGATTATCTTAAAATTTCACTTATCTCAATACAATTTGCCCCACATGTGCACATATGTCTGAAAAATGACATTGCCCACTCTATAAATACTTCACTGCTTCCCATAGCAATGATACAGGCTGTGAAGTCAGCAAGCATAGCAGTGCAGGAAGAAAAGAAATTCCACTCTGCCCGGAAATCAAATACATTAATTTTTACAACCTTTTATTTAACTTCACATGGAATATATATATATATTTGTCATGGTTCAGATCTTAGAGGTCCTAACTAACCAGGTTCCACTAATCATAGTAACATGAAATTTGCTATTTTGTGGTACATTTAAATTCTTTAAAATTTCAACCTTATTGGGCGAACCATTTAAGTTGTACGCAAATAATGAAATAATGTAATGAACAAGTTATAAACAATGGGTTTTGCTTGCTATGCTTTTGTTAGAAAATTCACAGAAAGTAAAAAATAAGAGTAATTAAAATAATATATATTAGAATGCAAAGAGATACACCACACCAATACTTTTGCATAGTATAGAATTTTGCTAATCTTCCGTTTTTGGATGCGATAAAATAAAAATCGGATAGCCTAAAACATGCATATTTCAATGTATTTAAAAATAAATAAATAAGAAGGAATTGTGTCCTATGGATTCGATTCAAAGAATGTTCTTCGATCTTTCTAATGATGTCAAGATGGAAACTTTGTAATAATATTTTTGATCACTAAGGAAGCAGTATAAATGTCGCTCAAAATTTCACTTTAACATAAAATAACTAAAAAACTTATTCAAGTTTGAAAAAAAGAACTAACACAGTCTGTCGTCCCAGGACTTCAGCTATTCCTGCACCAAATTTTGTGGATATCCGAAGATTATTAAGATTTCTTGCTACAGGTGACACACACACAGAGACAGACATATTTTGTTATATAAGACTAGACTTGAATAATAGATACAGATGCATCACTTAATTTCCAATGTGCCTGTTCTGATTCAAATCATTTCCATGTTCATAAATATAGAGTCATATTGAGCTCGATCTCCCTCCCTCTCAATACTCTTCAAAGGTGTGCTGAGCCCCTTCAATATTTTTACCTCCACACTTTTTTACACCAAATTTCTGTAGCAGTTATTTTGAAACTTGTGCACTAAATAATACAAAGTGATAGCCTCAAGTGCAACATATATTTCTCTGAGTAATCATTCCCCGAAAAAGCAGCTAGGATTCAAATATCCTGAGAGGGTGAATAACTTTCATGTGTACTTTTTGTCAGCAGGAGGACATAGCATTTCAAGTAAGAGGAATGCTGACCAAATGTCTGACAAATGGTTGATTACTCACAAAGGTGGGCCCTGATTTATCTGACTGCAATTGTTGCAAGTCATGAGGAAAACCTAGTATCTAAGGGGTCTTTGACATGTTTTAAATTGGGTGATTAGCATTACAGATCCTTATAAAAGAAGCAAATTTAGATAGATAAAATAAAATGCAATTGAAAAATTATTTTCCATTACTTTCCAAGCATTCCTTTCTGAACATGGATCTTATACAAGGTCTGTGTTTCTACATTTTGTATAAGGTCTGTTTCTGAACTTTATATCAGTCTACTAGTCTTCAGTATGTAACACCATATAGCTATCGCTTTCTCAGAGAAAATTGTTTGTGGAGCCTCAAATGAAAAACCGGGATATCCCTTTTCGGTGTGTTCAAACCAATGACCATAAGAATAAACAAAGCACAGTTTAATCCTATATAATTAAAATATAGGAAACAATTTTTAAAAGCATAGAAAAATTTGAATTTGAATCTAATAGGATTGTGGGGGGCTACAGATCCCCTGACAGTGGAGGATAGATTTGAACTCTGAACCTTTAAATTACTGCTCCCGTGCTATGCCATCAGCTGCAAAAGAATTCTCCAGAGTCGAGGGAATAGCCAGCAAGTCTTTCGTAGTGATGAGTGACGCAATGCTGCCCCCTCAGGATTAATATGCATACATAGTGATTGCATGAATGTTTTTTATACTAGTGATGTAATTAAATCTACTAGGTGATGAGTCTTGTGTCCTCCTATGTGCATAGTTTTGAATAGGTGGATTTGAGGGTCCTCTTCAGTGATCAGGGCTCTAAACTCGGAGCCTTGTTTATAATTTCGAATCTTAAAATACAGCATTATTCAGTGACCTCAATGTTCACATCATTACCACTAATGATTTATGATGTCTCTTTGGGCTCAATTCATATGAGCTCTTTCATAAAAATGGTCCAGCTCTGTCTGAGTGACTGCTTAGTCAGTGTGTTAGTAGGTCTGCTCCTTCACCAGATTAAAATTTTGCACTTTGAATTACAAATATATGAAATTATTTTTACAAATTAAGAAAATTGGACATTTCTATGAACTTTCATTTAATTTATTTTAAACATTTTCTTAATTTGTAAAAATATCATATCTGTCAGTTGGCAACAGTCCTGTCAACTTTATGTACTAAATACATTCGGCTAATTTAGATTAAAATATACTATTTGAATGCCTTTTTTTACATACATAATGTATTTGAAACTGCCAGTGTTTTATATTCATTATATTACTGTCATCCTCTCTTTAGGATATCTATGGAGATATCCCAGGCTGATGCATGTCGATGTATTTAAAAAATTAGTCTGTAAAACCAAACGCAAGTCGTACTTCACAAATACTTTGTATCTGAGTGAAAATATCAAAAATATAACAAATTGTATCTTGTTCAAAAAAGTTTTGGTGAAACACAATTACCACAAACAAATCTGTAAAAACACTTAATATGTACTTGATCTGTTTAATCTGTATAGATATAAACCACTTGCGTACTGCATTACAAATAAATAGCAAAACGTACAGTTCTGAAATTTTGCATCTGAGCTCGTAAATGAGTATGGGCTTAGAATTTTGTTTTTGGCTAATTAAATACTTTTTAATTAAATTTTGCATTCCCAGTAAGCAAAGATATTATTGATTAATCCAGTTCCCAATTTCTTAGTGATTGGTTTATATTGTTGAGACCCAGACTGTCTGACCTACCAGAACGGTGTACGGTAACCGTTTGGACGGCCGGGAAGAGCCACCCAATGTAAACCGAAGCCCAGTGGGGGAGGCATCCACAGGAACCGTACCCTCCTTCCCCTACCACTAACCTCTCGGAAGGACTTACGGAGCCACATGTTTAACGTGATTGTACTCCGCGTGAAAACTGCGGCAATTTTGGCAGCGAAGGGAATCGAATTCGGGCCTACCGAGTGCAACTCCAGCGCGCTAACCAATGGGCTACCGCACCCATGATTGGTTTATGTTGTTGTTGTTGTTGAAACCCAGACCGTCCGACCTACCAGAAAGGTGTAAGGTAACTGTTTGGACGGTCGGGAAGTGCCACCCAATTTAGACCGGAACCCAGTGGGGGAGGCATTCACAGGGACCGTACCCTCCTTCCCCTACCACCAACCTCTCGGAAGGACTTTCGGACCCTCATGTTTAACGTGATCGTACTCCGCATGAACACGGCGGCAGTTTTGGCAGTGGCTGGAATCGAACTCGGGCCTACCGAGTGCAACTCCAGCGCGCTAACCAATGGGCTACCGCACCCATGATTGGTTTATGTTGTTGTTGTTGTTGAAACCCAGACCGTCCGACCTACCAGAAAGGTGTAAGGTAACTGTTTGGACGATCGGGAAGCGTATTAATCTGTGTTGAAGACCCAGACCGTCCGACTCGTCATCAAGGACTTAAGAAATCTATTTGGACGGCCGGTACGTATTAATCTGTGTGTAAAACTTTACACAACAAACAATCCTTACACAAATGTGTAAAACCACCTCAGTATGCGTCAAAAACCGGTAGACACAACGTCGTTAGTACACTTGGAAAATTTTTTGCAGAGATATTGTTGCGAACGTCAGTGGCGGCTCATGCCTAGACGGTGCAGGGCGCGCGACTTCCTCATTAAAAGCCCCCTACATTATTATTTTTATTCATATACGTGTATTAAAAAATTTTGCATATTTTTTCAAAACGTCCTTTCACAAAAGGGTAGTGCTGCCATTTTGTAACACATTCAGGCACTAAAGTCGATAATTTAGTTGCTGAATGCGTTATAAGATGGCAGCACAAGATTCATCTACATTCAGGTTTTGCCGTAGGGCCGAGAATTCAGAGCAACCGAGATAGAACGAAGATACATAGTTTCAAATAATATATTGTGAGTTTGAATGAATGAATATGAACATTGGCTATTTTCAAAGCATTGACTACCGCGTATCGTTGAGCGTCCGTCACCAAAAAATGAGACAGTTTATTGTGGGACTATCGTGGCTATGCTTAAGAATATGAATTTGACGGTTTCTGTTGTTTTAAAATATAGTTTTGTTATTTTTAAATAAATCCTTGAATAAAATTACTGTTTATACAAGTATATATATATTTTTTTACTTTTAAAGTTATATAAGTAATTCTATTTTAAATTGTTCGACAGTTTATATTTTTAAAATATAAAAGTTCATATATAAGCCTGATGTTAAAATTGTCTTTTTGAGGTATTTAAATATTGAAAACATCTTTCAACTCGAATTTCGCATGATTTGCGTGTGTGAATGGCTGTTTATGCATGTAAGAGTCTGCGGACACGATATCCAAATAACGATATTGAGTGATTTGAACATTTTGTATGATTATATTGTCTATGAAGTATGAAATGTTATTTATGTTTAGCAAGTGTAGACGTACAGAACACATCCATATATATATTTTTTTAATATAAAATAAATAAATGGCAGTCAATCATGTAAAATATTTTGATAATCAAAGTACATGATCATTTCATGAAAACTATTTTTCAATATAAAACGCTTTTTTAATATAAAATAAATAACTGTCAGTCAATCATATAAAATATTTTGATAGTCGATATAGTACATGATCATTTTATAAAAGGTATTTTATAATCACCAGAAACCAAACTATATAGTAATTTTATTATCAATAGGAAACAAATAATACCGATTTTAAAATCCTGGCATGCCTTGATTTTGAGATGTTGGTAGTTAATTCAAGAAACGACTTACGCTCGTATAATAAACTGTACATCCAAAAATTGCAAAATAAATCGGTCAACTCTTCTCTCATGCAGCATTTCCGCACATTAGAAAACAATGTTGAATAGCGACGCCATCAATGTAGCCAAAAATGTCAAACACCAATCAAAGTAATATAAAGTCAATATAACCTTTTTATATATTTGTCTTAAGGGCATATAAATGAGTACGATTGTTAAGTTTATTAAAGCGTTGATAACAAAAGAACCAATTTTTAATATATATGCGATTCATTTAACGTGAATAACATTGTTCAAAGCTTTTTACACGTAATAATTAGATTGTTACAGAAATTGACTTATCTCAGAATGAAATAAATTTATATGCAGTCCACATCATATGTTTCTGACTCTTGAATGTAAAAAATTACAAAGAACGGTAACTATTTCATAGATGCCTATAAATCGTATTACAATTCAACATTTATTTTTGCAGCGCAATACAATATTCAACTATTAAATCTTACAAAACAGAATATATATATATATATATATATATATCAAATTTAATTATAAAACTAAGAAACAATAACTTCCTAAAAGATTAAGAATATATAGTAAAAATCACTCTCGCAGCAAAATGTTTAAAAGTTTTGAATTTACAATAAAATTTGAAGTTTTATTATATATTCAAGTTTTAGCAGCCAATTATCATTATACACAAACACATATACAAACATATTTTCAATTTATATATATATATATAAACATGCTTTAATCAGCGCTCCTCTCTACGTATTGATCACGAGCCGCCACTGGCGAACGTGTAATATTCCCTCACTGTAGTATTTTCTTTTGAGAACCAGACGGAGAAAATACTCGTACAGACTTTCCTACAACGTGCATCTAAGATTGCCAGATGCTGAAATCCTGAGGAGGGTTGCCAAATTTGGCGAGTTTTCGGAGATTCGAGAAAGACCTCGAAATAACCAATATTCTACGGGATATGAGAGATTTCCTGAAGTTTCTATAAAGAGTCTATAAAAGGAATTATCACCAAATTGGAGAGCAGTTAACGAGATACGAGCTACATTGAACTGTGACTTTCGTCAATGTTTTGAGAATAGTAGCAGCTGTTTTGTGAAATTACTTTAGTCAATGTTTTGATAATAGTACCCGTTATATTGTTAAATAAGTGGAGCCTTTAAGGTGCTGTTTAACTGTATATGGTTCCTGTTTACGTTATGCTTGTGAATAAACGTGTTGGTTATCCAGAAATTTGAATTCACTCTTGTACCCTGAGCGCACACCCACGATTCCCGAGGATGCGTCAATACGGAACAATGTGCCTTATTGACCTTACTAATACTTTGCAGACGGTTTGAAATAGTTCGCGAAGGGAGATCAGGGTCTGCAGAACTAGCGAACAAGAAGCAGAGTCCAAAGGGTATATTGCACCTGGTAGCAGGCGGGGAGAAAGACATCGCAAAACTTATTCCGGCGTTTAGTGAGCGGCAGCACACCTCTGGGAGATGACGAACGTTAGCGAGTTCAAAGTTTTTAAGAGTTTGCGAAGTGAGATCCGGAGTTGCAGAGCTTCAGAGAACAACAGGCGGGATCAAACGGGCGACGCAGGCAAGGGGAGAGCTCGCGAAGGGAGTTTCGGCGGTTAATGAGCGACAGGGGGCGACATCATCGGACTCCGGAAGTTAACGAGAATTATGTAGATGAGTGCATGGAAGGTGAAAAAACTCGCGAAGCTGTTTTCAGGACTTGGTGAGGGTCACCGAACTAGAGGCGAAGTCCCAGCATCTACGTAACGAAAGAGCTTGCAAAGCCATCTCAGGCGATTAGTGGCTGCATAGAACAGGGGCGGAGCCCCCTAAGCTATTGCGTCTCAGCGAACAGCGGTGAAGAAAGCACTCGTTAAAAAAGCTCCGACGGATAGGGAGCGGTGTCCTCGAGTTCCAAATATTTGATAGCGGAGGGCATGGGAGCCAGGTGGGATGAAAAGAGTTCTTAAAACGAATTCCGGCTATTAGCAAGCATCAGAGAACACGGGTGTAATATGCCTGTGTGCTACATTGCGAACAAATAGCAAAACGTACAATTCTGAAACTTTGCATATGAGCCGTAAATGTGCAAGGCGGTCTTAGAATTTTTAGGCTAATTAAACGCTTTAATTAATAAAATTTTGCATTTCCAATAATAGCAAAGATTTCATTGGTCGATCTATTACTCAGTTTCCTTGTGATTTGTTTATGACTAAAATCTCACATTTACGTCAGAAAATGGTGGACTACAACGCTAGCTAAAAGCATTTGGAATTTTTTTTTTCAATGATATGCTATATTGACCTTACTAATACTTATACTTTGCGGGGCGGTTTAAAAAAATTCGGGGGTTTCAAAGCTTCAACAAACAAGAAGAGGAGTCCAACAGGCGTATTACGCCTGTATAGCAAACAGGAGAAAGAGCTGGCAATGTGAGTTAAAACATAGTAGCTTCGTCTCTATTTCGCTTACACTCACCAATCCCTGGAACTCGCTTCGCGAGCTTTCACTCCGCTCGACTCTTCACCCCATGTTCGCTACTGCCCACTAGCCGCTGGAACTTGCTTTGCGAGCTCTTTAACCCGCCTGCTATGCAGGCATTTGAGCGGCAGCAAACAAGAGAGCAAATCCCCGAACACAGGGTGATGCCGAAGAGTTTGAAAAGTGAGTTCCGGGGTTGCAGAACTTCAGAGAATACCAAGCAGAGTCCAGCAGACGTGATTTCGCACTATTAGGAAAATATCCACGATTTCAATATGCAAAGAAACATCTAGCCCGCATAGCAGGCGGATAAAAGAGCACGAAGTGAGTTCCAGGAGATAGTTCCAGCGGCAAGTGAGCAGTAGCGAACATGGAGCGAAGAGCCGAGCGGAGTGAAAGCTTGCAAAGCGAGTTCCAAGGGTTGGTGAGTGTAAGCGAAATAGAAACGAAGCTACATCTGCGTAATAGGTATAACGAAAGAGCTGGGAAGCGAGTTCCTGCAATTAATAGGCTGCATAGAACATAGGGCGAAGCCCCCGAATCCTGAGGGGTAGCAAGCAATGGACACGAAGGAAGTCTTGTGCACCTGCCGGGGTATGAATAGGATGAGTATTAGCGAATAGTGGAAGGCCCCACCGGACATATTACGCTTGCGTAGCAAGAGGAATAAAAGAACTTGCAAAATGATAGCAGCGTAACGAAGTAGTAGACACTTAAAAAAAATCACATATTTTTTTTTAAATATGGCCATACCGTAAGTTAAACTTCTAACATTCTTTCACGGAGTTGTAAATCAAAATGAACTAGAAAGATAATTTAATACTCTATTAAAAATGATGAAGATTGAAACAAATGAATAATTAGAACATGTATTCAACTAATTAATAAATCTCGCGCAATATTTACAGTTATGCCAAAACTGTGTTCTGCTGACTGATAGAGCATCATGCATTGCACACACACAAGCGGAAATAACACACAGCTACACTCCTATTTGACCAATGACGAACAATTATTAATGATATGCGAATCAGGATCTGACTAGCGTAGGGGCATACAGGGGCAGCAGCCCCGGGACCTCAGATCGGAGGGATCCCAAATGAATCAATTGCAACATTGAAAAATTTAGTGCTGTTTTCTAACAAAAATGCATGCCATCGAAATAGGTTTATCCAGAGGATAAATTCATTTGGGGGCTATATTAGGAATTTACCTGCACTAATTTAGTATATTAGCATGTTGGCTATGATAAGAAAGTTGTCAATAATTTAAATTTCATTAAATTATATAAAAACCACGTTTCGTATATTTTTTTAGGATGCAATATTACATTTTTTAAAAATAGTTTTGATCATTTCCTATATATCCAGAGTTGAAGGAGGGCCACGGAGGAATATCTGCCCCTAGCCTCAGTTAGGCTAAGTCGGGCCCTGATGCGAATGACTTATATATACATAGTTGAGCTATCTCTAAAGCTATTGCGAACAGAGAAGTCATTCAATAATTTATTTTGCATTTCTATAAAAAAAATATGAATATGAATATTGATTGAGATAAATCGAAGGCTTCATCTTCAAATACTTGAGACATGTAAAATGAAAAACTTGTTTATAAGATGTACAAATGCAATAAACATTTTCTATTAGCTCTACATTTTATTGCTACAAAACATGTACAGCAATCTATGCCACAAATAGGGAGGGATACCACTCAAGTGAGAAGCCCACACCACCAAAATTTTTGGTAAAGAAGGCATGAAAACATAGTTGGAAAAATCAAATATGGAGGGAGAGGGGTACGATAGATGTTTGTATGGGAACCCACAATTTGTGTGGAGGGCCCTACAGCAGTTGCTGATGATGAATCTAGAAATTATTTTATGCAAGAAAAAAGCAGGGTCACTCACTTATACGAAGACGGACACCACTTGAATAGATGCGTATGTCGGAGAATGCAGATGACTCAATCTCAAACCGGAGAAAATAAAATATGGAGGGAGCACAATTTGTATGAGTGGCTCTGGAGAAAGGTTAAAATTTTCAAACGGCTGTCAGATGCCTTTTACAATCATTTACAAAATGATCATTAAATGGAAATAACAAACGATATTTAAGTTTTTCAGAACTGCTGAGGTATGTATTGTTACGAACATGAAAAGTACTTTCACTAGAAGCTTTTTTGAGAGACATGTGGGAAAAACGTCATACAGGCAGCCATTCCTATGATATGAATCTAGGGTTGCCATAACATGATTGTCGGTTCAGGGTTTCCGGATTTGGCGACTTTTGTCGACATTTTAAATGTTTGAGAACCTTCTCGAAATAACGAATATTCTACGAGATACGACCTTCTTCTGGAAGTCTCTGAGAGTATTTAAAACGAGTCATCGTTCAGCTGGGGCAGTTGACGTGATACGAGCTCCATTGAACTGTGAGATACGTCAATGTTTTGAGAATATTAATTGCTGCTTTGAAATTAGTAGAGCATTTAATTGTTATTTTACTGCACCTGTCAGTTGCTTAGAGATCTTATGAGATAGTTATCGAGTTGCTTGCTGTATATTGTTCTTGTTTATACTCTGCTGGAAAATAAACGTGTTATCTATCCAGAAATTTGGACTCATTCTTATATCCTGAATGTACACCCGCGATATCAGAGAATACGTCGTAACAAATTGGTATTAGAAGTGGGATTTCTGGAAACTTGACAAGTGTATATGGTAGTCACTAGAAAAGCGATGGAGAACAAAATACGCCACTGCAGCGGATAATGTGTTAATAAAATTTAATTTGCTGATTCACTCCCAACAGGAGTTAATTTGCTGATTCACTCCCAACAGGAGTTAATTTGCTGATTCACTCCCAACAGGAGTTAATTTGCGTTCTAGTACAATAGAGGCGTTAAACATTTTAAATTTTCGCCAATTTATTTCCTAATTCGGGATTCATCATCTGCTACAGATTAGATTTCAGACAACCGAGCCAAACCAAAATGTTTTCTTAAGCAGTGCCTGGGTCCAAAGGATCCTTACCTCCACCTCAGAAAATAATAAATTTCCATTGAATTGTTTTTCTGGTAAAAGATGTAGAATACTTATGCACTCCAGTTGGTGAGTGCTAGATGGAAGTCACGGAAGATGTTCTCCGACCTCATTTTAGAATGCCTGCTGGGATGTGTGTAAAAAGGGGCGGGGCCGAAAGGCACACATAGAGGACGCACGCTGCATCCTATAAAATGCGGTTCGGCCGCATGCTGCACTAAAGACGCCGCAACATACGAGATGCAGTGCACTACGTACAGTCCGTCGTAAATCCAAACAAAATTTCTCAACAATTTCTTGACACTGAAACGGAAGGGGAATATATATATATCTTGACAGTGATTATATTTCCCACCTCGTGTATGTAATTTACAATTACTGCTATATTAAAGAACCTTGGTTACTGTAACTTTAACTACGGCCTGATTTGCGATGGCTGAAAATAAAATTTTTACCTCAAGCACAGGTTTATCATTAGGCACAAAGCGCTAGGACGTTTCTCTCCGCTCAACCGGACCCTGGATGGCTCCTCGCTGAGCACCCTGAATCTACCTGCTCAGACGTGGGAGGAAATTCGTCTGGACTTTGACTTTCGTGAAGCAGACCTGATTCAATGGACACCCCCTCCGAATAGGTGGCCCTGCCCGGGACTTACCATCCACACCAATGATCTTGGGTTTCAAGACACTAAGCTACCGGACTCTATAATCTGCGCGCAATTCATGGAGCATTGGGAGACATGGAGAAACCATACCTGCCTAGCGTCGGACGCGTCTAAATCGCTAACATCTACTAGCATTGCAGTCTGGAACGCCTCAGCTAACCGTGGGTGCTCAAAGTCTGTCCCTCATCTGAACTCTATCTTTACTGCGGAAGCCCTGGCTATTAGTCTCGCCATCTCTGAACCTATGACAGAAGAGCAGCAACTTGTAATCTTATCAGATAGCCTGTCTGTTCTTAAGGCTTTCAGAAAAGTGGACAAAAAGTCTCCGAACGTGATTCTTTTTCTCAGAAAGAGACTGGAAGAAACCCTCCAGAAGGTCCGTACCATCAAATTGGTATGGGTGCCTGGACATAAAGGCATTGGCCCAAACGAAGAAGCTGATCGGCTCGCCAAAGCTCACTCGGACAACTCAAACTCCATATTGTGGATTTCCCCTGAGGACTTGGCTGCCGCGCTCAAGCGGAAGGGAGCCATTGCGGAAGATCGCGCCTGGACCACTAGCAAGTATTTTTCTAACTTTGGCCACATCGAGGCCCGCTGTTGGTACTTCAAGAACTACCCTATATCTCGTTGCGGAGAAACCCTGCTGGCTCGGCTGCGGACAAGGACCCTTCTGACCAACGCGGTGCTTTATCGGGTGAACCTGGTCTCCTCCCCCCTCTGCACCACCTGTCAAGTTGCTGATACTGTCGACCACCTTCTGTTGGAGTGCAGAAAGTTCAAACTCCAACGGGAAAGTTTGTTCCATGCCCTGGGGATCGGCCCCTCTACCCCCTTTTCCTTCGCTTCCCTGTGTGATTTTTCGTCCAACGGTTTCTACCGGGCGTCCTGTCTTGCCTCGTTCCTCCTTGGTTGCTTGCGGCGGATAGGGGTCTAAAGTTTTTCTTTTGGCTTTCCGTTGGCAACGGTTCCCCCCCCTGCCTTCTGATTTTGTGTCGGATGTGCTTCGGTTTTATACTTTTCTGTCGTGTTATTTTTGCATATTCGGGCTGTGACGCGCTGTGTTTGGTGCTTCGAAGATGCTAATTTTGTGTGTTTAGTTCTTGCTGCCAGGGCGGCATGTTGCGAATTTAGTAGCGGAGCGCAAAACCGTTCTTGCGAACGTTGTTATATGCTCCAGGAGCCCAAAGCGGGCGACCACCACCACCACCACCTAAAATTTTTATAAAGAGCATAGAGGCTGATAAAGAGTGTACAAAAGGGATAAATTGCATGTGTTTTTGTTCAAAATGCTTTCTTTTTCTGTCAACAAAATCGATAATCTTTAGCTTATAGTGGTTACAACGTTTTAAATCATATTAATAAGATAAACAAAATTTTTGTTCAACATGAGAGAAACCTTTATGTGGTAAACGTCTACCAACATAAGAATTATTAACAAAAAATATTCGAGTCTAAATAGATCTGTGCTTACACAAAGGTGATTAATAATTCCAATAGAAAATTTGTTAGAAAACATTTACAGTAAAATTGAATTTGAATCGACATAAAATTGTTCCCAAAGGTAAAATTATATGAACATGAGAAATATTACGACGCATTTGCCCTTAAAGGAGATTTAAATAAACACAAATTTGGGCACAAGTTAAAAAACATATGGATGAGAAATATGCAAATAACCATCTGCAGGAATAGCTCATTTAATTCAATACATAGGGAAAAATCCATTCAGATGTCAAATATACCAGGAAACATTTGTACTTAAAAGTGCTGTATATAAACAGCACACAGGAGAAAAGTCATGTGTATGTGAAATGTATCAAAAGCATTTTCACAAATGTAACTTTAAATAAACACACACTTTTGCAAGCAAGTGAGAAAGCAAGTTGTGAAAAATGTCAGAAAACATTTTCACAGCAAAGTCATTTAATTAAACACACACTTGTGCACACAGGTGAAAAAGCATTTAGTTGTGAAATATGTCAAAGTATTTTCACAAAAATGTCATTTAATTCAACATAACCGTGTGCACACAGGGGAAAAGCCATTTGAATGTGAAAAATGTCAGAAAAAATTTGCATATAAAAGTGATTTAAAGAAGCACATTATTGTACACACAGGTGAAAAGCCATTTGCATGTGAAATGTGTCAAAAAGCATTTTCACAAAAAATAACTTTAAATAAACATGAATTTGTGCATACAGGTGAAAAGCCAAGTAAGTGTGAAATATGCCAGAAAGCATTTGCACATAAAGGTGCTTTAAATAAACACACACTTGTACACATATGTGAAAAGCCATTTGGGTGTGAAATGTGTCAAGAAGTATTTGTACATAGAAGTGAATTAAATAAACACACATTTATGCACACAGGGAAAAAGCCATTTGCGTATGAAAAATGTCAGAAAACATATACACATAAAGGTACTTTAAATAAACAGATGTATGCAGGCAGGTGAAAAATCATTTGAATGTGAAATATGTTAAAAAGCATTTGCACATTAAAGTTATTTAAATAAACACAGACTTGTGCATACAGACGAAATGTGTCAAAAAGCATTTTCACATAAAGTAACTTTAGACAAACACAATTTTCTGCACACAGGTGAAAAAGCATTTAGTTGTGAAATATGTCAGAAAACATTTTCACAACAAAGTCATTTAATTAAACACACACTTGTGCACACAGGTGAAAAAGCATTTAGTTGTGAAATATGTCAGAAAGCATTTTCACAAAAATGTCATTTAATTCAGCATAACCTTGTGCACACAGGGGAAAAGCCATTTGAATGTGAAAAATGTCAGAAAAAATTTGCATATAAAAGTGATTTAAAGAAGCACATTATTGTACACACAGGTGAAAAGCCATTTGTATGTGAAATGTGTCAAAAAGCATTTTCACAAAAAATAACTTTAAATAAACACAAACTTGTGCATACAGGTGAAAAGCCATGTAGGTGTGACATATGCCAGAAAGCATTTGCACATAAAGGTGCTTTAAATAAACACACACTTGTGCACACAGGTGAAAAGCCATTTGGATGTGAAATATGTCAAAAAGAATTCAAGCGGAAAAGTTATTTAATTCAACACAAGCTTGCGCACACAGGGGAAAAGCCATTTGGATGTGAAATTTGTCGAGAAGTATTTATACATAGAAGTGAATTAAATAAACACACACTTATGCACATAGGTAAAAAGTCATTTGTGTGTGAAAAATGTCAGAAAACATTTACACATAAAGGTACTTTAAATAAACACAGACATATGCACACAGGTGAAAAATCATTTGAATGTGAAATATGTCAAAAAACATTTGCACACAAAAGTTATTTAAATAAACACAGACTTGTACATACAGGTGAAAAACCATTTGAATGTGAAATATGTCGGAAATCATTTGCACATAAAAGTAATATGAATAAACACAAACGTGTACACAGGTGAAATATGTTCAAATGCATTTGCACATAATTGTCATTTAAAAAACACAAACAATGTACACAAGTGAAACTCCATTTGTATGTGAAATGTCAGAGAGCATTTTAACAAAAAGTTACTTATAAAAAGACAAACAGTAAATGGGAAAAGCCATTTTTCTGTAAATTATGGCAGAAGTCATTTGTACAAGATATATGTAAAAAGTCTTATGAAGCAAAGTATATAATAATATTTAAAATTATCATTAGCAATGATGGAATATATGGCATTTTATAAAAAAAATTCTTTAAACTTTTTTTTTATGATTTTGATAATTGCAGACATTTAATTGCACAAGCTTAAATGTAGAGGTATAAGCAGTTATTGGCTATTACAAGAAGCTATTGCAAGTTAAGAGTTTTATTGAGAAAAAAGACGAGGCTGATTACCAAAGATCACTAGTCAGCTATAAATTGAAATGTGGCATAACGAAATTTTTTCATTAACTGCTAGGGCCCTTTCAAAATTTATTATTAAGATTAACAGTGAGGGAATGAGGAGGCATGTCTCTAGATGTGGAGGTGAGTTACCGTCCACACACAAAGCCCCTGCTTATATACATAATATACTGTGTACAACTCGCTTATGTTAAAGTGTGTCTGTAAAACATGGCATAACTTTTAAACCAAGCATCATACAAACATAAGACAAAATTATTTCAATAGAGCTCTGCAAAAGCTTTAAATTGTGACTCAAATGAACTTCCTATGTGGAAAATCAAAAAGATAAAATGTTATAAAATTTGCATAAAGTTATTATTCACACATAATTCTTGTCTTTCTTCTCCTTATGCCTATGTAGCTTGATTGACAAGAATTTCAATCAAGCTACATAGGCATGTAATTGATGGATTTGTTTGAGTTTTGATTTATCTGACAGTTAATGAGCTAACTTAAAATCCTTTGTAAATTTAAATTTCTAATTTCAATTTGCAAAACTAATTTTTAAATTAAGCTACTGAAATATGTAATTTAAGGATCTTTTTAGGATTAATTTAGTTCACAGATAATTGGGTAACTTTGAATCCTTTATAAGTTTAAATTTCAAAACATTACATTTTCTATTTTTAATTATCAAAAAATGAATCATTGATACAATATTTCCAAAGAAAGCAGTAAGATTATTCCATTTATCCCCTTCCACTATGCAATTGGTAGAATTCCAAAAATTCACTCACAAAGCTGAAAATAATTATTGGGTAGCTAGCTTAAAATATTTATCAAAAATTTCAAAATTGTCCCACAGACTAGCAGTAAAGTTTGTGATCATCAGAAACATGAACATTTTACAGTCTCTGAAAGTTAATTTGTAAAATAAACTTATCATGAAGGATCGCAATTTAAAAATGAAATTTCATTTTTGCATACTAAAATTGAGTTTTTCAAAAAGTTGGCAAACTACCGCCATAGTTACAGAATAAGCTTTATTAGCATCAAAAAAAGTTTATTTTTTGTTTCCTGTAAAATATTTTATTTAAACCTAATTTAATTGGTGAAATGTTGCAATTTAACTGAAATGGATGAAAATAAATTCCATCATTTAATAACGTCAATAGTTAAAATCAGATAGATTTGAGTAAATCTAATTTTGAAAGGTACATTCTTAAATTTAAGATATTTTAAATATTGGATAATTTTTACTCTTTACCATAAGTTAAATGTCAAACATTTTTTCACAGTCACAGTTTTAATCATTCAATTGTAAATCAAAATGAATTGGAAAGATAATTTAATACTCAATTAAAAATGATAAGAGTTGAAAATAGATGGATAATTAGAACACATACTAATTAATAAACCCAGCACAATATTTACAATTACTTCAAAACTGCATTATGCTGATGGACAGAGCTAGCTCCATGCATTGTACATACATGAGTGAATAAATAACACACAAATGTACTCCTATTTGACCAATGAGGAACATTTATTGAAGATGATGCAAATGACGTAATGTACACATAGATGAGTTATCTGTGATGTGTCTGCAAACAGAGTAGTCATTTAATAATTTCTTTTGTATTTCTTTAAAAAAATATGGAGATGAATCAAAGGTTTCATCTTCAAATGCTGGAGATATGCAAAAGAAAAATTTGTTTCTAAGGTGTACAAATGCAATAAAAATTTTCTATTAGCTCTACATTTGATTGATACAAAGAAAAATGTACAGTAGTCAAGACCGCCCATAGGAGGGATACCACTTTTAAGATAGAGAAGACATGAAAAATTCACAGATGGTAAAATCAAATAAGGAGGGAGGGTGCTATGGATGTTTGTAGAGGAATCCACAATTTGTGAGGATAACCCTGCAGCAGTTACTGATAAGTCCAAAAATTTTTTATATGCAAGAAGGAAGCAGGGCCACCCATAGAAAGACAGACACTACTTGAGTAGGGGAGGGGGTGTATATCAGAGAATGCCTAACAGCCCAATTTTTTTGCATTTTGAAAGAGGGAAGAACATGAAACATTCTCAAAGAGGGGAAAATAATAATGGGGTGGACCCGTGGTAGTTGTTGTTTGTAGTGAGCCCACAATTTGCATGGGTGGCCCTGGTAAAAGGTCGCAATTTTCAAACAGCTATCAGATGACTTTTACAATCATTTACAAAATGCTCATCAGATGGAAATAAAAGATATTCAAGTTTTTCAGAACTACTTCAGCTATGTATTATAAAATTTAAGACTAAAATGATTTATAATTTAAAATGTTTATTTAAAATTAATAATTACTAATTTAAAATTACATTATTTAAAATTTTTATGTTTAAATTATTTTCAATCATTTAAAAAATTTTGCATTTTAAAAAAGGATTTTCAAATATAAAAGTTTAAACTTATTATAAAATTTAATATGAACATATAATATTATAAAATTCTATACTTATGTTTAGTTATATTCCCAATTTATATTGTTATGGTGTATCCCCTGGAATCGTGGGTGTGCACGCAGGATACAAGAATGAGACCAAATTTCTGGATAAATAAACATGTTTATTCATAAGCACAAAGTAAACAGGAATAATATACAATCAAATCAATATCCTCTAATTTCATAAAATAAGTGATATTATTTTCAAATTACTGACAAAACTAATTTTACAAAACACCAGCTCTCAAAGCATTGACAAAAGTCACAGTTCACTATAGCTCGTGTTTTGTCAACTAACTCCGACTGAGGGATGGTTCCTATTATAGACTCTTCATAGAAACATCTAGAAATCTCTCCTATCATATATAATAATCGTCATTTGGAGATGCTTCTTGAAGATTCAGGAAATCGCCAAATTGGCAACCCTTCTTTGTACTCGAAATTCTGGCAACCCGGAATGATGTCATGGGGGGGGGGGGGGAATACCAGTAGTGGTGTTTTCTGGAGAAAACACCCTAATAGAGCCATTTGGTCTATGAATGAGATGAAAGATAAGACAGGAGACAGCACTGCAGGTATATTACATGTTCGCAACAATATATTGGATTATCATACATTTATATATATATGTATATAATATACTAATTATAAATTTATATGTATTATAAAATGTGTATAAAAATTTTTCAAACAAAGGTTTAATTGTAAAAGTTTTATTTTTTTATAATTTTTTAAAATCTCAAACTATAAATAAAACATTTTAAATTTAAATGTTGAACTATTTTCATTCATTTAAAAAAAAAAGATATAAAAATGTTTTTACATTTACATTAAAAAAATTATTTAAAATATTTAAAAAAGCCAAAAACATATTTCAATTTTTATTGTATATTTTATTAAAATTTATACTATTGTTTCAGAATACTACTACTACAAGAACATTCTCAAAACTCAAATTCATGAAATGTGAACTGAGAACATGTATGTAATAAAATGGTATAGCATATCACTCATGTCCATTGAAATTTGAAAATGACCCAAAGAAAAAAAGAATTATAGTCGCAGAACTTGCCTGTGGTCATTCCTCAAAAATGTGAAAAAAAATTTGATGAGATAATAGATGAGTCTAATTTTTCATTTGAGTGATGAATGAATTTGATAAATTTAATTAACTTTAATTTTAAACTTAATTTTCAAATTTAAATTTAAGCATTTTAAAATTCAAACTTGAATTTTTTCAATTTTATAGGTAAAATCTTGGAAAAATGAACTTCCCCCAGAAAAAATTTCTGTCTGTGCCACTGAATTCAAATCAAAAACTGAAATGTTATATGTAGGTGTATTTTGCAGAAAATTGTAAATATGATACTTAAGTGCTTCTTCATCGTTGTGCAAGTACATATACGGCATAGCCACACCCTTTTCATGGATGCTTAATAAGCCTATGGCCCGCTGTGTGCATGTAAGAAGCAAAAACAGCTAGGCCCTAATACAACCACGTTTTACACCTTTTGATCTCTGTCTGAGCATAATACATCCTAAATAAACAAACTCCATTAAAATAAAAAATTATATCCCCTAAAAAAAGAAACAAAAAAAAGTCACCATTAAAAATTGAAAATTGTATCAGAAAATGTTAAGATTTCAAATTGCCAAGCTTTCACTTTTTTTATTCTGGTATTTAATTAATATTTCATAATAATTAATTTATTATATATGTAAGTAAATTGTATAACATTAATTATAATCTTTCTCCCTATAAAAACATTAATAACATGTTTCTAAAGATGAAAGTTATTACATTTTATACAGTCGGTGCTTGGAAGCCACCATTTCAGAAAAATAATAGAATTCTGCCTCATAACTATCTTAAATTCCCAATCTCTACATTCAATTAAAAAAAAATAAATAAATAGTTAGATATACTTTACGGAAATGTCTGGGAAAAAATGGATACAATAAAATTATATACAATGGTTTATAGCTTAAACATAATAAATTTATTTAAAACATGAAAAAGTGATCGCCAAGTGCATAAAATGTAATAATTTTTTTTTCAGGAGCATGTTATAATGCATTCATAGGGAGAAGGGTTATAATTAACATGTTATACAATTTACTTACATATATGATAAATTAATTATTATGAAATTTTAATTGAATACCAGAAAAACAAAAGTAAAAGCTTGGCAATTTGATATCATAACATCTTTGAGACACAACTTTCTATTTTTTTTTTTCAGATCTTAATATTTTTAAAGTTTTTTAGGGGATTATTATTACTTTACAATTTTCTTGCCATCTGGTAACTAATTAGCAACTTGTGTTAAGGCCCCTGTACATGGTACAAGAAGTTGAATCAATAACTTGACCATTCAAGTTCTGCCCATACAACTTTATTGAACAAAATGTTTTCTTCACTCTTGCGAACTTAGACGAACGATCTTGTTGTTGTTTTAATATTTTTGATTACTTTGTTATTTGTAAATGAGTTTCTCCTTTCTTTTTATTAATATATTGCTTCATTTTTTTTCATTATATGTAAATGCTATACTTTTCATTTATAAATACGTTTATTTCAAATGTGTATGATGTCGCATATCAGCTGGAAGTTTTTGCCATTAATGGCTGTGGTAATTGCTTTGAAACAGAAAAATATCATATGAAAAGAAATGTCTGTTAAATATAATTTAATTAATTTGGTATAAATTTCACTAAATATATAAATGCAGCAATTATAATTGTCTAGTTTCTCCGATACAAGTGCTGCTTGTGCCATCTATGCATGAATATTGTAAATAAAACAAATTTATGCTATTTTCAATAATAAATACCTAATTATCTTACAGCACTGTTGGCCAATAAAGTTAAGAATCCTGACATAATATACAATGAATGATTAGTCAATTACAGTCAAAAAATTATATGATCTTTGCAGTAGTAAAGGTTCATTCAAGAAATTGTATGGAAGAAATTGTACCATACAACTTTCATTTTACACGATGCAAATTTGGATGATAAGTTCAAGGTTCAACTTATTGCATCATGTACAGGGGCTTTTAGTGAATATATAGGCCTTTTTATTTATTGAATAAAAACAATTAAGTACTTATGGCATTGCAATATTACATATAAGCTGGTTTCCAATTTATATGTAGTTGGAAAAGTATCCTTTGACAGGGGCAGACTAGGACAATTAAATCGGTATGGTTTTTGGAGTTTTGCTATCCTTGATAATTCCCTTGAATATAAAAGTAAGTTTTTCCAAGAAACAAATCTAATCAGCAAATAAATAAATAAATACACAAATAAATAAATAATTAGTTTCTAAACTAAAATAATATTTTTCATCATGTTACTTTTTTTCTAAAATGAATTAACTGTTGGTTCCTAACTTTAAAAGAAAATGCTTAATATAGAAATAGATTCTATGTTTATATCTTAGAAGTAATATGTTTCTAATCATTTCTTCATTCATAATTAAAAGTTTTTATTATATAGATTACTGAAATCAACAAAAAGTTTAATTTACTATTTAATTTATAAAAATTTTCAAATGTTGTATACATCAAGTAAGCCCAGGCCTGAATATTTTTTTAGATAAATTCCGAGTAGGAATAACCTGAAATAGAAATATTGGCCCTGCCTTGTTGGACAGGCTCAAGACCGTGCAGACTTTTAACATAGCATTTGCTAGTTACATTATACACCACAGAGATCTCAACAAGTGAGAGATCTTGATTATGCAACATTTAATAAAAATTTTATATAAAAAAAATTAATAAGAATTTTTGTATTGAACCATAAAAACTATAATTTATTTTCTTATTCACATTTAGTCTCCTGTAGACAGTTGGTTGATTGATTGATTGGGGTTTTTTAGCACAAGATCCTAAAATGATATGCTGCATTAAGCACATGGTAATATAAATAACAAATTTAAGCTAGTTAAAAACAATAACAAGTGTATAAGAAAAATGAAAAAGAACACAATGGCGTGGTGATTAAAAATATACAAGACAAAAGAAAAAAGATGATATATGATAAAAAGATGAGACAAGGTAAGAGGTAATATGATAAAAAATTCTATATCCAACAAAAAAAGGAAAAGGTCCAGGATGAGGAATTTCTTCTATCAAATCCGATCCACCAACCTCTCGGAAGGACTTACGCACCCACATGTTTAACATGATCGTACTCCGCATGAACACTTTGGCAGTGGCGAGAATCAAGCCTGGGCCACCGAGTGCAATTCCCGCATGCTAACCACTGGGCTACCGCACCCTTAATAGCAAGGATGCGATAAAGCTATATTACACAAAGGATGTGGTAAAACTATATTACAGTAGTTAAGAGTAAAAGTCTTTGTAATTCCAAATGAAAGTGTCTAGTCATCAAAGACAATAGTTAGGAAAGTTCAATGACTAAATCAAAATTGTGACAATCAAAATTCTTATCAGTTGCTCGTTAACATTTTGATGATTTAGTGACCTTTCATTTAAACTTGGATGTTTCTTTTATTCATGTTAAAAAGGAGAAAAATTCTTTTGTACTTGTTTTTTAAGGAGAAAAAACACTGGGGAAACCACACAACCTCGCTACGTTGTTCGCAAAGCTCTGCTGTAATTGAGAATATATTTCCTACTTTTGAAGATATTGGACAAAGCTCAAATACATACTAGAAGTAAGAAAAGGCAACAAAAGTTGTAAAATTACAACAAAATTTCAAAGGAAATAAAGCTGTGGACTAATGAGTGGTAGATGTTTAATTCTCGGAAGGATACTTAAGGTGCACATTCAATGAAAAGAAATAAATGCATTAATATTTCAAGTTACTTCAAAAGATAAAAAAAATAAACACAAATTTTGGAATGATGGCAGATGACTTATTAATTTAAATTGCATTAGTTGGAATTAATAATTATAAAAAAAAATTATAATTGAATTAAACGGAAGCATTTTCTGATTAAAATTGCAATTTTACAAAATATACAATAAATGTTTTACTATATTTCATGCATTATTTTCTAAACGATTCAACATTTCCTATGCAAAATAACTTAGAAAAAACCTTTTCTTACTTAAATCTTTTTTTTTTAGCAGCTTTTAAAATATTGGTGCACAAGTTTGTGTTTATGTAGTAAATTACTTTTGCCTGCAAAATGTTTTCCGGCATGTATCACATACAAATTGCTTTTTTCCTATGTGTAGAAGTTTCTATGTATTTAAATTATGTTTCTTTGCAGCTAATTTGTGGCACATTTGACATACAAACAACTTTTCTTCTACATGATGCACAAGTTTGTATTTATTTAAAATACATTTACCTGCAACTGTTTTCTTATATATATCACATAAAAATGGTCATTTTCTTATGTGAACAAGTTTGTGTTTATATAAAACTAGGAACAAATTAACAGCAAAGATATCCATATCATATCCATATTGCATCCCACTGATTCTAAACATGTCCACACATAAAATAATACATCCAATAGATATTCATAAGTAATGCAATATAGATCATCCAAAGTTTATGTCTATTTTACATCTAAAAATTACAAGTTCTGGATGATGAACACAACATTTATCTGTTTTATGTCCATGATGGATGTAATAAGAATATTATAGACAATCTAGTCCATATTACATCAAACATGGATGAAAAATGGACCAATCCTGTGTTCCCAGGGCCGGCTCAAAGACATTTTCGTGTGTGGGCAAGACAGTTTGGAGCCGCCCTTCATATATATATATATATATATATATATATATATAAACTTTTATAAACAAATTAAGGGTATCCCAATGGGGGGTAACTGTTCGTCAATTATGGCAGATATTTACCTAGATAGATATGAAAGGGGAACACATCTTTTAAATGAGATGTTATTCCTACGTTACGTGGATGATATCCTATGCGGATTTGAGGATAGTGGTTATACAATGAAGTTTGACTTTTATCCTCCATGTTTAACTTTAATAGAAACACCACGCAATGAGGATGAAAGTCTGGATTTTTTAGATCTCACTATAATGAAGCCTGCCACTATACAAAGTTATCGTATTTACGATAAACGAAACACTTTTAATTTTGATATCAAATATTTGACGTCATGGACAACTAGTCTACACCGTAACATATTCAGAAATCTGATAGTAAATCAACTGAAACGTCACAAGTTGTTGAATTTTACTGCCAACGATAGATACAAGAGTGATTGCCGTTTCTTGGGGGAGGCTATCAAGGAGGGTTATCCTCACGCTTTTCTGATAAGATTGGTTTCCAATTATAATGGTTTAACTGTAGCCGTAACCAGGAAGAGATATTTTGGAATGATAACAACAAAAGACTTTTCGGATATCGCCTAATGGCGGGAATTGAAATACGCAGAGGGTGACGTGTTTATTATGCGAAATTGAGGATCATAAATCAGATAGCTCAATATGGCTATACACCGGTATTTTATAGCTGGGGCTATTTTGTGTGGATACATTATAGGCGTTATCCAGATTGCAAGTTCGTGATTATAAAGGTTTTTCTGAAATATCGGACGAACTTTTAAATATTTACTTTAGTAATATGTGAAAGTGGTATAAAGTCAACAAGTTATGTGTTGTTCCACGGGAAGGTGTATTGCGTAGAGATTGGACTATGGCGTATTTATGTGTCTATATATTTATAAGGTTATTATAATGTTTAAATGTCTTGTATCCAATATTTAAAAATAACTCTCTGTCTGGAATGTCTTTGGACTTGAATATATCGATTTTTGAGCATTAAACTATCACAAGTGCAGTAAATTCAAACATTAGGATTTTTATGGTGATAAAGAAGCCAATAGGTTTTGGTATCCAGAAAAGGATTTTCATAATAATAACAAGGATTTCAATAGTCTTGAATATATAGTTTTTACAGAAATAATTGACCATGAGTTAAATGATTTCAAACATTAGTATATATATAGCGATGGAGAAGCCAATAGGTCTTGAGTCCATATTTAAAAATACAGACACTCTGATTGTATTTCAAACATTAGTTTTGATCCTCTCAGACTGGGATTTTAATAGTCTTGAATATTTTGTATTTTAAATTAATTGTTATATTTTTACAACATGATTCATGGATAGTTTTAGCGTGGAAAAGTAAACTTTTAGCTTTTTACATGTTATTGATATTGTATATGTGTGTAATTTTTACGGAAGTATAAAGGGTCATGAAGGAAATCGTGTAGGGAGTATCGGTTACCGGGAGCGTTTGCCATGGCGGAAAAAGCTTTAACCGGAGTGCTGGGGGTTGCAACTCCCCCCGGCCGGTACTTCTGTCACACATCTAGAATCTGAACGAGTACATTGCTACTTGTCCTTTTTGGGAATTTTTATAGGAATACACATGTAAATATTGCAGCATAGCGCTTTACAAGTTGTATTATAAATTATTTTTTGCATTTAGCTTTTTAATCTGTTCACTAAAATTGAAAATAAATTTTTCAAGTTTTATAATGTATATATACATATATATATATATATATATATATATATATATATATATATATATAAATTGAGCTACAGCCACGAAACTGAGCATGCAAATTTCGTTTTAAGAGTTATGCAAATGATCAAAGTGTCAACGCCAATGACGTTATAGGGCTCATACAGCGCGCATGGGAACGACATATCGTGCAGCATTTAAAATGTCTGATGTTCTTACTTACGAGCAATTGGAACTGGATTTTCTGCTTTGATACTGAAAATTGTGTACAAAGATGCCTTTGAGACGTCTCGACAGCACGACGAACAATTGTCGGATTTTGAGAGAAGTCGCATCAATGGCCCAATGGAAACTGGTTGGTCGAACAGACGTACCAGTCGCCATCTTGGTCGGAACGATATGGTAGTTGCTCGGTGATGGAACAGTGGATCAAAGAAGACCCATGTAACCGTCGCAGAGGCTTAGAACGCCCCAGACAGACAACTGCTCGAGTGGATCGTGCAGTCAGGAGAGGAGTCACATCTACACCAATGGCGTGGTTCGAATCTTATCAGACATCGCCCGTGCATCCTGTATCAATGTATATTATTCGGACGACTGATGGGATTAAGTGTCGACGTCCATTAAAGCGCCTACCACTGACCCCTTCAACATAGGCAGAGGCGTCTGAATTGGTGTTTAGCTAGTTAGTGTACTAGACAGTGTCTGATTGGAGGCAAGTTTAGAGACAAATTCCGTTTCGTCAGTACTGATGATCGACGCATAGGTGTGCGGATGAGGACTGGACTTTTTTCGTAATTATACGAGAAAGCTATTAAGGGCAAAGTATCTTAGATAGGCAAGAGCAGGAGGGAATAATCTCCCTTAGGAACAGGATCACCATCACCTTACGAAAATTATTTTATTTCATTGATCTATCAAATTTTATTCTCATCTAAATTTAGAGGTTTAGAAAATGTAATGCTTCACATTTCTTTCTACATACATACATGCATAATGCAGCAGTAATTTATAATACATAGCTGAATTTTGGACTTTATTTGTAATTTCCCTGCACACAAAGGATGTATTTTTAAAGGGATGTCTGTGCGCGAGTATAATGTATATATGGATGTGTATAGGAGTCTAAAGAGACAAAAATTTCTAGAACGAATGGAGTGAAGTGAACAAAATTTATGATTTTAAAGGGAAATAAACACTCTGAAGGTCGCAAGTTTTCAAACTTCTTTTAAATCATAAAAAGAAAACGGCATTCAAAAATATTAAATAAACAATCATATTATATGTAAATTTACGTGAATAACATCTATGTTTGGGATTTCTGTGTGGGGGAAACGAAGCGTTACGAAAAATGTAAACCTTTTGGGCGCTTATAATAATAATTTCAATATTTTAATATTCAGAACTTTTTTTTAGAAAGCAAAAAAGTGTCTGTCCGAGCGAGTGTTTTTATTATTTTTGTTTTCATTTTAAACTATAAAATAAAGATATAAATAGTAAACGATAGAAATACGTACTAGGAAATTTAGTATCAAAATCTATATTTATTATTAAGAAAAGCTTTTATAATTCTCGAGTAATCGTCTTGCCAAATTGAAGAAGATTGAAATTTTTCCATTTTTCAA
Source organism: Amaurobius ferox (assembly GCA_951213105.1). NCBI lineage: Eukaryota > Metazoa > Arthropoda > Arachnida > Araneae > Amaurobiidae > Amaurobius > Amaurobius ferox. The sequence continues at coordinate 38,804,635 of OX578149.1, read as the reverse complement.
CTTAGCAACATCTCAAAAATTAAAAGAACTAACTTTGAACAATAAGCATGAATTTGTAGCTCTGTGAAAGCCCTACAAGTGTATATAATTGGATTTTGGATCGAACTATATTTTTCTTTGGGGGGGGGGGGGGGGGGTTAAACTTAGAAACATAAAAATTAGTTTTTTTCCTTGTTTCATATTTTCACTCGAAATATCTTTGAAAGTATAAAAGATCGATAGAATTATTAAGTGATAAAAATATGTATGAGGAAATTTAGTTTCTAAATTTATATGTATATTTAAAAAAGCTTCTATAGTTTTCGAGTAATCATCTTGTCAAGCGGAAGAAGTTTGAAAATTTGAAGTATTTCAAGTTTGTAATGCTTATATCTTAAAAACTAAAAGTGATAACTATAAACAATTAGTATGAATTTATTGCTCTTGGTTTTTGAAATATAATGATTATAATTTCGATATTTTAACATATCGAAATTATAACCACTATACTTCAGAAACCAAGTTTTTCAATAGGTGGGAAAGCTGTAATATTTGAATTGCCACGATTATTGCAAATCAGTCTGGTTACTTACTCTTTTGAGAAATATTGTTGCACAAGCACGATATATTTTGCTTTGTTTAAAAAGAATTAGGAAGTCAAATGTATATGGGGATTTTAAAGATGTTTAATGATTAGTGAGGGTTGAACAGAATAGGTAGAAATATACGTATTCAATTACGTATTTATGTGCAGCTAGACAAGTTTATAGATTAACTATAATGTAAAATTTTGTCAGTAAGTTTAATTTTTATACTGCAAATCAAGTTAGTAAAATAATCGAATATTCACTCGGGGGGGGGGTGAAGACGATTGATATGTAATGTTTAAAATGTCCCTGAGTTTGTGACAAGTGAATGAAAATATATAAAAAAATGTTCGAAGATACAAAACCTAATCCAAAAGCAGGAAAAATATATAGAATAGAAAAGGGGACAACAATTAAGAAAGAAAGGTGGAGGGGGTAAAAATTAAAAACATTCTAATTTTCTGCCGAAAGATAAAGTGCATAACAAAACTAAGAGAAGGGGAAAAATCATATTTGCAATCATTAGAGAACAGGGTGGTAAAAAACGCAATATTTGTTTTCGTAATTTTGAAAAAAATAATAAACGAAAACATCTGAAAAGAATTTAGAGATACTTAGGCTCAACAGAAACACAGGGAAATATCCAAATGTTTCTAAATTCTTTTTAAAAAAAGGACGGGGGGGGGGGGGGGGGGTTAGAAATTAAAAAATATGAACTTTTGAGTGGGGTAATAAAAATAGGGTGTATTAAGAATAAAAAAAAAATCCATTCGTTGGAAAAGAGGACCGTCAATGTTTCATTTTTTCTCGGTTTTGAAATAAAAAATGGACAAAAAAATACCACATATCATACAATACAACTTTATATAAGAATAATAATGAATAGAATGTTGACTGGAACATGGGGATATTAAATGAATTGTTTGAGTAGAAATAAAAAAAATCGCAATATCAAAATGTATATTACAAATTTTAAGATTGTTTAATTAACATTTTACTTAAAAGTGTATTAAATTATAATTATAACTAAAAGTGTAATTATGCAAAAATAAAATAGTATTTACAGATTATTGAACGTATATCCAGACAGAAATTTGTGTGCATGAGCAAAAGAATATGTATAATTCCCAGATTGTGTCTATAGAATAAATTTATTAATTTATAAAACAGCTCTAACAAATTAATAACAACTTTTGCACTTTCATACAAATATTTATAAAGGATGTTATACTTCGTAAAAATATTTTGTAGCATTTTTTTTTTCGTTTTACAGTGAAACTGGAAAAATTACAAACTTAAGAACATTTTACACCATTGCTTAATTATTTACCTCTGAAATTCCTCATAGAACAAACGGGGCCACGGGGCATATTATTTTAGATTAAAACATGAAAAAGTTATTCTTTTATCAGTATTATTCTGTGGCTAATGCCATAGACTAAATTCAGTACCAAATTAATTTTATTTGTTGAAACACATTAAAAATCGACAAAAAATGTAGTCAATTAAGAAATTTTGCAAAAATATTTTAAATAATTGAAAGAAAAAGTTACCCGAATAGTTAGAACTTAAAAGACAGCCATATTTGTGGATGGATTTGTGAATCTCGCACAGCAGCATAACACAGCACATTGCTTTGAACACTAGTAAGAAGTAGCTTTTTACTTCTAGTCACGATATTTGTTATCTGCATGGCCTCCAGCTAGTCTCAATGCCGAAATGAGCTAAAACGGTAGACGACCAAAAGAATGACCATCTGGACTAATCTCCTCCCTCCCGTCCTTTCAGAAGTGGGATCATAGAGACCGCATCCATGTGTTTGCAATTTGAATTTGAAACCAGGAAAAAATTCTGAGAATCGCTCCTTGAGTTTTTCCCAGTATTTGGGGTACAAAGTCCCCTAAGGCAGGGGTCGGCAACCTGCGGCTCGCGAGCCGCATGTGGCTCTTTTGATGTAAAGTTGCGGCTCTCCAGTTCCATACGAAAAAATTAATATTTTATTATCAAAACCCTTAAAAAATAAGAAAATATATTTTTAAGTACCTAATTTCTCAATAGCTTCTATTTTCATAATCGTTAATTACAAATCGCTACACTTAACATGACCGTAATGAGATGAATTTGAACTATTGTTTTGTTCTTAGAGATGAGACTCCGTGACCATGTTTATCTTTCAGCCAATTGAATTTCATTTCTGTCTCACCCAAACAGTCACCGTCTAGAGTCTAGACAACACGTCTAGGCTCTAGACGTGTTGTCAGTCAGTCATCCTCGGATATCGCGGTCGACGTTACGTTGCATGTGTGTTAATTTAATCGCTTGCGGTTTCTGCGTGTCTATTCGCTTGTTGTTTCAAGAAGAATACGATTTAGATGCGAATTATCTTCTTAAATGTATGTACGCGTATAATATAATAAAATCAGTAACAGAATTGAATTACATATCTGAGGATCGTGCTAACGAAGTAATAATGGTAAATAAATTGTTTGCCGTTTTAGATAGCTAAGTAAAATTTTAAAAAGTCATTTTTTCAGCTCCGCGCCATCATGGCATCTAGTAAAGGAAAGAGAAGAACTGAAGAAGAAAACCGAGAATTCAATCAGGATTGGACGGAGTCGTTTGCATTCATATGCAACACAGATGGCCTTCCGACTTGTTTCATTTGCCACGAAAAACTCGCACACAATAAGAAGTCAAATTTGGAGAGACATTTCACTACAAAACATACCCAGTTTGCTGGTAAATATCCAACAGGTGACGCACGAAAAAAAGCTGTTGAAGAGCTCTAAAAAAACAACAACAGTCAAGTTCCATGCTAAGTAACTGGGCGCAATCTTCCAATAATGTAAATCTGTCAAACTTTGCAGTATCATTAGAAATTGCAAAAAGAGGAAAACCATTCACAGATGGTGAGTACGTCAAAGATTGTTTTATACGTGCATCTGGAGAACTGTTTCATGATTTTAAAAACAAAGCAGAAATCATGAAAAAAATCAAAGATTTGCCATTATCTGCTAAAACAGTACAAGATAGAACTGCTAAAATGTCTTCAAATGTAACACATATGCAAGTGGAAGACATTCAACTGGCTTCTGCCTTATCACTTGCTATAGATGAGTCTTGCGACATAAAAGACACGGCACAAGTTACCCTTTTCGTCAGGTATATGTCGTCCCAAGGTCCAAAAGAAGAACTGCTAGGATTGCTACCGCTCTCAGGGCAAACTCGTGGAGAAGATACAGCAAATACTGTGCAAAAATGCCTGGAAGACAATGGAATCGATATAAATAAAATCGTTTCTATAGCAACTGATGGAGCCAGAAGTATGACAGGAATACATAGAGGGGTAACATCAATTCTTCAGAAAAAATAAACCACTAAATTCTAACGTTTCACTGCATAATTCATCAAGAAGCGCTTTGTGCCCAAACATTTCCGGCCGACATAGTTGAGGTCATGAACTTGGTAATTAAGATTATTAACAGCATCTTGGCAAAAGCACTCTACCATCGCCAGTTTAAAGATTTCCTTCCAGAAATAGATAGCCAGTTTTCTGACCTACTTCTGCACAATAAAGTGCGATGGCTTTCCAGAGGTAACGTATTGCAACGTTTTGCTTTGTGCTTGAGTGAAATAAAAATATTCCTCAATGAAAAAAGCATTGACCATCCCTAATTGGAAGAAGACAAATGGCTGCAAAAATTCAACTTCATGGTAGATACCACAATGAAACTAAATGAACTAAATCTAAAACTGCAAGGAAAGGGCAACCCAGCCTACGCCTTGCTTGAAGAAGTAGTTTGTTTCGAAAAAAAATTACTTCTTTTTGTTGAAGACATGGGAAGCGGTAAATTACTTCATTTTAAAAATCTGAAGCAATATCGCGATGAGACCAATGCAACTATTGACACGAATTACTTCAGCCTAGCTTTAAAAAACAAGAAGGATGGATTCGCTGAGATTCGAGCAATTCAAAACAAACAAAAGTACTCTCGCGTTCATAGTAAATCCTCTCAACACAAATGCAAATGAGATCAACATTGAGCCATTTGGAATTGATGCTGGGTCGCTCCATATGCAATTGCTAGATTTGAAAAGGAAAGACTTGTGGAGTGGCAAGTTCACAGAACTCAAGAGCCAGTTGGAAGAGTTGGGGATCCAGAAATGCATGCATATCGCGCAGCACAAGTGGACAGCTCTAAAAGAAATTCCTAGAGTTGAGGCCCTCATATTCGGCGCATGGAATAGTCTTCCAGAATGCTACAATGAGGTGAAGAAGTTGGCATATGGAGTGCTGGCGATCTTCGAGTCGACATATTCGTGCGAGCAAGCGTTCTCTTCCATGAATATAATAAAAAGTAAAGTTAGAAGTCAACTAACAAATAAAAATCTAGAGTCGTGCTTGAAACTTAAAATAACAAGTTATAAGCCAGATTTAATCAAACTTTCAAAAGGCATGCAAAGCCAATACTCCCATTGATGTAACTATCTATATTTGTGTTTTTATATGAATAAATATTATTCCGTATTTAAAGCCGTTTATTTTAAATCAAAATCCAATATATATAAGCAAATACTATAATATTGAAACGAAAATTTTTAGTGGCTCTTTAAAAATTGGGAAATTTTGTAAATTGTGACTTTTGGCTCTTCCGTTTCAATAGGTTGCCGACCCCTGCCCTAAGGGATTGGACCCAGCTGCAAGTTGTTTAAAATCTCCCAAGTGTTGAACTGCACATTGCTTCAAAAAAGATATAATTATGGGAGAAAAACGATTTTATCCTTTTATATTTTAATACTATCTAAGAAAGTAAATTAATTTATATTAAAGTGGCACAAAATTGCTTCATTTTCAATTTTTTTTTTTTAATATGACCATAAAAGTCATTCTTGCTACACCTAATTTCACTTCCAAATGGCCGCCCCTGATTCGGTCGGTGTGGGCAATTGCCCACGCCGCCCACGCCTTAAACCGGGCCTGTGTGTTCCTCATCTAATTCATGTCCATAAATTACATGCTTTGGATGAACCAGATTTGACTTCCCCTGCACATTCATAAACATAATATGGATGAAGTACATAATAAAACAATGCACAGCTTTTGGTTCCTTAACTTGCCATCATAGCCACTGTGATTTGTGTTGTAATTTTATTTTTCAAGTTGAATCTGTTTGTTCTATATTTTTACTTTCCCTGCAATACATGGTAATGTATAGGGAAAGTATTGGAATCATGCCAAAAATCAAAACTCCAGGTTTTGATGGATTTACAAGTTCTGGGACCTCTAGAATACAAAAACACTATTTTTAGCATGACATCTGTCTGTCTGTGCAATGTATGTATTCACTCTAACTCAAAGACTAATTGACCAAATTTCCCAAAATTTGGTATCTAAGTCATTTGTGGGTCCGGGGCCGGCGGGATTAGTTCTGTTTCTTATCGGGCCTATGCCTGCGGCGCTGCTGTTGCTGGTGACGTCATAAAGTACATCCCATAATATGCAACTTCAGTATGTGGTTGAAAGTGAGATACTGTTAATATTGACGAAGAAACGGATATATCCTAATAAGGTAAGCTATATCGTTATTATTTTTATTATCTAGGTAATAATAATAATGCATGGTGTTGTTAATTTCTAAAATTTAAGGGAAAATGTAATCAATTTGTCCACTTTTTTCAAGATACTTAGAGTGAGGCACATGCAGTATAGGTCTAACGAACGTATCACCGAAAGGGGTTTGGTTTTCTTTTAAGTGTATTTTTAATATCTAGAACATGATTAGAAGTGATTTATAACTAGATTCATGGATGTCAAGAGTTTAGGTAGCGTAATTTTTTCAAATCCAACTTCAAATTCGTCCGTTGAACGAGTATTTTTGCTACGTAAGAAGTTGATGGAAATCGCTTAGATGTTAAATGTGTAAAATGTCTGCTTCAAATGAAAATACATAATCAGTTAATATGTGCCGAAATATATAAAAAAGTTTGGGGCGATGAAAATTTGCTGAGTCAAATATCGTCCAATAGTAAATACTTGTGAATTTAGCGTTTTTATTGGCTTTTGTGAAATAAACGTTATTTAGATGTAGACGTAATGTAGATGGGTTGGAAAGAAGATAGTGTGGCATATATATCCCAAATATAACAAACCAATTATTTTAGAGGCATCATAACTTTATATTCCTTCAATATATTCATAAAATATAAAAGTCATAGGGGGGCCTACATTGTAATAGTATTTAAATAAGTATATATTTAAAATATTCAGTGTTGTTCCTGAAATCATTATCTGATTAATATAAGTCTAGATAATATAATATAGGCCTACAGTTAGTAGAATCAAATTAACAGAATCTACATTGCATTGTTTAAAGCCAATAAGAGAGAGAAAAAATATATATATATCAATGATTTAAAAAAATTATGATTAAAATTTTAATATACATTTATTGTTTACTAATTTATAGTGATTATAAATTTACACCTATTGCATCCAAATAAACTCTCTTATAACAAAAATGTACTTTCTACTTTTCTTCTCAACTTAAAAAATATGTTGTAATATATATATATATACAGGGTTGTAGTGGAGGGTATACAGCGGTGTATGCCGTATACCCTCTGATTTTTCAAGCAAATTCCGTATACCCTCTGCTTTTTCTTAAAAACTATGTACACACTTTGCAAAACGCTTTGTTTAATGAACAACATAGTAACAGATTTGAGATCATCTTTATTGATTTCAAACGTCTCCAATCTAATGTTTATTAATGCAAATGGACCACCTATAGAACACTTACAACCAGAAAAATTTGTAAATTCTTGGTTGGCCAACCATCGCTCTTCAGTTGACAATAGATCAAGAGTATGCACTACAAAAAAAGACACAGAAACGGATTTCTCTCGTCAAGCAGTTTGTTGTTGTTGAGACCCAGACCGTCCGACCTACCAGAAAGGTGTAAGGTAACTGTATGGACGGCCGGGCAGTGCCACCCAATTTATCGTCAAGCAGTTTGTAAAATATTTCAATGAAAATGATAGAGGTATGCCTGATCTCCGGATTTACCAAACTCCCAATAACTTGAACCTTGTGAACACGAATTTCTGCTTAAGTCGAGGTTTCTTCAAAGTTCCACAATTCCTTTCCTGTAATATAAAATTATTAGGCTTTATTTTCTCGATAATTTGAATTTCGATTGATTCGAACATTTCCCCCGGTCCTTTGAATATACCCCATAGGCGCCCGGAGGGGGGAGCGCAAGGGGACGATCAACCCCTGGGTTATGAATTTCCTATATATATACATGTATGTGCATGTGTACATGTTTTTTTGGCCCCCCCCCTCCCCCTGGAAAGTGTAAGTAGTAAGTAAGTACATGTTTCGCCTCCCCCTGGAAAAAATTCTGCATGCACCCATGGTATACCTCTGTTTTTTTTACTACTACAGCACTGTATATATATATATGAGACGGTGAGCGGTACAAAAGCCCAACCACCAAAAAACATTTTTTGGAGTTAACCATACTAAATGACTTCTGAAAGAGTTGTTTTATCAGATGGTAAAGTTTTTAAAATTATTTAAACGCTGTGGGAGGCATTAATCTGTTTCTTCACTATTGAGAATGGGAGTTTTCACATAATGAATAACAGCCCATCTCCGACATGTCTTGAGAAAAATTGGTTCTGTATGGGGCTCGTGTACGCCTGCTCCTGCCCTTGATTAGTGCTACCTGCTTCATTAATTGATAGTTTGTTTGTATTCTCAGTGCGGTTCTCAGTGATAGTTATAGATACACATATTTTTATAAAGAAGTGAAAAGTCTATTATTTCTAGTTTTCATACTTTGGAAACAAAGCAAAAAGTATTTATTATTTCTTGGGAAAAACAAAGAAACCTTTTTTTTTTAATTATAAAATTACTTGCTTGAAAGAAAAGTAGATTTAGTGTGTCAAGCTCGTCGATCGATCGCACCCCCCTGAAATCTGTCTAGTGGGTAATCAAAACCTGTACATGGTGATAGTGTTACCACTATTTTCTTTCTAACACTCATGTTTTGTTTGTTTCAACATCTTAAGTATTTTATTCATTTTATTTTTAGGATAGGTCGGAAATGCAGCGTTCCCATGTGTAGATCTAACTATAGAGGCACGTCTTATATCCCATCATTCCTTTTTCCTAAAGAGGAAGCTAGGCGTACTTTATGGATAAAAAGTATAAATCGCTCTGATTTTGAACCCAGTGCAACAGCTGTTGTTTGTGTTCATCACTTTGATGAGAAGTTTGTAATACGTGAAGACAAATTTACCCGAGACGATGGCACAGTGATTGTGTTTCCAAGAAAAAACTTTACGCTAACAAAGGATGCATACCCAACTATATTTCCAGACCAACCATCATACTTAACTGTGCAACTGGCTTCAGAACGAAAATCACCATCTCAACGTCGTCAGGAAATGATAGCAAAAGATGAAGAGAAGTTTTTGCAATGGTGTGCCAATGATGTTATTTCATCTTTTGAACAATTTACAAAAAAATGTGGCGCTGCGCAACATCCTAATTGGATTAATATTATTCGTGATGATTATGTGTTGTATTATCGGATCGATGACTGTGACTGTCCTAAAATTACAGTGTCCATAAAAGTATTTAAAGATTTAACTGTCAAAGTGTGGCATTTAGGAAACCCAATAGAGATTAAGTCATTGGAGTGGATTTTAGGCCCAGATTACAAATGCGATAAATGGACGAAATTTGATTGTTTAAAATGAACCTCTTAGTATCCTATGAAATAAATGATATATCTTTTGATCAGAAATTGTTAACTGCCGCTTATCTTCTGCAGAAGTGCTATGATGAAATTGAAGAAAATGATGATGAGAAACATTTACGATTAAAACTGAAATTCTTGAAAGAACAGATAACTTTAATATCTGTAAAACAATTGCGCTATAGTTCAGATGTTCTTATTTGGGCTTCCAAATTGTATTTTTGCTATCCGTCATCTTATTCTGAATTAAGAAATAGTGGTGTCCTAATTTTGCCTAATCCGTGCTACCTTAAGAAATTATCAAACTTAGTTAGTTGTACCAGTACCAACACTGTAAATGCCCATGTGAGATATTTAAAACAAAAAGCGAGCTTAATAGATGACTCTGAAAAAATTATTAATGTTCTTTTAGATGAGATCTATGTCACTCCATCAGTAAGCTATAAAGCTGGTTATCTTGCTGGCATATCAGCCAATTCCAATTCAGAAGCCACCACAATACAAGCTTTTATGCTTGTATCTGTTTTTTCTAAAAACAAGGACATTGTCTCCTTAATTCCTGTCAAAAATCTCACAGCACAAACCCTCCATAGTTACACGTTAAGAGTTTTACAGATTTTGTCAGAATGTGGCTATTCTGTTTTATGTTTGATATCAGACAACAATAGAGTAAACCGCAACATGTTTACTCTAATGTGTAATGGTGAATTGAAGCATAGTATAAACAATCCTCAAGATCCTACACGAAAACTTTTTTTCTTATTTGATACTGTTCATTTAATCAAATCGGTTAGAAATAATTGGTTAAATCAACCTAATCAAACATTTTATTACCCAAATCCTAATGATAACATTGAAGTCTATACTGCAAGTATAACTCCTTTAAAACAAATTTATGAAAGTTACAAAAGTAAAATTGTCAAAGTAGCCCCTAAATTGTCCCAAAAGGTACTCTTTCCTACTTCTACAGAACGACAAAATGTTACTCATGCATTGTGCTTGTTTCATGGAACAAATAGTGTGGCTTTAGAAATCACTGACACTGGTGATATTGAAACGAAGGGTACAAAAGTGTTCATTGATTATATTTGGAAATGGTGGAAAATTGTGAACGTGAAACATCCACAAAAGGGTAAATACAGTCATGATGAATTTTGTGATCCCATTAATGGTGTTTCAGATGAAAAAGTTTTTTTTTTTAAAACAGTTTGTTTCATGGCTAAATGCATGGGATTATATTCACAAATCAAAAGCGAATGAAAAAAATGCATTAGGAATTAAAGAAAAAAAAGGTGGGATGTTAACTAAGGAAACTCATTTTGCTCTCAGTTTTACTGTTGAATCACTACTTCAATTGATTGAATATATTTTTACCACTTTTGGGTGTAAATATATATTACTGGGAAAGTTTCAGACCGATAGTCTTGAGGCTCGGTTTGGGCAATATCGTCAGATGAGTGGGGGAAATTATAATGTTTCCTACAGACAAGTACTAGAATCGGAAAAAAAACTTAAAGTTTTAAATCTCATTGACTTATACTCCCACAATATGGGAGAGTTCAAGATAAAATACCTTGACCGTCTCAATTTGGACGCCGAAATCCAAGACTATGAGGTTCCCGAAACCTTCTATGAGATTTTCAATACTTTTGATGACATGGAAATAACTGATTCTACTATGTCAGTTTTAATTTTTATTGCTGGATATGTAGCACACAGTGTGAGTAAAAAACTTAATTGTAAATTGTGTTATTCCATTTTAACTAAAAACAAAACACTGGAACATGAAAATCCCGAGAGGGAAAAAGTTTTACAATATTTGAGACTCATGGACAGAGGTGCACTTAAATGGCCCCAAGAATTTAGAGTAAATATCGTTATACATACTTATCAAATTTTTCAAAAACTAATAAGCATAAAGTATGAGGAAGAATTTTTAAGAAATGGAAGACAAAAAAATCTCATAATTGAACTTGTTGTAGAGAAACTTGATTTATTAAATTTGATTCCAAATGTAACATGTAGTTGTGGAACAGAGCATAGTATTTTGGGTAAAAGATGTCTCTCCGTAATTGCAAATATTTTTTTAAATAATTATACGAAGGTCCGAAATGATAAAAGAACATCAAAAAACTATAAACGAAAACTTTCAACTTATAACAATTTTTAATGTGAAATCTCCTCTCTTTGTGAAATCTCCTCTACCCAATGGATAGGTATTTCTTAATGATTTTTCATATATTTATATACACCGAACGGCCATTACATTATGACCACTTGCATGTAAATTAAATCGAAGAGGTACATATTTTGCTCTGTAACTTTCAACGTATTTTACTCATAAAAAATCATTCATGGAAAAAAGTTTCGAATGCTTAATATAATTACAAATAACTGAATATTTTCGAACACGACATCACTTAAACATTCAATATCGAATAATGGCATAAAAGTATAAGGTTTGGTAAAGGTCGCAACAAAAGTGTCACATCATGTAGCTTGACATTTTTTAAAACTAAAGTCAAGAGGGACAATTTTCATAAAAATTAAAATTCAGCCTGTTAATTGCAATTTTATTATTAGGGTCTTACAATGTTAAATGACTTTACCAAATAATTAAAATGCCCTTTAAGGATAAGATAACCCTTTCTAGTTATATGAACCACAAAAATAAAATTGTAAAATAAATTTTCTAACTAATTAAAAAAGCTTAGTATGGCGACTTTTATAGTGCAAGGTGATATCCAAAAAAGGGTAGTACAAATGAATGTAAATTCAGAGAAACAATTTCAGCAAACAATTTCAATGTTTGGTACACCCCCCCCCTCCCCCCCAAATTTATGGATTATACACACCCAAATGTTTTGGTGTAAGTAATTAAAAAGTAAATGTGCAGAAAATTTCATGTAAATAAAATTTTTTCTTTAATCTTGTTCTTTTTGTGTACGTGTTTTGATTTTTTATTAGTGAGTCAAAAATTATTTTTTATTAGTGAGTCATTTGTAAATTGTCTATGGGCAATTGTCATATTGTCGTAGCAAAAGGTAAGATTAAAATTGAGAATGTTATTGCTACAGTACTATCAATTAATGAATAATGTAACTTTATTCTTTCAATCATCTGACCTCCAAAGAGACTGGAAACCAATGGTTTTATTTATTTTATGCACATGTGTATTAAATATAAAAATGTGAAATACACAAATTCATATTGGCACCGAAAACTTGCAGATGACAACACTCAGCAACCTTAGTGTTAAAAGTAGAATTTTCAAAACTTCACATCACAGGTGAAAATAGTCTGTCAATAAGTAACGTCTAAAATTATTTTCGTTGAAAAAAAAAAAAAACAGGTAAGATTTAAGCTATTAAAATAAGTTTGATAAAATTGTTTGTCATTGTAATACAGTATTATATTTAATATTTAACCGATTTATTCAAATTTATTAAACTATTTCTGTTGTAAAAAAGCGTATCACCCGAAAGCGATTTTTTATTCTTTTTAAAATTATTACTATTTGAGACTACTGTCTTTTCCTGTCATTCACGCTAATCTCTGCATTTTATTTTACCAAAACAGGGATTTCAATTTAATCTGAAAGTGCACAATAACAAAAAATAAATATTTTTATATCACAACCCTGCTGTCAATTACAAATGTAACTTCCAAAATAGTCGTTCATAATGGGCGTGATCACTTATTGATGCTTAAAATATAAATCTAATGTCTGTATTATTATTAAGTATGGATGCATATTATTTTTAAGTATATATATATTATTAAGTATGTATATTACTAAGTATGTATATTACTATTAAGTGTGTATTATTAAGTATATATATATTATTAAGTATGTATGTATATTACTATTAAATATGTATGTATATTAATTATTGTATAGTAGTATTAAATAAGTATTAATATTATATTAATTAATAGTATTAAATAATTATTAATAGATATTAAATATTATTATTAAGTATGTATGTATATTAGGATATATGTTATGTAAATCTGACAGTTAAAACTTTTGAAAGACCTTATTATAAAAATGTTTTAGGAGAACTATGTAATTAGAAATTGAATTAACTCTGCCCAAAAGCATTATTATATATGTATAAGAGGTCATAATGTGTTTCTGTGCATTAGGTTACTTAAGAACAAAAGCCAGATTTTTCAAGTAAATGAATTTTATGAAAAAATAAAATTCAAAAGGTTAAAACTTGCCATTGAATCTTTTAGAAGAAAAGGGGGAAAAAAACTCGTAACTACGGACGGAAATATTCAGTATTTTTTTACTTTACAATCTTATTTATATTCCTTCTTTACATATATAATTTGTTTTCGTTATATTTATTTAATTAAATCATTTTTACTTCAACCAACTTCTAACTTTCTAAAATATCGACTCCATAATCGACGCTGATTAAGAACTGGAGCAAAGTGTAAACGCCGTAGATGGGATGTAAGTTGTGACGTCACAAAACCTGCATCTAGGCCCGATAAGAAGAAGAAATCCCGCCGGCCCCGATCTGATCTGCTAACAAAAGGGCAGGGAGGGCGCTTTTCTCGTACAAAGGGCAAGGAGGGCGCTGTTCTGGAAAAAAAAGGGCAGGCAGGGCGCTGCGCCCTTCCAAAAGTGCCTGGGGGAAACTCTGCTGTAACGTGACTTTTAAAGGGAAATCAGACTTATTCTTTCTAAAACTCACAAATACGCAAATGGATGCTTCGCCATATTGTTGTTGTGACTAAGTCTACTTCACAAACTACTTAAGTTTAATGGTCGTTATTATTAGTGTGTTTCCTTGTCTTGATATAATTTAAATTTAGACAAATGTCATGTTATTCATGGAAAATGACTCCTATTTTTTAGTATTACATATGACTTTTTTCTGCGAAGATTAATTAATAGAACCATATTTGACCCAAAATGGCGGATCCATTCTCTTTTTTAAGAAATGTTCAGTCATAAAACGCCACGTCCCATATCCAATCATTGTCTGTCATTATGTTGTTTATAAAGGGTTGAAAATAAGGGAAGAAATAAACACACCTTCCTAGAAGCCAGCTTATAGTTCTAGCTTATCAGCCAGGGCGGAGTTTAACAGGTGGGCAGAGCTAATACCATGCTTCTTTCAATGAACCGTAAAAGCTAGATGATTTCAGCTTCTAGATATGTGTTTTGATGGGATAAATACTTTGAACGTCTAATTTTAACACTAGAATGACAAAAGCAGTCATTTTGACAGCATAACTACTTTGAGAAATGATTCCTCCAAAACGGCTAATCCCAGCCCATTGAAATTTTATGACTTTTCTTATTTTCTTAAAGTTATTTAAAACACAGAAGAAAATATTCTAGGTTTTTTAAATAAAAGAACAAATCAAAGATTTTCTTAGATATCCATCGTCAAAATATCTGTCGTTCTAGTGTTAAGTAAGTGTAACAGTTTTCTAAATAAAGACATATATTCGCAAAGTTATATTAAAAAATATAATAAATAAAAGTATCTTTAAATTAGATTTTTAATAGGGGAGGCTCAGCTTCTGAGCCTCAATGGATGCTACACCACTGGTGGGGATTATATAAATTCATATTTTTATCATTACAGCTATCTTACAAATGTCTACAGTGGCGGAATTTGAATAATAATCAAATAACTGTTATTGTAGTACTTCTTAAAATTCAACTTAAGCTGATGAGAAAAAAATCACAAAGTATATAGTATTAAAATTTTATACAAAGTATGTAAAAAATATTATCTGAGCATTAATTTTTTCTAACTAGCCCTAATTCTTATACCGATATCTTAGAAAATAGAAATAACTTCAATTTACTTGATCTAGAATAACAGAAAAATATCCATAAAATATAAAGTTATCTTTTGTAAGTCAAAAGTTAAAGTGGATAAAGAAGTAGGTTCCTTCTAACACATACGCATATACAGCAGGTTTGAATCCAATAGGGTATCAAAAGAAATTAGTAGTAGGGAAATAAGGCCATGTTTTTTATCTGCTGTATTAAAAAAATTTTTACTGTATTTTTATCATTTTATAAGTTCGCTGTTTTTAGGAAAGCATTAAAACGAATATAAAATAAAGAATTCAATAATTTGGATGTATAAACATAATCTGAATGATCCAGTTCATATCCATTGTACATCCATCATGCTTCCATATGGATATCCATTAGACATTAATCTGGAAGTAATTTGGTTAAGCAGTTGATGTAATATAGATGATCCACTATATATCTATTGAATCCATTTTACTTTCAGATTACTATCCATTAAATATCCATGGATGGTATCTGGAGTAACATCTGAATATCTGTTAGACATCAATGCACATCAACCACTAGATTCTGGATCTACTTTAAATGATCCAGACTACATCTATTGGATGTAATCTAGATTAAATCTGGATGTAACGTGCAGTGTGGGAGGTGCTAATTGAATCCTAAATAAGTGCTTTCTTTATAGTAACATGCAGTGTGGGAGGTGCTAACTGAATCCTAAATAAGTGCTTTCTTTATAAACAGATAACTGCTCATCTGCCAAAATACCTATTTTGTACAAAAATCATCCCTGTGCTATTTTATCTATGAACACAGAAAATTGTTCAATGCAACTTAACAATGACTATAATCTGTCACTGCTTTTTGAAAACGTTCTGCATTCCATATTTAAAAGTATGAAATCCTTAAAGCAATAGATATGCCTCCAGTTGCGAGGTTAAGAACATGTGAAAATTTTTTTAGGGAACAAGCAGTTGATTGTAAAATCACAACTTCTATAAAAGCTTAGTAAAAATCACATCATAATTTTTTTTTAGAATGCGAAGATATCACTCCATGGTTATGTAAAAAAAAAATAAAATTGTATGAATCATCAATACTTATGCACAAAAATAAGTGCCTAAAATACATGTATTTTGATTTACAGGGTGTCTCCAAAACATTGACATCAGCTTTTATTCCTTAAATATTGATCTTAGACGTATATAATAAATTACAAAGTTGCGTTAAAAAAGGTACAGAATTTTATGAGATCGATAAAAATTTTCAGGGGATTAAATTTGAAGAAATATCAAATTTAAATTTTTATACGGCTCCTGTACAAAAACATTTCCAATGAATAAAATGTGCCCCATACACTAGTAAGGTGATGTACAAAATTTCAGCATTTTATGATAAAAAGTCCCAGACATATGTTTAAACAAAGTTGGTGAGGGGTTAATCACAAATTAAAATATAAATGTTTACAGCAGAAGTGCAAATAACGCAACGCAGAAATGCATCATAGGTAAATAATATCTGCCTCTTTTCTTTAGATTTATTTACAATTTTTCAAAAATATGCTTCCTGAAAAACACCTTAAAATTTTACATGATTAATTACAGAATAAAACTTGGAAATGGCACAGTCAAAATGAACATTAAAATAGCTTAGAAATGTATGCATATGCAAATATCTGCCTTTGATCAGTGTGTCACACAATCGCAACAGACGCATCATCATATGAGAAAGTTGTTTTTGCTCTTCCATTGATCAATTGTATTGCTTACGCAAGCGTAGTGCGTGCAGCCCAGTAGTCTGAGTGACCCTTTAGTATTTCATATTTCTGCTACATTTTGAGAGTGTAGTTAGCCTGTATCGACAGTATGTCGCAATACAGCAACGAAGAACTTTTTGAAATGCTTATGCTGTACAGTTTATGCAATCGCAATGCTAACGAAACTGCAAGGGAATAGCAACACACTTTCCCAATTCTCAACATTCTTCTGGGAGATTTATTTCCCAATTGGTGTAACGAGTGCGTGAAAGAGAAAGCGTACATCGTGTACAGGTGGACTGCGTAAGTCCAGACTTTACTCCACTGTAGAAATTGATATTTTGGCTTACTTTTGCAGTCATTCACATAGTAGTGTCTGTACCACTGCTTCAGAAATGAATGTACCACATGCAACAGTGTGGAGATTATTGAGATGGAATAAATGGCATCCGTTTAACATTCATGGTGTGCAAGGACAGGAGCCAACAGATTATCAACGTCATCTAGATTTTTGTAATTAGGCTCTAAATCAGGAAAATGCAAATCCCTCTTTCCTGAAAAACGTAATTTGGACTGACGATTGCTGTTTTAAACAAGATGGATGCACAAGTCCTCAAAATGAGCACTTCTGGTCTGACACAAATCCATTCGTGGTACGTGATATTCATCATCAGAAGTAATTCTCTGTGGATGTATGGTGTAGTATTTTCAGAAACCATTTGCTTGGACCCATACTGTATAATGGTACGATGATGGGTGACAGATATGTTAATGAGATTCTGAATGCAATTATTCCTGATTTTATGGATGAACTGCCCCTAACAGTACTTCCACATGTATGGTTTCAACAGTCCTATACATTCAGTTCAGTGCTTGTTAGAAAGAGCATTCTTCAAGGATGGAAACTCTACGATAATATTTTTTATCACTAAGGATCTAAGGTATCAGTTTGAGTGTGCACTTTAATTATAAAATAACAAAAACTAATTTCAATAAAAAAAAAATTGCTCCATGGTAGGTATTACAAGACATGATGTGAACTATTACTGTACCAAATGTAGTAACTGTGGGTCACTTAGAATTTTTAATACTCAATAACAAATATATTTTTGTATAAAGACACTCATGATTCCGATACATTTCACATGCAAATTATTTTATCCTTAGATGAACAAGTTTGTATCGAATTAAACACATGTAACTTCACACAAATACTTTCAGGTATATTTCAAATAATTTTTTAGCTGTGTGCACTAATTTTTATTAAGATCACCTTCACTTATAAATGCTTCATAGCAGCATTGCATACAAATCTTGTAGTTTTTCACTAGTATTCAAAAGTTAATTTTTTGGGGTGGGGGTGGGGGATTTATTTTCAATCATTTCATATGCAAATAGCTTTGCTCTGTATGCACAAGTTTGCAATTATTTAAAGCACTTTTATCAGCAAATGCTTTCTGTCATAATTCACATGAAAATAGCTTTTCCCTGTATGCATAAATTCACCTTTACCAGGAAATGCATTAATACATATTTCAAATAAAATGGCTTTACTTTGTGTGCAAACGCTTGTGGTTATTTAATTGATCTTTACGTGCATAAGCTTTTTGGCATATATCACATCCAAATGGTTTTTCACCTGTATGTACAAGTTTGTGTTTATTTAAAGTACCTTTTTGTGAAAATGTCTTCAGACACATTTCACATACAAATGGTTTTTCACCTGTGTGTACAAGTTTGTGTTTATTTAAAGTAACTTTTTGTGAAAATGCCTTCAGACACACTTCACATACAAATGGTTTTTCACCTGTGTGCACAAGTCTGTGTTTATTTAAATCGCTTTTAATTGCAAATGATTTCTGACATATTTCACATCCAAATGCTTTTTCACCTGTATGCACAAGTTTATGTCTATTTAAAGTAACTTTTTGCGAAAATACTTTCTGACACATGTTGCATACAAATGGTTTTTCACCTGTGTGAGCACGTTTGTGCATATTTAAATCACTTTTATGTACAAAAGCTTTCTGACATACTTCACAGTTAAATGCTTTTTCACCTGTGTGCACAACTTTGTGTTTATTTAAAGAAAATATCTGAGAAAATGCTTTCTGACACACTTCACATACAAATGGTTTTTCACCTGTGTGACTACGTTTGTGTTTGTTTAAATCACCTGTATGTGCAAATGCTTTGTGACATATTTCACACTCAAATGGCTTTTCACCTGTGTGTACAAGTAAGTGGTTATTTAAAGCACATTTACGTGCAAATGCTTTCTGGCATATTTCACATCCAAATGGCTTTTCACCTGTGTGCACAAGTGTGTGTTGAATTAAATGACTTTTTTGTGAAAATGATTTCTGACATATTTCACATCCATATGGCTTTTCACACGTGTGCACAAGTGTGTGTTTAATTAAATGACTTTTTTGTGTAAATGATTTCTGACATATTTCACATTCATATGGTTTTTCACCTGTGTGTACAGGTGTGTGTTTAAATAACTCACTTTTATATGTAAATGCTTTCTGACATATTTCACACCTAAATGGCTTTTCACCCATGTGCACAAGTGTGTGTTTAATTAAATTACCTTTATGTACAAATGTTTTCAGACATATTTCACACCCAAATGGGTTTTCACCTGTGTGCACTTGTGTATGTTTATTTAAATCACTTTTATGCAAAAATGCTTTCTGACATATGTTACACACAAATGGCTTTTCCGCAGTCTGTACAATGGTATGTTTAATTAAATCACCTTTACAAGCAAATGGTTTCTCACCTCTACAAATAAGTGTGTGTTCATCTAAATCACTTTTATACGAAAATCCTTTTTGACACATTTTACATATAAATGGATTTTTACTTATGTGTGTTTATTTAAATCACCTTAATGTGCAAACATTTTCTGGCATATTTCAGATCGAAATGGTTCTTTTCTGAGTTTGTGTTAAATTAAATATCTTTCCATACAAATGCTTTCTGAAATATTTCATATCTACGTGGCTTTTCACTTACGTGTGTATGCAATTCCACATTCGTTTAAATGTTTTTTATATGCAAATGCTTTCTAACACTTCATATAATAAAAATAAGTTTATAATGAAATGACCTGTGAATAATTGTATGTTGATTCAAATTAAATTTCCTTGTAAATGATTTATGACAAATTTAACAATGGAATAGTTGTTTACCGTTGTGTGAATACAGGTCTACTTTGTCTTAAATACGTTTGTATTTTGCAAATTCTGGAAAATATTTTCCACATGCAAAAGTTTAGTTATACACTGAATATAAATTTGTTCCAATTTTTTATAGGTTTTATATTGATTCTATTAACAAAAAGTTTTTAGCATCAATAACATATCTATACAATTCATTCTTTCCCCCTGTTTCACAAATATCTAGTAGAATCCAAAGATATGTTAAAAATATGGTTTCTATTACATTACGCAAAAGATACCTTTGTTTTGTTACAATACATAAAAAAAGTATGAATTTTTCCCATTTGAACAACGTGAACTAAAGAATTTCATTATAAAACCTATTTTTATCACAATGATATTTTGTTTAACTTTTATGAAGCACACGATTGTGAAGAAACGTAAAAAGAGAAATAGAGCATGGCCGCAAGACGTCACACGGACCATTTGATTTGCCTCGTCCATTTAGACACCAGCGGCTAGTTTCCGCAATAAATTCCCGGGAAAATACCACGTGATAACTACGTCAGGACGTTGCCTACGTAATATACAAGGCCGGGAAATTTCGCGTATTTTCGTCCAAAAACGGGTGACAGCTTAGTTCACTCCAGTGACCGATAGGATCGCTTTTATTTCCTGTCCTTTCGCAGTTTTTCAATGTAAACAATGATGCATTCGTAAGGGTTTGGGTGCATTTTTGTTTATGGTAAAGCTTTTTTTCATAATTTTATATTTGTTATTTTTTATTAAATTATACTGATTTTTTTAGCATTAATATAACAATACTGTGAAAAATAATTCAGTAAAAATGGTACATTGTTGTGTACCATATTGCAATTCTGATTGTAACGTAACGTAAGCAAAAGGTTAAAACTATTTTCTTTAACAACTTTTAATATATTAAATACATATGCTTGGGATAAAAATCCCAAGCATATGTATTTTTATCATAAGTCTTTTATCCCAAAAAACTCAATTCCCCTTCATTATTGATGGGCAAACCATTAATATGTAATAATTTAATAAGCATTATTATTTTATATAACCCAAACTTATAAATGTGAAATAAATTAATGCATGTTCATGTTGTTTAAAATCAATTAATTTAAAAAAGTCATTGATTTTAATGAATATTTTTTTAAAAAAATAAGTGATTTACATCAATAATTTTTTTGTAAACCAAGTAATTAAAATCTTGATTTAAATCAATCTATCCTGTCGACCTCCCCCCTCCTTCCAATTTTTTTTAATTATACACTCCCCAGTTTATGAATTCTGAAGAATTCCCGGCAGGGGGGGGGGGGTACTTTATGGCATGTTAATGAAAAATTGGATTTAAAAAATTAAAAATATTTGAGTTTTTATTTAATATAATTTATAAAACTTGATTTTTATTTCATAATAACTAAAATAAAAAAATTGAATATTTTAAAATCATTAAAAAACTTGTTAATAAAAAATTTCCCTTTTAAATTTAAAAAAAATTTACTTCTGACATCCCCCTATGGAAATTTCTGGCTTCGCACATGTTTACAGTTATATTTCCTTCCTCCTGTAAAAATTATTTTAACATTTTAAATGTTGATTTAAATCAATCTATCCTGTCGAACCCCCCCCCCCTTCCATTTTTTTTTAAATTATACACTCCCCAGTTTATGAATCCTGAAGAACTCCCGGCGGAGGGGGGGGGGGTACTTTATGGCGGATTAAAAAAAATTAAAAATATTTTAATTTTTATTTAATATAATTTATAAAACTTCATTTGTATTTCATAATAGCTAAAATAAAAAATTGAATATTTTAAAATTATTAAAAAACTTATTAATAAAAAAATTTCGCTTTTAAATTGAAAAAAAATTCACTTCTGACATCCCCCTATGGAAATTTCTGGCTTCGCGCATGTTTACAGTTATATTTCCTTCTTCCTGTAAAAATTATTTTAACATTTTAAATGTTGATTTAAATCAATCTATCCTGTCGAACCCCCCTTCCATTTTTTTTAAATTATACACTCCCCAGTTTATAAATCCTGAAGAACTCCCGGTGGAGGGGGGGGGGGAGTACTTTATCGCGGATTTAAAAAAATTAAAAATATTTTAATTTTTATTTAATATAATTTATAAAACTTCACTTGTATTTCATAATAACTAAAATAAAAAATTGAAAATTTTAAAATTATTAAAAAAACTTGTTAATAAAAAAATTTCGCTTTTGAATTAAAAAAAAAAATTCGCTTCTGACATCCCTCCTATGGAAATTTCTGACTTCGCGCATGTTTATAGGTTTACAGGTTTATAGGTATATTTCCTTCTTCCTGTAAAAATTATTTTAACATTTTAATAATTAATAACGTTTGCCTTTTTAATTTACTAAACGATAAAACGTATTAAAGACGTTAATTTTGTACCTTTTTTTTATTTACAAAACTAAAAATGTTCTATGTTAAATAAAAAATAACTATATTTATTAAACAAATAATACGCAAACAGATGCGAATTTTAATTTATTAGATAATGTAAAGAAATTTAAAAATGCAAGGATTATAAGAACTTTGACAGTAATAAATCAGCTCTGACAGGAAATAACAGCGCCCTCTAGCAACTGTTCTGGAACTACACATTCCCCACTTTCTAAATTGAAATTTCCCGGCCTTTATTATCACGTAGGCAACGGTCAGGAGCGAATTTCAGTGGTGGCAGATAAACCTATGCGCGATTTTGATAATGAAAACACACACACACATATATATATATATATATGGCCTTTGATAACGTACATGGTTTCGGAAATGCTTTTCACTTTATTCAATTTCAAAAAATAATTTTGGGGAGCTAGAAAAGACCTAGCTCATCCTGCAAAACAATAT
This sequence comes from Amaurobius ferox, assembly GCA_951213105.1. Lineage (NCBI taxonomy): Eukaryota > Metazoa > Arthropoda > Arachnida > Araneae > Amaurobiidae > Amaurobius > Amaurobius ferox. The sequence goes on along the minus strand of OX578149.1, from coordinate 38,781,673 downwards.
TTCTGTGTGGTTTTGCAACTTTTCAACTTAAACACATTTCTTGCATTTACAGCATGTATGTTTATGCAGGGAACAAGGGGATTAATACCTTAAGTACCTGAATTACATATATGATTTATATAAAAATACTTTCATCTTAATGTGTAGTTACAAAAAAAATTTTCACCCATCTTTACCACATGTAATTCTTATTCCATTCCTTGACTTATATATGAAACAGGGAAAAAGGGGTATTTTATACCAATTTAGCACCTGTTTTATTTATAATATTTTCTTATAATGTTTTTTAAAATATTCAACAGCTTGTCGTAGAGTATTTTTGATGTCACATTTATATTTCAATCCATCTTCCTCTAACTTTTGCTATACAGAACATTTTCTATTAATGATCAATCTCAGGTATATATAATACAAGTAAAATAAAAATTCTTCAATTATATATATATATATATATATATATATATATATATATATATATATATATATATATATATATATATATATATATATATATATATATATATATATATATATATATATAAAAATAAATTATTAAATCCAAAGTTAGAATGTATGTAGTAACTCATAATACACTATTCCAAAATTTTCTACAAATACAAAGAAATTAAGACAAAAAGAGGAAATAATAAAGCATAATGCAAGTCATAAGGACAAAGACAATCAACAAATTTCAAAAATGAGGAATGCAAATAAGAAAACAAAAAAAAAAAAAAAAAAAAAAAAAATCAAGCAAAAAAGCTTGCACATGGAGGAGATTTAGGCTTACGAGATTAGGCTTACGAAAAGTTCATTTCGAAAAAATTCTCATCGGGTCCATATATCTTTTCGAAATGAACACAAAAATGCTTGTTTCTGAAACACAAGATAGATTTTATCTATAAACTTGTGTTATATGGACGACAAGCATAAAGATTGGAACAATAAAGGAAACATAAATACCTCAAAACGCACTTCTTCAGCGCAACCATGACGAGCAAAATATGACTGGATCAACGTTGCCATATGCCAAAATGAAAAGATGTGATTTGCTGTTGCCAAAGAGAGTAATAAAAACAGTACTGCGCAAAAGCAATAAAATGAGTTATTCAACTGTTAAAGCTTCGAGATAAAAAGATGAAAATATAATTGCAGGAGAATGAAGAAGTACGGCTAAAATAAGATAATAAGGGGAGAATATGAGAATTTTAGGCTAATCGAAACTTATTAACTATACTATTGACTAAATATGCAGGATATTGATACATTTTACTGGTAATTTTGAGGTTATTAATGTGCAAAGCATGAAATTTTTTATCTGATAATCTATAAATTCTAAAAAGTTCATTAAGTATAATATTTCTAAACAATTGAATCGAGTTGCAGGAATTAAAAGGTAATAATTTATTAATATTAAATTTAAAAAAATCTTTTTTATCATATAATTTAGTAACTATCCCATGAGCAGGTTCTATAATTAGATTTAAATCCAAATAATAAACATTATTACTAATAGAAGTTTCATTAGGTATTAATTCCAAATTATCCGGATAGAAATCTATATCTATGACATAGTTATCAGTAAATACAAGACAAATCAGATCATCTACATATCTATAAATTTTATAATCAGTTGAAGTAAAGAATTTTTCATAATGATATAGGTATAAATTAGCTAACATACTGCTACTACAGCCACCTTGTGGAACACCTGAGACTTGTAAGTATAATTTATTACCTTGAAAGATATAATTATTGAAAAGAACAAAATGGAGAAGCTTAGGAAAATTAGTAAATTTTGTAAGATTAGAATGTTTAGTAATATAAGCATTATATAAAGCTAAAATGACATCATATAGATCAGTGATCTTAATATTATTAAATAGATCATTAAAATCAAAAGTTTGAAATCCTATTATTTTACCATGCGTTTTTAATTTATTTTTTAATTCCTTACTGTTATTTAGAATAATGTAGCTATCACCAGAATCTCGTAAATTGCTATTTAGTACATTTAAATAATTTAGTAATAATTTACTAGCAGTAGTAGAGTATGAATTATGACCATTAGTAACAGTTCTAAATTTAATAGGATTTTTATGAAATTTAGGTATAAGCACAATATATGGAAATGTCAAAAATTTATTATTAATATCTAAATCACTATACATATTGATAATTTTCAATTTGATACTATTAAGAGAGTGTGAATCAATTTTAAATAGACTATTATTTTTTAAATAATCTAGCAGATATTGAATATAGAATTTTTTACAAATAATAGCATAATTATTAGAGGCTTTATCTACATAAGTAATAACAAAAGATCTATGTAAATCATTAACAGAATGCTTTATATTATCCATATTATATATGGATCTAGATAAATTAATACTACAAATGGTATTTTTAATAGATCTTAAAATAGTAAATTTCCACATATTAAATGCCTCTAAAGGCTGAGCATATTTAGAAGCTAATCCATAAATAAATTTATCAAGGTCCAGATTGATTGACTTTAACATTTGTTTAGAATTATTACATGAAGGTAACCTGAATTTAGTGCCAAATGACATTATAGTTCTTAAAGATTTATCTTTTACAATGGCTAAGTCTCCAGTAACTATATGACCCAAGTGTGGATTTATAAATTCAGCATAATTATCAGCACTACAAATACATTCACCATCTAAATTTGTTGAGGAATCTATGTCGACTGAGAGAGATTTTGAAATTGCATTGTAATTAAAAATGGTTCTTCCAATAGGCTTGTTATATTTAAAAGTTTTAGTAACATTCAAATCCTTTACAGGCAATAAATGATGAAATTGATTAAATAAATTCTTAAAGTTTATGGAATTATAAATAGGATGCTTAAATGATATTACACAATAAGAATTGGAACAGTTATTATGATGAAATTGATTAAGTTTTATTTTTAAATATTTTGATCTAGTAATGAACAAATCATAGAAAATATGATTAAAATGTTCATTAGTAAGATTTAACTTTAAGAAAATAGCATAAACTGTGTTTAATTGTTTTTTCTTAACTGCAAATACCCATGATTTAATAAATTTCCATTGATATGTGTTATTGAATTGTTGATGCATACTTTTAATCTCCGCTTTAATATCATATTGGGAGGAGCTTCCTTTACCGCGTTTAAATCTTTTGAGTTTAGCCAATTTACTATTATGTAAAAGAGGTTTAAAAAAAAGGTGATTAAAAATAGAATATTTATATATATATATATGTATATATGTATATATATATGTATATATATATATATATATATATATGTATATATATATATATTCTATTTAAATTTCATTTTATTATTAATAATTTTTATTACTTTTTTCTATTATATTATTTATTTTCTATTTTTTTCTATTTAAAATCTTTTCAAGGCTATCAAACTACTAGTATTACGAGTTACTTCTGCTTTTATTGGATAAGAGGGTGTCAAAAATATTGTACTATCAAGAACATAGTATGGTAATTGCAGGAGGGGGTTGACCTTAATTCAAAGAAGTAGGATTAAAGGCTTCTAAAAGAACTTTTTCCTGGGGTGGTCAAACTAAAGAATGAGACGTAAAAAATTGACAAGCTTAATGTTTACATTTGTGACCTTAAATGTCCAGGGGAGGGTAAACGCCGCCCTTGCTCTCCCTATGGACGCCCATGGCAAAATGCAAATAGAATTTCTCTAGGGGTGCAAGCTATATAATGATATCGACAATATCGACTAGTTTGAAATCTACATTTGTTATCTTGAATGTCCCAGGGGAGATCAAGAGCACCCCTTGCCCTCTCCTATGGGCGCTCATAGAGCTTTTTCATGGTGATAAACTGAAGCTTGAGAACTTGAAACTGAGGCGTTCAATATCGGTTAGCTAACATGTCTAAACTTGAACGTCTATGGGAGGACAAGTGTCCTCCTTGCCCACCACTATGGGCGCCTATGTAACATTTACCAGGAGGGCAAACTCAAAGATAAGGAGTTCAATATCTACTAGCTTGAAGACTACATTTGTAACCTTAGACGTTCATGGGAGGGCAAGTTTCCCTTGTGTTCTGTTATGGGAGATCATGGCAAGGACACCCATAGAACTAATTCCAGGCGTGACAAACGCAAGGATGAGGCGTTCCATATCGACTTGCTTGTAATCTACATTTATAACCTTAAATGTACACGGTAAGGCAAGTTTCGCCTTGCGTTCCTTTATGGACGCCCATGGCCAGGATACCCGTAGAACTAATTCCATCGGCGACAAACTCAAGGATGAGGCGTTCAATATCGACAAGGTTGAGACTTACATATATAATTTTGAACATCTATAAGACGACAAGTGTCATCCTTTCCTTCCACTATAGGCGCCCATGTAACATTTATCAGGAGGGCAAACTCAAAGATAAGGAGTTCAATATCTACTAGCTTGAAGACTACATTTGTAACCTTAAACGTTCATGGGAGGGCAAGTTTCCCTTGTGTTCTGTTATGGGAGTTCATGGCAAGGACGCCCATAGAACTAATTACAGGGGCGACAAATGCAAGGATGAGGCGTTCAATATCAACTTGCTTGTAATCTGCATTTGTAACCTTGAATATCCAGTTGAGCTTAAGTGCTCCCTTGCTGTCCTCTACTGGCGCCCATTGCATGGGCTCCCTGATTATATACTATTGCCCTCAGGACAGAACATAACAGAGCCGAAGTTTTGATTTCCTGAGGGGTAGTGAACAGTCTCTGCAGACCCTCCAAAAGTCTATGTGACATAAAAGGCTGAAATACTGCATACTTGCCATGGACGCCCATAGGGGATGTTGAACTTCACGAATATCAAACTAATGTAGGTGTTAAGCTAGTAGATATTGTGCGTCTCATCCTTGAGTACGCTCTTGGAAAAAGCTCTATGATCGTCCTTGCCATGGGAGCCCATAAAAATTTTGAAAGCCACAAACATAGGTATCAAGCTAATCGATAATGTACGTCTCGTCCTTGAGCTTACCCCCGCTTTAATAAGTTCTATGGTCACCTTTGCTATCGGGGCCCTAAGGAGAGCGCAAGTGGACACTTGCCTCCCGTGGACGTTCAAGATTCCAAAGTATCAAGCTAGTTGATATTATGCGTCTCCTCCTTGAGTTTTCCTCTGAAAAAAGTTCTGTGGACGCATATAGGTGAGCACGAGGGGTATTTGCCCTTACGTCACAGATTTTAAAGTCACAAATTTAGGCTTTAAGCTAGTAAATATTATACATCTCATACTTGAGTATGCCTCCCTTGGAAAAAGTCTACGGACGCCCTAGCTATGGGCGCTCATAGCGGTCGGTTAAAAGTCACAAATTTCAGTATCAAGCTAGTCGTTATTGTAAGTCTCGTCCTTGAGTTTACCCCATTGGCATAAGTTCTATGGGCTTCCTTGTCTTGACCGTCCATAGAAGGGCCCAAAGTGGCACTTGTTCTTCCATACACGTCGAAAGTCACAAATGTAGGTACCAAGCTAGCCGATATTGTACGTCTCATCCTTGAGTTTGCCCCTAGGAAAACATTCTATGTGTGCCCCTTGCCATGTGCGCCCATAGAGCAGCAGGAGGGGGCACTTGGTCTTCCGTGGACGGTCGAGGTCACAAATGTAGGTATCAAGCTGGTACATAATTACGTCTCATCCTTAAGTTTGGCCAACCCAGGAAAAAGTTTTATATTCGCCCTTGAATCCTACTCCTTTTAAATAAGGTCTATCCCTTTCTGCAGTTATAGCACTATATTTTGATCGCACTATATTTCTGACATACACACACTCTTTCTCTCACATTCGTGCTCTAATCACGTTAATTATAAAATGTTATACCTAATTCCGACTTTTTACAGAATGCATCTACATATAGAATTTTATGGCTATACGTACTCTTTCTCTATTTTGTAAAATCTCTAATTTTGAATAATCCGTGTTTAAATTAGATTGATTTCAAAATATTCTATCATTCTGTCGAAAATTAGAAACAGGCAATTAAAACACGAATAATTCGAAATTAGATATTTTAAAAGAGAGAGAGTACTTATATCCATGAAATTATATATATATATATATATATATATATGCATTCTGTAAAAAAATGGAATTAGGTAGAACTTTATGTAATTAACGTGATTATAACTCGGATGAGAGAGAGAATGTCAAAATATAGTGTAATTGTAGGAGGGGGTCGACCTTGTTTAAAAGGAGTAGGATTCAAGGAAGTTCATAAAACTTTTCCTGGAATGTCAAAATTCAAGGATGAGACTTAAATATATCTACTAGCTTGATACCTGCATTTGAGACCTTGAACGTCCATGAGAGGACAAGTGCCCCTCGCGCTCCCCTATGGACGTCCATCGCAAGAGCGCCTTCATAACTTATTTCAGAGGGGGCAAACTCAAGGAGAAGTAAAATATCGACTGGCTTGATACCCACATTTATGACTTTCTACATCCCCTATGGACGCTCATGCAAGGGCGTCCATTTTTTTCAAGGAGGGCATACTCAAGAATGTAACGTACAATATCTACTAGCTTGATACCTACACCTGTGACCTTGAATGTCTAAAGGAGGGCAAATGCCGCATCATGTTCCCATATGGGCGCCCATGCCAAGAGCGCCAATAGAACTTATTCCAGAAGGGTGCAAACTCAGGGATGAGATGTACAATATTAACTAGCTTGATACCTAAGCTTGTAATTTTGAACGTTCATGGTGAAGACAAGTGTCCCTTGACCAGTGGCGGTTGGTGTCCAGAGGTCGCAAGACGCGCGACTTCTTCATAAAAAGCCCCTATATTATTATAAATGTATTAAAAATTTTTGTAAAAAAATGTTACATATTTTGCAAATTTTTTCAAAACATCCTTCCACAAAAGTGTAGTGCTGCCGTCTTGTAACATATTCAACAACTAAAATCGACAATGTAGTTGCTGAATGCGTTATAAGATGGCAGCACTACAAGAATCTTCTACAGTGTGGTTTCGTCGTAGGGCCGCGAATTTAGAGGGGGCAAGATATAACGAAGATACATAGTTTCAAATACTATTGTGAGTTTGAATGAACGAATATGAACATTGGCAATTTTCAAAGCATTGTGTGCCGCGTATCGTTGAGCGGCGTCGCCAGAAAATAAGGCAGTTTATCGTGGGTCTTCTAGAATTGGCATTATTTCGCTATTGTGGCTGGCTGCGCTTAAGAATATGAATTTGACGGATTCTATTGTTTTCCAATATAGTTTTGGTATTTTTAAATAAATCCTTGAATAAAATGACCGTTTATACAAGAATGACTTGGTATATTTTTAAAGTTATATAAGTAATTCTATATTAAATTGTTCAATAGTTTATATTTTTAAAATATAAATGTTCAAATACAAGTCTGATCAAATATGTGTTGCATTCTCTACATTTATGTATATAAAGGGAAAGTGTGACTGGTTGAATAGTTAAATTTGTCTTTTTGACGAATTTAAATATTGAAAACATTCTTCAACTCAAATTTAACATAATCTACTTGTGTAAATGGCTGTTTATGCATGTAAGAATCTGTGGACACGATATCCAAATAAAGAAATGGGACGATTTGACCAACATTTTGTACGATTATGTTGTCTATGAAGTATGAAATGCTATTTTTTTATGGGTGTCACTAAAGATTCGCTTTGCAGAGGCTGCAGTTACAGCGAAGAAACTGCTGCTCACATTCTCTGTGAATGTGAGGTTTACTCTGCTCACAGATTCGAACACATTGGTCGTCATGTGATTCAACCCTGGGAGCTGAACGACATACCTGTCAAGTGCCTGCTTATTTTCGCATCGGCTACTGGTCTCTTTTCTTAGAGATCTTTCTCTTTTGGGGTAGTACAATAGACCTCTGGTCGATGTGTTGGGTTCTTCTGGAGTCACCCACCTTCATATCATTCATGAAATGCTATTTGCTTTTAGCGAGTACAAATATACAGAAAGCACACATATTTACGTTTTTTTAATATAAAATAAATAAATGGCAGTCATTCATGTAAAATATTTTTATAATCAAAATACATGATCATTTTATGAAAACTATTTTTCAATATATATAAAACGTTTTTTAAATATAAAATAAATAACTGTCAGTGAATCATATAAAATCTTTTGATAATCGATATACATGATCATTTTATAAAGAGTATTTTATAATCATCAGAAATCAAATTATACAGTAATTTTATTATCAGTAGGAAACAAAGAATGCCGATTTTAAAACCCTGGCATACCCTGATTTTGAGATGTTTGTAGATAATTCATGAACCGACTTATACTCGTATAATAAACTGTACATGCAAAAATTGCAAATTAAATCTGTCAACTCTTTTCTCATGCAGCATTTTCGCATTATAGCACATTTGGAAACAATGTTGAATAGCGACGCCATCAATGTAGCCAAAAATGCCAAACAACATTCAAAGTAATACGAAGTCAGTATAACCTTTTTATATATTTGTTGTAAGTGCATATAAATTCGTGCGGTTATTAAGTTTATTAAGGGGCTGGTAACAAAAGAACCAAATTTTAATATATATGTGATTGATTTAACATTGTTCAAAGATTTTTATATGCGATTATGAGCTTGTTACAGAAATTAACTTACTTCGGAATGAAATAAATTTATATGCAGCCCACATCATATGTTTTTGACTCTTGAATGTAAAAAATTACTAAGAACGGCAAATATTTCATAGATGTCTATATATCTAATATGATTCAACATTTCTTTTTGCAGCGCAGTGCAATATTCAACTATTAAATCTTAAAAAAAAACTATCAAGTTCAATTATAATACTAAGAAACAATAATTTCCTAAGACAATTTTAAATATCAATCTCAAAGGGTCAAAGTTAGAGGTCTGTGTGGGCTCGGGCCTGACCTATAGATTTAGGCCCGATCCATGGGCCAGGTTCGGACCACGTTTTATTAAATTCGTGTCGGGTGAGGTTTATTAAATTTGGGTCGTTGGGGGTTTAATGAGTCAAATTTGAAATTACATATGAAACAAAATTTGAAATTAGATGATATAAAAGTTTCCTCCCATATTAAGTAACTAGCAGCATACCCGTTCTTCGTACGGAGTATATAATATAAAGAAATTTATAATTCGCAATCATGTGCAAATTCTATTAAAATATTAAATTTATTGCTCATAAAGAGAAGTTTAAGAATATCTGTTCTCACTATGCAAAATTATATTCACGGGCAGATCTGAAGAATAAAATATCCTGGCCCCTTTTGTAAGTAAATTTACAAAAAAAAAAAGGAATTGAATCAATATATGCAGCCCCGTACTACTTATATTGTCGCAGATTAGAAAATATGCCAGTGTGTTAGTAGAAGCTTACCGTATTGCAATATGAGTCTCAAAAATATTTGCCAAAATAAAAAAGATGACGTAATAAATTGAAAGTATCAAAAATCCCCGTAATCTTAATACCAGAAGGTCGTAATTGATTCCAGTATATGCCAATATACCTGTACTACTTATATTCTCGTAGATAAGAAGATATACCCATGCATTTGTAGAAGGTTACTCGTACAACGTACTATATACGAGTTTCAACAATTTTCGTCATAATAAAACAATAGCATAATAATTTGAAAATATCAATAATCCCTGAATCAACAGTCCCCGAAAATACCAATAATAATGATGTTTAAATCTGAAGACCGTAATTGATATTATCCAGTCAAAAATGCAATGTCAATGAAATTTATTTTATATACAAATTTTTATTATTCAAATCGGAAAAGATTAAATAAAAATCGTATGGCGCATAACATATTGGATCCGTTGCTAAGCGACATGATATCATTTGCTTCAAATAAATTGATAGAAATCATATTATTTGAATAATGCAATCTCCATGGAAGGTTTGGCGACATTTTCGTCAATTTAGCGATAACTTAAAAAATCGCCAAATTTATCGCCAAGTGGGACGTAGAACTGATAGTCCCATTTTGCGACAAATTGACGAAACATCATCACAATACTATCCCCTAACAAAACACAATTAATTTTATTTATTAAGCGCAATTTTATCAATTTCATGATATTTTTATGGATTTAAAAATATTTTTACCAATTTGGTGATATTAAAAAAATTCCTTAAATGTGTTACTAAGTAAGATGGATGGACTGACCGACAAATGCTACAGAAACATAATTTCAGTACTCTATTCTAAAAAAACAAATTTAATTTCATTGATTTGGGTCATTTTTATAAATTTGGAGACATTTCCACTAATTTGATAAAGTTTAAGAAAAGTTACCAAGTTATTTAGAGATATTCCGCTAAATTCTTAGCTCTGAATTTGCAGATCTGAAGAATAAAATATCCTGATCCCGTTTGTATATACTAAATGAAAACACTAAAATTGTATTAGAAGATACATACATCCGTTCTACTCTTTTTTTGCTTCAACAATCGGCTAAATGAATTTATTGGGTAAACACAATATATGAGTTTATTAGCTAAACATAATTTATGAGCTTGAAACCTCTTTGCTTAAATAAATGAAAGGATGTACGCAGTCCGCAATATATATAATTAAAATAACAATCAAACCGTTCATTTATAAAATATATTTTACATCCATTTATTTATTATACAAATAGAAAAAATAATAATAAATTTTAACAACACATTTAATTTCATTTCGTTGCCGCGCAACATGATATAAGATAGAATCTTCCTCATAAAATGTGAAATTAAATAGCCATTTTGATTTCTTTATACTTTTCATTGTTGAGTAAAAATTTGTGAAAGATGAACCATGGAGGTAGATTTTTCCATTTAAATTCATGTTTCAAACAATTCATGCTTTCCTATAGTGACTAATTAATGCAAAAATCCTGCACCAAACTCGGAAATAAAGTTTTATTTCATTTTGGCGTTTCAAACAAACGATTTTCATTCTTTCCGTTTGGATAAACCACGGAGTTGGAGAGTAGATCTCCTAAGAAAAAGTTCCGTTTTTCATTAATATCTCGACAACCCCTGGTCTTAGAAACTCGAAACTTGGACAAAATTTATGGGAGGCTCTTTCAAGGCTATCCACAAAATTTCATTAAAATCGGTTCAGCCGTTTTCCCGTTATGATGAGACAAACGAAAATTTTGTTTTTTACTAATATCTCGAGAACTACTGGTCGTAGAAACTCAAAACACGGACTAAATTTTAAGTGGGGTTATTTCTAGGATACCCACAAAATTTCATCAAATTCGGTTCAGCCGTTCTCCCGTGATGATGGGACAAACAGACAGACAGACAGATTTTCATTTTTATTTATATAGAAGATAAAAGTTTGCTTTGTATAGAAAATGCAGATGGGTAAATTAAAACCTGATACAGAAAAATGTTAATTTCATATATAAAGTTGAAGACGATATTTATATTTTTTCGATGACATTCAGAAGTCAAAATGAAACATTGTTCTTTGCAACATTCAAGTTGTTTGAAACTACAGTGACAGAAAATATGTTCTGGCTTGGATTCAGCAAAATAAATATACAATGCCTATGTATCAGATGTCATGTTTCGTAACATCATGTGGGTGTTGTGAACCCCCTACCCCCCTTTAAACACACCCCTGGAGTTTTACACCTCTTCCCTCAAGTACTGTTTTTCTTGAGTGTGGTTTCAGCGCTTTAATAGAATAAAAACACTAGCAGTATACCTGTTTTTCATATGAAGTATATAATATAAAGCTTAAAATTCACAATCATGAGCAAATTCCTATAGTCCACTAAATCACATTGTTAATCAAAATATTCTATTAAAATATTTAATTTAATGCTCCTAAAAAGAAGTTTAAGAATATCTGCTCTTGCTATACAAAATTATCTTCACGAGCAGATCTGAAGAATAACATGTTCTGGTCTTGTTTGTAAACAAATTTACAAAATATGTGAAGTTGAATAAATATATGCAAAATAAAAGCACTAAAACTGTATAGGACCCATACTACAATTTATGAGTTTCTAAAATCTTTGCTAAAATAAAACAGATGATGTAATAAATTGAAAATATCAATAATCCCGTAATATTACAACCTAAAGGGCGTAATTGATTCCAACATATGCCAAAATATGTGCAAATATACTTATACTACTTATATTCTCGTAGAGTAGAAGATATACTCATGCAATTGTAGAAGATTACTCAGTACTATGTACAATATATGAGTTTCAACAATTTTTGCAAAAATAAAACAATGACATAATTAACTGAAAATATCAATAATAATAATGTTTAAACCTGAAGACCATAATTGATACAATCCAGTCAAAAATGTAATATCGGTGATATTTATTTTATATACATATATTTATTAATTAAATCGGAAAGGATTTAATAAAAATCAGCTGCCATATAAACACATTCGATTTAAATCTGTTGCTAAACGACATAATAAAATTTTCTTCAAATAAATTGGCGGAAAAAATATCGTCTGCATAATGCTATATAATTGATTTAATTGTTCATTTTTAATTAATATCTGGACAACCCCTGGTCTTGAAACTCAAAACATGGACTAAATTTTAAGTCGGGCTATTTCAAGGCTACCCACGAAATTTCATTTAAATTCGGTTCGGTTGTTCTCCCGTGATGATGAGACAAACATACTGATAGCACAGACTGATTTTCAATTTTATTTATGTAGATTTAGAGAAATAGATTAAACATCAGCAAAATGAGTAAATTTTCAGTATATCTATTAAAAGTCTACATTTGGATAATTTTAATCCACAATCAGTCATTCATAAATGATATGTTTCAGCTGACAAATATAAATGTGTCAATAGCTAGAAAGAAATTGTTATTCAATCTGAGCATGTATTTTTGTTATTTTTTTACATATTATTATTAGCTTATGTAGGAATGTACTAAAATTTGTATTTACACAAGATTTTACAGCTATGTACATATTTATGTTATTTTATACTTTTGACATAACAATTACATAATCTATATAAAAAAAAATGAAAATCTGTCTGTCTGTCTCATTATCACGGGAGAACAGCTGAACCGAATTTATTGAAATTTTATGGGTAACGTTGGAATAACCCCACTTAAAATTTAGTGCATATTTAGAGTTTCTAAGACTAGGAGTTATCTAAATATTAAGATGTTAATTAAAAACAAACAATTAAACTTTCCATAGAGATAGCATTATGCAGACTATATTTCTTCTGCCAATTTATTTGAAGAAAATTATATCATGTCACTTAGCAATGGATTTAACTCCAATGTGTTTATGTAGCTGAAGATTTTTATTAAATCTTTTCCGATTTAAATAATAAAGATATGTATACGTATGAAATAAATTTCACCGATATTGCATTTTTAACAGGATTATATATCAATTACAGTCATTATTATTATTGATAGTTTCAATTTATTACGTCATTGTTTTATTTTGGCAAAAATTGTTGAAACTTGTAAATAGTACGGAAAATCTTGCACAAATGCATGGTTATATTTTCTAATCTATGAGAATATAAATAGTACAGATATAGTGGCATGCATTTTGACATATTATTATAATCAATTACGGTCTTCTGATTTAAAGATTACGGGGATTATTGATATTTTCCATTTATTACGTCATGTGTTTAATTTTGACAAATATTATTGAAACTCATATTGCAATATGGGTAATCTTTTACTAACAGACGGGCACATCTTTTAATCTAAGACAATATAAATAGTACGGGTATATCTCCCTATACAATTTTTGTGCTTTCTTTGAGGCATATATTGGAATCAATTATGGCCTTTAATTTATTATGTCATTTGTTTTATTTTGATGAAGATTTTAGAAATTCATATGCTGTAGTATGTGTAATCTTCTACTAATACACAGGGATATTTTTTAATATTCACGAATATAAGTAGTACGGGTTCTATACCATTTGAGCACTTTTATTTTGCACCTATTGATTCAATTTTATGTTTATTGTAAATTTGTTTACAAGCGGGGCCAGGCCGGCCGTCCAAACGGTTACCTTACACCTTTCTGGTAGGTCGGGCGGTCTGGGTCTCAACGACAAGCGGGGGCCAGGATGTTTTATTCTTCCAATCTGCTGTGAAGAAAATTTTGTATAGCGAGAACAGAGATTCTTAAAACTTTTTTAGGAGCATTAAATTAAATTTTTAATAAAATATTTTGATTCAAAGTCATTTAGTATACTATAGGAATTTGCACATGATTGAGAATTTTGAGTTTCTTTATATTATATACCCTGTATGAAAAACAGGTATACTGTTAGTTGCACATAAATTTTAAAGTAATTTTTTTATGATAAAAATGACAAATATGTTATGTAATGCTGTTATTTATATTACACTTGCGAGTGAAAAGGTTTTTGGCGAGTAAACTTTGAGCTGAAATTTCTTTTTCTGGACTAATTAATAACAGAATAATTGACAAAGCTGTACATTCAAATACAGCCATAAAGAAAGAGAAGGCCAGATAATGGTTGAGAAAGCCAGACAGCAGTGTATGTTATTTCTGTAGGTACTAACATTTTGCATACCCATGGTAACCAGCAGATATAGCAAAACTTGCACAAAATTAACTTAACATGCTTTGTTTGGAACATCGGTATTAAAATATTTAACTAGTTAAATTCTGCAAAAGGTACAGAAAAAGATAGGATCTGTCACATTTCCCAAATAAAAAGAATGTAATTCTTCTCACTAAATTTATTACAAGTTACTTTATTTAAGTAATTTATTTAAAACATGAATAATTTTTTATAATTACAAAATTTATTGTGAATATTATGTGAATATATTGTAAATATTATGTTTATTGCGAATGATTTACTACTCTATGTATTATTGTTATTAAGTAGATTGTGTTATTATTTTAAATTAAAATGCTCTAATAATTTATTTTTAGTTTATAAACTAAAAATAAATCAATATATTAAAGCAAATCAATATCTTAAATGATAAAACTGCTTTAAGTAGGAGGCGTACAACATATATGTAATTTAAATTTTAGTAGCTACCATACTTATAGAGTTTGAGATCATGTGAAAATAACTATCAGTACGATGAACTTGTTCATATAAATTACCGTTTCAGATAAATTTTAATACAAGATCTCGTTATCGTATGATCATTAGTTTTATAGTATTTCATTGATTCCGAAAGATCTGTCTGACATCAATCTACAATTTCATGTAACAGAACATAAATTTAAAACAAGAAAGATCAATCATGCATAAGCATTGATTATGAAACACTTTCCAACTGAAATGCAATTTCATTTAAAAATCTCTAAAATGTGATACATTCAGTGGTGATATCTTTTACATTATCACAGTAAATTTATTATACTTAAACATTTAAAACTGTATCGAAATATAAATCATCTGATTCTTTATGTAAAATCAATGAATATTTCATTCATATAACTTGTATTCCAGACTCCAGAGCTAAATAATTTTGTGTGAAAAAAATTCAGCAATTCTTATGTAATTCATCTTACAATCGCTTGAGATATTTGAATTCTGCATATGTTAAAATTAGGCTTCGTTGAAGAAATAATAAAAGTTTAGGGATCATTTAAAATCACAACTATTGTAATTGCATAGGCACGTAATTTAGATACACAGATAATACACAGATAATATATGTGTGTATGTGTATGTACTCAAAGTATTAGAATCGTGCCGAAGATCGGAACTCGAATTTTCAAAGGATCTACACGTTTTGGGACTTCTAGAACACGAAATACTATTTTTAGGAGGGACGTCTGTGTGTGTAAGGGTGTATCTGTGTATGTTTCTGTGTGTCTGTGAGGATATTACATCCACTCTAATTGAAAAATTAATGGACCGAATTTCATACAATTTGGTAGGTGTGTTTTTTTGTGGGAAATCCTGATGTTCATTAGATTATAGTACGATTCGTAATAAAAGAATCTGCCTTCTTTGCGAAAGGGCCGCAGAAATTGCCTTTATCCACTCTAGCTAAAAACTAATGGAACAAATTTAACAAAATTTGGTGTATAATATTTCAATAACCTACAAGTGATTTATATACCAAATTTAACAAAATTTTGTATATAAATCATTTGTAGGTTATTCTTGTACGATTCGGGAAAAAGGAACGGGCTACTTTTGCGAAATGGCCCGCAAAAATCGTTATATATAAAAATAAAAGACTACGTGTGCTCAATTACATCAATTAAATTCCTATTTTATACGTGATTTTTGACAACAAAAAGAATAAGACTAACCCCATTACTCTAGGACTAGCCGTTCCTGAGATATTCTAGTTTTTTCGCGTTTTCGCTACGCCACCTTTGACAATAAGTCCAGCTATCAAATGAGAACCAAATTTAAGTTTAACGTGTAAATTCAATGTCATTTAAAATACTCATGGTTGTTATTCTGTGCAGATAAACTCAAATTATTATTGAATAAATAAAGAGAACGAATATGAGTCTGCAGGGAAAGACATGTGCTGTCCACATCAGAATTTTTTACAATATTACAACAATGATTTATGGAAGTGAACTGGGATTATTTTCAGGCCATTTCGAAAAAAATGTATGATCTATATTTAAAGATCCATCAAATTTTTGTCGAATAAAATGTTCAACAAATTTAAGCTGTGTACCAAATTTTAACTCTCTAGGACGTAGGAAAGTGCATTAAAAATGCCATCAAATAAGTATATCATGAAGAGTTATATAAAATTTTAAAAAAATGAAAAATTGTTATCTACCAAATTTATTTTAAAATATGAAGCCTCTCCCATATGCAAAACGTTTAAACAAATGGAAAGATATTTATTATATAATATATCTCTCTTTTCTTTCTGGAAGATATCCCAAAGTCAGAATTTAATTGAATTTGTTTTTTTCCTTATATTTAATAATTTTTAATTAAAAAACTACTTAACATATTTTACTAAATTTTTTTTTATATATTCTATGGGATAATGTGAATATTTCCCAAAAATTTCGAAGCAATTCGTGAATTTTAAATTTACTTAAAAAATGTTTGAAAAATTAGGCCCCATAGGGTTCAATGTATTTCATTTTTTCAATCCGGGTTCAATAAAAAACTAATTGGATGATATTATTTATTTATATTCCCATAGGTCCTACAGACCGTCTGAACAACATACTAAAATTTCATTTTGATAAAGTCATTTTTACGGCAGTTATCGTGCTAACGGACAGACAGACAGACAGACAGAATGAACAAAGTCATAAACACTTTTCAACCTTGTTGTAAAGTGTTAATAATAGTACAAGGTTTCATTTCTATGAAATTTACTATTTGTAAGATTTAACAATTTTCATTCTTTATAAGACATAAATTGAGAAATGGAATTGTGCTAGAAAATGTATCAAATATAATACTTACCCTTATGTAAAAAAGCTTTGTCAAACTAAAACGTTCGTGTTTACTTTCTGAGCTAGGGTTGCCGTTCTACTGGTTTTAAGCCAATTTTGACAAGCATTGGCTGCAATAATGGTCGGCTATTGGAAATCGGATGAACATATGTGAGAGTTAATTAATTTATAAAATGTCAAAAAGTTTGGTGTGAATGATAAAACTTTGGTATTTTAATCTTTTGGCAGAGGAAAATTCAAAATAACTAGATTAGGAAACCAGTAAACAGTTATCAAAGCATCCTGATAGCTATGAGACGGCACTAATGCGCCAACTATTAAAAAATTGAAAAACTACAAATTACTTAGTTTGTTTCAGTTTTTAATTGATAGTTTATTATTTTATAAATCTTCTTCGTATTTTCCTCTGCCAAAAGGTGCTTTATATTCCATTCTATCACCCCCTGCAAACTGCAAAAAGATTTGAACCCTCATTATTGTGTGGTTATGTTCAAGAGAATGTCCTATACTTTAACATGGATGGAAAATAGTCGAAATCCACCTTAAAATATATAGTAAAAATCACTCTCACAGCAAAATGTTTAAAAGTCTTGAATGTATAATAAAACTTTGTTATAAGTTTTATTATAAATTCAAGACTTTTATTATAAATTCAAGTTTTAGCAGCCAATTATCCTTATACACAAATACATATACAAACATATTTTCAATTTATTTATATAAATATATATATAAAACATGCTTTAATCAGCGCCCCTCTCTACGTATTGATCACGAGCTGCCACTGCCCTTCACGCTACCTAATGGGCGCCCATGGCAAAGACGCCCCTAGAATTTAATCCTGCGGACGCAAACTCAAGGACGAGAGGTGCAATACCGATTAGATTAATATCTACATTTGTGGATTTCCATATCAACTATGGGTGCCCATGACAAAGGCGTCCATAGAACATTTTCCAAGGAGAACATACTCAAGGATGAGACGTACAATATCTACTAGCGTGATAACTACATTTGGACTTTGAATGTCCACAGGAGGAAAAGTGCCTCCTCGCGTTCCCTTATGGGCGCCTATAACAAGAGCGCCCATAGAACTTTTACAGACGGTAAACTGAAGGGTGAGACATACAACATTGACTAGTTTGATAACTACATTTGTGAACTTGAACGTCGACGGGATGGCAAGTTCCCCCTCAAGCTCCCCTATGGGCGCCCATGGAAAGAGCGCTTATAGAACTTATTCCAGCTGGGGCACATTCAAGGGCGACAATACCGATTAGCTTGACACCCTATGAGCAACATCTTTTTTCAACATCCCGTATGGGCGCCCATGGCAGGGCGTCAATAGAAATTTTTCAAAGGAGGATATACTCAAGGACACAATATCTACTGACTTGATACCTATATTTTTGACCTTGAATGTTCACAATAGAGCAAGCCCGACCAGGGATTAATGCCCTATAAACTCTAGGGTTGGGGCCCTCGGTCTGGATTTGCACAATAGGGCAAGTGCGGCCCCTTGCGCTCTCCTATGGGCATCCATGGTAAGGGCGTCAATACTTTTGGCAGTGGAGATAAACACAAGGATGTGACATACAGATTACGGCTTACTTTTATATTTTGCTTATTCTTTCTAAATTATTTAGCTTTTATTATAATTCATTGAATTTTAATAACTAAACATGCCAAGTGCTTGTGCTGCTCCTGCTGTTTTATTATAAAAATGGTTCCAAAGTTAGCAGCTTTAAATTTCCTGCTAATGAAGAACTAAAAAAAGTAGTTTTCTTTAGTTCACGAAAGTGACGGGGACATTACTCGTCACCTTCGTGAACTAAACTTTAGTTCACGAAGGTAACGACATTATATTAAAAAACTTGTGTCTCTACAGGTTTGACTGGCGGGCGTGGTAGCCTAGTGGTTAGCGCGCGAGAATTGCATTCCGTAGGCGATTCCCGCCACTGCCAAAACTGCCGCCGTGTTCACGTGGAGCACGATCACGTTAAACATGTGGGTCCGCAAGTCCTTCCGAGAGGTTGGTGGTAGTGGAAGGAGGGTACGGTCCCTGTGGATGCTTCCCCTACTGGGTTCCGGTCTAAATTGGGGGGCACTTCCCGGCCGTCCATCCAAATAGTTACCTTACACCTTTCTGGTAGGTTGGACGGTCTGGGTCTCAACAACAACAACAGGTTTGACGGGCTGATGATTAAAATGATTTTTAAAATGCGAGCAAGATAAATTTACAATGATTTATATGTTTTAAAATCCACCTAATCCAAAGAAAAATACCCAGCTCGCTGAAATATTTCAAAAATTACATTGTGTACTCAAATATGAATCATAGTTTGAATGAGTTTTGATAATTATACATACCTAAATAGAAAAAGATTCTTTACTTACATAGAAATGTTTCCATCAGTAATACGATGAAGACAATAAAATTGAATCTCTGTGTTTTAGAATACATACATAGCAAACTAATGAAAATTCTCTTTCTGAAATACATCAAATTGTTTAAAAAATTATATCTACAATTACTGGACGTGAATCTCTGATTCTTGATTGACATTTCTGGCAATGTATGTGTTACGTCATATTGGCTTCGCCTCCTTTCCAGCCTATACTTACTATAGGAATACCGTCTCAAGAAATGCAGCAGTTCTGTTTCTTTCCCGATTTCTGATTGGAGGTTGTTCCTTTCACTACATCTTGTCTTATTTTGATACGTCACCTTCGAGATCTAAAGTTAGTTCACGAAGGTTCTTTAGTTCACGAAGGTGACGTTTTGATAGCTTGTCATTTTCTTCATCCGGGAAGAGCACTGTTTCTCTTTGCAATTTTGTGCTTTCCAAAGGTCAGAAAGAATTTCTTTGAAGTAAATGTATATTTTACAGTGAAATTCGTTAATTTTCGCTGTGCAAGTGTAAAAAAATGTTTTCTTTTCAATAAATTGAAACAAAGCAAATGTGGAACGTACTATCTCTAATGTACCAGAAAACATTTTTTTAAAAGTAACTTTCGATTGTTTTTAAAATTTCAGAATGAACTTTGGCAGATTGTACTTTGTGTGCCAAAACTTTTGTTTGTCAAAATTATTACAGAACCTTTGGCGTATAGTGGTGGGAATGTAAGATATTTTATATCCTTTGAATATAAAAGTGAAATAAACACAGTATATTCACAGTATGAAAACCATTTGTATGTCATATTTGGCTGCCGACATTTACTAAAAGAAAGTAATTTGAGAAAATTATACCTGTACTCCCATAAGAGTAAACAACCATTCCTATATGAAATATGTCAGAAAACATTGTCAAAACGAAAAATTAAATTTGGATCAACATAAAACTATTCACAAGTAGAAAATCTGTGCATATAAAAGAAGTCAAAGTATTTATATGTATAGGAAAACAGGTGGAAAGCAATATAGATGTGAAATATGACAATAAGCAATTGTCATAAGAGTTCTTTTAATTCAACACACACTTGTGCCCATGGAGAAAACAATTTGGATGTAAAATATATCAGAAAACAAAATATATATTATATCAAAAAATAAAATATATCATTGCATATAAAGACAATTTAAACACGCACTTGTGCACACATGTGGAAATTCATCTGTATGTGAAATGTGTCAAAAAGCATTTTCACATAACACTGATTTAAATAAACACGCACTTGGGCACATAGGTGAAAAGCCATTTACATGTGAAATATGTCAGAAAGGATTTTCACACAAAGGTGCTTTAATAAAACACACACTTGTGCACACAGGTGAAAAGTCATTTGTGTGTGAAATATGCCAGAAAGCTTATTCACAAAAAAGTAATTTAATTCAACATAAACTTGTGCATACAGGTGAAAAGCCATATGGGTGTGAAATATGTCAGAAAGCATTTGCATATAAAGGTGATTTAATTAGACATACACTTGTACATACAGGTGAAAAGCCATTTCAGTGTAAAATATGTCAAAAAGCATTTTCACAGAAAAGTCAATTAATTCAACATAAACTTGTGCACACAGGTGAAAAGCCATTTAGATGTGAAATATGCCAAAAAGCATTTGCACGTAAAGATGCTTTAAATAGCCATACATTTGTGCACACAGGTGAAACACCATATGTATGTGAAATGTGTCAGAAAGCATTTGGGCATAGAGGTGATTTGAATAAACATAAACTTGGGCACACAGGAGAAAAACCATTTGTGTGTGAAATATGTCAGAAAGCATTTACACATAAACGGGATTTAAATAAACACAAATTTGTGCATACAGGGGAAAAACCATTTGTATGCAACATGTGTCAGAAAGCATTTTCACAGAAATTTGCTTTAAATGAACATACACTTGTGCACACAGGTGAAAAAGCATTTGGATGCGAAATATGTAACAAAGCATTTGCACGTAAAAGTGATTTAAATAAACACAAACTTGTGCACACAGGTGAAAAACCATTTATATGTGAAATATGTCAGAAAGCATTTTTACAAAAGGTTACTTTAAATAGACACAAACTTGTGCACACAGGTCAAAAAGAGTTTGGATGTGAAATATGTCTGAAAGCATTTGCACGTAAAAGTGATTTAAATAAACACAAACTTGTGCATGAAGGTGAAAAATCATTTAAATGTGATATATGTCAGAAAGCTTTTGCACGTAAAGATCATTTAAATAAACACAAGCTTTTGCATATAAAGATAATTTAAATGAACAAAAAATAATAAACTTTTGGATACAGAGAAGTTTATGTATGTGAAATGGACTGAACATCCCCAAATACACTGGAGAAAATTTTACCGCCAATGTAGGCTATTCCTTGCCAAGTATCATAGTCACATCATTCGAATGACGACATTACACAGGATGGAATTTATTTTTTTTATGTATTGATTTCATTTAAGGTTAGAAAAATGCAAATATAATGCCGTTTTAACAAACTTTAGTAAAATAAACATTTTTTCTTATATTTTAAAATATTTAGGAGCAGCTAATGAACACTTTTAAAAGGTATAAAACCCACAGATTGACTGAAAAATTTATGAAAAGATAATTATAAAATATTTAAATATTTGTTTTAACATGTTTGTGCCATATCATAGCCAGAATTTTACAGAGAGGTGGGGTAACAACTGAATGGAGGACATTTAGAGTGCTGGATTCTATTTTGCAATAGGGATTCTGTTGATAATGTCCATACACAGCAATTGGGGGAGGTCATGGTCCCCAAACGCCCCTGCTTACACCACTGGTAACATTTGCAGAAAAGGTATAAAATAACTATGGTTTACATGAAAACTTGTATATGAATACACTGATGGATAATTGCTATGAACGGATCACAAATTGCAATGTAGCATAACATTAAGTGGGGTGGAGGCCCAGCAGGATAAAATGTTGTTGCCACACTGTTCGGACATTAGAATAAAGATCATTTATTGTTCTGGAAAATACAGAAGGTTTTGAAACATCTGAAAAGAAAAAAAGTATTCATTTGATGCTGTATATGGAGGAATAGAAAAATGCATATGAACGATAGCAGGCACCTTTGAGAAAGGTGTCAGTATGGGATATGGCCACCGTAAAGTGCGATGCAACATTCCACATGTGTCAGGCTTTGCATAACATTATCCAGCAGCTGTTGAGAGAAGTTATCCCACTCCTCTGTCAGTACATGGATGAGGGTGTTTTTGTTGGGGGATATTTTCGATCAGCAAGTAGCCTCCCCAAAGCATCCCAAACATTTTCAATAGGATTTAGATTAGGAGAACGTGCTGACCATACGAGGCATTGAATACCCTCACTGACTAAATAATCCTGAACAGCGAGTTACACTGCATTGTCGTCCATGAAAACAAATTTATCACCGACAGCACAATGGAAAAGGTGAACATGAGGCAATAGAACTTTATCAATGTATCATTGACCAGTCATAGCCCCAGTTGCAACCACATGTAGGGGCATGCGACCATTGATCATGATGCTGGCTCATACCATGATACTGCATATCGGATATCAGTCCCTTTCCTGGATATTTTCTGGACTATAAACAGTACCACTCATGTCAGATCAGTTGGTATCTACAATATGTTAACAGACTGAACCTACTCTCATCTGAGAATTGGACGCAAGCTCAGTACTGTTCGGTCCAATTGCGATGCTCTTGACACCATTGTAAACGGGCGGTATGGTGTAGTCTGGATAATTGGACACGCACCACAGGTCTGGGGGTGTATAGTCCTCCTTCTCCCAAACTTCTGGCTACAGTTTTTCAGAAGATCCGCTGTCCTGTGCTAGCAAGAGACTGATTTGCCACCTGCTGAGCTGTGGTGTGTAGGTCCCTTTTTGCCGATAGGACAATGTACCTGTCTCTTGCAGGTGTCGTACTTCTAACATGGCCTCCCCCATGATGCTTGCTACACATTCCAGTTGTTTTAAATGCGTCCCACAGCTGTGAAACAATGCTGTGGACGATGTCAAACTCTCTGGCAACATCTCTTATTTTTTGCCCTTTTCTTCGATCTTTCCAATAATATAATATGGCCATGCTTAAAATCATCTAAGTGATATCAGGAAGACATACCAAAATTTCAAGTTTGTCAATTAAATTTTTCCCGTAAAACTTTCACTTGGAACAACTGTCCACACACATCAAATCCTTTAAATCTCTTATGAGCACTATCACGTGATGAACAGGCTTGGAAATGAAAAATTTGCATACGCACACCTCTTCTTACTGTATCCCAGACTTATTCTAATTTTCCACATTTTGCTTCCTTTCATTTTGTGGTTGCTATGAGTAATAGTATCATCCGTGCTTAGCATTTGTCCAGCAGTATATAAGATGATATATAAGATATTGAAGTATTTTTAAATATTCACACAGTTCATAGCTGTAGTCAGAATTTCAAAAAGTGGGTGGGGTAATAATTGAATGGAGAACATTTGCATTGCTGGTTGTTCAATGCAGCCTATAAGCGGGAACGGATACCAGTCAAGTAGAAGAACCCATTTTCCAATGAATACTTTGGGAAGGAATAAAAGGACCATGGATTGAGCGGAAAGCCTGTAGTAGGATATTGAAACATCCTTTTAAATATCCACATGGTTTAAAAGCATAGCCAGAATTTCAGAGAAGAGGAGGGGTTCCGATTGAATGCTGGATAATTACAGTACTGAATTTCGTTTTCTAGTATGCAAATTTATGGATGCTGGTCATTGCATTGGAATAGGGCTGACTATAAAAGGGGATGGATACCACTTTAGTGGGAAGGTCCAGACCCTGATGAATAATTTGGAAGGGATTAAAAGGACTGTAAATTTAACAGAAAACTTGTAACTTATAAATATAAGAAATGTTATTAGATATTGAACTAAGAATGTTTCAATATCTTACTACAAGTTTTCCATTCAATCCTTTTATTCCTTTCCAAAGTATTCATTGGGGAATGGATCTTCCCACTCGAGTGGTATCTGTTGTTCCTTATGGGTGACCTTGTTTCAATGCGACTATCAGCAATGTAAATGTTCTCCATTCGATCATCTCTTCCCCCTCTCTGAAATTCTGGTTATGCCGATGAACTGTGCAGATATTTAAAAATATTTTAATATCCTATACATTATCTTATATATATATATATATATATAAGTTTTCCTTTCAAACCATGGTCCTTTTATTCCATTCCAAAGTATTCAGTATAACTAATTTTCTTCAAGAGTACCAGTGGCATAGGCAGGGGCGCTTTGGGGTTATTCTAAATGCTCCTCATTCGATTATCGCACCCCACCCTCTAAACAAATATTCAATTGTTTGTCAACTTGTAGTTTCATACCTTTTAAAAGTGTTCATTAGCTCCTAAATATTTTATAATATAAGCAAAAATGTTTATTTTACTAAAGTTCATTAAATACACCTTAAATAAAATAATTAAATCATAGTTTTATTATAATGAATAATGTTTGCAAAATAATGCAGGCAAAAATACCAAGCATGATGATCATTTCCAAAAATAAATGTAACTTCAGAATAATGCCAACCGTTGGTGACTATTGGCAGTCAAATGAT
The DNA here is from genome assembly GCA_951213105.1 of Amaurobius ferox. Lineage (NCBI taxonomy): Eukaryota > Metazoa > Arthropoda > Arachnida > Araneae > Amaurobiidae > Amaurobius > Amaurobius ferox. The sequence continues at coordinate 38,756,174 of OX578149.1, read as the reverse complement.
GAAACGGTGCCTTTGCGGAACTGTGAAATGTGTTGTAGGAGAAGTGATTTAAATAACTATAAACTGGTGTACTGAAAAAAAGATATTTTTATGTAAATAAAGTCAGAAAAAGCAATGTAAATAACTACAAGCTTGTGTGCAAGAAGCAAAGTCATTTGTATATAAAATTTGTTGAAAAATAATTTTTGTAAAAAGTAACCGATAGTTATTTGTTTTTGATTAAGTGACAGATATCCTAACTTGTTCATCATCGACAATGAAACACTTTCATTTGGATGCCCACAGAGGCTTTTACTCTCAATTACTGTAATCAGGCCCCCCACATCAAATTGTGAGACAAAGTACCAGGTAGTGTCGTGGGCCCCATGTAAATTAAGGGAGTGATTATCCCCCCCCCCCCCCCCCCCCCCCCCCGATATCCAACGCATTTTCGGCAAACCTATCTTTAGTAAAATAATTTTTGCTTTCTCTTTGTAATTAATGTTGCATTCTCTAGTTACAAAACAGTAAAACACAGCAGAAATAACGATCACTTAATGAAACGAAAAATTAAATGTATATTCATCAATAAAGTAAAAAAAAAGATTTATCCAAAATATCCTTTAATATCATTATTTAATCAACTTCTATTCCTATTGCCACCCTTTTAACAAAAGTAAGATAAGATACTCTAATTTTGTGTATTAATCAATTTTTTGTATCAAAATCTCATATATGCAAAGCTTTTGGTTTTTGCGACAAACGATTTTTTTAAAGTAGGTAATAGCAGTTTGGATTGTCTAAATCAGCTGGTCTCTATCATAGGGGTACGAAAAAGTTAATTTTACTTAATATAAGGTGTGTAGCGGGAAATCAATCTAAGTTGTGGCAACGAAAGAATTTAGTACCGAGGCACTTAAGGACCCAGACAAATACAACTCATCGAATTTCTTTTATTCATATTACTTTTTCATTTGCTTTGTATTGAAGCACGGTTTTCACGCAAATTGGTTATTTAGCGATTGAAAATTTTGTCAGAGTTTCTATTTTAACACCATTGGATAGATCGAATAACGTTCTTTCCAATGATGTTTGAACCGAACCGAACCCGTAGAACAAACAATTCTTTATATTTATTTATTTGTTGTCTAATGGCCTAGAGGCCAAATGACCGGCATTCGTAAACATATTCATTTATTTATTTATTTAAAATACATCAAACTGTGTATATTTTAGATTACTTGATACTTAAATATGTGTGTATATCTTCATATTCTAACGGGAAAAAAAATACTACATTATTTTAGTTTTTTGTGAATTTTCATACAAACGCATAAAAATTAAAATGTTAGGCATCGTTAATGAAATGCATATCTTTTTTTTCTCCTTGGCGAACGTTTGAGCTCATGAACGTCAAAGCCTTGGAATTTGCGGTGTGGTTTAAGCCAAGTCTTCTCTCCTAAGAAAGGATTCTATTTTGTTTCTTTTATTTATTTATTCTATTTTCCTGCTTTCCACAGTTGCGAAATGAAAGGAAGAAATGAGTTGAAAATTGAGGCTGTTTGAATGCGATATGGAAATTGAGTGGTTTTATTTGTAAATGTATTATTTAAGTAGCAGAAGCTTATTTAGAACCCGGGAAACGGTGGGTTGATTTGTTCTAGTAGTATGTAAATGTCCAACCGGAGAAGAAAAAAGTCCTATTTGCATCCTATGATCTTCTGATATGCTTAATTTTGTAGTATGGCAGGTATCTGAGACCTATCTCCCTTAACTATTTTTAATTTTGTGTTCAACAGTACATCAGTTGTAAAAATTTCTGCAACTATTACGAGTTATTTGATAATTTGGAAGAAACTATAACTTTTCTGTAAATTTTAATTGTTTTATTTACTTCACAGAGAACGAATAAATTATCCACAGACCCAATAACTAAAATATCTGATGTATCTAACACAAAACTTAACCAAAAAATGAATATATTTTGATATCCATAAACAATGAGAAATGAGAATTTCCTTATGACGCGAATTGGCTGAAAATAAATGGCCTTAGTTGACATCGATTAAAATAAATATACCTAATCACATGAAAATCGTTTAACTCTTTTGAGAGATATTACGTTCGTTGTGAGAAAAGTAAAATTTCTAATATCTCAAAAGCGGTTTGTGATAAATCCTAAATACATTTACAGTTTATTTCCGGTTAAAAGTACAAAGAGTCCACCCAATTGATAAAAAATATCATATTTAACTTTCTTTAATTTTTTAACACATTCAATGTCTGAGCAACGGTGCATCCTATAAATGATGTCATTTGCTTTTAAACTAAAAAAAAAAAAAAGAAAGAAAAAAATCAATATTAAATCTCTATTTCTGTACATATATTGGTAACATTATTTTGTGTCTTCAGTTTTAGGAATAAATATTTGAAAAAGCCTTCTCTTGATCCGATCTCACTGAAATAATTTATACAAATTTTAAATATATACAACTATTTTACAAGAATAATTTTATAAAACTATAAAATTCTGATAAAATAAATAACGTTCATTCTAAGATCAAGACTTTACAGTAATTAAAAATAATGTTGGAAAAAGTATAAGAATTAAATTAAACATATCTTAATACCCTGTGCTAAATTTCCTTAATTACAAATAATTAATTGAAGAATTTATATGAGTGATAAAATACTGACAAATAAAAGAATTTTTTACATTCCCTTATATAGATCTTACTCATGAATGCAAACTGAACAACTTAGTTTCCAGAGAACCTACTGCTCACATGAACCTTGCTTAGGAACATTCTGTTAGACAAAAGGTCTTTCAAGGACAACCCCTCGTTTTCCAGGATGATATACAACACTTTGCCTTCAGGCATCAACTACAGAACTTGAGAGCTGAAAAGCCGAATGTCCTCCAGAACTGCAAAAGAGAGCCCGTAGACTGGACACCTTGATGTGTTAATTGCTTTCGGACAACTGACCGTTCCCATAAGATCTTATCTCATTTGTATGGGAGTGAAAAAGACCCGGACCCCTCTAGACAAAGAGATGACCATGGCACAGTGCTCACTCTCTGTGATTTCTTTTCTTTTTCTTTTTTTTTTTTGTAAAGGCATTTATTTTATCAGTTCAATTCTTGCAAATTTTGGATGCCAAATAAACAATTATTTTTATTGCCTTGAGAACCAAAGAGGGATTTTTGTTGGAAGCTGGTGCTTTGTAAAAGTTCTTCCCCTCCCTTCAAAATTGGGCAATTTACGGGAAGTATTTATTGTTGTGTTGATGGCATAGCATACAAGGCATCTTCCTTGTACGCTATGGGCCCCCTGAGACCCTGAGATCCAGACCGTCCGACCTACCAGAAAGGTGTAAGGTAACTGTTTGGACGGCCGGGAAGTGCCACCCAATTTTGACCGGAACCCAGTGGGGGAGGCATCCACAGGGACCGTACCCTCCTTCCCCTACCACCAACCTCTCGGAAGGACTTACGGACCCACATGTTTAACGTGATCGTACTCCGCGTGAACACGGCGGCAGGTTTGGCAGCAGCTGGAATCGAACCCGGGCCTACCGAGTGCAACTCCAGCGCGCTAACCAATGGGCTACCGCGCCCACGCTATGGGCCCCCGTCTTTTTTCTTTCTTTTCACTTTTTTGCAACAATTGTGGAATCAAAGAAATAGAACAAGTTCCCTCACGTATCACATGTTTAATTTCTACAATTCTTTGGGTTTTATTTTATGGTTTCAAAAGACTTGCGTTTGCTTTCTATTTATTCTATACTTGTAATTGTATAATTGCACAAAATATGCTATATTGTATCATAAAAGAATTTTTATTATAAATTCATATACACAAATAATACTGTAAAAAATTTTCCAGGCACCTTCACGGGCCCCTATCGTTGGCCGGGCCCCAGTACCATGGTCCCAACTGACCCCCTCCCTTTGTGGGGGCCATGACTGTAATATGGGTTTACCATATATACAAGCATTAGAAAAGAGGATGCATAGCTTGTTTTCATAGCTGGCCCTGATCTAAAAGTACCCTATGTGATATTGTTTGGTGCATCTCTTCTGACTCCCTAATAAGTGGATACATTAATGACAGGTATATCAATACCTTACCTTGTAATACATTGATATTTCATATTCATACACTTGCATTACATACTTATTGGATTTCAATACAGTATCAACAGATTTCATCTGTTTATGATCCTATTTTCTTTTCTATGACATTTTATTAATTTTAGAAAACAAGAAGTAATAATTTTGTTAATAAAGGCAATTTGACTTTTTCTTCCTTTTTTTTTTTTTTGCTAAATATTATTCAAAATTCTTATAAACTTTTCTCTGTTAGTGAAAATTTTGAAAATAATTGCATTTTAAAAAAATATGCTCAAAATCACTCCATTTAGAGGTTTTTACTCGGTTTCTGTGAATTTTGAGTTACTATTCATTCACGAGAAACATGCCTAGCTAGCTTAAAGTTACAAATCCAAATGTGAAAGGAGAAATGCGTATAAAGATGCACAAAACTATGCTTTAGATTTTAGTTCAGTATTTTATTTCATTGCTTTTGGTTTTGTCACTGAATTTCTTCAGTTAGTGCATTCACACTGGCAATGATTGTCAGGACTAAAAGACAGAAAATATGTATTCTCATATTAATTATTCAATTTATAGATTGGGAATTTTGTGATAAACTGGATAATATTTATAGTAGTTTAGTCACAATAATCTAATTATGTTTTAGATATTATGCTCTTGAATTATGTTATATATATCATTTATATCGGGGCTTGACAAATTTATTCTCAATCTAGGAGCCAACTTTTAATTTTAAGGTATTTTGTATTTCGGCAATGTTTGTTATAAAGAGCTTATGATAAATAGTTACACTAGTAATAGTTACACTGGCCACTCATTAAGTTACCATAAGCCCTAGGGTTGGTCGTGTGGTCTGGGCCTTCAACTAGTAATAGTTGCAGTATAACTACACATAGAAGTTAACACTATCCTTTAAAATATTTCAATTTTATTTTGGTTATTTCAAATTTAAATTTATAAGGAAAGCAAAAAAATAATATATTAACATAATATAAAAATATTCAATTTTAAGCATTATTTTTACATTAGCAGTTTTACCATGCATATATGAAATCATAACTTCACTGACCATGTCTGTCTTTTGGGTTTTGAAGCAAAGTACTATTCACCCACAGTTTTTAATAAATTAAAATATTTTACAGAAAGACCATTCATATTAATCACCATTAAGTCATTTAGACTTTCAATTCCTATTGATGATCGGAATTTCTTTTTCCATTAGATTTTTAAGACAAGCCTCTCACACTGAAATATGCAACACTGATACAAATTACTAATAATAAAAGGAAAATGTCTGTGTCATCTGTAGCAGAAAATCTAAATGCCATATGGACATGAAATTTGGTACACAGGTACTTAAGGACCCAGGGCCGCTTTTGGTATTTTCATTTGATTTTAAGAATTTATATTTGTCTTAGTTTTTCTTATAATATGAAGTTTATTTTTCATTGATTAACCTTTTATATTATGCAAATTTAACTTATGAATTTGTTGTATTTAAAAACGCTTGTGTACTTTGTACTTCTGACATACATACCTCTAATGATGTTCATTTACTCAACAGCATTAAGGTAAATTCATGTAATTTTAAACTTCTTAGATACTGTAAATAAACCTTTATTTAAAAAGTTTTTATTAATAGTAATTTTCTAATTCAGACGTGTCAGTATTTATTTATTTTTTATACTGCAAGACATATTACAGCTAGTTTAATGCTATATGCATTTCTCTTCCCTCTACAAAGACTACTTAAGCCATCTATTTATTTAATAACGGGTATTTGCACATGATTTTATAACCAAGCATCACTTGTTTGACAGAATGTAAGCATACTCAAGACAGCCACATTGGTATTATGTAACAATTGTGGCACAACCTAACTACTTGGAATGGAATGGACAAATTTGGTTAGGTTGGTCTGTTTAGATGAATTTTCAAGCAACTTTAGATGAATTTCCATATATAATCAGAGGCATAAATGCCAGAATTCTGTTACAGAAGCTCTGTAGGCTTCCAAATAACGACTATTGAAGAAACTACAACTTTAAAGTATGTAGATACCTGAAAACCCAAAGTGACTTTTACCAAGCCAGCTTTTAGATAGCAGAAGATCTTGATATTGTCCAAGAAACAGAACTTTTGGTCTGCACATGGTGCCCTCTTGACTTCTATGATATTAAGGGACACCTTGATCTGGATATAAAAATAAATAAAAAGAAGGGGGAGGGGGTGAACCTTTGAAATATTTGAGAATAGGTATCCTAGTGGTAACAATGAATTCACATGTACATAGATTTCCATGCTGGAAGGAAGTGTTGGTACTGGTGCAGGGATCTACAGTGAACATTTTGCAAAGCAGTTGGTAGAGATGAAACTAGTTTCGGTAGTGTGGAGCTATCCATATAGACTTAGAACAGATATCAGCAGACAAATACAGTTTCACCAAGGTCGTTATTTTGTCAGATTCCAATTTTTCTGATTTTTCTATTGCTAGATATTATTGCAAGTTAAATCTGGCAATAGAAATTGTGACTCAAGGCAAATTCATGACTGTAAATTGTTCTTAATCTCTTAGGCTGATTCTGTCGTGCTGCAGTGAGTTACTGCTCACTGTGGTGTGGAAGGAAATGAAAGGGCGGACCTCTTGGTAAAGAAAGACACTGCTGGTCTTCAAAAACCAAACTCAATGACTTTTAATTCTGCCAAACGTCTAATTAAGTTCCAGTTTGGAAAAAAATATAAATCTGACATGCTCAACGAAGCTATGGTAAAAGCCTGGGAGTGTCTTGCTGATTCAAAGTCTCCAATTCCAAGTATTCCGTGTGGTTCGGTTGTTACTTTGTTTCATCTTCTTACTGGACATGCTTGCCTTAATGCACATTTATTTAGAATTAGACATCCACTTAATTGTATTTTGTATAATTCAGGACGACTTATGAATAGAGAGCATTTAGACACGTGCACTGCACTTAATGGTTTTAGTTGTATTGTTCAAAGATATTGAGAAGCTAGAAGGCTAATGACTTAGTTGTTAAATGCCTGGCATTTGTAAATAATAATACACATAAAATGTGCAACCAATAAGAACTATTGCATGAATATTTTAAATTCAAATTTTTATATGAGTTAATAATGTAAAAACACCCTTTACTTCATTTACTTTTAAAAAAAATCAAATTTTTTTTTAATCATGAACCTTGTTTTTCAGTGTATTAGCTTGAACTTATGCTTTAAATAGAGCTCTCAGAAATAAAAATTAGTTTAATACTAAATGTTTTATTAAATAGTTTTTTTCAAGATAATTTTTATAATTTATATTCATAACTTTCATATAAAAATTATTATTTATGGAGATAACAAAAAATAATAACTAATTCCCTCCACACACAATAGTAACTGGGGGTAATGGTACTTGAAATTTTCCCATAAGGGAGTCATCTCCACATAAAAAGTAGAAATCACTACCTCAGGTAGTTATGGAAATTGGGCTCTATTAGCCTTTTTCCTTACCACACATAATAACTGACTACCAACTCTTCACAACTGACTACCAACTCGTTGCCTTGCTCGCTTCTTGAACTTCTTAATACACTTTGGCTCCATCATTTAGTGCTGTGAACAGAAAAGCTTGGACACTTTTTTGCTGTAGTTGCTTTCATTTCCGGAGGCCTGGAGCATTCGTCAAAACACAAAATATTACAGCTCATCTAACTGATTTAAGTAAATGGTAAACACCTATTTGCATTACAGGTGATGAAATTAGAAACTCTACTTTTCATCTGAGCAAGCTTCAATACAAAGAAAAAAAGCTGCGTGGGATAGAATTTTTCCTGAACATACTACAGTTTCTGTGTGTTCCTTTCTCTTTTCCCATCCTTATACAAAGTTGAATTTTTTTTTATTTATTATTAATAGTTTGATGCCCTTATTGGTATATAAACGCAAATAATATTGCAATTTACGATTTTTTTTTTGTTTAAAAGAAAAAAAAATAGATTAAAATAAAATATTCAATAACACAATATTTGAGTAATTAGTGTAATTATTATACCAGTCGCCTATTATTATACCAGTCGTAATTATTATACCAGTACAGACCCTTCGAAGGTCCTGAGGATGCTGGCTGCCATATCCTTCCCCCCTTTGTGGTGAACCTGGATTCTTAGTTGCTGTAGTAGCTACAGCTATCGACAGTGCCCCACCTTCATAGCATCCTTTAATAGCTCACTCACATAGCTAAAATTAGATTATTAAAAGGTGTCTATCCTCTTCAGAACTGAAGCAGAATAACGCCTGTTTCCTCACGAAATCTTCTAAAAGTGTGGAAAACATTTAGGCTCAAAATATTGTATAAGACAAATGTACTGCAATTTAAGACAATATATTTTAAAAACACATTTATTGCACTTTAAGGATGAGATTGTGCATCCTAATGAAATTTAATGTATATCTATTTAGGAGTCTCTGCTGGTTGGGGTACACTGGTCTACGATGCCTTCTATTGCCTTTCGCGACGCTATCAACGGTGCTGTACGCGTTTGATTCTGTTGCGTTTCGAATCGACACCTGAGTGTTGGGGTCTGCGCAGGACCGCCCATACAAATTGTGAGCCCACCAACAAACATTAATCACGGCCTCCCCTCCAAATTTAATTTTCTCCTTTAAAAATTTTTATGTCCTCCTAAAAATATATATATATATATATATATATATATATACGAGGTACGTATATTAAGGTACGGATCCCCTTTGGAGCCCAAGTTCACTCGAGTGGTGTCCGTCCCCCAATATGGGCTGCCTAGGTCTGTTTATCTGAAGAGAACTTCCCTCCTTTTATTCCCGTATTGTGTATACGTGAACTCGACCGTCTACTATTGCGGCCCCTTGTGTATAGGAAGGTATCTTTCGTACCTAATATACACACACCGACTAGTAAATTATAAACCCAGGTTCAATATTTTATTGGACCGCCTTTAGCCCGATTTACATCAAGTGTGCGGTTACGCGTGGATTTTACAAGATGCTAGAGGGCATTTAAGTCCAGAGAATATCAGGCGTTGGATAAGCAGATAGTAAGCTCTTGTACAGTTGATGGCAGAAGAAATTGTTGTCGGATGTGCCTTTTCAACATGTCCCAAACGTTTTTGATAAGATTTAAATCTGGACTATGCGATGGCCAGGGTATATGGTGGAAGCCAGAGTCATGCTCCGTGAACCACTGTTGTACTGTGGATGGTAGCATTATCGTCTATGAAAGACCTGTCGCCTGCGGGGTAAAAATGTAACATGGCAAAGTGGACGTGATCGGCAAGAATGTTCAAGCACTCCATGGATCAAACCCGACCTTCCGGAGACACCAGGGGATCAGTACCAAACTAGCAGAATATGCCTCACACCATGACACCCGCACCACAACCTTGAACTATGTGAACAAGGTAGGATTGGTTAATGGCTTCATGGGGCTCTCGCCACACTCCTCAATTGCTATCGGTACAAACAAAGTGTAGCGTGATTTGTCCAACCACATAACTTTCTTCCAACCATCGGATGTCCAGCAACGCCGTTCCCTGCACCACTGTAAACGCAATTTCAGGTTCGCTAAAATGAGGTTTCCGCACAGGCATGCGACTGGCTACACCAAATCGCTGCAATTTCCTGCGCATTGTTCGAATTGAGATCGCTTGAAACGAGCCTTCATTGAAGTCTTCCGTCAGTTGCTGCACAGATTCCCTTTTGTGCCATACAAGCCGTCTCAGACGACTCCGATCACGGGCTTAATTGATGGCTTTCGATCCAATCCACAGTTCCGCCTTTTAGATAAGACTTGGGGGTTCTGTTCCCAACTGTTATACATTTTGGATATCTCACCTTTCGGAAAGCCAGTGAGTTGTACTGTTTTGGCAATCGTGGCTCCTGCTAAATAGACCCCACAATGAGGCTTTTTTCAAATGAAGACAAATCTGTCGTTTTCCTCATTTTGCTTCCCTTCTCTCGGAATAAGACTAAATGTTGTAAACTAACTACAGCATTCTTATAGCGGTGTTGTAATCACCTGTACCTCCCATAACCAACGTAATTTGCATATATTTGCCTGTGACCTACATTTGCATACATGTTCACAGGCTTCTAATTTACTGGTAGGTGTGTTGAAGACCCAGACCGTCCGACTCATCCTGAGGACTTGAGCAACTAATTGGACGGGCGGACTGGCAGGTGTGTTAAAGACCCAGACCGTCCGTCCGGACTGGCAGGTGTGTGTAACTGTACTGCATTGTCAACAATAAAACGTGTTAAATGACAAAATTACAAACCTTGGTTATATATGGGTAGGTCGGACGGCTTGGGACAACCCAGTGGTTAGTGCACGGGGATTGCACTCGAACGACCCACATTCGATTTCTTGCTTTGCCCAAACTGTCCCCGTGTTCATCCGGAGTACTATCTTGCCCATGTTAAAAATTTTGCTAACTTCATGTTTCTTTTTCTCAGAAACTATAAATACTATTAGTACAAAATTTTCAGACCTGAAAGATACAACACTTCTACACATTTTAATATATTTTTTTTTTAATCTGAAAATTTGCATATTATGATTTTTTTCCCTAAAGCTTTTAATTAAAATTTTACAACATTTAGTCTCGTTAATAAAGTAAACAACTTACCTTCAAAATCTCATGTCAAAATGTGCACACATATATTCTGTACATACAATTTTTTTTTTTTAAACTGTTGTGGCCAGTAGTTAAGAAAAAGAAACATAAATAGTAAACAAACAAACAAAGAAAAGCATTCTGGGAAAATAACGAAAATAACTCAGATTTTGAAAGTGGCATATGGAAACATAGGAAAAATTTCAACTTCTAATTTGCGGATTATCTACTGTGATACATCGTGGGATAGAGAAATATTCAAAAGAGAGCATACATTTCATACCATTCTCAAGAGAGAATCTCAAGAAGTTGAATGGTATAGAATATACTAAATGGTCCAAAAAGAAAAAAAAATTCGAAATTTTTCAACCAATTTACCGGTTCTTGGCCCTTTAATTTTTTTTTTTAAACCTGCGACGTAATAGCACTGAATGTTCGCTTTTCATAGAGGTTCACATTTCTGTGGTACAGCAAGTTTTGTTGCTGCTATTGCATGTATCGGATATTCGATCCTGAAAATCGTACAATATCATGAAACCGACTCATGGGATGTTATCTGCAATAGCGCGCTCCTGACTTTTCGAACGCCCCATGGACGCGTTCTGTGTGTATACGTGTACACAAATGCAAAGGTTATTCAACTACCGATGTTTGGGTGTTGTTTCTTTGAGGCAAGAACGTAATGCAAGTGCACGTCTCGATTTTATGATGAGTCTCACAATCTTACTTAAACTCCGTCGTATTCCGTTCCTGTTCACGTTATCTTTTCTGCAGTGCTGGACACGGCTGTTCATTGTCGTTGCTTTTCTGGGACTCGGACGTCCGGAGGAAGCAGCGACTTGTTTTAGCTTTAAGTCTTACAGAGAATGGAATCCGGAGGAGAAATTTTCAATATGAATCGAATTTTGTTTTCCCTATATACGTGGCACAGGGTGATTCAAATGTCGCTCACACCAAATTTTAAAATCATATATAATGTACTAAGAAATTGAAATAGTAGAATATTTTTGTAGTTAGGTGGCACTAAAATACTCTCAAGAATATAACAGAAATATCATTTACTGTTTTTAATATGTTAAACAATAATTACAGACTTTTTTAGTAATTACAGACAATTTTTAGGCCATTTCGCAAGTTCTTTTTTTTCTAATTGTATTCAAATCTAATCAGCACCAGGATAACTCACAAGTAACTTACTAAATTTCGGGTAATTTGGCCAAATAGTTTTTGAGCTAGAGTGAATACATACATTGAATGAACAAACGGACACACAGATGGGTTAAAGAGTGCTCGATACGTGTAGATCCGACGAAAGCTCGAATTGCGATTTTCGACTGGATTCAAATACTTTCCCTGTACATTGTCATATATTGTAGGGAAAGTATTATATTTGAATATCGTTCTTCTTGGAACCAGCACCTCTCTAATAAGCCATCGAAATTAACACCGACGTTGAGCAGGCTTCACACGTGTTTTAAATCAAAACCCACCCAATTTTGTCAATAATCATCCACAGTTCTGCTTCTTTGAATGTCGGTCACTTTAACACGAATAAGAGGGTTATCCATTTTTCCCGGGTAGGTGTTTTCCTTCCTCCTTTAAAACATATAATATTTTGTGTTGGGCTACGTAATTACAAAACATCTCATTTCCGAATTTCTGTGGACGTTTTTATGACATTCAACGCAAGAATATAAATCTGATGTGAGCAGAACATGACTTTCCTTACATACTGCAATGATTTTTTTCACAGCGAAATAATCGTGTCTAGAATCCACAACATAATGTTTTCGGCATTAAATTAATATCACGTAAATTGGAATTTGGCGTTTTTGACAACCGATGAGCCCAAATAGAGGGACTTAGTCATACTCACGAGCAAATTTCTCATCAAAATATGCAAACGACATTTAATTAATAGCCCGTGAAATAAATGACGATTGGCGAATTCTTTGGCGTCAAAATACAAAACTATTATAAGAAAATATCTTTTCTCGCGAAGGGAACGAACTAGATCCACGATAATGGTGATAACAGATTTGTTGTATAATATTGCATATGGAAAGGGAACATATTTTACGATAGTTAACACTTTCTTTAATTTTATGTGATGTTTTAAATAAATTTATTTGGAAAATATAGACATTGTCTCGAGAACGGTTTATGTTAGCGTTATAAAGTTTGTATCATTCATTTTGTAATAAAAAACTGAGCAAGAAATGATCATTTACATAACGTTATTGAAGGTTCTGATTTTTTAATGATTTTTCAAAATTTTATTCGAAATTTGGAGTGGGGGGTGGGGGAGGTCTTCTGAACATTTGATTTCGTTCAAAAATTACAGGATTCCAATATTTAATGATTACAAGATTTGCATCACATTTCGTTCAAAACGTTCCATTCTTTTGGCAATATCGTTTTCACACATACACACACAGAGACATCAACTTAAAGACGTTCGATTCGAGTTCAGGGAAGCTTGAAACATGCTCCTAAGTCGAAAATTAGAATTTTCGCCCCAGTCACAATACTTTTCCTATACATTATTCTACTTGTAGGTATATAAGGAAAGTAAAAATTAAAAGTTATTCTGACAAAAGGTTAGGATCTATTTTTTAGATGCTCTACAGTTTCTCAATGCACATACATGTTAAAAAAAAAAAAATGTTTATTAAATGCATTTTTACTTTCCTTATATACATAATGTATAAGGAAAGTATTGTGACGGGGTCGAAAATTCGAAATCGAGTTTTCGACGGGAGAGCACGTTTCAAGCATCCCTGATCACGAATCAAACACTTTTGAAGTGATGTCTGTGTGTGTGTGTGTGTGTGTCAGTGAGTCTGTGGAGACGATAACTGACGAACGAAAGGACCGATTTGAACCAAATTTGGTACAAAAATCACTATTCGTAAACACTGGAAGCCTATTGTTTTTATACGCAATCGAATGTTCAGAATCCTCCTAAATTTTCGAATAAATTTTGAAAAAATCGTCAAAAAATCAAAATCACTAATAAAGTTACGCAAATAGACATTTCTTATGTAATTTTTCATTAGAAAACGATTGACATAAATTTTAGAACGCTGACATGAACCGTTCTCGAGATATTGCACATTTTTCAAAAAAATTATTAAAAAGTTATATAAAATAAAAAAAAATATTTCCTATTGAGAAACATGTTCACTTTTCATATGTAATACCATGCGATAAATTGAGTGACATCATTCTCGTGGATCTAGCTCGTTCCATTCATGAAAAAAGGTACTTTGAGTAATACTTTTGTATTTGAACGCCAATAGTCATTTATTTGCTGTAAGAACAACTTATTTCTTCGTCCATAACGCTTGGCGAGATTTTGGCGACGAATTTGTCGGAATGTCGCCAACTTGGCGACTTTTTAAAATGCTGCCAAATTAACGGAAATCTTGCCAAATGGATAAAAATGACGCTAAATCAATGAAAATGACGACTAATTGTCGAAAATTCAATATCTTGGAAAGAATATTAGTATCTACTATAAGAAAAACTTATGTTTTTACTGTAAAAGTAGTAAATTCATTACATTATATAAGGAAAGTCATGTGTTGCCCACATCAGATTTTTTTTTTACTGTAAAAGTAGTAAATTCATTACATTATATAAGGAAAGTCACGTGTTGCCCACATCAGATTTTTTTTAAAAGGTCCCGGTTAAATTCAAATTTTCGACCCCGTCACAATACCCAACGGTTCCCAACTGCCATTCATTTCATAATGAGAAATTACTTATAAAAAATTATTTAACAGTGATTACTTATTATTATTCATTAATGATTATTTATATAACAAAAGCATAAAATGTGCACCACTTCCATGATCGAATTTGAAACAGTTTTTAATATTCAGAACTTTTATTAAGTTCTGAATTCTTTTATTAAGTTCAGGGTCACATTTAGTGCTTACTAGGCGTTTTGCTAGTTTGGTTAGTTTAACACAAAATGGTCAATTTAAAATATAATGCTGATGCTCCCTGATAGTACCCGTACTTGTATGGATATTACATGGCACTTTCTAGGAAGATGCATGATGAAGGTTAATGCGGGGGGGGGGGGGGCGCATCCTCGCTGCCTCCAGGGAAGTCTTTAAGCATATCTAATAACTTAACCTTTTGCTTACAGGTGGGACAGCGTCCATCCCAAACGAAGAACCTCTCAAAAAGACAAGCATTTGACATACCCTATCCCAAACAGTTCAATTCCCCTTTGCAAACATTGGACGCCAATGTCTGCAAAAGGGGATCGAACTGTTTGGGATAGGGTATGTCAAATGCTTATCGCGCGGGAATTGCACTTGGTAGGCCCATGTTCGATTTCCGCCACTGCCAAAACTGCCGCCGTGTTTAGGCGGAGTACGATCGTATTAAACATGAAGGTCCGTAAGTCCTTCCGAGAGATTGATGGTAGGGGAAGGAGGGTACGGTCCCTGTGGATGCCTCCTCCACTGGGTTCCGGTCTAAATTGGGTGGCACTTCCCGGCCGTCCAAACAGTTACCTTACACCTTTCTGGTAGGTCGGACGGTCTGGGTCTCAACAACATCACCTTTCTGGTAGGTCGCGCCAGCGAGTTTGCCACGGTCAGAATTTTCAAGGGTAGCGAACAGGCTGGTCGCCAAAGGCGGCTAGTAAGCAATAAAATTAAAAACACATATCATAGATAAAAAGGTCATTTAATCAAATTGATCAATTGATGATTAATATATGATTTGATTAAATGACCTTTTTATCTGTGATATGTGCCTTTAATTTTATTGCTTATATATTGAAGTAGACGTGATACCACTTTAATTAATAAAAAAATTACTTCCTTTATTGAAGGCCGCCGAATTTACACCCAAGTGCGTGACAGTTCACGCGTTCCTGAACTATCACCAGACGCGTAAATATCAACAAAAAAGACGCGTTCTGCTACAAATAAAAATAAAAGCATATCTTACTCTTTTTCGCAGAATGTTTGTTTTTTCCCCTAGAACGTCACGATTCCGGTGTACGCCCGTCTTTCTGATAACCCTAACAAAAATTAAAATACCTATCAACAACGTGTATGAGGCCCGAAAGCCCAGACCATCCGGCTCGTCCTAGGACTTAGAGCAGCATAGCGAATGGTCGGCCGTGTATGAGGCGTGTATGAGGCCGTCGATCCTCATCGAAGACTGACTGCATTCATTCCCACTCTATGAGAGTCATTCAGCGGTGTGGGAGATGTTTTTTCTCAGAAAATTGAGTCACAGGAGCACCGGGATGCTAAGTTTAGACCCCGACTGCCTCCCTTGTTCCAGGTTCTCATCCATTATATGTTCTGTTCTGCGGATTAGCGACTGACGTTCTACCTTCCTGTGACGATGATAATGAAGGAGCAAGTGCCACCTGAAGCTATTTCTGCTCGGCGAGTTTTAGAACTTGACACTCTTCATTGTCGCTCAAGGTACTGATAACCGATGAAGTCAAGATGATGTTTTTTTTTTATAAAAGGACTAGTGCTATACTAAGAATTTTGGAAGCCCCCTAGATAACAATATTTCAAGAGACCCTTTGTTTATGATATATATATTCAGCCATATAAATTAACTGATTTACAGACTGATCAAGCAAAACATGCGACTGGCCATGAAAAATAAAAATAAATTAAAAGAAAAATATTTTGAAAACAAAATATTGCTGATGAAAATATAACAAAATATTTTTAAAAATTATGGTTCCGAGGTACTGTTGAAAATAACTAAGGAGCTCAGCTCTCTGACCCTCAGAGCTCCCTGTTTGCTACTGCTCACACTAACCACGCTCGCGACTTGCTACGCAGGTGTTACAGTCGTTGGAGCTATTCACCCACTTTTCCGTTGACAGTTACCAACAGAGTTGCTGAATGTGTTAAAATTTATACCAACCAATTCGGCTTGTACAGCTAATTTTTTTTTTTTTTAGCCATCTACTAAAACTTACCGTCCAAATAAAAAACTTGAAATAATTAAAATTTGCTTAAATTTAACAAGGTAAAGTGTAAATATGAAGCTCAATACACTTGGGAAGTTTTCGATTCCTAATGCCAATATTCCTCGCCTGTCCTAGAGCCTCGCCTCACTTTAAAAATTCAGTCCGAAAACTCGGGTGTGAAAAAAATCGAAATGTCACTTTTAAAAAATATATTGCTAACATGTTAAACACTAAGGGACATATGGGCATGCTATCTATGTATGTCACAGTAAAAGTTGTTGCTGTTAACATTTATAAGTGAAGTGTCTGTCTTTTTCGTTAAGAAGTATCGTCCACTTCACATGTTCTTCCGTTTGAAAGTGCGGACGAGGGCCAACTTCACCTTAAATTTAGACGTAAAAATAACTAAGAACCCACGAAAAAATCTTATTACCATAACATCATGTGGTCTTCAAATTTTACACGCCATTTCCAAAATTTTAATCGCTATTTGGCGACTGGTAACCGATATTCAGCAAACCTGTTTGCCAACCCCTCTGGTGCTTACCTACAGATTTCTTTTTTGACGAAATTTCTATAGAGGAAATATCAGGGAATATTCATTTAACAATAGAGGCAAGTCTGAAAAATCCAACACATCTATTCCGTTTTGCTTGCGAATATTTTGGAACTATCGACAAGTTCATATATTTTATGACAACAAACGACAAGAAATAGTTTTTTCTCTCCGGCCAGCTGTTTAAAATTGGATAAAATACTACTGAGAGTACTCTGCTGTTTACCTATTGCACTGCTGTATAGTAAAAGACAGTTATGAAAATGGCCTATTGATACGAGCCGTATATGCTATTTTAACAGAGACAAGATTATAAAAATAATTAAATACCTTTCGAATAAGTACATTTGAAAATAGCTTTAGTCTCGAATTTCTCATACAATCACATTCCATAGTGTTTGGTTCTACTGGCATCACAATTATTTGTTCACAATCAGTCATTTTCAAATGTTTTCATATTCAGTATGCAGATAAATCTACTTTTCAATACACAAAATTTACACAAGGAACTGCTACACAAAATCATTATACTTTCACAAATTACACAAAAAGATTTTACAAAAGATGCATAAATGATATTTCACAAACGCGTGTTATATCATTATGTACCAATGCGATTACTTAATTACAGACCACAAACTTAAATTCTCGCATCCACCAGAAGGGTGACGAATTAACATATGTGACGAATGAAAGGTTCATGAATTAGCGGTAGTCTGCTTTATATTACAAAAATATTTCTTCAAAAAGCCCCGTATCATGCATAGGACCTTTTACATAATTTTTTTTTATACCCAACTTTATTTTTCATTCTATTTGTTCTATACGGTCTTCTAATATTGATGATTTTGCCTAATTATCATTTGAAGAAAATTATCCAAATTTAAACTTTCACTTATTTTTCAGAATTTTAGTCGGATTGCAGTGCAGTTTTTTTAACTATAGTTTATTACGCTCAAAGCGTAAGCTATATTTTAAAACAACTAAGGAGCTACGTCCCAGCTGCTGTCTACGCTTCGCCAATCACAGCGACTCGCTGCGCTTGCCTTGCGAGCTATTTCAAGTCAAACTAAAGTTTAAATCGGTAAACTGTTTATTTCATCGTGTTATCCTATTATTTCTCTATAAATTCACCAAATTTCATATTATTGTATGCTATAGTTCTTGTGGTACGAGACAGAAAATATCGATACACGTGTGAATAAGAAAGAACATTTTTCACTTCAGAAGTGCATAAAAAGTAAAACATCTCGTAAACTACATCGAAATTAAAAAAAGGCACTCCATTCTGTAAACATTCAACTATGTAGGTACCTGCCTACAAAACCTCGTAATCTTGCTATTATTTTGTTAAGTAGGACGCGAACTCCCAGCTCAAATGTTTTGTCTTTGACGTTATATATTTGTTAAACTACAATATATATCGTAAAACGGCTTATTTCAGAGTGTTTTTTATACCTTTCTCTACAAGTGTACCAAATTTTATATTTTTGTATGCTATAGTTTTTGCGGTGCAAAGCAGAGAAACTCGAAGAACGAGAAATTTGCGGAGTCGGCGTCAGCTACTCTTTTCTTTACTAGAGAATTTTCATAAATCTTCTATTTTCCCTTAATCAATTCTATTTTGGCTCGGAAAAATTGTTTTCAGATTCTATATAATAGTTTTGTAAAAATCAACCTGTGGGTTTTGATGTGTTAAATGCGAACAATATTGTGTTTTTCTAATTCATTGGAATGAAACCACCTAAAATTTAACTTCTAAACACTTTCCCCCTCTATGACTCCAATGAAATTATGAAGGCCGAAACTGTGAGCCGACGCGGTGGTCAAGCGGTCAAGGTAGGCTTTCTGAATGATCGCTCGGTTGCCGGGTTGTGGGTTTGAGTCCCACCTGCTGGCATGGATGTTGTGATGTTGA
The DNA here is from genome assembly GCA_951213105.1 of Amaurobius ferox. NCBI lineage: Eukaryota > Metazoa > Arthropoda > Arachnida > Araneae > Amaurobiidae > Amaurobius > Amaurobius ferox. Next base: position 38,736,986 of record OX578149.1, on the reverse strand, counting down.
GGTTAAGTCAGTCTTCTGACCTTGTGGAGCCTCGTCTCAAGTGAAGCTGCATACTACCCTTCGCCATGGACCAGGGGCTTTGGACTTGGTGTAAGGCTTACCTACACCAAGGGGATTTGTAACAGGCCGAAACTGTGAAAAAATATCTGTTATTACTAGGAGCACCTTCCCTGCCAAGCCAAATGGGCTGAGAACTCCTGTCTCTACTGGATGGCAAGAAGAGAAATGGATGACCACCTGTCTTCCGGCATAGGATAAAAAATTAATAATATTTCGTGGGTTTATATTTTATTACTTCTAGCATTTTTGCTTGTAATATCTTTCGTTTACTTACTGGGTAAATTTCTTTTACTGGAGGTTTATTTGTTGTCCATGTCATAATTATTAATACAGATTTACCACCTATAGGCACCGACCCAAATGTTTACAGTATTTACAGCCTATGGTGGAGGAATATCTGCCGAAAACACGAAAACAAAATATAATACCGATATCAAAATGATTAACAAAATGATATACAAAATGTTTGCCCATACTAAATACAGTTGAAATATACAAATATTTTCCATCCATAAGCACTTATGTGCTGAGTTATTTCACATGGGAGCAACGATATATATATATATATATATATATATATATATTTATTTCTAAAACAAGTTATTACATATACAATAGACCCCGAATAGAAATCAAACATATATACAAGTCTGTTAAATACATGTACAAGAATATATGCAAACATACAAGACTGCATATACAACATATACAAGCAAATCTCATAGATTACCATGGCTATCAATACTACATTGATACATACAATGATATTTGCAATGAATAGAATAAATATAAATTTAAAAGTAATTTGATCACAGTATATATAACAAAATTTACAAATATTACGAATAAGTATGTAAATATACAGTGAGCTAATTCTTGGGGTTATTAGTAATAACTCATAAGAAATGTTCGTTTCCCTCTATGAAGTTAATTATAGATGGAAAATTTGGAAAGCAATATTTTATAAAACTATTGAATTTAATAATTAAAGTGGTATCACGTTTACTTCAATACTTAAGCATAAAATTAAAGACAAATCATAGATAAAAAGGTTGAAAAACTTACCTTTTAATTCGTTGCAATAACCCTCGTAATATTCTTCTTTATAAATCCCTGTTTATTTATATGCACCGTGATTCCATTTGTAATTTTGATCCTGTTCAAATTTTAAGTTACGCTTGGCGACTCGTTCTCGACTCTATGCGTGTCAAACCTCTACACAGTTATCTGCGACGTTTCATTTTAATGTAATTTATGCTTGGCTGAAATGTGGGGTATGTTTCATTGTCTTTTCTTTTGTGTTTGTATTTAATACTTGTTTAAATTTTAAATCTCCCATTTATAACATTTTTTATTGTAATTTTGTAATTGTTTAATTTTTAATAGCTTGTTTATAATACCCTTTAATTATTATTATTCCATAGCTGATTTATGCAAATTTTGTCTGCCGATTTGGTCTATATATAAGCTTGTTTCCATGGTAATTTTTCATATAGCCACTGATGGAGGGTATGGTGATGCTCGAAAGCGCTCTGGTCTTTTAATATTTGTACGTCTTATAGAATGTTTTTTATTTGATTAAATGATCTTTCTATCTATGATTTGTGTCTTTAATTTTATGCTTAAGTATTGAATTTAATATAATAAAAATTAGGAAAGAACGCTTCTTAAGAGCCAACTTTTCTAAAAAGGTCACTTGTTAAAAGTGGATAAAGCACTCGTGAGTTATGGATGTCATTAATCATACCCCCCCCCCCTCCCTCCTGGATGGTTAATGTATGGTAAGGATGAAAACAGAAAGCGACCGTTCTTCGTGACAATGCTATAAAAATGTTGAAACTCGAATAATCAGAGTTTTAATTGGGATAATTACTTAAAATTTCAGTTAAATGTTTCACATAATGTATTTATACACATGTAATTTGATATCAGTAGATGCATTTATTCTTAAGTTATCGTGTGTCTAACCTCATACACACACAGACAGACATCTTTCCAAATTTGAATATGGGTAAAGTAGGTCTTAAAACGTGCTTATTAGGGAAATCAAGTCCATGAAAGGTGTGACGGTACGCAGCGGACATTGAGTGTGTGTGAATAGAAGCTTACAGGAGTTAAATTTTCTAAATTTTAAAGCTAATATTGTTACGAAGTATCCTCTTAAATCGTAGGTGTACTCTCAGGATACAAAAGTGAGTTCAAATTTTTGAATAACTAAAGGTTTTACTTAAAAGCACCGATAAGCGTAAACAGGTACACAGTTAAAAAGTACACAGTTAAAAAATAATCTATCTTACAAGATCACAAAACAACTGTCAAGTACAATAAAACATCAATTAAATACTCAGCTAACTCACGACATAGATGAATCTGTTCTCAAAACACTGACATATCTCACAATTCAATTTGACACATATCACGTCAACTCTGTCCAAATGAACAATGAATCCCTTATATACTTTCTGTAGAAATTTCTAGAAAGTGGGCGTTAAATGGAAAGTTCTAGAGGTAAAGAAAACATTCTAATGGTTTATGAAGCACGCCAAATTGATGATATGTGCCAATATTAGGCGACCCCACCTTCACAAAATAGTAATGGTTGCTTGTAAATGTGTTTTCACCTTGTTGAGAGACGGCATGCTAAGAATCATTTTATGCATTCCTACCAATACTCAAGGTTATTATATCTATAGGGACCAATCTATAGGGACCAATACTACTAGAATCAAAAAGTTCGGAGACTGTGCTGATATCTCCAACCCTGATTGGAGGAGAGGGGAACTATTTTACCGTGGCGTAACGGCACATGTGACGCGAGATGTGAAAAGGAAGAAGTTTTTCCAGACAATGCGTGTCAGTGAACTGTAGTCGTTCGTGTTCGTCGTAAACAGAAATGGCGTTTGAAGTACAGCGTGCGAATATCAAATACTGCCAGCGTTTGGGAAATCGCCGACAGAAATAGCAAACAGACATCTGCCTGCTGCAGCAGGTGCAATGTTTCTGTCGGCGATTTCCCCAAACGCTGACAGAATTTGATATTCGCACGCTGTTCTTCAAACGCCATTTCCGTTTTCGACGAACGACTACAGTTCACTGACACGCATTGTCTGGAAAAACCATGCACTGCGGACCTGCTTCTTCCTTTTCACATCTTGCGTCATATGTGCCTCTACGCCAAGGCAAAATAGTTCCCCTCTCCTCCAATCAAGGTTAGAGATATCAGCACAGTCTCCGGACTTTTTGATCCTACCTTGTACATTTTAAAACACAACCAATAAAATTCGTTTTGGAAATAAAGTCTTCTGTAAGGTGCTCATTATCACATGCACGCACTCTGTGAAATTGAAATGAAGATATTTTACATTGAAATGTTCTGATTTTTAAAAGCAGGGCCACCAACTCACCTGCACAAAAATAGTTTTAAATAATTTTTTATGAAAAAAGAAAAAATTGATAGCTAACAACTCCTCTTTATGTGAGGAGTGATAGATTAAAAAGATAAGCCGCTGACACATCCAGGATCACACAAGTTTAAAATCCGTGCCAAATTTTTTTTTAATGTCTCTCACCTGTTTCAAATTTGTATCTCATTCGAGTGCCAAGGATTGCTTAAAATATATGTTTTAATTTATTAATCCTTTAAAATAACAGTTGTCAAGATACCATTAGTATTGTAGAGCATTAGACTTACAGTCATCTTAAAAACTCACTCAATCGAAACGTGAATCGAACCCGGGTATCCTATAAATATATAACAAATTTGAGGATTCGGGTTCTCAGCTCCGAAAGCCCCTTTGGTACATGTAGAAAACCAAAACTTCCAAAATTTTTACTTTATAGATAAGTAATATATTAAAACTTTAAAGGATGCACGATATTTAAAACTATTAACATATTTTATAATTTAAAACAAAAACTAATATCACCGGTTTTAAATTAATTAAAAAATTATTTCTGTTTAAAATTCTTATCACATATAAAATTTAGGGGCCCCTTAAAATTTGGGGGGGGGGGGCGGCATGGAGGTCCGTACGTTAATTAGGTCCTGATTGTGTCCAGTTATGCTTCACTCTGTCCATGAAAAAATTCCCCTGAATTACCTAGTATTTATACGCTAAACAATTTATGTATTAAGGAATATATTCACAGAAGGATTTATTGTTTTAAGTTAGGGTCACTTGTAGTAAATGTGGAAGTATAACAATGTTTTTGGCAGAGTTTCTCATTACGAGCCTATCCACCTTAAATATTAGTTTAAAGAATCAGGTTTCTGAATTTCAAATCAAAATCAATCGAATCAAATTTAATTATACAACAAACAAGATAAAACGGACAAGCACAACAACAGACACAAAACTATAACAAACATATAGAACACAAACACAATTTAATATAATGCGACCTAAGGAATAGCAAGTTTCGTTCAGGTCGCTAAGCTATAAACTAATAAGAAAAGATCGGAAACAAGTACATTTGCATCATTAGTAAATGGCCTTCTTAGAAAAATAAAATAGTACTTCCGTATTCGTATGTAAATAAAAAAAAACTTTCAACTCAGTCTTCAAACAATTAGGTGACTTTACGAACTTAAGCTCGTTAGGTAAAAAATTACAAGCTTCAGGGCAAACCACAAAAAATTCCTATGGAAATTTCATGATTGGCCTTAGGAATAACATAAGTGTAAGAACAACAGGATCTGTTGCTGTGATTGATTACGAAGGACACCAATGAATAATCAATTGAATCACCAATGAACAATCAATCCGGATTGCTTACAAAGGAAAGTATTGATGATTGCAATTAAGCTGCTTAAAATTTTTTTCAAATTCACAATTAAAATCACATTCTTACAATTAAGCTGCTTAACAATCTTTTCAAATTTACAATGAAAATCACATTCTTACAATTAAGCTGCTTAACAATCTTTTCAATTTCACAATGAAAATTACACTCATAAAATTAAGCTGCTTAACAATCTTTTCAAATTCACAATGAAAATCGCATTTTTACAATTAAACTGCTGAACAATCTTTCCAAATTCACAATTAAAATCGCATTTTTACAATAAAGCTGCTTAACATTTTTTTTTCGAATTCACAAATAAAATCATTCACATAATAATTATGGGAACTGCACACAGTTACTATACATAAGCCATTGGTAAGGTCATTAAGAGACACAAATTAGCATGCGATGAGATCAAAATGTCTTAAACCAAGATCTTAAGAAAAAAAGAAACCGAATTTATCAACACGAGTATAATTCGCAATTCCTCTAAATCTAGCCCCCTCCCTACAACAGATGCTATGTTCAGAAGCCAAGCCCGATCGTCCCGGTCGGACAGTTGAGTTAGCATTAGCCAATTGAATTCCATATATGATCCATTTTGTGAAGTTTCACTCGCCCGATCGCCTCAGTCGTGAATTCTGAACACGACCATACATAAAAATAAAAATCGTAAATAATATAAAGCTAGAACTCACTTTCAGAAATCCTGATGTCACTTAAAACAATAATATCAATTTTTTTCCAAGTAATAACTAGAACAAGGTAAATAAAAAAAAAACAGTCAAAAGTGATCCATAATCTTCTAATATTTAAATGGCGAATATATGCCTTAAAGCACACAGAAAGCAACTCAAATCGCCAATAGAATCAATACGGAAGTCCTTATCGCAACTATCCAGAAACCCTTCGACACTGGCGCGGCGTATGAATATACGCTGTCTAGGCGTACATATATATTTATGTACGCCTAGACGCTATTCGGAGTTGAAGCTGCAGAAACTCACATAATAATGACGTACATGCATCGCGACTCCCTCTAACCTCCCTTCAGACAAAATATAATGTGATTAATTAAAGTAATATATATATATATATATATATATATATATATATATATATATATATATATATATATATATATATATATATATATATATATATATATATATATATATATATATAACAAAAAAATCGACCCACCAAGAAGGAGTTGTCCGATTGTGATAAAAATTGGTGGATGTGAAGAACATACATAGAAAAAGAAACGATTAAAATTTCAAAACAATTTAATGATTTAGAGCAGGAGTGGCCAACCTTTTCAGCAGGCGGGCCAAATTTCAGAAATAATGCCGGGCCACGCACCTAATTTATTTTGTTAATTAAAGTAAACAAGCAAGCCTGCTACAGCTTCGACCACATCGTCGCTTCCCAGTAGGTGAGATCGTGGTCAAACGCTTGCCTGGTTTAATGTAAAAAAAACAAGAAATAGGTATATTTATTTTTTTGAAGAAAATAAAACATAACTGAGAATCAAACATATTTATTAGACAATTTAAAAATATTTAAAAGTGAGACATCTGACTTTGTTTTGCAGAACTAAGTGCATCAAAATTGATCTCGACTGATGTTGTCGACGCAAACAGTTTTCCAAATGAACATCAGAAATTCGTGTTCTCACTTGTGATTTGATGTGCTTCATGCGACTAAAAAACTGTTCACACGCATAAGTGTTTCTAAATAGTGAAACCATCGACAAAGCATGTTTTGTAAATCGCAGGATATTTATCCTTGTCCAAATACGTTTTATAGAACTCTTCCAAACCAACTTGATGGAATTTCTCCTTTAACTGTGTATCACAACACATTTCACAATGTTCCATTTGCAATCTTCCTGGCAATAAATTCACGTCTACCGCGAATGGCGTTGCAAGTGCACAAAAAAGCACATGATGTTTTTAAAATCCTGAAATCGGAAACGTATTTATTCGCCGCCTCCTGTGTGACGTCTGGTTGCAATGACAATGTAGGAAAGTGAGTAAATTTTTTTGTCCTCAACTGTTGTTCCCAAAGACCAAGTTTCATTTGAAATGCTGAAATATGATCATACATCTTATTAATTAATTGATCTTTCCCTTATAGACGAGTATTAACGTCATTTAGGTGGCTAGTTATATCGACCAGAAATGCAAAGTCGCAAACCCACTCTTTGTCTTCAAACTCTAGGATACTTTTTGACTTGCTTGCAAAGAATGATTGTATTTCTTGCGGCAAATCAAACACTCTTTTCAGCATTTTGGCACGGGTCAGCCATCTCACTTCTGCATAAAATGTAACGTCATTATAATCTGAGTCCAAAGACTTTAGAAATTCTTGAAACTGACGGTGGTTCAACCCGTTCGACTTAATGAAGATCACTATTTTGACGACCACTTTCATGACATGGTCCATTTTGAGGGACTTCGAACATAAATTCTCCTGATGAATAATGCAATGGAAATTTAGCATTGAAGTATTACCGACTTTGGAGGCCTTGTTTTCAATCAATTTTACTAAACCTTCGTGTTTCCCAACCATTGCTGGAGCACCATCCGTTGTTAAGTTGTTAAGTTGTAACGAAAAGTGTATATGAGATGTACGATGTATGTGTATACGATATGTGAGATGTACTCCAAATTCTGCACAGCATAAGTATACAAGTGTGAACTGAAGATAAACTAGGGGTTGAAAACGCAATAAGATGTGATGGAAATCTAAATATTCTGCCAAAAGTTAAAATGTATAGTTTTGTTCTAAGTACATGATCTTGTAAAGTCCGGCAGATTACCAAAACACTATTTTACTTTCCCTATATACATAGTATAATGTATTGGAAAAGTATTGTGACGGGATTGAAAATTCTAATTCGAGTTTTCGACGGAAGAGTTCGAATCGAAGGTTTTTTAGGTGATGCCTGTGTGTATGTGTGCGTGTGTGTGTCTCTGAGTTTGTGGAGAAAATATCTCACGAACGAATGGACTGTTTCGAATGAAATTTAATACGGAAATTGCAATCAATGAATACTTGACGCGTATTGATTGTAAACGCAATCAAATGTCCAGAATACTAAAAATTTTTGAATGAAATTTTGAAAAAATCATCAAAAACTAACTTTGTTAAAATCATTCTTGTAGATCATGTTCATGCCATTCATAACGAAAGATACTTTGGGTAATAGTTTTTTTATTTTGACGCCTAGCTATTTGCCAACAGTCATTTATATACAAAAAATGCTCTTCTCTCCTTCTGTCTGCAACAATTGGTGATAAATTTGGCGAACTTGGCGACTCATTTAGTCAAATACCACCACCTTGGGGATATTTCGTCCTAGATTGACGAAACTATCGTTAAACTTGCAAAAATTAGGCTAAGTTAACGAAAATAATGCCAAATTGATGAATTAAATATTAAAGGGCATACGGACTATATTGCTTATTGAGGATGCTAACAATATTGATAATTATCAATTTAGGGTTGAGTGAAATGCAAGATAATTGGGTATTTCAAAATAGTTTTACATGTTGTAATCCGGAAAATTGTAAATGTGCACTTTAACATTAAAAACATTGTGCCATAGATCTTAAACATTTCTTTTTTACAGTGAAAGAAGTAAGTTCATGGCATTATATAGGAAGAGTCATGTGCTGCTCACATCAGATTTTTCAAGTTCAGATTACTGACGGACATACTGCCAAACAGCACGCGGCGCATAACTGGTGACATTCGCAGCAAAAGAAAAGAGTGTTTTTCCGTATTCATTGTATTCAGCGGGACCGATTTCGTGTGTTCGAGACATTTTTTGAACCCCCAAGAATTTTGTTGTGGGTTCCTCGAACTCCTAATATTGGTATGGTTATTTGGTGGGGAAAATGTACTCACACACATATATACACAAATTTTGTGTTTGCTATTATTTCTTCAAGTTTTACATTATTCATTCCCTGTTTGCTATATATAAAGTAGTGTGTATAGAAATTCACCCCCCTCAGACTGTTTATTGTATTCTGAATACAAGATTTTAATGGAGAAATAATTCAAAGAGAAATGTGTTGACATTTTTAACGTTGGTAAAAATACCTGAAAATAAATTTTACATTTTTTGTTATTTTTATAAAGATAATGGGAAAAGATAATGGGAAATTCGAATAAAGATAATAGAAAATTCGCACAGTATCTGTATATTGTATATAATAACGTTGCGCCTACAAATGCAAAATAAATTAAATGAATAATTATTCAGAGAAAAAAAAATATTTTTCTGTACTTAACGATGATTTTCTCCCTTTTAACATTTCAGACGTCTTATTGCGCCATATAAACTGACTGAATAAAATTTAAAAGACGGAACAAGAACATTAAGAGATTTATTGGAGTGTAACGCAACTCTATTTTCTCATATCGGAACATATATATATATTTTTTCAAATTTCACAAATTTTTATTTTTTAAAAATCAGCATCGTGGGTTCAAATGACTACAACTATGACTTGGCACCCTTCACTTTAAATGGCTACGAAAAATCTTTCGATTGATAACATTCTTGACAATGTTCCCCCACCCCTCACTCCCGGGGTTAACTTGCTCCCGAAGGGAGCTAATGACGTCACGAACAAAAGAAAATTGTATCGCGGTTATTTTTCACATTTAAACCCTTTTATACATGATTATGTCACATTTTTTCCTATGCTGCCATATTAAAAAAATAAAAATTTCGAATAAATTTCGCAGTTTTCGCTCCAATTTAAAAAAAAATTCTATCTATTTCTACATTTTTTTTTTCATAACAAAACGGGATATAACGTTTTGTGAACATCCATTAAAATGTGTGGCTGCTATTATGCTATTATGTACACAAGAAATCGACCACATACATCACAGACAGGCATCACTCCAAAATAGTCAAAATGTGTTCAGGAGGTTTTTGAAACATATATTGGCATAAAATTCTCGAATTTGAAAAATTTCGGGAAAACAATGCTTTCTCTATACTATATTACATAGTGTGAGAAAGTAAATATTCCTCGTACTCACTACGAGATCAATCAAGAAATTGAAAATACTCCGAAATTCTACATTATCACCTCCTAACCAGTGCAGATGCACTGGTTGCACGGAGATACATTCACCTGTATTTGAATCTTGAATTAATCAAGAAAATGGATGAAAAGCTATTTTAAGAAATTTGCCCGCAATGCAAGCTTAAGTAATAATCAAGGAACGCAAGGATAAAAAGAGCATTCGTGTCATTTTTAAATAGATTTGTTTGTATTTAATCCTATAACGTCAATGGGCGGGAGAAAAGTAGGAGAAAAATATAAAGAAAAAAATATCACCCTTGATTTAAAAGTCAAGGGACTGTTGAAAAGACTGGAGAAGGTTGACTTATAATACACCATAATCTAAGATTGATGTAATCCATCTCTTACCATACAATGGGTACTGGCAAAATTATAAAAAAAGTTGAGTTGCACATAATGTTTGATTGAGTATAATGAATGCTAGACGCACATTCCCTCTGGATATATGAAAGTCTGACGCATGCAGAATATGATTTTTCCCTACAAATTAACAAATTTCGATATTTTGGGGAAACAATAACACATATTAAAGCCTTTTTTAACACTTTACAACAAAGTTGAAAAGTGTTTATGACTTTGTTCATTCTGTCTGTCTGTCTGTCTGTCCGTTAACACGATAACTGCCGAAAAATGACTTAATCAAGATGAAATTTTAGTATGTTGTTCAGACGGTCTGTAGGATCTATGGGAATATAAATGAATAATATAACCCAATTAGTTTTGGATTGAACCCGGGTTGAAAAAATGAAATACATTGAGCCCTATGGGACCTAATTTTTCAAACATTTTTTAAGCGGATTTAAAATTCACAAATTGCTTCGAAAATTTTAGGTAATATTCAAATTGTTCCATAAAATATATAAAAAAAGAATTCAGCGAAATATATTCAGTAGTTTTTAAAATAAAAATTAAAATAATAATTACACCTCTTATATGAAGCGATCACGTGACCATTATATGAAAAGATCACATGACCCACTTCAAAATGATATATGGCATCCATCTTGTCTCAAAATCGTGATTTTTGAAGTTCTTTTTAATTCATATTGAGTGTTGTATCCGTCCTAAAACCACTTTAATTTTGCTTAAATTCTGTGCATCTACATACTGAAACAACGCAATTACAATATATTTGAGTTTAAATGCTCATCCAAATTTGATTATTTCTGCAACGAAGCCTATTTTTCACTTATGTAAAATGTAAACAGCAAAATATATAGAATGAGTTGTATTAGAATTGCTGTATTTCTTTAACACAAAATTATTTAGCCCAAGGAGTCTGCATAGCTGATATGAATGAAATATTCATTGATTTTACAAAGAGAAAGACGATTTTTTTCGATGAAGTTTTAAACATAGAGTTTAATTACTTGTAGCTCCATGGTCTTAATTTTTAAATAAAATAAATTATTATAGTATTATGATGGATGAAATGAATGGGAAAATGTTATTAATGAAATGCTGTTTTTATAGAGAGATCCAGGCGTGTTATTTTTTCGATGACGTCATTTGAATGAATTTCAGTTGTTTTCGATAAAGTTTTCAAATATAATAAATTATCGTAGTATTATGATAGTTTTAAAAATATTATCGAGGGATGTATCGCATTTTAGAGATGTTTAAACCAGGCAATTTATATTTCAATGCCGTCATTTGAATGAAGTTCATTTTTTTCGATGAAGGTTTAAGTTTTCAAATATAATATATTTATGTAGTATTGTGATAAGTTTTGAAATATTACTTAGGAATGTATTGCATTTTAGAGATGTTTAAATAAAATTGCATTGAAGTTGGAAAGTGTTTCATAATCAATGCTTTAAGCATGATTGATCTTGTATAAGAATTGCTGTATTTCTGTAACGCAAAAGTATTTAGCTCATGAAGTCTGCATAGCTGATATGAATAAAATATTCATTGATTTTACAGAGAGAAGGGCGATTTTTTTCGATGAAGTTTTAAGCATAGAGTTTAATTACTTGTAGCTGCATGGTCGTAAGTTTTTAAATAAAATAAATTATTTTAGTACTGTGATGAATGAAATGAATGGGAAAATGTTATGAATGAAATGCTGCTTTTATAGAGAGAGCCAGGCGTGTTATTTTTTCTATGACGTCATTTGAATGAATGCCAGTTGTTTTCGATGAAGTTTTCAAATATTATAAATTATTGTAGTATTATGATGATTTTAAAAATATTACTGAGGAATGTATCACATTTTAGAGATGTTTAAACCAGGCAATTTATATTTCAATGCCGTCATTTGAATGAAGTTCATTTTTTTCGATGACGGTTTAAGTTTTCAAATATAATAAATTAATGTAGTATTGTGATAAGTTTTACAAAGAGAAAGACGATTTTTTTCGATGAAGTTTTAAACATAGAGTTTAATTACTTGTAGCTCCATGGTCTTAATTTTTAAATAAAATAAATTATTATAGTATTATGATGGATGAAATGAATGGGAAAATGTTATTAATGAAATGCTGTTTTTATAGAGAGATCCAGGCGTGTTATTTTTTCGATGACGTCATTTGAATGAATTTCAGTTGTTTTCGATAAAGTTTTCAAATATAATAAATTATCGTAGTATTATGATAGTTTTAAAAATATTATCGAGGGATGTATCGCATTTTAGAGATGTTTAAACCAGGCAATTTATATTTCAATGCCGTCATTTGAATGAAGTTCATTTTTTTCGATGAAGGTTTAAGTTTTCAAATATAATATATTTATGTAGTATTGTGATAAGTTTTGAAATATTACTTAGGAATGTATTGCATTTTAGAGATGTTTAAATAAAATTGCATTGAAGTTGGAAAGTGTTTCATAATCAATGCTTTAAGCATGATTGATCTTGTATAAGAATTGCTGTATTTCTGTAACGCAAAAGTATTTAGCTCATGAAGTCTGCATAGCTGATATGAATAAAATATTCATTGATTTTACAGAGAGAAGGGCGATTTTTTTCGATGAAGTTTTAAGCATAGAGTTTAATTACTTGTAGCTGCATGGTCGTAAGTTTTTAAATAAAATAAATTATTTTAGTACTGTGATGAATGAAATGAATGGGAAAATGTTATGAATGAAATGCTGCTTTTATAGAGAGAGCCAGGCGTGTTATTTTTTCTATGACGTCATTTGAATGAATGTCAGTTGTTTTCGATGAAGTTTTCAAATATTATAAATTATTGTAGTATTATGATGATTTTAAAAATATTACTGAGGAATGTATCACATTTTAGAGATGTTTAAACCAGGCAATTTATATTTCAATGCCGTCATTTGAATGAAGTTCATTTTTTTCGATGACGGTTTAAGTTTTCAAATATAATAAATTAATGTAGTATTGTGATAAGTTTTAAAATATTACTTAGGAATGTATTGCATTTTAGAGATGTTTAAACAAAATTGCATTGAAGTTGGAAAGTGTTTAATAATCAATGCTTTAAGCATGATTGATCTTTCTTGTTTATAACTATATTGCGATAAATATCAACATGAATTTTTTTTATAGATTAAAATATGGATAATGAATTTCATGAAATTCACTTACAGGGTCGCCCGTTGGTGGTGTGTGTGTGTGTGTTGGGGGGGGGGGGATATCACTCGAATACTAGCCGTGCGCCCCATTTTTTATTTTTAAGGGAGAGGGAATACATGAAACATTCATAGAGAGGGAAAAATCAAATATGGTGGGGGCCCGTAATGAATGTTTGTAGGGGGATACAATTTGTATGGGCGGCCCTGCTATTTGGTTATTTTGAGATTTGTCAACTATGTGGTCGAGCGTTATGTTGTTGGTAAATGAAATCTGAGAGGTTTAACAACACAGGTAGAACATTCGGCTGCATAATATGGTTGACATAATTCAAGCGAAATGTCGGATTGGCTTGCAACACAACTAGAGGAGATCGGCTGTCCCACGAGATGTTTCTCCAGACTATCACACCACTTGTAATGGCCGTGTGCCGCTTGTCATCAGCACTTTGTCATCAGCACTTATCATCAGCAGGGTCCGTTGCTAAAGACGACATGTCTTCAACTGGATACTGTCCAGACTGACCGAGCTCGGTACCAATCCAGACGGTTCTGCCTTTGTTGAGGCTCAGTGATAAGCGCCCTAATGGGCGTTAATACCAAATCCCACTTTCTGCCAGTCGTCTCCGAATAGTATCCCTTGATACAGGATGCATGAAGGATGGCAAATGCTTTCAAATGGCTGATAGCGACGCCATTAGTCTGGTCGTCCTCTTCTGACTGCACGATCCTATCGAGCAGTTGTCTGCTTGGGGCGTCCTGAACCTCTGTGATGGTTACATGTGTCTTTTTTGTTCTACTGTTCCGCTAACATCGATCAACTACCATTAGCAACTACCATAAAAAATCCAATTTCAATTGACCGTGAGTGAGAACACCGGTTGTTTTAAATGCCGCACGATGCGTCGTTCTCATGAGCGTGCATGAGTCCTATAGCATCATTGGCGCTGACAGTTTGATCATTTGCATGACAGCATTTGCATGCCGATTATCGCGGCTGTAGCTAAATTTTTTATGGGTGTACACATTTTTTTGCAACAGAGAGTATTATATAGTGGATCAAAATATAATGCCACGATGAAGATAACTTGCGATGCATTCAACATCAGCCTTTGTTTGAAAAAATGATTAAAAATAAATTCGTAGTCAATTTTGTTAAACAATCATGTTTTACATAATTTTCGATTAGGAAAATGAATGAAATAACACTTCAATAAGTCTCCGGTCTGACACATATATGGCAGCGGGCCAACGGCCGTACCGTGCTGAAAACACCGGTTCTCGTTAGATCACCGAAGTGAAGCAGCATCGGGCGCGGTTAGTACTTGGTGGATGACCACCTCGGAACGCCGCGTGCTGTTGGCCATCTCGGGTGCGGTATCCCCGTGGTTTGCGCGCTAGATTTGCATGCTGCCACAAATGCCGCCGTGTTCATGCGGAGTACGATCACGTTAAACATGTGGGTCCGTAAGTCCTTCCGAGAGGTTGGTGGTAGGGGAAGGAGGGTACGGTCCCTGTGGATGCCTCCCCCACTGGGTTCCGGTCTAAATTGGGTGGCACTTCCCGGCCGTCCATACAGTTACCTTACACCTTTTTGGTAGGTCGGACGGTCTGGGTCTCAACAACAACATATATGGCAGCACTGTTGACAGACTCATATGATTTCTGGATAGTACCAACCTTCAAACGACACGTATCAAGATTTCATGACATTCTGACAATTAGTTTATAGGTTACAGTGATTTTAGTAACCCCAGTTTTGTAATTTTCTAAACAATGGATAAAAAAGAATTTCATGTTGATTAAACATTGTTTTTTGATGGGGAAAAATACGGTTGAAACCAAACAGTGGCTTGATAAGCGTTATGGGGACTCTGCACTAGGGAAATCAACTGTTATTGACTGGTATGCTGAATTTAATGCGGTCGTATAAACACCGATGATGCTGAACGCTCTGGTCGCCCAAAATCGGCAGTTGTTCCGGAAAACATAAAAAAAGTCCACAAAATAGTTTTGAAAGACCGTAGAGTGAAGTTGCGTGAGATAGCTGACACCTTAAAGATATCAGAAGGTAGTGTGTTTACATTTTTACACGAAAATTTGAGCATGCGTAAGTTGCTTTCGAAGTGGGTGCCGCGTTTGCTCACACCGGACCAAAAACAACAACGCGTCGACGATTTAGAGGGCTGTTAGGAGCTGTTCAAGCGAGATGAGAAGGATTTCTTGCGTCGATATGTGACAATGGATGAAACATGGATCCATTACTACACACCTGAATCAAAAAGATCGTCAGCTGAGTGGACAGCAGCCGGTGAAAGTCGTCCTAAGCGACCCAAAACCCAAAAGTCAGCTGGAAAGCTTATGGCATGAGTATTTTGGGACACGCATGGTATTTTGTTCATCGACTATCTTGAGAAAGGTAAAACTATCAATAGCGAATATTACATGGCATTATTGGATCGATTGAGTGTAGAAATCACGAAAAAACGGCCCCACATGCAAAAGAAAAAAGTTCCTTTCCACCAAGACAATGCCCCGTGTCACAAGTCGATGAAAACGATGGTTAAATTATATGAATTATGCTTCGAATTGCTTCCTTACCCGCCGTACTCTCCAGATCTGGCTCCCAGCGACTAATGGCTTTCTGCAGACATAAAAAAGATGCTCCAGGGAAAGAAATTTGGATCAAATGAAGAAGTGAGTGCCGAAACTGGGGCCTATTTTGAGAGCAAAGACAAATCGTTCTACAAAAAAGGCATCGAAAAGTTAGAGGAACGTTGGAATGAATGTATCACTCTTGTAGGAGAATATGTTGATGAATAAAGTCGAATTTTTTAAAAAAAAATTGTTTTTCTTAGTTAGACCGTTGAGTGACCGTTGACTTATTGAGTGGGCCATCTATATATGTAGAATGTACAGCTGCTCGAAGAGAAATCTAATATGTGTAAACATGTGCCTTTCCTAACAGATTTAAATATATTTTTTCCTTTTTGTTTTATTTATATTCATTCAATTCTACAAAATAATACATTAAATCAACACAATCAATTGCATTTAATTCACAGTGTTTGAATTCATCATTTTTACTTGGCGATTTGGCATAATTGAAAATAACGCCAAGTCCCCAAAACAATAAAAAAATTATTTTAGCGTACTGGGGAGATTAAAAAAATTATATATGAAACAAGCATTTATATTTTATCTAGTTAATAACATTTTTACTTTCCTTATATACATATAATGTATAAGGAATGTATTGTGACGGGGTCGAAAATTCAAATTCGAGTTTTCGATGGGAGAGCATGTTTCAAGCATCCCTGAACACGAATCAGACGTTTTTGAGATGATGTGTGTGTGTGAAAGTATATGTGTGTGTGTCAGTGAGTCTGTGGAGACGATAACTGACAAACAAATGGACCGATTCGAACGAAATTTGGTACAAAAATTACAATCCATGAATACTGGAAGCCTATTGTTTTTACACGTAATCGAATGTTCAGAACCCACTAAATTTTCGAGTGAAATTTTAAAAAAATCATCAAAAAATTAAAAACTTTAGTAAAGTTATGCAAATAGACATTTCTTATGTAATCTTTCCTTAGAAAACGATTGACATAAACTTTAGAACGCTGACATGAACCGTTCTCGAGATATTGCACATTTTTCAAACAAATTTATCAGAAAATCCCAAAAATTAAAAAAAAATATTAACTGTTGAGACATATGTTCACTTTTTATATGTAATATCATACGATAAATTTGTTGAAATCACTTTTTGTGGAACTAGCTGGTTCCATTCATGAGAAAAGATACTTTGAGAAATACGTTTGTATTTGAACGCCAATAGACATTTATCTGCTATAAAAATAACTTATTTCTCCGTCCATAACGATTGGCAAGATTTTGATGAAGAATTTGGTAGAAACTCGCCAACTTGGTGACTTCTTTAAATGCTGCTAAATTAACGAAAATCTCGTCAAATGGAAATAAATGACAGACACTAAATCAATGCAAATGACGACTAATTGACGAAAATCCAATATCTTGGAAAGAATATAAGTATCTATTATAAGAATAACCTATTTTTTTTTACTCTAAAAGTAGTAAATTCATTGCATAAGGAAAGTCATGTGCTGCCCACATCAGATTTTTTTATTTGTTTTTCGTTTTGAAGGGAAAAAAAAAAGGAGAGGAGGCAATTTTATTTTTACGAGTAATGCCAAAATTAATGAGCACCTGATTAGATGAGCACCAGGGCAACGCTTGTTTTGTTTTTTGAAAATAATAGAATTTCATATGACCTTTTGGAAATAGAATTTCATGTGACCGCAAAAGACCTTGTGGACCTCTATTTTTTCCTTTTCATGTAACTTTTTGATGTGGATGACATCTATGAGTGGCGTATCAATGGCTAAAATCGGATAATTACAAAAAATGTAAACGTTTTGGATGCTTATATTTCCAAACTTAATATGTACACAATTTTTTCTTATTTTATAGAAAATATGTTTCTGTTTATGAATATATAAATATAATTTCAGCATTTTAATACTTTGAATTTTTCTCTTCGAAAACAAAAATCTAAGATGTTTTGTCCGAATGACTTTTTGCCTTACTTTGCCTACTTTGATTTCGAAATATTTTCAAAACTCTAAAAGAATATAATCATTAAGCGAAAAAAATGTTCAGTCGGAAACCCATTTTCTAGATTAATAATTTTTTTTTACAAAGGTCTTATAGCTTTTAAGGAATTGTCTTGTCAAGTTGAAGATTGAAAATTTGTCGTTGTATAGGTTTGCAGTGCTTATGTTTCAAAAAATAAAGTTCAATATAGAACTGGGAGACGAATTTTATTTTTTTATCAAATCCTGTTTGTTACACCGTTTAAAACACATGTTATAACCCAATGTTCTGAATTTTAGTTAGTGATGATTCAGATTTAATTGTGGTTGTTATCTCCCAAAATAATTTCTATTATACTTACTATTTAAGTTTTGGGACGTTTCAAACCCCAAACTGCATTCCCAAGTGTAACTTTTCTTGTTTGCTGTTTTATGTTTTCAATTGTGACCCCAATTATCTATTTATTTTATGTTCTTTATATGGATTTTGTCATCATTGCTAAAAGGGAATACCCCTAATGTAATAAATTATTTAATTGATTGATTAAATATAATTTCAGCATTTTAATACTTTGAATTTTTCTCTTCGAAAACAAAAATCTAAGATGTTTTGTCCGAATGACTTTTTGCCTTACTTTGCCTACTTTGATTTCGAAATATTTTCAAAACTCTAAAAGAATATAATCATTAAGCGAAAAAAATGTTCAGTCGGAAACCCATTTTCTAGATTAATAATTTTTTTTTACAAAGGTCTTATAGCTTTTAAGGAATTGTCTTGTCAAGTTGAAGATTGAAAATTTGTCGTTGTATAGGTTTGCAGTGCTTATGTTTCAAAAAATAAAGTTCAATATAGAACTGGGAGACGAATTTTATTTTTTTATCAAATCCTGTTTGTTACACCGTTTAAAACACATGTTATAACCCAATGTTCTGAATTTTAGTTAGTGATGATTCAGATTTAATTGTGGTTGTTATCTCCCAAAATAATTTCTATTATACTTACTATTTAAGTTTTGGGACGTTTCAAACCCCAAACTGCATTCCCAAGTGTAACTTTTCTTGTTTGCTGTTTTATGTTTTCAATTGTGACCCCAATTATATATTTATTTTATGTTCTTTATATGGATTTTGTCATCATTGCTAAAAGGGAATACCCCTAATGTAATAAATTATTTAATTGATTGATAGTGATAAGTTTGACAAAATACATAAATAACCCACTTTAAATACTATAGTTAATAAGTGTACTGTAATTTATAATATGCATACTTAAATTATACTTTTATTTATATTAAGTATACTTTAAATGTTTAAATATTGGGCAATAAGTATACCTTTTTCCCTTCTAAACGATATTGTTCATCAAGAAATGTTTTTCAAATATTTAATCCCCTTAAAAGAAGCATAAGAATATCTATTTTTGCAATTCAGAACTATCTTCACAGATAAAACTAAGGAACAAAACATCCTGGTTTCATTCGTAAGCCAATTTACAATAAAAAAAGCGGAAGTTTGGTCAACATACGTCAAAATGTAGGCATTAAAAGTAGATGAATATACCCGTACCATTTTTTATCCTGTTTCAACAATTGCTCAGTATTTAAAGTAGTCAATAAGCATAAGTATACTGGGCGATAAGTATATTCCAAGTACATATTTTCGCTCGTAGTATATTACGAAGACATGACGTGGCTTAATGGACTTGGTCTAGTATATTCTAGTCCAGAAGGAATAAGTAACAACAACAAACATAATTTGTTATAATTGCGAAATTATACCTAATATCATTAAAATTGCAGAAATGACGCTAAGTTAACGAAAAAGACGTTTTGTGAATTAATTAAAATATTTTAATATATGGACTATGTTGCTTATTACGAATGCTATCAACATTGATAATTGCCAATTTAGATTTGTGTGAAATATAAGTTATTTGGGTTCTTCGGAATAGTTTTACATGTTGTCGTCCGGAAAAGCGCCCAATGTACAATTCAACATTTAAAACAGTGTGCAGTAGATCTGTTGCATAATGTTTTTACTGTACAAAAAGTAAATTCATTGTATTATATAAAGAAGGTCATGTGCTGCCCACACACATCAGAATTTTTTTGTATCCATAGATATAAATATATTTTATTCGAAAACATATTACCTTAATTACCACGATAAAAAGTGGGGATGCACATTAAAGAAGAATTAAGATCAAATCTCATTCCGAGATTCTGTAAAAAACGTCTCAACACTCCAGTTCTCTTTCGAGATAAAATTCAATTTATAGAAACACTTTTCCAAGATGATATGTTTTTAATGGAGCTAAAAATTCTAGTAATTCCTTTACTTTCATTGTAGGGCAATGCTCTTCCTAGATGTCAAAGATCCGAATTTCCAAAGAATTATTATTATTATTATTATTATTATTATTATTATCATCATTATTATTTTGGAAACCAATTCATCTGAGCTGGAACTCAAACTCGAGTCTCCTAAATTATACCCATCAACCACTTTACCATTATAGGGATGTAAGGATATTCTTCTTTGCATACTCCTCGTTTGAGAGAATAATAATAAACAATAATAGCGATAGTAATAATAAGGCCATACAGTATGTTAGTTCGTGAGAAAATTTGGAATACGAAAAAAATAATAATAATAATAATCCGCCAAGACCGGAACTCAGATCTCTTGAATTGCGCCCAGGTACGTAAACTACTACACCATTCCGTTCATGCAACAGGGCCGTAGCCAGAAACAACATTAAAGAGGGGCTGGGTTGAAATTCAAAGGGGCTTAACAGTCTTGAAGGAGGGGATCACTAAACACCACTGTTAATCATTAGCATTCATAAACCATAATAGTTATTATTATATTTTCAATCCATGCAAATTATTAGCAAATAATTAATTTCAAATTTATATTTGTAGGTTAAGAGTTGATTAAAAAAATCCATATAGTTGCTATGCATCAATATTAATATATAATAATTACAATTGATTTTAATATAAGCATTAATTAGAAGCAAAACTGTTAATCGAAGACAATTTCAGATAGTAAATACGTACAAGTTAACACTTAATATTAATTCTTAACTATACTTATTAGTTGATTTTGACTCTATGATGTATAACAATAACGCCGCAATAATACAAAACATGTTTAAAAATTTTAAACATTTTAAAATTAAATACGTAAATATAAATGGATCATTTGTATAACCCCAAATTTAGCTAAATTAAAAAATTATAAAAATGTAGTAATTTATAAAAATATGTCATAAATCAATTTTTATGCAAAATGTGGATGGCATGTTGCATGAAATTCCATATCACTACCAAAGATGTAATATTTTTATCGGGGAGGGGGCTGAGTATACCTCTTAAGGGGGGGGGGGGGTACTTAGTCTTCTCTGGCCTTTGCCTGGCTACGGTCCTACCATGTAAGGATATTTTTTGCAAATGGTTTAAAGCATGGTTTTGCACGACAGACATGAAATTTCTGTTCTTTTTTTTTTTTTTTTTTTTTTTTTGTGTGTGTGTGTGTACTAAAATTTTCTCCAGTATAGCAATATATCTATATCAAAACAAATGGACCACATACTCCAGTACATGATACATCTACTCGGTATGATTGATTCTCGGTATAATTGATTCAATTATACTCTTGGGATGTGTCGTTTTAGTTTTCTAAGCATTTTTTACTTTCCTTATATACATAATGTATAAGGAAAGTATTGTGACGGGGTCTAAAATTAGAATTCGAGTTTTCGACGGGAGAGCACATTTCAAGAATCCCGTGATCACGAATCAAACATTTTTGAAGGGATGTCTGTCTGTGTGTGTGTGTGTGTGTCTGTGTGTGAAAGTATGTGTGTGTGTGTGTGTGTGTCAGTGAGTCTATGGAGCCGATAACTGACGAACGAATGGACCGATTCGAACGAAATTTAGTACAAAAATCACAATCCGTAAACACTGGAAGCTTATTGTTTTCATACGCAGTCGAATGTTCAGAACCCCCCTAAATTTTCGAGTAAAATTTTGAAAAAATCGTCAATAAATCAAAACCGCTAGTAAAGTTACGCAAATAGACATTTCTTATGTAATTTTTCATTAGAAAACGATTGACATAAATTTTAGAACGCTAAGATGAACCGTTCTCGAGGTATTGCACATTTAAAAAAAAAATAATCAAAAAGATATATAAAATTAAAAAAAAAATTCCTATTGAGAAACATGTTCACTTTTCATATGTAATACCATGCGATAAATTGGGTGACATCATTCGCGTGGATCTAGTTCGTTCCATTCATGAAAAAAGATACTTTGAGGAATACTTTTGTATTTGAACGCTAATAGTCATTTATCTGCTGTAAAAATAACTTATTTTTCCGTCCATAACGCTTGGCGAGATTTTGGTGACGAATTTGGCGGAATGTCGCCACCTTGGCGACATTTTTAATTGTTACAAAATTATTAAAAATCTCGCTAAATTGATAAAAATGCCGCTAAATCAATGAAAATGACGACTAATTGAAGAAAATTTAATATCTTGGAAAGAATATAAGTATCTACTATAAGAATAACATTTTTTTAACTGTAAAAGTAGTAAATTCATTGCATTGTATAAGGAAAGTCATGTGTTGCCCACATCAGATTTTTTTTTATGAATAAATATTTCATAGTGGATATATTATAAGGAGAATACTATTCACGAATGTATCGAAAAGTTTAGAACCAGAACGCCTAAATAACATTTGTATTACAAATGTTAGTGGCTAAGCCGTGTTTAAGTTTTAATTTGAATAAGAGACTGCTTATAAGCTAACTTCTATGAATTACAATGGATAAATATTTTTCTCTTTCAATACCGCTTTTTTTATTATCAAGACAACATAGGTAAAATCAATTTAATAATACAACAATCCTTTTTATACTGAATAATATTATAAATTTTGGGTGATAAGAATGGAATGTTAATGAAAATCAGCACATATAAATTTAATGATGTTGGTTTTAGGTTATTGCAATACACTACACGATTTCATGAGTCCAGTGAGTGATAACTTATTTAAATGTAGTTTTATATTTGTCAACATGCTACACAGTATACATAAATGTACAAATATGCTTTATGATTATGCTATGATTAATTATTAATTCTTATGTTAGTTTAATGAATGAACTTATATAAAGAAAAAGAATTTACAAGTAAATTTGTGGGGACCTGTTCTAAAGAATTTGATCGATGCCTTATAGGAATATATTCACAGATAATGTATAAATAAAAGGATTATATCACCCACAGTTTGAATGATACTAGTTGCAACCTCAATAGAATAAATATAGCTACGTTGCAATTTTTTCTCGTAGTATTATGTTTATAATACAAGGTGTCCGAGCTAAAAGTATCCAAAAGTCTGCTATAGAGCAGTCTATTACATTCTAATGAGTAGTTCTGTAATTATAAGCTTTTGTGTACTTTTAGCCCAGACACCCTGTATAATGCGGGGGCGTGGTAGCCCATTGGTTAGCGCGCTGGAGTTGCACTCGGTAGGCCCGGGTTCGACTCCAGCCACTGCCAAAACTGCCGCCGTGTTCATGCGGAGTACGATCACGTTAAACATGTGGGTCCGAAAGTCCTTCCGAGAGGTTGGTGGTAGGGGAAGGAGGGTACGGTCCCTGTGGATGCCTCCCCCACTGGGTTCCGGTCTAAATTGGGGGGCACTTCCCGACCGTCCAAACAGTTACCTTACACCTTTCTGGTAGGTCGGACGGTCTGGGTTTCAACAACAACAACCCTGTATAATGCGACAGTTGCTGGTGGTTCAGAAAAATTATATTTATGGGTCGCAAATGGTTGTATATCGGAGTTTTCTCATCTTCTCCATAAAGCACGCCCCCTTAAAAACGAAAAAAAATACTCGTTCTTATAGTTTCCACGAAATAAATAAACCACATGTGTATATTTTGAAAAAATAAATTAAAAATCCTGTCAATCTTTAACAAAAATATGTTTCAGACAATTTCTATAAAATAGTCCTTTATATATATAATAGTAGCTGATATATTCGGCGTTGCTCATGATTTCAAATAAATGCAAATTCTAAACATATTCACATTGCTTAAAAAAATCAATTTAATTATTAAATTTAATTTCCCTATAAAAAATAAAAAACTACAAGAATACCTGTTCTCGCTATACATATTATTATATGCGCGGACAAACCTGAAGAACAAAACACCCTGATCCCGTTTATAAACCAATGTACAGAGATATGAAGTCTTTTAAACATACGTCATAATTACGACTTTGAAATGATAGCAAAAATTCTTACTTAACCCCCCTCCCCCCCGTGAACAACAATCATTTAAATAAATACGGAAATATAAGTTTAAAATACCTTATTTCAACATATTATCATAATCTTATAATTTATGGCCGTAACTGATATAACAATATAAAATATTGTAATACCGTTAATTTATTAACTTTTTAAATTCCTTTATTACTGAAATAGGATAAAATGAATGAAAATCGTCTGCTACATTGACACACTTTAATTCCGCTACTGAGCTACGCAATATTATTATATATGTTTTTTTCAAATAAAGTTTCGAAAAAAAAATCATCTGTACAATGTTATTTCTACAGAAGCGTTTTTCGTTAATATTTCCCCAACCTCTGAGTCTTGGCCGCTCAGACGGCTACTCTAAGCCCTCGGGTGAGTCGGGTGGTCTGAATTTCTAACAACTCCTGGGTTTACAGGCACGAAACATGGACGAGATTAACCTTAGTGATATAGTGAATAACTATACCAAATTTGGGGGGGGGGAGAAAAAAAAAGTAATTTGTCATAAACTGTAAATTTCTATGCGGAACAGTATACATATATATATATATATATATATATATATACTATATATACTATATATATATATATATATATATATTAGCTATTTTAAGTAATTTCCAATTTAATCCCCATCCTTCCCTTAGCATCGGTGGTGATGGAGGAACATAAAATTTATAAAAATCACTATGCATTTTAACAGGGAGAGGAAAAAAATGTATTTTTCAGACCAATGTAATTGGAACGCTAAAACACTAAAGAGTGATTCTACTAATTAAATCCGTCATCTCTGGCAGGCGGCCTTTTTCAAATATGTATAATTTTTTATTATTTGCTTCCATTGAGATAAGTTGAAGATTGAGTTCCTCGTTCGAGTAAACCGATTGTAGGCTCACTCCGCTTCCATACTTTTCCCCTCGCTTTGTGTAATTGAAAGATTTTTCTTTTCTTCATGCTGTTTTCATCATCTGTATCCTTACTATTAAGAGATGTTTATCGTTTTATGTCTTGATCGAACAGTGATGACAGTGATCTGTCGTGTCCAGGGATTTTAATAATAGTTAACTATAGTGAACAGGGATAAAATTATTGCTGATAAATATTCGATAAGTTAATTATAACAAGTTGATCAATAAATATATGCAACATCATTTTAGAAGTATGTAAGATAATTATTCTGTAACCCAAAGTAATTAAACATCATTATGCTTTAAATACAATTCACAGGCCTATGGAAAGATACATTCCTTCAGTTAACCATATGACTCTTTACTTTACGTCCCAATCCACGCCACTCACACAAGGGTTTAGAGCTCACAAATGCACGTACCGGAGCGCATAGAATCACGCTAGAGTAGCATTACAGGCTAGGAATTAATAATTAACAAAAAAAGGAAGGAATAAAACATAACATGTATACAAGGAACAGCATGATTGTAGTCAATACTCAGGATCAACATGAATGCAATAATTACTAATGTCAATCACATAACCGAAAAAATGACACATAAAAATTGAAAATTATAAAAATCGATAGGTGGACATTGTATACATTTTCAGTACTTATATGCAAGTATTGATATTAGCAAAGTAGGTATTACAATAAATGGGAAATGATTTAAAAACATTTTTAGTGAACAGGGATAAAATCATTACTGATAAATATTTGACAAGTTTGTAAAGGACCTTGCTGCCGAACCCTGGATCTCTGAACTGGCCAGCCGAAGCTCTGTCGTTGAGCTGCTGGGACGAAATTGCAAGCTCCTAGTGGACCCTGCATTCTCCACCCTCTAATATCAGATTGGCGGGCAACGGACAATCTGACTGACCACCTCCTTCTATTTTTACCTCAAGTTAGCTTCCTCCTCCTACTATTTTTATCAGATTAATATCCTGCGTGGTCGTTATCCTCTCGATTTCAAATCGGCGCTCAGTCTTGCAGATTCCACTGAATCCGTACTAGTCGTACTAGGGTCACTTTCAGACCTCCGACATCCTTAATTCCCTACTTAACTCCCTTTCTACTTCCCTCAATAATCTGATATTAGAAATATCTATTGATAAAAGTTGCTCCGTTATTTTCCCAAAAATTTACTCTAGTATGAAAAGAAATCCCATTTTCAAATTTAATAATAGATCCTTTAAAATTAAAAATCATTTAAAATTTTTAGGTTTAATCATTGATAATAAATTAAATTGGGACCCTCATATTCGATATCTCCAAGAAAAATGCCTAAAATTTTGTACTACTTTTGGCCAAATATCTGGGAAAAATTGGGGTGTCAAAAAATGTTTCTTAAAATGCTGGTATTTATGTGTTGTGGAAAAAGTTATTACTTACGGTTCTGCTATATGGGGTAAAAAACTAAAAAAAAAATGCAAATAAAAAAACTTCTTTCACTCCAAAGGATCTTCCTTCTAAAAATCTGCCCAGGCTATCGTACAACATCTAATATCTCCTTATTTTCCCTCACTGGTATTCCCCCCATTCATTTTACAATTTCTACCCTCTATAATAAATTTAATTTTTGGAAACAAAAAATTGATTCCTTTTCTTCTCCCTCCCTCCCGCCTCCCTCTGATTTTGATTTCCTTGTTCCTTTCTCTAACTTTCACCCCTCTAAATGGTCCGTAAATTTAGTTAACAGAATGGATAAAAACTCTGCCATTTATAATATATATACTGATGGTTCGAATATTGACAATATTTTAGGTTTAATCATTGATAATAAATTAAATTGGGACCCTCATATTCGATATCTCCAAGAAAAATGCCTAAAATTTTGTACTACTTTTGGCCAAATATCTGGGAAAAATTGGGGGTGTCAAAAAATGTTTCTTAAAATGCTGGTATTTATGTGTTGTGGAAAAAGTTATTACTTACGGTTCTGCTATATGGGGTAAAAAACTAAAA
The DNA here is from genome assembly GCA_951213105.1 of Amaurobius ferox. Lineage (NCBI taxonomy): Eukaryota > Metazoa > Arthropoda > Arachnida > Araneae > Amaurobiidae > Amaurobius > Amaurobius ferox. The sequence goes on along the minus strand of OX578149.1, from coordinate 38,709,605 downwards.
AAAAAATGCAAATAAAAAAACTTCTTTCACTCCAAAGGATCTTCCTTCTAAAAATCTGCCCAGGCTATCGTACAACATCTAATATCTCCTTATTTTCCCTCACTGGTATTCCCCCCATTCATTTTACAATTTCTACCCTCTATAATAAATTTAATTTTTGGAAACAAAAAATTGATTCCTTTTCTTCTCCCTCCCTCCCGCCTCCCTCTGATTTTGATTTCCTTGTTCCTTTCTCTAACTTTCACCCCTCTAAATGGTCCGTAAATTTAGTTAACAGAATGGATAAAAACTCTGCCATTTATAATATATATACTGATGGTTCGAATATTGACAATAACACTGGTTTTTCAGTCTGTATTTTTAAACATGATGTTCTGGAAAAGGTTCTCTCCTATAAACTTGACAACAGGAATACAGTATTTCAAGCCGAACTTACCGCTATTTCCTTTGCTATTGACTGAGCTTCCTCTAATAATACCCCTGTTAATATTTTTTCCGATAGCCTATCTTCCATTCAAGCCCTTAACTCAATAAAAAATAAATCTAATTATCTTAACTCCATTAAATCCAAAGCTCTCCTTGCCAAAAACCTTGTCAATATTTCTTGGGTAAAAGCTCACAATAACATATCTGGAAATGAAATTGCTGATTACCATGCCAAAATTGCTGCTATCTCTGGTTCCCCTCTTACTATTCCCTTTCCTTACTCGCTCCTCTCAAAATTTTGTAAATCTCATATTCTTAATCTTTGGCAAAATTATCTTAATGATTACATTTCCACCAGGACTGGTGATCCGGCTAGAATCCTGTCTTACCTCCCTATCGTGAATCCTAATTTACAAATTTTTAATAAATATCTCATTTACTTTCTTACTGGTCATGGCCCCTTTCTTGATTACTTATACTTTTTCAAAATTAAATCCACCTCTAACTGTATTTGCAATAAATTCGGTGACGTTGACCATTACATTTTCGATTGTCCTTTTTCTAAAAAATTTCATCTCTGCAAACCTTCCCCCTCTAATAAACCAATTTGGTTCTCCAAAGTTCGTTCAAATCCCTCTTCAGTAGATAAAATTAAAAACTGTATTCTTGTTTCCATGGAAATTTCTAATAAAGTGACCTAAGCTTATGAGTAGATTCTGCTCTCATTTAATTTTGATCAATGAATCCCTTTATTTCATTCTTATTAACTTATATGAACTTATTGCGTTCCCTCTATTTTTTTTTTCTTTAAAAAAAAAAAAAAAAAAAAAAAAAAAGCTATGTTAACTGTTCTTATTTTTTTGGATCTTTCTTTTTCTATTGACACTTTTTATTTGCATTTTTTCTCATTTTTCTTTTCTAAATTTTATTCTAAATTTCTGTTTTTGTTTTCATACGGCAATTTTTTTTTTCCTTTTCATATATTTTCTTTTTATATATTTTCTAAATTTTACTTTTAAAATTTTATTATTTTCTTTCATTTTAATCTATATTTTATTATGTTATTATACCTCACTCTAAATATTAGTTTTCAATGATCTTTTTATCTATATTCGCAATAACCATTTTCCCATTTTTGTAAAATGGACGTACTTGTCAAGTTCAAATATAATGTAAAACTGTCTGTTTAATCACAATATTTATTATAAATTGTAATATTTTTAGACCTAAATAAAAGTTCGTTTGGTGGGATGGTAGACCTTGGGTGCCTCCTGAATGCAGGAGGTATCCTTTCCCGGCCGTGCAGATAGCTACTCTAAACCCAATATGTGAGTCGCACGGTCTGGGGTCTTCAGACCTCCGACATCCCAATGTACCACCCACCCAATATGTGACCCACCGTGAGACCCAATATGTGAGTCGCACGGTCTGGGGTCTTCAGATCTCCGACATCTTTGCACTAACCTAAAGGGTTGCTCCGTTCGAGGGCCATTACAAAGAGCCTTGCTGCCCCAACCGGGAATCGAACCTTGGATCTCCAAACTGGCTAGCTGACGCTCTACCGTTGAGTTACTGGGACTAAATTGCAAGCGCTTATCGTCGAAGTTAATTATAATAAGTTGATCAAGAAATACATGCCACATCATTTTAGAAGTATATAAGATAATTATTGGGTAACACAAAGTAGTTTAACATCATTATGCTTCAAATGCAATTCACAGGCCTATGGGAAGATACATTCCTTCAGATGTAAAATATGCAAAACAACAAAATGATGAAAAGCAAATAGACCGAAGCATTGATAAAAGTAAAATAAACGAAGTATTTATCAAGAAGTGGAGTTTAAAGCTCTAAAGAAACATGAAGGCCTAGGTCATAACCACGAAAAGAGTTAAGTCATCAGCTATATCTGTAGTTATTAAAATACATTCCTTGATCCTAAGAGAGAATCGTGAGTTGGTCAGAACCCCCGAAAACCACAGTGACTCTTAAGTTTAACTTCAAATCTCAGATTCACCTTGAACTATGTGACTCTTTAGTTTAATTTTAAATAAAGGATATTTTATTTCAAATAAGTATGTATCAATAGCGTTAGCCTGGGTCCAAAACTCATCCCTCCCAGCCAGCAAAGTGCTAATTTAAAATTTGATGTTGGCAAGACATGACTTTTCCTGCATAATACAATGACTTTATTTCACAGCAAAATAAATATATAAGATTCCCAGCGCAATATTTTTGGCATTGAATAAATCCCATAAATTAAAAGTGGGCAGTTTGGACTACAGTTTAATCAAAATGTTTTTTGTTTTTTTCATTCTCAAGAATATTACTCCCCATCAAATTGTAATTGACATTTAATGAATATCCCGTGAAATAAATGACTATGGGAGAATTCTTGGGGGCCAAAATATAAAACTATACAAAAAATATCTTCTCTCGTGAATGAAGTGAAATGAATCCATGAAAATGATGGTAATAGATTTATCGCATAATATTGTATGTGGAAAGTGAACATATTTGACAATACTAACTACTTTTTTAATTTTATGTAATTTTTTTTTATAAAAACGTGCAATATCTCGAAAACTGCAATGTTTGTCATTCGTTTTATAATGGAAAATTACATATGAAAGGGTTATTTATTTACCGGTTCTAAATTTTTAATCTTTTTTTTTTCAAAAATTCATTCGAAAATTGGGGAAGGGGGTCTTCCGAACATTCGATCGCGCTTAAAATAAATAGAGTTTTAGTATACCCCAATTGTAATAATAATCGTATCAAATTAATTTTAAAAATATTCATTCGTTTGTGAGATGCAACGTCTACAGGTATATGGATACACATATACTACACATATACATCACATCAAAAACGATCGATTTGAGTTAAGGAATGCTTAAAACGTACTTTTCCGTCAAAAACTCGAATTCGAATTTTCGACCCAGTTACAATATTTTCACTATACATTGCATTATGCATGAAAGGAAAGGGAAAAAAAAATGAAGTTGTTTTAGTGATAAGACAATTTTCTGTTAAGCATTAAGGTGGGGGTGATATAGATTAAATTCAGGATACTTCACTAATATGAATTAATGTTAATTATGTTATTTATTACGAGGATGCAAAGTATGCGAATTTCACACTCCAGTCCAACTGTTTGATTCGCTTTCACGGTCTATAATTTTTGAACGTATACTCCAATCGACAATAAACTCATGCAAAATCTTTTTCGAATTAATTTTCAAGACGATCGGTTAAAAAAAATAAAATAATATCTCAAGGAAAGGCGCTTCATAATCTGCCAGGAAACTGCGTGGGATTTGATTTTTACAGATGATGAACGTAGGTGAACTGCATAGTTTCATTTTATTCTGACGTTTGTGGATATCACCATTCAACTTAATCGTTTGACTTTAACTTTTGAAACCGTTATGGACTTTAATTTTTACCGTCATGGACTTTAATTTAACCGTTATGGATTTTAGCTTTTGAACGCATACGACAGTCGGCGCCAAACAAAGTTTGAAGAATTAAGTGCCGATTCATACGTAAAATTCCCGATATAATCAAAATATATATGTTTATTTATATTTAAAAAGCTTATAAGAAAACAAACAAAAAAAAAAAAATTCGTAAAATATATAATACGGAGACGTGCATGCTCGCCCAATATGCTATCAATATACATACCTGAGAGTATACTTAGTAGATAATTAGGGCCGTTTTCGGATAATTCGATTATTCGTTCTTCCAATCAAAAGAGGAATGGGTGATCCATCCATTCCTCTTTTGAACTTCAGGTTTGTTGGTTCTTTTGAACTGATGAAGGGGATCCAACGTATCTTCGAAACAGCTGTATGCTACATTATTGTGTTATTTATGTTTTGATACGTTGCTCAACTTTTTCTTATCTTTCGCACAAAGTGTATTGTATTTAAGGATTCTATTGTATTGAGGAAATACACAAGCAGAGGCGTCGCTAAGGGCGTGATTTTTAGAGGTCATAGCTCTCCCTAGAAACTCTGTTTCAGTATTAAAATTGTCATGGTGTGCAATGTTAATTTTTAAACGTCTACAGCAAAACTTCCTTTATAGTTACTTCTGAATACCTGACATCTCCAATTAAGGGATATTATTTTTAATTTACAGTTTCAAATGTATATCCGGTTCTACACGTATTTATCTACACGTATCAGGTCCTCTGGATGACAAACAATGGCTTTGGTAGTTAAAAACGCATTTGCTAAAATACGTTTTTATGCACAAACATGCACTTGAATCATGCATTTAAAAAGTGAATTTCGATGACTATTCTATTGCTAATGAATCAAAAAGAAAAATAGAAATATTCATTGAATAATAATTTCGACAATGGTTACGGAAGTATTTTTATTCATAATAATCGAGGTATGCTAATATATAAGAAGGCTTAAAGTGAATCTGAAAGTTGGCATGATATTTTATAGCAAAATCTGTCACACATGTTGATTGTGCTATATGAAGCATATTTGTCTAATAAAAATCATACAACACACTTTTTCACATATAGAAACACACAATAAACTTTTTGGAACACGTATAAATATTAAAAAACCGAGTCTTGAGCTTTCTAACTACAAGTTTAAACGTTTTGTAATTGGAAATAAATTTCAATTTTTTATATAAAAATTTTGGTTTAAAAGTTCATCAAAAGAAAACTAGAGTTCGGCGAAATGATATCTGAAGAATTGAGAATTATAATTTTTTTTATTGCACCCCCTAAATTTTAGTATTTTAATATTAAAATTTAAGTATCTCCTCCTCCCCCCCCCCCCCCTCAATTTTTTTTTCTACAACGTGACTGTGCACAACAAACCATGCAACTTTCAAAAAACTTCACTAACCTTCAACTTGTCCACTTCTCTAACCAACGAATCAATCCTTTTATCCTTGGATGACAGCTCTTTCTGCAGGTGGGCCACCTGCCCCTCAGCTTCTCTGAGCAGAGCCTCGAAGTTGCTTGCCCGCTCTTCCAGCTCCCTTATCCGCAGGTCCATCTCCAAGGAATCCTCGTCTGAGTCCCGTTTTGATGAGGAGCCGCAAGGGCTAACGCTCGAGGCGTTCCCCATCTCTCAGGCCGCTCGTCTGGGGGTCTAATTTTAGTCTTTTTTGCTCCAAAAGTGTCAGTACTCCTCCCTGTAGGTGGAGTTATGTCATATCACAGCCGTGACGCAACCATGCCGGTGGTGTTTTTTATATTAAGCACTTTTATCGAGATGTTCAGCGTTAATTCCGTAGGACAGAGTCGAATGTTTTTTTTTCTCCTGAAGTCACTTTTCAAAGGCGGAAGTAGAAATAGTTTCTATTTTATTTTTAAATGGAAATTCTACAGTTAAATTTTCAGAGATGTAATAATTTACATTATTCATGTAATTTAAAATCACCGGTAAAAATGTATTAGCAAATTTCAATTTTTTTCTTTTTTTTTTAGTATAAGCACTTTTTCATTCTTAATATTTTTGAGAAGATAGCTTGATTACTGGATAAGAAATTCTACACATAAATTGCAGATTTGGTAGAATTTGAAATTTCTGTAAAACTAAGTAAAATATTTGGTAATTTGCACGGTTACATATTTTTTTAATTTTCGAATATAAGTATTTAATGGTGTGTGTTGATTAGTCTTTCAAATTTGACTTTATTAAAAAAATTAAAAAAAAAATTAATTTGGTTTGTTAAAAATTATTATAGATAGTTTTAATAGCTGATGTAGCCAAATGACAAGAAAGAGTTTTTTTTTTTTAAGCTTTGAAAAAGAAATCCCAAGTTTCATAAAATACTTATGAACAAAAATATGATTTTGAACATAACCCGAAAATAAAATGAATTAAATATTTTAATTACTTTTTATTTTCACTTTTCAAATAAATTTTTATGTTTGTTCATTTTTAAATGCAGTTATTAACGATACTTTACTTTAAAAGCATGTATTTTTTCTATTCCTTTAGTAAAGCCATCAATTTAAAATACTTCGTATAGGATATTTTTAATATTATCCGTAAAAGTTTTACTTTATTTTCCTTCAATTACTTTTAAATGTATACTTAATGCAGTTTAAAAAGAAAAAGACCAAGTCATTTTCAGTTAATAAAATTGTGCTCAAGGAATGTAATGCATAGTAGAGCATATTTTTTGTGGAAATTAATGTAACATTACATTTGATTTTTCTGAAATTTAATTCAGGATTTTTCTTTCTAGATATTGGGAAAAGTCTAGTGAAATTCCGAAATATTCCAGTGTTTTCGAAGACTAATACAGTTTACAAGCATTTTAAATGTGCTTATCAAAGGATGCTAATATTAGGTTACAATTCAATACTAGTTTACACTTTACATCAAGTTAACTTTTTTATACCCTTTTTCGAAAGCAAACGATTTTTTATTGTAAAATGTGAATAATTACTCTATCACGGAGTGGAATACGCATGATCAACCATGTTGCAAAAATATAGTTTAGCTCCACTGTACGTTGGTTTCTGCTCTGTGCATTATTTATATGTATAATTGAAAGTTATATAAAACATTATCTATATTAAATATTTATAAACGCATTTAAGTTTTCATTTGTCTATTGAAATTTCATTTTCCTTAGTTAATAACTTTGCATAAAATAATTTGGTTTAAGGATTTAAAAGCTTTTTGGTAAAAATACATGTAAAAAAATAGAGTATGCTAATAATTTATTGCGTTTAAACTCATATGTTATGCTATTGTAAAATAATAACTAATTATACTAATTTTTTATTTATATAAGACTTGCTGTTTATAAATTCAAGATATAAAACTGAATAAAATGTCTGAGCTCTAGTTTAAAATTTGTAATAACAGTGTCATTAACAAAGATTTTGCTTTGCAGTTTTGTATAGTAGATTTCAAATTAATTTTTGCAAATTCAACTTTAACTTTACGCTTTCCTAAATAATATTTTATTGACTTATAATCCTATTTAGTTACATTTTAAAATAAACTTTTAAACATATTATAAATTTGAAATATATTAGGTTTCTTACTGCAAAATTTAAAAATTCCACCAAATCTTCAAATAGTCAAAGTGTAATTGCTCTTTTCCTGACATTTAGCAGTCCAAACCTCCTTGAAAACGACTTTCGAATGTCACCTACAATAGTTAAACAGAAAAACAGCAAAAATCGGGCATTCCACCGGCATCACCAGCGAGCATCACTTGTTTTGCTTATTATTTAGTCACAAAGTTTCACTCCGCAGAAACAGAATATTTTCCAAAAATGCTGCCATTTTTAACACACAACCGCAAACCAAGCTATAAACGTGTAATTTCGAAATAAAATGGTAAATACTGGTAATAGTCCGAAAGATCGTCTGCTCGATCAAGAAATGAAGCAAATCAACAGTTGATTTTGTCCCAGGGAAAGTTATGTTAACCGTTCCTCGAGGTGGCGCTCTTAGATGTTTGTTGACTTTTTAAAGATACCGGAGAGGAGAAAAGTTTTTGTTCCACGATGAGTGGAGCGCCATCTCTGGAATGAGAGGATAATGGGATTTTGAACTATAATAGAGAAACTTTGGATGTTTGTATAAACATTCGATTGCCAGAAAGTGGTGCGGGAAAGTTCTTACAGAATTTGTTTATAAGTTTGAAGAATGAAGCGTATTTATTTTAATTTAAATCACTTCTAAGACACAAGTGAATGTAACATTTTATGTATTACTTTCCCAACATATATAGTATAATGTATAGGGAAAATATTGTAACGGAGTCAAAAATTCGAATTCGAGTTTTCAACAGAAGAGCACGTTTCAAACATCCCTGAAACTCGAATCGAACGTATTTTTGGTGATATCTGTGTATGTGTGTTAGCGTGTTGTGAATGAGAGTATCTACGCTAGTGTATGAGTGTATGTATGCCAGTGTACATGTATGTATACTAGTGTACATATATTTATGCAAGTGTGGGTGTGTGTGTGGAAGCAATATCTCACGAATGAAGCCATTCGAAAATAATTTGGTATGATTATTACAATCAGTGACAAGTGGAACCCTAATGATTTTAAACGCAATTGAATGTTCGGAAGAGCCCACCCCTAATTTTCTCATAAATATTTGAAACAATCAGAATATTCAATGGCAATTAAAAAAAAATGTAGATGTAACTTTTTATTAGAAAATGAACGATATTGCACGATTTTTGAATAAATTTAAAAAAAAAATCTGATGTGGGCAACACATGACTTTCCTTATATAATGTAATGAATTTACTACTTTTACAGTAAAAGAAATAGGTTTTTCTTATAGTAGATACTAATATTTCTTCCAAGATATTGAATTTTCTACAATTAGTCGTCATTTTCATTGATTTAGCGTCATTTTTATCCATTTGGCGAGATTTTCGTTAACTTGGCAACATTTTAAAAAGTCGCCAAGTTGGCGACATTCCGCCAATTTCGTCGCCAAAATCTCGCCAAGCGTTATGGACGAAGAAATAAATTATTCTTACAGCAGATAAATTGGCGTTCAAATACAAAAGTATTACTCAAAGTATCTTTTTTCATGAATGGAACGAGCTAGATCCACGAGAATGATGTCACCCAATTTATCGCATGATATTATATATGAAAAGTGAACATGTTTCTCAATAGGAAATATTTGTTTTTCTATTTTATATGCCTTTTTGAAATTTTTTTTGAAAAATGTGCAATATCTCGAGAACGGTTCATGTTAGCGCTCTAAAATTTATGTCAATCGTTTTCTAATGAAAAATTACATAAGAAATGTCTATTTGCGTAACTTTATTATTGGTTTTGATTTTTTGACGATTTTTTCAAAATTTCATTCGAAAATTTAAGGGGGTTCTGAACATTCGATTGCGTATAAAAACAATAGACTTCCAGTGTTTACGGATTGTGATTTTTGTACCAAATTTGGTTCGAATCGGTCCATTCGTTCGTCAGTTATCGTCTCCACAGACCCACTGACACACACACACACACACGCACACACACATACTTTCACACACACACACACACGCACACACACATACTTTCACACACACACACACGCACACACACATACTTTCACACACACACACACACACACACACAGACATCACTTCAAAAATCTTTGATTCGTGATCAGGGATGCTTGAAACGTGCTCTCCCGTCGAAAACTCGAATTCGAATTTTCGACCCCGTCACAATACTTTCCTTATACATTATGTATATAAGGAAAGTAAAAATGATTAAGGAATCAGGTGCTATTAAATAAACATTTTATACATAATTTTTTAGTAAAAAATAAATGACACAAGCTTTAGAACGCTAGCATAAACCGTTCTCGAGATATTGAACGTTTTTCTAACAAAATGATGAAATAAATCACATAAAATTTAAAAAAAGTTGTTAATTTTGTCAAATATGTTCACTTTTCATGCGCGTAGCACTTTCTCTTGGATCTACACTGCAGGCAAAAAAAAAAAGTTGCGCTGTGAGTTGAAACATGCAAATATTGAGGAGGGAGGAAGCGGTGATGCATTTCGAAAATTTACATAATTCTGCGGGCAATGTAACCCTTAATCGGTGTGCAGCTGATCGGTGTGCAGCTGATCAGTTCACAGCTATCATGACTGAATACGTTATACACGGTAGCGGAAAAGATGTCACAGAGTTCAAAAAAGGCCAAATTCTTGGTTTGTGTCAATTCCAGAAGACGTGCAGGGAAATTGCTAAAATCACTGGCACTGGATTACGAACTGTCCAGCGCATTATTAAATCTTGGTAAGATGGCAGTGATTTTGATCATCAACTTCGCCGAAAATGTGTGGTCGAAAAACGATCCTAGATAATCGTGATAGAAGATCATTAAAGCGCTTAGTTAAATCGAAGCGCAAAAAATTGACCCTAGAACTCATAACTATGTTCAATAGTGGAAGCAAGACCATTTCCACTCGCACGATGAGACGAGAACTCAAAGGACTGGGATTAAACAGGCTCCATTTCGCCAGCCCCCCCACCTCGGAATTTCAAAATTTCAATGATGCCATTCGTTTGTACTACGTTTGTACCGGATTGTACCGTCAAAATTTTCGTTTGTACCACTTCCGGAACGGGGTTATTCTCATTTCAAAGTGGGGGGGCTGGCGAAACGGCAGCCCCCCCACCTCGGAATTTCAAAATTTCGTCGATGCCATTCGTTTGTACTACGTTTGTACCGGTTTGCACCGTAAAAATTTTCGTTTGTACCACTTCCGGTACGGCGTAATTTTAATTTTAAAATGGGTGACCTTGAGCTCCGACAAACCCAACCTCGAAATTTCAAAATTTCGTCGATGCCATTCGTTTGTATTACGTTTGTACCGGTTTGTACCGTAAAAATTTTCGTTTGTACCACTTCCGGTACGGCGTAATTTTAATTTAAAAGTGGGTGACCTTGAGCTCCGGCAACCCCCCCACGTCGGAATTTCAAAATTTCGTCGATGCCATTCGTTTGTACTACGTTTGTACTGGTTTGTACCGTAAAAATTTTCGTTTGTACCACTTCCGGTACGGCATAATTTTCATTTAAATGTGGGTGACCTTGAGCTCCGGCAACCCCCCACTTCGAAATTTCAAAATTTCGTCGATGCCATTCGTTTGTATTACGTTTGTACCGGTTTGTACCGTAAAAATTTTCGTTTGTACCACTTCCGGTACGGCGTAATTTTTATTTAAAAGTGAGTGACCTTCAGCTCCAGCAACCCCCCACCTCGAAATTTCAAAATTTCGTCGATGCCGTTCGTTTGTACTACGTTTGTACCGGTTTGTACCGAAAAAATTTTCGTTTGTACCACTTCCGGTACGGCGTAATTTTTATTTAAAAATCGGTCACCTTGAGCTTCGGCAACCCCCCCACCTCGAAATTTCAAAATTTCGTCGATGCCATTCGTTTGTACTACATTTGTACTGGTTTGTACCGTAAAAATTTTCGTTTGTACCACTTCCGGTATGGCGTAATTTCTATTTAAAAGTTGGTGACCTTGAGCTCCGGTAACCCCCCACCTCGAAATTTCAAAATTTCGTCGATGCCATTCGTTTGTATAACGTTTGTACTGGTTTGTACCGTAAAAATTTTCGCTTGTACCACTTCCGGTACGGCGTAATTTTTATTTAAAAGTCGGTCACCTTGAGTTTCGGCAAGCCCCCACCTCGAAATTTCAGAATTTAGTTGATGATTCCATTCATTTGTGGGACGTTTGTACCGGATTGTACCAAAAAATGTTCGTTTGTACCACTTCCGGTACGGCGTTATTCTCATTTCAAAGTGAGGGGGGAGAAACATCAGCCCCCACCTAAGAATTTGAAAATTTCGTCAATGCCATTCGTTTGTACTACGTTTGTACCGGATTGTACTACCGTAAAAATATTCGTTTGTACCACTTCCGGTATGGCGTAATTTCTATTTAAAAGTTGGTAACCTTGAGCTCCGTGTCCCATTGGTTTTCATCATGCAATGTGACATTGTGGAAATTTTAACCAACCTCATACCTATAAAGATGGCCCCTGACTTTTCACGCAATAGGTATAAGGTTCCCTCCTGGCCACCCGCAAAGGGAAGGGCCAGTGGAGCTTGGACTGCATGTGGGTGGTCCAGTACAAGATGAAGGAAGACGCATCCGGGGGGTAAGCGGTCTTTGGGGGCGCAGTTAAGCCCGGGGGTTCACGCAGGAGCGTGGGATCTCAGCCTGCAAGCAATAATTCAGGGGCTAGTGGGCAAGCCCTGCTGTCATGGACTGGCCACTGAGAGTGGAAGCTAAGTGTCCACCAGTAATATTTAGGGGGGCTTAAGTCCTGTCAGCAAGTAATATTTGAGGGGGAGGAGACTTGATGTTACAAGTTTTTGGAGAGAGTTTTTGTCAGGAAAAAGGAATCAAGAGTGCCTCTTGCGAGCTGGTGAAGTGAGTTTGGTTTTTCAATAGTTGACGGAGCAAAAAGATGCTCCTTCCGAACTCCAAGATGTCACCGCAGACGAGCCCTTGCTGGACCCAGAGCCGAAGGTAGGCCTATTGGATTTTCATGCATTTACTTAGATTTTGAATTTCTCCTCTCTCGATTTTTGCTTCTTAAGGAAATTAATGTTTTCTTCGACACGTCAAAGATTTATGATGTATTTGGGATTTTTATTCAAATAGAATTAATTTTAAGAGGTTTTATGATGTTTTTGATACTTTGCTATGTCTTCGTACTTTAAGGGAGTAACTTGTGTTTCACTTGGGAGCTCATGTGTTTTGAGCAAAACTTCTTCATGTTTTTATTTTTAAATGTTAATTTTGTAAATAAACTTGTTATTTTGTTATTTTAAATCTAATCCGTGTCCTCATTTCAAATCTTATTCATTACTTCTTAATTTTCAGTTTTAACCACTTGAGATCAATTATAGGCCGTATTTTGGCGTTCAAATCGAACGTGAGGTGGAAAACCTCGTAACATTAATGGTTCCGATGACCAGGATACGAAATAAAAATAATTAATAGAATTACTGAAAAATTTTTTTTTTGTGAATAGGCTAAATTTTACGTTAGGAAAATTTTAAATAAAGTATTTTTTTCGGAAATGAGGATTGTAAAGGAAGAAAAAAAAAAAAAAAATTCATGTTTTTCAATTCTTTTCTTCAAATTGTTATGCCATGGTATAAGGGGATATATGTATTATTTTAGGGAAACACGGGATCAAAATTCGAAAATTTGAGGAAATTAGAAATTTTTTGTATGCATATTAGGAGTGTATTTTATATTGTGAAAGAATTTTATGTACCAGAATTTTAATGTTAGGAGTGTATATATGTTGCATGAAAATTTGTGCTTATGTGATAGGATTTTGGTAATAGGGGATAATTGCACTTAGGATATAGAATTTTGGTTAAGAAATCGCAGAAATTTTTTTTTCACATTTCAGTCATGGCAGAAGAACGGAACGAAGTCCCAGTAGCTCACGTCAGCAAAATTCCGGGTATTACACATTTGTTAGGGGAATTAAATGGGGAAGACATGGAAGAAACGAAATTGTTTTTCGAACACTTCAGCGCTATATCAGAACTGGGAAATTGGAACGATGCAGAAAAACTGGTTATAATCAAATCGCGATTACGGGATAATGCTAGGAAATTTTATATGAGTTCTCGGGAGTTGAGGAGCGAAACCTCTTTTGAAGCTTTCAAGCAGAGATTTTTAGATTTTTTTACAGACAAACCCCATATCACCGCCAACCAAGTAATTTTTTCATCAATTAAACAAAACCAAGGTGAAACTATAAAACAATTATCACACAGGATTAGAACACTAACGTTGGAGTACATAGGTGAGGCTCAGATAAACGATGACACTCAACACATTATTGATAAATTAAGCCTTAGTAAATTTATAGAAGCTATTAGGCCAGAATTCCAAATTGAAGTGATTAAAGGGAATCCCAAAACATTCATAGATGCAGTAAAAATAGCACAAAATTTAGAGTCGGCTAATTTAGCGGCAATGGTGGTAGCGGTAAATAATATTTCACAAAAGGATGACATACGGGAACTGCGCAAGGAGCAAGAACAATTTAACTCACAATTATTAGACACTATAACGAAAGAGATGAATAATTTAAAAATTAAAGAACGCACAGAGGTAGGGAAATTACAAAATACTTTTTTGTGTCATTTTTGTGGCAAATCTGGACATTTCATGAGGGAATGCAGAATGTATTTACGTCAAAATAATAATGAGAGGCAAGTCAGATATGGGCAAGAGAATAGGAATTTTACATCGTTTAACGGGGAAGATAATTATGTGCACAACAGAAGGTCGAACCAGTGGAATTCAGGCAACGAGAGATACAGAAATTCCGGAGCGCGGGACAGAAACGAATTTAACATGAGAGGACAAGGGAATTTTCGAAATTGGGACAGAAATCCTGCATCTTATGTAGATGAGAGAAATTATGCAAATACTAGAGAGGAGCGCAGATACGTTCGAGGGAGAGATAATAATAAAAACTATAGGCCTTTAAACTAGTGTGGGGGACTGAAGGAGAATTTATGCAAAATTCACAAAGACACAGGGATTGGTCTCCCTTATATAAATATGAAAAAAAGCCTGTGAGGTATAATTTGAGAAGAGAAAATAACACACGGAGAGATACACTAAACTTTGGAAGAAATTATAATAAAAAGAAGGAAGGAAATGTTAGGAATAAATTTAAAGGAGAAATTTATACGCAGAGGAATAGACGAGATTTCGGGGAAAGACGCAAGGAATCGAATGAACGAAACTTTAGAAAAGAATTTAGGAGAGGAAATACTACACATAGAGATGCGTTAAATGTTGGAAGAAATTACAGTAAATCGAAGGAAAGGAATTTTAGAAATGAATTTAATAGAGAAAATAGTACACAGAGGAATGCGTTAAATTTTGGAAGAAATTGTAATGAATCCGAGAAAAGAGATTTTAGGAATGAATGTAGAGATAAAATGTATACACAGAGGAATAGACGAGTTTTTAGGGAAATACACAAGAAACCAGAGAAAATAGATTTTAGGAATGACTTTAGAGATGAAATTCGCACGCAGAGAGGTAGACAAAATTTTGAAAAAAAATACAATAGGTTGGAGGAGAGGAATTTTAGAGAAAATAATTTAGAAAGAGAAAGAAGGAATCCTAGAGAAAACAATTCGGGAAATGATCTTAGGGACAATACACAAGAGTGTGATAGGCAAATTAATACACGGAACGGTACGCGAAGACCTACAGAAAACGAGGATAGGGGAAGACCTGAAACAAAAATAGCAATGGATAGAGAGAAAGTTAGAGATAAGGCTGAATTAATAGCTTCTGTCACAGAGGAGAACATGACAAAATTACCGACGGTACGAGCAAAATTCCACGAGAAGGAAACTGACATTTTATTAGATACGGGCGCTTCAATTTCGGTGTTAGCAGACGAGGTTTTTCAAAAAATTAAAGAGAATGTTGCAGTTAAATATATATCAAGATCGGTGACTATTACCACGTTAACGGGACACAACATAAATTACACGAAAACGGTAGAAATAAATTTTAAAATTGACAACCAAAAATTCAAACATATTTTTTTCATAACGCGAGCACATTTCCCACAATCATACCAGGGCATCTTCGGTTATGATTTCATTAGAAGATTTAAAGGCGTAATTGACACGCAAAATAACATTTTAAAAATTGGAAACTTAGAGATACAACTTAGAAACCAAAATCAAACACCGCGAGATACACAAATACACAGTTTAATAGAAAAACCCAACGTTTCCAGAATTAACAGGAAAATCAGATTTTTGCCGAATGAAACCAAACAGATTTTGATCATACCCGAGAATAAAGTACAGGAAGGCACGGATATCTTATTTGAACCAGTACAGAAAAACTATATAAGCATGAATTATGGGATTTATAAAATGGCAGAGAAGGGAATCTGGGTAAGAGTGCAAAATAACACAGAATCGGAATTTACTCTAAATAAACATATGATTTTGGGACAGGTATCAGAAAATTTTGAAATTAAACAAGAGAAAAATAAGCCAGAGGAGGAGGAAAACTATATTTGTAAAGAAATGATAAATTTGATTCAGGCGACACCCGAAGTGATAGAGCAGAGAAAAAAAGATTTGGAACCGACAGATTTTAAACTAGAACATATGAGCGCAGAGAGGAGGAAAGATTTTGAACAATTTGTATTACAGTACGCGGACATTTTTTCAAAAAACATTTCGACCATTGGGGCTACGGACTTAATCCAACCCAAAATTGAATTAGCGCACAACCACGCAATCAAATCTAGGCCATATGATATACCATACTCGCTACAAAACACTGCGAAAGCACAATTAAAAGACTTGGAGCAGGCAGGAATTATTTCTAAAACCAACTCAAATTATGCGTGTCCAATGATTTTAGTACGCAAGAAGGACGGAGAACACAGACTTTGTTTAGATTTAAGACTGATAAATAACATCTCCACCATATTCCCATATAATATTCCGAAAATCAATGAAATTATCACCAAATTAGCAGGGTTTAAATATTTTTCAAAACTAGATTTTAACAGTGCATTCAGCCAAGTGGTCTTAAGCCCGGAAGCACAGAATATTTTTTCGTTTGTAACGCCCTTCGGCAATTTTAAATATAATAGAATGGTTTTCGGACACGTTAGCTCAGCGCCCATTTTCCAAAATATTATTGATACGATTTTAGCGGACTTACAAGACCAAAACATCTTAGCGTACATTGATGATGTGATTGTCCCAGCAGACTCTTACGAGGAAATGAAATACAAATTACAATTAGTTTTTAACAAATTTAGAGAGAATAATTTAACGTTAAGCCCGAGCAAATGCGATTTTTTCTTACCAAAAATAAATTATTTAGGATTCGAGATTACCGATAAAGGAATAAGTCCAATGGACAATAATATAAACAAAATTACATCTTTTCCGGTGCCAAAGACCTTGAGAAAACTTAAAAGATTTTTAGGAGTATGCAATTTTTATCGGAATTCAATAAAAGATTACGCGCAAATTACGGCGGTGCTTTCAGACCTAACGCAGAAGGACGCAAAATTTAAATGGACTCCAGAGTGCGAGAAGGCTTTCCAGACATTACAAAATTGTTTTTTTGAAAAACCTATTCTAATTCAGCCAAATTTCGACGAAAAATTCTACCTTAACACAGATGCATCTTTATTATCTGTGTCGGCATGCCTTTTACAATTGAGAGATGGCATTCTTAAGCCAATTGCATATTTTAGCCGCAAGTTAAGTCCACAAGAGAAAAAATACCCCGCAGTAAAGATTGAGTTACTTGCAATACATCAAGGAATACAGTTTTTTAGGAATTTTTTGTACGGACGAGAATTTTTTTTGCTCTCAGACCACAAATCATTAGGTGATAATTTAAAGATTAATAATCCTCCGACAGTAATGCAGCGTTGGTTGTTGGATATATCAGAATATAAATTTAAATTTATTCACATCCCGGGAAAACAAAACGTACTGGCAGATTTTTTAAGTCGCGAAGAGTTTGCGAACCACTCAGAACAAGAAGTAAACAAAACGCCCTCCCCTCTCCATACTTTCCAAGAGCGCGCTCCAGATACGGAGCAAGACAGAAAAGAAACGAATCAGGGAGCTTCAGGGGAACCGGTTGTCAAACGATCGCAGGAAGAAGGCTACGTTCAAATCGTAAATAAACAAACGGGGGAGCTTTCCGTGAATGGTATAATTCACACACAGCAGGAAGACGCGAATGGGTATGTAAATGTGGACAATATTTATATTAGAAATGTAGAAGAGTTAACCGAAATACCGACGATAGAAGAAATACGGAAGGAGCAGAATAAAGATCCAAAAATCACAGAACTAAAGAAAAATCTAAAAAGCGAAAAGCACAAACACAGTAAAAACAATGAGACATTTTATATAGATGAGGAGACGGGACTGGTAATGCATATTGGTAGATGGAAAGATCGACCGTGGCGGGAGAATTTTAAGAGGACAATAGTAATTCCACGCATTTTACAGAAAAACATTTTAGCCATGGCTCATGTCACTCATGCAGGGGTTGATAAGACGTTTAAATTAATAGAAGATAGATATTATTGGGGAGGTATGTATTCAGACACACATAATTATGTCCTTTCTTGTGAAAAGTGTAAAAGTCGGAAAGGAAAGCTGCTGATAACAAATATGGGTAGAGTCCCCATTCCTGAAGGCCCTTTGCATAGCATTTCAATAGATTTATGTGGCCCTTTTAGAGTTAGTGTCAATAACAACAGATACGTGCTAACTATGATTTGCCAATTTACGAAATATTTAACAGTTTTCCCTATACCGGACATCCGCGCGGAGACGGTGGCGGAAAAGTTATTACAGTCGTTTGTCTCCAGCGGATTACCATTTTCTATTACTTGTGACAGGGGGTCACAATTTACTTCAAAAGTTTACAAATGTATGACGGAGAAACTACAAATAGTAGCTAAATTAACGCCTGTTCGATCACCTTGGTGCAATGGGGCCATCGAAAAATGTCATCATGCTCTTAAAAATACACTTTATACTCTCACTGATAATTCACCTTTTTGGGATACTGCAGTTCAAATACACGTCATGACATATAACGCAACCGTTCACTCATCAACAGGCGAAACACCAAATTTTCTTTATTACGGACGTGACATTCCAATTTTTTTTGAGACACAAACACAAAATGAGCAACAACAGGATACATCATATGGGGGGTACATAGCTAATAAAATAACCACAATGCAAAAAGCTTTCAAGGCGGCAAACCAAAATATAGAACGCTCAAAACTAAGACAAGAAGAACAACAGTTTTCAAAATCGAAAATGCAAAATTTAGAAATAGGAAACAAGGTATTTTTAGAGGGACAAAACGCATTTGGAACCGCTAACTTTTCAGGACCGTACAGGGTGGTAAAGAAAATAAACAGATTCTTATACGATATTCAAAAAGTTGGGAAACCTTTCGAAAAAACACAGAGGGTACATATTAATAGATTGAGACAATTATTGGAAAGGAAAGAACACCTAAAATTTACGCGCGACATAGAAAAAGACATTAAATACACATCCCCACTTCTTCCAACACCGGTTGTAAACAGAGAAAACAGAAAACAAAACGAGGCAGGGCAGTCTTTTCCTTTTTCACAGGAAGAGGAACAAATTATTTTTTCCAACGTAAACAGGGCTATTCAAACGACACAAGGGAATCAACACAGTAAAACTCCTTCCGAAAGTTTTCAGTCCATAGCTAATAGTACAGAAATTGGTACGCAATCGCCTACTCTTTCGGACCTCCCAGAGAGACATCCGTCAAACAGTGTCAAAAATCAACAAGCGCCTCCCTCCGAATTTCAAACGGAAGCTTTTCCTTTTCCTGAAATAAGTACGGCATCCCGCGAACGCCAAGAGTGCAAAAGTAAGAAGGGGAAAGAGACTTTACAGAAGCCTCCGAAAGCCTTTGAGAATGATTCACAGCACGAAGGTGCGACTCGAACACACCAGTATTCGCTTAGGAGCAGAAACAATCGAATCTGAATTACAATTAAATCGGTAGTTAATCGAAAGGATTGAGTAAAATATGGGATTGTATATAATATTTGAAAATATGTTAAGAGATGAATTTGGGAGAATGTAAATATAATTTGAAATTGAAGTATGAATTGAATAGAGTAAAAATATAAACCGTAATTTGAATTGTGTAGGAATGTAAATATAAAATTGGTATTTGTATTGAATTTAGAGAAAGGATGTAAATAAAAATTGAAATTTGAATTGTTGAAAAGCAAAACGTTACTTCTGGGAATATAGATTTTGGGAGAGCAAATATAATTTAAAATTGAAATGGATTGAACTTAGGAAATGAGTGTAAATATGAATCGGTAGTTGAATTGAATTTAGAAAAAGAGTGTAAATACATTTGAATTGGTTAAATGGAAAATTTGGATATTTAATATGAATTGTAACTAAAAAAATGCTTGAAATTTGATGGATAGAAATTGTGTGAATTTACGAGTACGGGTATATAATGCTTAGAGAAAACGTGAAAATATTTAGTGATAAATATTTAGTGGATAAATATTTAGTGAATTTACGAGAGTACGTGTATATAATGTGTAGGAAATACTTGAGGATAAATGGATATGCAAATCTGAAAAACAATTTAGAGAAGAAATTGAATTTGAATTTAAAGGTTTCTTAAAAATATATACGTATGTTGAAATATGAGGAGGAAGTTTTAAAGGGAGAAGAGATTGACAGGCAAATTTGAGAAAAAATTTAGAGAACGACTTTAATATTGGTAAATTCGAAAAAGAAGAGGAAAAGGAGAAAAAAAAGGTTTTACAGAAGGAATATGGAATTTAATCTTTCGAGATTAGTGGAGAAAACGAATTAATAGGGAAGTTATAAAGTAGGTAACAGTCAGGTTAGAAATACACAGAGAATTTTTTTTGTTGTGAGGAAAAAAAGTTTTAGAAAAGAAAAGAAAAAAAAAGAGTTTAGATAAACATTTTTGTTGATTTGAACCAGGCAACAGGGTACGTGAGTGATACAACATTAACAAACACTTAGATTTAATACAGGGGAAAAATTTGAGTGGGGCGATAATGAGATAATATTTTTAGTAATAGAAAGGTTAAGAAATAGAAATAAGATAAAATTAAAAAAATAATATAAAATTCAATTTAAATCGTACAGCAGATAAGAGTGGGTAACATTTTGAAAAACTGGGTAATTACTAAACAGAAAAGATAATTCTCTTTTGAAACTAATGTAAATTTAAAATAAATAAGTAAATAAAATTTAGTGTAATTGACTATAGGGGACACGCCAGTTTAAAATCTAAAAGTGGGCCTGATCAACCGGCTTGTGGGTGCTTAAGCAGCGGACAGCCTAAGGATAATACAGTGAATTCTTTTTAGACAAGGGGAAAACTTGCACAACACACAACTTTACTACATCACAGTTAGCCAGTGACAAGAGGGACGTAAAACAAGGGGAATCCAATAAAGGGGTGTGTGTCAAACACATAAAATCTTATGGCCACGCAGCAACACTCACAGAGGGGAAGAAAGAAAATACTTTATTTTATTGCAGGGCACTTTTCGCTTGTCAAGAAAGTTATGGGAGGTATATGGTTCCACAGTTCATGGGGACAGCCAGTCTGATAACTTGTAGGGGTGTGGCAATCTTAACAAGTGCATCTTGCTTCGGGCAAGTTTGAGGGGTTGTAACTCGTTTCCCACCTCGGGCTTTGGTAAGATAGAGAAAGGAGAGACTTCTTTGTTTTTTTTTCTTTCCGTGACATACGCTTTTTCTTTTCTTTCCTCCCTCTTTCCTTTTACAGAGGGACGGTGATAATTCGGGGGATTTCGAAACACTTTATCTGACCGGTGCAGGGGCGCAAATGAGAAACTTCAAAAGGTATACGCAGAATTGGGAGTTTTGAAAGGCATAATTTGGATTTAGAAGAGAAATTAAAGGTGTCCGATTAAAGAAATTTTGATAAATCGTTCGGTATACTGCAAAAGGTTTGATGAATGACATTCCATTTTTGGGTGTATAGGAATTCGAAAAAAAAAAAAAAAAAGTTTTTTTTTTCTCCTTTTCGGGTTTTTAACGGGGATATTAGATAAAATTTTTGTATAGGTGTAATAAGATACAGAAAATGAATATTTGATGATACATGGCATGGCAATTCGGAGGGAAGATTAAATTTTAAGGATAGGAAACTTTTACGTGTGGATTGGAATAAAGATTAAGAAAATAAAGATTAAGATGAATTGGTAGAAAAGGTATACATATATTAAAACGAAAGGAAAGGAAATTTACGTTTGGGTTGAATGAAAATAAAGATTAGGATGATTTTGTAGAGAATGTATATAGATATAAAAAAAAAAAAAAAGTATTTCGGGGATAGTTAAAGAAGTAAGCAATGTTGGAATAAGGTTATGACGAGGTGTAAATAAATTTTTTCATGATAGGAATTGTTGTAATCGTTTAATGGTAATGTAATTTTTTCTGAGAGAGAGAGATTTTTCAATTTTTGAGTGTCTGTATGTATGTTCTTTGGCCTGTGTGTAAACTTATCTCCAGCAGTATGTCTGTAAAGAACGGACCACAACAGCAACCAGTAACGGACAGGACACCAGCAGAGATCTGCAACCGACCCACGAGGAGTGAGCCACGACAGAGCCATGAGGACAGCTAGCAACCTACCGACGCAGGGGCGTAGGTCATCATTGACTTTCAGGATCACATTTTTCCTTGCAGAAGGTTACTGCACGAGGAAGTCACATAAAGACTTTTTCATTAACAGCTCCAAATACATACCAGTAGCGTATGTGGGCATTACACAAGAAAGTAACTATCGCTCACTTTAAAGTCGCATTTGACTTTAGAAATGGTGAAATTTTAGTGCTACATGAGTGCATTTCTTGGTAGTGTGATATATTTTGAGTACGAAAAAAAAAAAGGAAAAACTTTCTAAATACAGCTTAATCACAGATGAACGGCCCAACCAGTTCCAAAGGCACAAAACAGCCTTTTTCTTCAGGACCAGCCAGAAGTGCGACAGACTTTTCATCATTCCGAAAGGACAATGGTGTATTCAGAACTTTCCAGGTCATTGCCAGTGCATACATGCATTAAACATTTGGTTAGGGAAATAATTTACGAGGAACTTTCCACCACATGGAACTGACCAAACCAATGAACTATAACACAAAAATTTTTGGAATTTCAATGTTTGTTATATATTTATACTATTTTATGTTCTGTATGTATGCAGATATCTGCATTTTTTTTTTCAGGAAAGCTGCTCGCAGACGGTTTTTGCTCTTAAAAATAAGGAAAGGGGGTAAATGTCCCATTGGTTTTCATCATGCAATGTGACATTGTGGAAATTTTAACCAACCTCATACCTATAAAGATGGCCCCTGACTTTTCACGCAATAGGTATAAGGTTCCCTCCTGGCCACCCGCAAAGGGAAGGGCCAGTGGAGCTTGGACTGCATGTGGGTGGTCCAGTACAAGATGAAGGAAGACGCATCCGGGGGGTAAGCGGTCTTTGGGGGCGCAGTTAAGCCCGGGGGTTCACGCAGGAGCGTGGGATCTCAGCCTGCAAGCAATAATTCAGGGGCTAGTGGGCAAGCCCTGCTGTCATGGACTGGCCACTGAGAGTGGAAGCTAAGTGTCCACCAGTAATATTTAGGGGGGCTTAAGTCCTGTCAGCAAGTAATATTTGAGGGGGAGGAGACTTGATGTTACAAGTTTTTGGAGAGAGTTTTTGTCAGGAAAAAGGAATCAAGAGTGCCTCTTGCGAGCTGGTGAAGTGAGTTTGGTTTTTCAATAGTTGACGGAGCAAAAAGATGCTCCTTCCGAACTCCAAGATGTCACCGCAGACGAGCCCTTGCTGGACCCAGAGCCGAAGGTAGGCCTATTGGATTTTCATGCATTTACTTAGATTTTGAATTTCTCCTCTCTCGATTTTTGCTTCTTAAGGAAATTAATGTTTTCTTCGACACGTCAAAGATTTATGATGTATTTGGGATTTTTATTCAAATAGAATTAATTTTAAGAGGTTTTATGATGTTTTTGATACTTTGCTATGTCTTCGTACTTTAAGGGAGTAACTTGTGTTTCACTTGGGAGCTCATGTGTTTTGAGCAAAACTTCTTCATGTTTTTATTTTTAAATGTTAATTTTGTAAATAAACTTGTTATTTTGTTATTTTAAATCTAATCCGTGTCCTCATTTCAAATCTTATTAATTACTTCTTAATTTTCAGTTTTAACCACTTGAGATCAATTATAGGCCGTATTTTGGCGTTCAAATCGAACGTGAGGTGGAAAACCTCGTAACACTCCGGTAACCCCCCACCTCGAAATTTCAAAATTTCGTCGATGCCATTCATTTGTATAACGTTTGTACTGGTTTGTACCGTAAAAATTTTCGCTTGTACCACTTCCGGTACGGCGTAATTTTTATTTAAAAGTCGGTCACCTTGAGTTTCGGCAAGCCCCCACCTCGAAATTTCAGAATTTAGTTGATGATTCCATTCATTTGTGGGACGTTTGTACCGGATTGTACCAAAAAATGTTCGTTTGTACCACTTCCGGTACGGCGTTATTCTCATTTCAAAGTGAGGGGGGAGAAACATCAGCCCCCACCTAAGAATTTGAAAATTTCGTCAATGCCATTCGTTTGTACTACGTTTGTACCGGATTGTACTACCGTAAAAATATTCGTTTGTACCACTTCCGGTACGGTGTTGTTCTCATTTCAAAGTGGGCTTGCTTTAGAAACGGCAGCCCCGTTCACCTAGGAATTTCAAAATTTCGTCGATGCCATTGGTTTGTACTACGTTTGTACCAAATGGTACCGTAAAAAATTTCATTTGTACCACTTCCGGTACAGCGTAATTTTTATATAAATGTGGGTGTCCTTGAGCATCGGCAACCCCCCATCTCGTAATTTTAAAATTTCGTCGATGCCATTGGTTTGTACTACGTTTGTACCGGATTGTACCGCAAAAATTTTCGTGTGTACTACTTCCGGTACGGCGTAATATTCATTTCAAAGTGGAGGCTGGAAAAATGGCAGCTTTGACCTCGGAATTTTCATATTTCAGTGACGTCGTTCGCATGTACTTCATTTGCATGGAATGTACCGCTAAAATTTTCATTTATACCGTTTCCTATATATAGTTGTTCGCATTTCAAAGTGGGAGACTCCATTTCGCCCCTTCTCAGTTCCGAATTTCCAATATGCATCAAATAATTAAAGAACATGCTTTTATGACAATAAAATTTATATATGTATTAAAACATACAAATACAAATAAATATATTTTTACAAATCAGCACATTTATTCAGTACATTATTCAAATATTTTGCTTAAGCCGACGCAGTGGTCGAGTGGTCAAGGCGAGTGTTTCCACAGCAATCGCTCGACCGCCGCGTTGTGGGTTCGAGTCCCAACAAAACATGGATGTTTGTGTTGCGGGCGTAGTGTGTTCCGCCCCCCCTCTGGTGCGCCTGGGGCAACGTCTTAGGACGGCTAAATGGTTCACGTTCTGGCCGCTGACGAAAGGCGAATGACGAAAGTCAAGTGCCTGGCCATTAATATATATATATATATATATTTTGCTTAACATATATTTATACAAATATTCAACTCAATTTACATTTATATAAATATTTAGTTTAATTTACATTTTCACAAATATTTAACTCAATTGACATTTATATAAATATTTAGCTCAATTTGCACTTATACAAAGTAGCACTTATACATACTAATACGAATATGTAGCACATGTACATTGAAAAATTTGAAGATATATTTCGGTACTTGTGAGTATTTAAAATAGGTTTCAGGAAATAAAGTATTTAAAATATTGATTAATTAAAAAATGTTATGTACCCAACACAATTGATTATAATATAGTTTTAAAAGTAAAGTAGGAATTAGCTATCATGGATGTGAGAATTTGGTTGCAAATCATTTTAATTGCATTCATTTAATTTTATTTATATAAAAATTAGCGAAATTATTTTGCAGAAGTACTGCTTTTACTGTCCTGCATATTAGTTTCCCTATAGAGTATAGGGAACTTATTTAACTGGGGCAAGTTTTCAACGGAAGAACACGTTTCAAGCATCCTAGAACAAGAACCGAACGTTTATGAAGTCATTTCTGTATGTGTTAGCACGTGTGAATACACGCTAATATACTGTTACGACGTATTCTCTGGAATCGTGGGTGTGCGTCCAGGATACAAGAAAGAATCCAAATTTCTGGATAACTAACACGTTTATAAGCACAACATAAACAGGAATAAGATACAGCAAATGGTTCGATAACTATCTCACAAGATTACTAAACAACTGCTAGGTACAGTAAAATAGCAATTTACTCAGTTAATTTCACAAAACAGCGGATGCTATCCTGAAAACAATGACTTATCTCATAATTTCAATGTAGCTCGTATCACGTCAACTGCTCTCCAATTGAGCGATGACTCTTTTTATATATTCTCAGTAGAAACTGCCAGAAGGGGCTCATATCTCGTAGAATACTCGTCATTTTAAGAAGGTTCTCGAACATTCGAAATGTCGCCAATAAAACACCAAATCTGGCAACCATAGCTCGACAGTCCTGAAATGGCATCCCTAGACCCACATCATAGGGATGGCTGCCTGTACGGTGTTTCACTTCTGGTTCTCAAAAGTGCTTCCACTGAAGGCTTCATGATCGGGACAGTACATAGTGTATGTGTGTGCCTGTGAGTCCGCGGAGGTGTTATCTCACACGCGAATGAAGAGTTTTGAATATAATTTGGTACGATTATTGACCTCAGTGTATACTGGATTCCAATTGATTTTAAATGTAATCGAAAGTTTGGAAGACCCCCCCGCCTCCCCCATATTTTGAACGAAAGCTTGAAAAAATCATTAACCAGAACTTTCAATAATGATAAAAAAAAAAAAATCATTTCAGACGTAATTGATAGACAAATGATAGAAACTTTAGAATGTTAGAATGAACCGTTCTCGAGATACTACACAAGTTTCGAATAAATTTTTGAAAAAATTATTAAAGCAAATTAAGAATCTGAATGCTGTTAAATGTTTAATTATTTCATACATAATATCCACTTAGAAAACGATTGACATACCACATACGACATTTCGAGATATTGCACATTTTTCATGTAAATTTATTCAAAACATAATGTTAAATTAAACAAGAAAGATCAATCATGCATAAGCATTGATTATGAAACACTTTCCAACTGAAATGTAATTTCATTTAAAAATTTCTGAAATGTGATACATTTAGTGGTGATATCTTTTACATTATCACAGTACTACAGTAATTTATTATACTTTTATGTATTTCATTTTTAATGTATTTCATTTTTTCAACCCGGGTTCAATGCAAAACTAATTGGGTGCTATTATTCATTTATATTCCCATAGGTCCCACAGACCGTCTGAACAACATACTAAAATTTCATTTTGATAAAGTCATTTTTACTGCAGTTATCGTGCGAACGAACAGACAGAAGGAACAAAGTCATAAACACTTTTCAACTATGCTATAAAGTGTTAATAAGGAAGAATTTCAAAATGTACATTATATAACAAAATTATACAACAAAAATAATAATGGGAATAAATAATATACTATAATTTATGACATAAAAGTCCTATAAAGTTCTTCAGAACAATATTGCCATATACTCTAAATACATAATAATACAAGAAAGATCAATCATGCATAAGCATTGATTATGAAACACTTTCCAACTGAAATGCAATTTCATTTAAAAATCTCTAAAATGTGATACATTCAGTGGTGATATCCTTTACATTATACAGTACATTACACAGTACTACAGTAATTTATTACACTTAAATATTTAAAACTGTATCGAAATATAAATCATCTGATTCTTTATGCAAAATCAATGAATATTTCATTCATATAACTTGTATTCCAGACTCCAGAGCTAAATAATTTTGTGTGAAAAAAATTCAGCAATTCTTATGTAATTCATCTTACAATCGCTTGAGATATTTGCATTCTGCATATGTTAAAATTAGGCTTCGTTGAAGAAATAATAAAATTTTAGGGATCATTTAAAATCACAACTATTGTAATTGCATAGGCACGGAATTTAGGTACACAGATAATACACAGATAATATATGTGTGTATGTGTATGTACTCAAAGTATTGGAATCGTGCCGAAGATCGGAACTCGAATTTTCAAAGGATCTACACGTTTTGGGACTTCTAGAACACGAAAAAACTATTTTTAGGAAGACGTCTGTGTGTGTAAGGTTGTATCTGTGTATGTTTCTGTGTGTCTGTGTGGATATTACATCCACTCTAATTGAAAAACTAATAGACCGATTTTCATACAATTTGGTAGGTATGTTTTTTGTGGGAAATCCTGATGTTCATTAGATTATAGTACGATTCGTAATAAAAGAATCTGCCTTCTTTGCGAAATGGCCGCAGAAATTGCCTTTATCCACTCTAGCTAAAAACTAATGGAAAAAATTTAACAAAATTTGGTGCATAATATTTCAATAACCTACAAGTGATTTATATACCAAATTTAACAAAATTTTGTATATAAATCATTTGTAGGTTATTCTACTACGATTCGGGAAAAAGGAACTGGCTAATTTTGCGAAATGGCCCCCAAAAATCGTTATATATAAAAATATAAGACTACGTGTGTTCAATTATATCAATTAAATTCCTATTTTATACGTGATTTTTGACAACCAAAAAGAATAAGACTAACCCCATTACTCTAGGACTAGCCGTTCCTGAGATATTCTAGTTTTTTCGCGTTTTCGCTACGCCACCTTTGACAATAAGTCCAGCTATCAAATGAGAACAAAATTTAAGTTTAACGTGTAAATTCAATGTCATTTAAAATACTTATGGTTGTTATTTTATGCAGATAAACTCAAATTATTATTGAATAAATAAAGAGAACGAATATGAGTCTGCAGGGAAAGACATGGGCTGTCCACATCAGAATTTTTAACAATATTACAACAATGATTTATAGAAGTGAACGGGGATTATTTTCAGGCCATTTCGAAAAAAATGTATGATCTATATTTAAAGATCCATTAAATTTTTGTCGAATAAAATGTTCAACAAATTTAAGCTGTGTACCAAATTTTAACTCTCTAGGACGTATGAAAGTGCATTAAAAATGCCATCCAATAAGTATATCATGAAGAGTTATATAAAATTTTAAAAAAATGAAAAATTGTTATCTACAAAATTTATTTTAAAATGTGAAGCCTCTCCCATATGCAAAACGTTTAAACAAATGGAAAGATATTTATTATATAATATATCTCTCTTTTCTTTCTGGAAGATATCCCAAAGTCAGAATTTAATTGAATTTGTTTTTTTCCCTATATTAAATAATTT
This sequence comes from Amaurobius ferox, assembly GCA_951213105.1. Taxonomy (NCBI): domain Eukaryota; kingdom Metazoa; phylum Arthropoda; class Arachnida; order Araneae; family Amaurobiidae; genus Amaurobius; species Amaurobius ferox. The sequence goes on along the minus strand of OX578149.1, from coordinate 38,680,631 downwards.
TTAATTAAAAAACTATTTAACATATTTTACTGAATTTTTTTTATATATTCTATGGGATAATGTGAATATTTCCTAAAAATTTCGAAGCAATTCGTGAATTTTAAATTTACTTAAAAAATGTTTGAAAAATTAGGTCCCATAGGGTTCAATGTATTTCATTTTTTCAACCCGGGTTCAATAAAAAACTAATTGGGTGATATTATTTATTTATATTCCCATAGGGCCTACAGACCGTCTGAACAACATACTAAAATTTCATTTTGATAAAGTCATTTTTACGGCAGTTATCATGCTAACGGACAGACAGACAGACAGACAGACAGACAGAATGAACAAAGTCATAAACACTTTTCAACTTTGTTGTAAAGTGTTAAAAAAAGGGAAGAAAGTATCGCCACATATAACACTTAGTAACAGTGTAGTAACACCTTCCACATACAATATTATGCAACATTATTCATATAAATCTAGATCATTCCATTCACTGGAAAAAATACATTTTGCCAGTGATAGTAATTTGACGCCTATGAATTCGCCAATAGTAATTTATTTCATGTAATTGATATTAAACAAATGTTGATGTCATTTCATGATATTGTAATTAAATAAACGTGAATATGAGAAGGTCATTCGTTTGGACTAGTAATTTGCCCAAAGCGCCTAATTTCAATTGACGTCGTATTATTTTAATGCCAAAAACATTGTTCTGTGGACCTTGTACACCATTGTTTCGCCGTGAAAGAAGTAGAATCATTGCATTATGTAGGAAAAGTCATGTTCTGCCCACATCAGATTTTTTAATCCATTCTGAGCCAGCTGATAATTAATTTGCACAAGCAGCTGGCTAGACAATTCTATGAAACCAAACATTGCAAATTTTCTTATTATTAGGCCAATTAGCAATTGCACACCAGGGTATCACCGAAAAAAGTTTAAATATGAATTGCAATTACTGCTTACAGAAAATCCGCCAAGAAAGAAGGAAGGCCGCCACTCTGACGTCGCAACCTTTCAGTGGACTAATCCCATATCCTCGAATGAGTATCAATTTAGTACTTGTGAAATTTCAGAAAATGTAACATTGAGTAATTAGATTGCATGCTATTGAAGAATTATCTCATTGTATACAAAAAATATAAAATAATAATATTATAACTTCTACCAGCATAAAGTTGTACAATGTAGCATTAGTAATATACTAACGTAATATTTTGAACTTTTTTTTTTAAATTAAAGTACCTGTACAAGCAAGTATTTCTTTAATTCTCTATACTTTCACTCGAAATGTCTACGAAACTAAAGATCGATATAAATAGTAGGCGACAAAAGTATGTATTAGAAAATTAAGTTTCTAATAGATTCCTTTTGAAATTTGCCGCAAAAGGCAACACTCCTCTAGCAGGATGACTATACTTATCTCATACCTAATAGAAATATATTTCCTTGAATTCCTTTAAATTAAAAACACTTGTCAGAAACGTAAGGATTTCCCTCAAAATCTAAACTGCTGATTAATTTTAAATGCAGAAATAATGAAAAAATAGACCAAATTACTAATTAATACTCATAACAAACTAAGATTAATAATTAAAAGCAATTAAAAGAGTTCAAAACATAAAACAATAAGAAGTTATCTTGTTGAACACCAATGTTTGTCACAGAAATGTCAGTTTTATACTGGAACGTGGTGGTGTCCATGTACACAACTAGTTTCAAAAATTATAATATTCCATTAGTAAATAGTCCCCCTTCTCAAATTTAATGTCTTGCATATTTTCTATAAAGCTATAAAAATAATTTTATTACCTATGTAATTGTACAAATAAATATATGATATATGAATATCACTAGAAACATGGTATGATTAATAAAAACAATATGATATTTCTTAATGACAGATTAATTGATTTGCATAATTTTGAATCCAGGTGAATTTGAATTACAAAGTACAAGATCTTATTGGCATTAATAATCACCTAATGACATTTTGCCTTACAGAAAAGACTATGATGGAAAATTAAACTGTAACATTAAGAAGATATATCATGTAAGCTTAAGATGTACAGCATGTAAGCTTAGATGTACGGCATGTAAGCTTAAGAATTGGTACAAACGAAAATTTTTATGGTATAATATCCGGTAATTATCCGGTTCAAACGTAGTCCAAACGCATGGCATCGACGAAATTTTGAAATTCCGAGGTGGGAGGATTACCGATGCTCAAGGCCACTCACTTTTAAATAAAAATTACGCCGTACCGGAATTGATACAAACGAAAACTTTCACGGTACAATCCAGTACAAACATAGTACAAACGAATGGAATCAACGAAATTTTGAAATTTCGAGGTGGGGATTGCCGATGCTCAAGGTCACAGACTTTTAAATAAAAATTACGCCGTACCGGAAATGGTACAAACGAAAATTTTCACGATACAATCCGGTACAAACGTCCTACAAACGAATGCAATCATGAACTAAATTCTGAAATTTCGAGGTGGGGGGCTTGCCGAAGCTCAAGGTAACCGACTTTTAAATAAAAATTACGCCGTACCGGAAGTGGTACAAACGAAAATTTTTACGGTACAAACGTAGTACAAACGAATGGCATTAACGAAATTCTGAAATTTCGAGGTGGGGGATTGCCGAAGCTCAAGGTGACCGACATTTAATTAAAAATTACGTCGTACCGGAAGTGGTACATACGAAAATTTTTACGGTACAAACCGGTACAAACGTAGTACAAACGAACGGCATCGACGAAATTTTGAAATTTCGAGGTGGGGTGTTGCTGGAGCTGAAGGTCACCCACTTTTAAATAAAAATTACGCCGTACCGGAAGTGGTACAAACGAAAATTTTTACGGTACAAACCGGTACAAACGTAATATAAACGAATGGCATCGACGAAATTTTGAAATTTCGAGGTGGGAAGTTACCGGAGCTCAAGGTCATCCACTTTTAAATAAAAATTACGCCGTACCGGAAGTGGTACAAACGAAAATTTTTACGGTACAAACCAGTACAAATGTAGTACAAACGAATGGCATCGACGAAATTTTGAAATTTCGAGGTGGGGGGTTGCCGAATCTCAAGGTGACCGATTTTTAAATAAAAATTACGCCGTACCGGAAGTGGTACAAACGAAAATTTTTACGGTACAAACCGGTACAAACGTAGTACAAACGAATGGCATTGACGAAATTTTCAAATTCTTAGGAGGGGGCTGATGTTTCTCTCCTCTCACTTTGAAATGAGAATAACGCCGTACCGGAAGTGGTACAAACGAACATTTTTTGGTACAATCCGGTACAAATGTCCCACAAACGAATGGAATCATCAATTAAATTCTGAAATTTCGAGGTGGGGACTTGCCGAAACTCAAGGTGACCCACTTTTAAATAAAAATTACGCCGTACCGGAAGTGGTACAAACGAAAATTTTTTCGGTACAAACCGGTACAAACATAATACAAACGAATGGCATCGACGAAATTTTGAAATTTCGAAGTGGGGGGTTGCCGGAGCTCAAGGTCACCCACATTTAAATGAAAATTATGCCGTACCGGAAGTGGTACAAACGAAAATTTTTACGGTACAAACCAGTACAAATGTAGTACAAACGAATGGCATCGACGAAATTTTGAAATTTCGAGGTGGGGGGGTTGCCGAAGCTCAAGGTGACCGATTTTTAAATAAAAATTACGCCGTACCGGAAGTGGTACAAACGAAAATTTTTACGGTACAAACCGGTACAAACGTAGTACTAACGAATAGCATCGACGAAATTTTGAAATTTCGAGTTGGGGGGTTGGCGGATCTCAAGGTCACCCACTTTTAAATAAAAATTACGCCGTACCGGAAGTGGTACAAACGAAAATTTTTACGGTACAATCCGGTACAAACGTAGTACAAACGAATGGCATCGACGAAATTCTGAAATTCCGACGTGGGGGGGTTTCCGGAGCTCAAGGTCACCCACTTTTAAATTAAAATTACGCCGTACCGGAAGTGGTACAAACGAAAATTTTTACGGTACAAACCGGTACAAACGTAATACAAACGAATGGCATCGACGAAATTTTGAAATTTCGAGGTGGGGGGGTTGCCGAAGCTCAAGGTGACCGATTTTTAAATAAAAATTACGCCGTACCGGAAGTGGTACAAACGAAAATTTTTTCGGTACAAACCGGTACAAACGTAGTACAAACGAACGGCATCGACGAAATTTTGAAATTTCGAGGTGGGGGGTTGCTGGAGCTGAAGGTCACTCACTTTTAAATAAAAATTACGCCGTACCGGAAGTGGTACAAACTAAAATTTTTACGGTACAAACCGGTACAAACGTAATACAAACGAATGGCATTGACGAAATTTTGAAATTTCGAAGTGGGGGGTTGCCGGAGCTCAAGGTCACCCACATTTAAATGAAAATTATGCCGTACCGGAAGTGGTACAAACGAAAATTTTTACGGTACAAACCAGTACAAACGAATGGCATCGACGAAATTTTGAAATTCCGACGTGGGGGGGTTGCCGGAGCTCAAGGTCACCCACTTTTAAATTAAAATTACGCCGTACCGGAAGTGGTACAAACGAAAATTTTTACGGTACAAACCGGTACAAACGTAATACAAACGAATGGCATCGACGAAATTTTGAAATTTCGAGGTTGGGTTTGTCGGAGCTCAAGGTCACCCATTTTAAAATTAAAATTACGCCGTACCGGAAGTGGTATAAACGAAAATTTTTACGGTACAAACCGGTACAAACGTAGTACAAACGAATGGCATCGACGAAATTTTGAAATTCCGAGGTGGGGGGACTGCCGTTTCGCCAGCCCCCCCACTTTGAAATGAGAATAACCCCGTTCCGGAAGTGGTACAAACGAAAATTTTGACGGTACAATCCGGTACAAACGTAGTACAAACGAATGGCATCATTGAAATTTTGAAATTCCGAGGTGGGGGGGCTGGCGAAATGGAGCTGATTAAACAACTGTATTCCAAAATGGAAACCACTGGTTACTGAGAGTAATCGAAAAAAAAAAAAAAAAAAAGTCTCCAATTCACCGAGGAACGAAAATCATGTGATTCGATAAGTCCAGATTTATTCTCTTCCAACATGATGGACGCATCAGGATTAGGAGGGAACCGCATAAAGCATTGGACCCTCCCTGTACAGTACCCCCACTGTACAGGCTTCGGGAGGAAGTGTTGATCTGGGATTGCTTCTGTTCGGCTGATCTAGGTGCACCAACACTATGTAGCAATAAAATGAAATCAGCTGAATATCTGAGCATACTGAATGATCATCTTTTCCCCATCAATGGTATTTTTCTTCCTGAGGGCAATGGCTTATTCCAGGATGACAACACCACGATTCATCGCACTAAAATTGAATTGTGAAAGATTGATTCGAAAGGGCACGAGGCCTCATTCGCATGCTTGAATTGGCCACCACGAAGTCCTGACCGCAACCTCATTGAAGACATGTGGGATATACAGGAGAAGCAGCTAAGGAGTAATTTCACTCTTCCTTCCTCAACTAAGGAACTTGGCAAAATATTACAGCAAATCTGGTCTCAAATAAGTGTTGAGACATTACAAGAACTCATAGACACTATGCCACGACGAATGCATGTCGTAATTTGTGTTAAAGGTGGTTCAATGAAATATTAACATGCACGACCCCCTTTTTTTTTTGGCTAAGCAGTGCAGTTAATTCCTTATAAGACAAGGTACTTTTGTAATATTCTTGTATTTTGATGCTAAAAAATTCGCCCATACTCGGAATGCGCATTGAAACACATATATAAGACAAATATTTTACATATTATTCTGGGGAAATCTGTATTTACCGAATATTTTTGTTATCTCATTACTAAAAAAGTAATGTTCCAAGTCCAGATAATTTTCGAATTTGAAAGTTTGACTGAAGATCACAAATTTTAATACATCACGGACACCTTTGGAATATGTCCGTCTATGCGTGTGAGTGTGTATGTGTGTGTGTGTGGGGGGGGGGGGGGGAGGGCACTACAACTTAAGATCAAGTACATTTATCTTTATGAAATTTTAAGCCGTTTTATGTGAAAAACTATAAAATTTAAATTTTACTTTATGTGAAAAACTAGAATTAAATATAGTTTTTTGTAGTTTGCATCATTGGAAATCGAATTATTCAAAATATATATTTTTCATGACACAATGTCTTATGGGAATAGATTATATTTCCTGGAACAATCTAATATATCGGAGTCACAAAGCTGATGCCATCTTAAAAATAAAAAATCTGATGTAGGCAACATATGACTTTTCCTATATAATGCAATAAATTTACTTCTTTCACAGTGAAAAAGATCTACAGCACAATGTTTCCAACGTTGAAAGTTTATCCGGACAGCAACATGTAAAACTATTTTAACATACCCAACTAACTTATATTTCATGCAACTCTAAATTGACAATTATCAATATTGATAGCATCCGCAATAAACAATACAGTCCATATATTAAATTTTTTTAAAATAAATTCATCAATTTGGCATCATTTTTGCAATTTTGATATTTTTGTCAATATTGGCACGAAATATCGCTAAGTTAACAATATTTCTCAAAATGAGTCACCAAGCCCGTCAAATGTATCGCCAAGAGTTGCAGACAAACAGAAGACCGTTTATATATAAACTAGAAGGTATGCCCGTCATATGACGGCATTAAAAATCGCAAAGCATTGTCTCCTATTTAGGGTCATTTTTATAAATTCGGTGATATTTTTATCAGTTTGGTGGCATTTTTATTAATTTGGCGACAGAAATTAAGCAAAAATAAAGCAGTTTAGGGATGCATACAACACTAAATATAAATTAAAAAGAACTTTAAAAATCACGATTTTACACATGGATGCCATATTTTATTTTGAAGTGGGTCACCTGATCTTTTCATATAATATGGGTGTAATTATTATTTTAATTTTTTTTTTAAAACTACCGAATATATTTTGCTGAATTTTTTTTTTCAGATTTTTTATGAGATAATTTGAATATTTCCTAAAACTTTCAAAGCAATTTGTGAATTTTAAATTCGCTTAAAAATGTTTGACGAATTAGGTCTCATAGGGTTCAATGTATTTCATTTTTTCAACCCGGGTTCAGTCCCAAACTAATTGGGTGATCTTACTCATTTATATTTCCATAGGTCCCACAGACCGTCTGAACAACATACTAAAATTTCATTTTGATAAAGTTATTTTTACGGCAGTTATCGTGCTAATGGACAGACAGAATGAACAAAGTCATAAACACTTTTTAACTATGTTGTAAAGTGTTAAAAAGGATTGCAGCGCCCTCAATGGAAAATTAAAAAGCTAGGATAACGAATATGACAAAGAGAGGTAGATGAAAAAGTCAATTATAAAGAACATCGTCCAATTAGTATAGGAATCAATATCAAACACGCACGAAAAGTGTATATGCAAGGCAGTAAATTTTTCCCATACTTCATCGCTTGCTAGATTTGCAGTCACGAAAGTAATTATAGTTTGCTATTCTTTTCTAAATTCAAATAGGCAATGTCGCGGACAGAGGACATTTTATAAACAGTCTCTACATTAGATTTCTGTGCACGTAATGGTTGTTTACTGTATAACACCTTAAATATGACATCAATTCGCCAGTATCTTTATTATGTCAAATAAATGCCTTTGTAACAGTTTTAGAGCCAATTTCAACTCATAGACAATGCTGTACAACATAGTAATTGGCTTTTTTTAGCTATCTCTATTTGTTGCAGAGTTCATCATCTTAATTTCTCGAATTTGCCGCTAAGGGCGCTTTTATTCGATCGGGCATGGCCAGTTTACTATATAGATAGACCTAATGTGTACACCCATGAACCTTTTCTTACAAAGTTACTGGGGCGCTTAAGGACTTTTTTGAGAATCCTGTTTGTATATTATTGTACTCCATTTGTCGCTGCATCGTATTTATAATTGCGTTACCATTAGTGGCGTATTTTGTAATTCAATTCGGCAGGGGGGGGGGGGGGGAGGGTCAGTTTTAAATGAAGTTTATATCAATCTTAAGGGATTCAAGTTAGAGGTCTGCCCGGATTCGAGCCTGGTCCGTGATCTTAGGTCTGCCCTGGCTTCGTTTTATTAAATTTGGGTCTGGCCGAATCAAAATAAATAAAAAGAAAAGCTAAAAATAGATCAAAATTGAAATAAAAAAAAATATTTTCTTTTATTTATTGGAGGTGAAAACGGGTTGTATTTCTAGTTCAAGGACTTAAAAACGACAAACTGAATGGGGATCGGGTAGATTTTTTTTATCACGTATGTGTTAAGAAAATTTTTGAAACTTTTCAATTTGAAGGGGGGGGGGGGTAACCCCTTAACCCTTGTAAGATCTATATTAAATATGCCCTTGGTTACCACTACTTGTATTTGCACCTACTTGCGGCATTTTAGTCTATGTTCCGTCCCGTGTCTCTGCTCGTTTTTTTTTTTTTTTTTTGGGGGGGGGGGTCCCCCTCTCGCAGATGTTCCTCCACCAGTCTGTAATTACTGCACATTTTCGGGTAGGTGCCCATAGATGGTTAATCTGTTAATCTATCACATATACCGTGTATTATACGGAAAATAAAAATAATTGATAGAAATATATCGAGTTATAAGGAAAACAAAAACATTAAACAGTGTAATTACGCATAAATTAAGATACAGCGCAGCATACAGTTTTTTTTTTATAGATATTAGAAAAAAAGAAGATCATACATCCTCGAATTCCTGTTTCTCATGCATGGTCTTATGTACTTGGACGGGCGTAACGCACGGATTTTGCTGGTAATTATTAAATACTAAGGTGGTGCAGATAATGTTTTTGGCATTAAACGTTTTTAAACTGCATGACGTTTGACATAAGACATTTTAAAGCTTTTTTGTTATGATGTATTTGCACAATATTAAAGCTAATTTTATCTCAAAACATGCAATTTTCTAGCTAAATTCGCAAGTCTAGTGTCAAACAACGTTAAGTTATAGATTGATTGTATATACGTATACGTATGTACACCTGCGCTATGTTTCAAAAGCTTTTGATAATGGAGAAAAACCATTTTACCCCACTTATTGGTCTTATTTTGCTTCCATTTCCATCAGGGTTCTACCTATTTATATTTTCGGAGCGCAAGAAAGGAAGCAAGAAGCCCTATCCGTGTCCGGAACATAAATAATATCAACCGCCGAAATTGTTCGTCACCAATCGTAAAAGAAACGTATCATCAAAAGGTGTGAAACCTTTTCACAACTTTTCATACTTTTCGCCGAAAAATATTTTCGTCCACACAAAAGATCTTCATCTTTTACGGATTCGCGTGTTTCCCGCCATTGATGTATCCAGTTCCCAATTTTCGAACATTGTTATTTGTTTCGAGATAAATGGAGGAATGTTACTAGAAGACATTTTATGAAGAGGCGAAGCAATAGTACGGTTATACTAAGTTACTACAGCAGCAAATCTTTAAGGCCCAATTAAAAACACGCAATTTAAATTGCCAAAGAAAAAGGCGAAAATGTCAGACACATTCAGATATGAGAAACACGCTCTTTCAATTTTAGACTTGATAACAATGAAAGATATCTTTGATACAAAATATCTTTCTATTGTTCCAAGACTAAAAGATTTGTAAACTGTATTTAAAATACTATCAGTGGCAATGTTGAGCTTTCAGCGCTATGGCATTTAAAAATATAACATCAAAAGATGGTGTTTTTAAATACAGTTTAGGATCTTGTAGTCTTTGATAGAAAATATTTGAAATATTTTAGAGGTGTTTACCATATTTATGAATAGAAAGATATCTTAGATATCTGGATACATAATAACTAACTCATGCCTTGAAATAAAATATTACAAGACTATTTATTAAAAGCTTACAAAACTTCCTTGAATAATGCAGGCATATATCAGTCAGTTGATTACAATTGTTTTAAGGGCGTTATAAGTCCCCTTCTTCAAGCCAAAAGAACAATATGCGCCCTTAACAACCGCCAAGAACGAACTGTCAGCAGCCGTTAAAAGATGAAATTCATTTATTACCTATTTCTATTTGTGATTTACAGTTAATAAAAAAATGACGAACATTTTCACTTTTCATCTGGCTTATTAGTTACAAACAAGCTTTGTGTACATACAATCTGTTGCAAAAAAATACTATATGCACCCATAAGAAATTGAGATACATACATGCCTAATTTCGCGACTGTATCATTTGAGAAGATAGGCAAATGATTAGAATTTGGGAACAAAGAAAAAAGTTTAAAGAAATGGTGGCAACAAGAAGATATTTTCGTAAGTGGTAAATTTTCTACTGGCAGTTATAGAAGCTGATACAAACGGGCTACACGAAGTTGCAAAGGCCAAGTTCAAAATCACAAGAACCTGCTAGAAAGGACCGTCCCTAAAAATAAGGAAGGCACTCCCAATCTGTAATGGGAGTGTTCATTCTGATGGGTTCTTGTGATTTTGAACTTGATCTTTGTAACTTCGTGTAGCCCGAGCTAAATTACGAACGATTTTTATGCCGGTTGCGTGGAAGGACTAAAATTGTCAATTCCCACTGAAGTTTGTAAAATTGCGGCAAATAGCAAGTTTTCTTGTTGCCATTGGAGTTAACGATTATTCCCTGCTGATGAGCGCGAAACCGGTTCGTAAATACTGTCATTTGCAATGGGAGTGTTTTCCTTATTTTAGGGAATGCCCCTTTCTGGCGGGTTCTTGTGATTTTGAACCCTCTGAGTAGTTGGGTTGGAGAGCTGGTAATGTTCTTTACTGCCAACCGAATTCCTTGACACTACAAAAATCTCCTGGTTTAACTAAATGCCCCTTTCCAAGAAAAACTTTCGCTGCTTAAACTTTAACTATTAGTAGTGTCCCACGAAAAAAAAAAATCTTGATGTGGGCAGCACATGACTTTCACTACAGAGTCAAATTCATTTTCTCTTTATTTCCTTGATAATTCATTAAATCGAGTGCAATGGCACAAAATAACATTCATAATTATTTGAAATGACACTAAATTTTCACTTTTCTTGTGGGTAACGAAGCATTTAAAAAAGCGGAGTAGCAAAAATGCGAAAACAATATCTCGAGAACGGTTAGTCCTAGAGTGATGGGATTGTGCTTATTCTTTTCATTGTCAAAAATTACATATAAAACAAGCCTTTAATTGATGCATTTGAGCATACAGTCTTTTATATTAAATTTTGCGAGCCATTTCGTAAAAAAAGCAGGTTCTTTTATTTCGAATCGTACCAAAATCTAATCAGCACGACAAGATACACACACACGTCACGCTAAAAATATTTTTTCCGTGTTCTACAGGTTCTAAAAGGTGTAAAACCGTCGAAAACTCGAGTTGTGATTTTAGACATGGTAATGCATTGAAAAAGTATTGGAATCATGTATTGCCGGTAAAGTAAAAATTTGGGTAGGGTTTAGTAACCAAATATTTTGTTTCCCATGTCTTCAAGCATCATTTTCCGAACTTCAGTGGGTTCCTAAGTAGGGTTATGACCCCCAAAACTCTCCCCTCGGCGACCCACAGCTATCATGGGTATATCTAACAAGTTAAGCCTTTAAATTGTTCATTGTTTAATTAATAGAACATGTTGAAACCTTAGTAAAGTTTAAGCTAAAGTAGTTAAAAAACTTTACTCAATTACACAAGAGATGGCAAATTGTACTTTTTTTTTTTTGCAAGCTTTTGAAAATTCTTGCGGTTGGGAATCACTGCGTTCTATATGAGGGCTCTAAGAGTCCGCTTAGTCTGTATATCAGTAAATTCGCTTTTGATGTTTGATGCTTACAAAATAGCAACAAAAATGGTCTTTCTTTTGTTGCTATTAAAAATTTCAAATATATTTATTAGAAAAAATAAATGACAAAACTCGTTTAATAAATATTTTATTTACATCCTGTACATAAATTAAGCGTAAATTTTAATTCAAAGAAAATGAGTTCAAAATATCACCCAAACGTGTGTTCAATAGTTCATCCTTCATTTTACTTCATTTTTACAAATTCGTTCTCTAACACCGCATTCAAGAATGTTTTCTAATAATTTATTTTGTTTGTGTAGCTGCTCAGCATCAGAAGCTCCACCGATGCACTTTCCATTAATAAAGATACGAGGAACCTGAAAAGAAAGAATTTATTATTATTATTTTTTTTGTTTTGAAGTTCCTTATAAAATTACTTTTGTGTAAATAGTCACTCTATTACATAATCACTTCTCTAAAAAAGCACAGCGTTAGTATGTCAGAGAGAACACAATGGGGCCCCCGACGGCTGAAAAAATTCATGTATACTAATTTGACCACGCTGAATACAAATCTAAAATCTGTTTTTAAAATTAACCCTTGGATCTGGATAAATAACCTCTCCAAGTTTGGAATCTTTTGCTATTTTTGTGTTTATAATCTCAGGCCGAAGCCGTTGACATAACATAATGCAAGTGAATAATCATAAGACTTTAATGCTTGAAGAAATAAAAAGAAAATTGTATTTAGCTCATGGATTTAGAGATGATTCTTAGACCATGGTTCAGCTGAATAGGAAAGTTAATATTGAGAGGTCATCCCAATGTAAAATTCAGAATATGGATAGTTAAAGATACTTGCTTCTTGTTTTATCTTAAAAGAGTTAAACAATGCAATTTATGTAAATTTTGTTTGCAGATGGATTGGTTGGTGCTGAAATATATGACAAGCAAAGTTAGAGAGAATGAGTCCCTTGGTATATGACCAGAAATTGAAAATTTCAGATAAATTTGAGGTATTAAACTTAATAAATTGGTTTGTTAGAAAGTCTAGAGGAGCATAAATAATTTGCGTTATGTTAGGGCTTAGCATAGTATGTATGTTTTAATAGGGAGTTGTATAAGAAATAGTAATAATGAATGGGAGGGGTATATGGCTTTCATGTGTTTGTGGATATTGGGAACGAATCAAAGGGTCGGCGGGAGTGGATGTCCACAGGTTCCTGTTTCCCATGCATGACCGTGGTGTACTTGTACAGGCGAGGCTTTTGCAGTTTTGTAAAATTTATCCCGAAAAATAGTTTTATATTTCAGTTTTCATGGAAGGAAACAATAAACAATGGAGTTAGAGAGAAGGAGATAAAAAATGATATAACGGTTTGAAAATTATATCTAGATGTCGCTAGTGTAAGTAAAGTCTTATTTGTTCTCATTTGACACCACAGAAAGGCGCAGTATTTAACTTATTTATTTTTGATTATTTTTACATCAAAATTTCCTAATTATGAGTTACAACAATAAATATATTTTCAAAGTTGTGGAACAGGGTATGGAATGTATGGAGGCAAAAATAAATCGTTCTCTTTACCTCCATGAACGGTCCACTTACTAAACGTTATTAACAATTAAAAACAAAAATTGTGATAAATAAAACTTGGTTTGAGTTCAAAACAATCGATTTCCATAATTGAAAGAATCGCACAAGAAGTGGATAAAACCATCAAGAATCGCACAAGAAGTGGATAAAACCCTCTTTAAAGGATTTAGCTTTCAAATATTTTGCTCAAACTATTCAAGAGAGCAATAGTGGACATCAGGGGCGGCATTTCAGCATTTCATTTGGGGGTGCGAGATTTGTATGAAAATCTCCAATATGAAATAAATAAAATGTTTGTTAACAGGGGGGGGGGGGGGGGGGAGAGAGGGATCACAAAAGTAAATGGATGTTGAGAAAAATAATTGTTGCTAACATAATTTTTGTACATAATTGTGGTAACATAATTGTTGTTAACATAATTTTTCTAAATACAATTATCTATATTTATTTACCTGTTATTGAAGTTTTAAACGCCGGTTCTTAGAGTCTGGATGAAGAGAACATTTTGTTACAATATCATCATAATCCAGGGGTATATCCTATTGTATAGCTAAAGTAGCTAAAGATAAAAGTCTTTCTTGTACCATTGTATTGCGAAAATAATTTTTCAACCTCCTGTGACACGAAAAATACCTTTCACAACTGGCTGAGCTGATTGGCACAGTGAAAAATAATTTAACTAATAATGTTATGACAGGAAACACATTTTTAAATTCCGCTCTTTAAAATAATTCAGGCGACTTTTAAAATTGGTATGGTCTATGTTTACATTTTCCACCATCGAATAAAACAGTCGCACTTCACATAGCAATTCCTCTTTCTGGAAGTTATATACTTTGCATATGGTTGAAACTTTTTCTTTTTCTTTTCCGATATCTTATTCGGATAATACTGAACTAAGGGCAAACACAACGGATATATTGTTCTCATTAAATCTTGTCTCAATTTCATTAGATACTGAATCTATAATTTCATATTGAATCTGTGATATGATTTAACATCATTATGGGGATTTTTTTCACCTTGGGGATTTTTTTTTCACTGAATTTGATTGGAATTTGTTTACGCCTTTTCAGTTTTGGTCCAGAATAAGAATTTTTTGGTCCAGAATAAGAAAAATTTGGGGGCGCGACCGCGCCCCCCTCGCGCCCCCTATTTGCCGCCCCTGGTGGACATAATCCTGTTCGAGACGCTAAAGTGGTAATGAACTTAGTGAAGAATCCTTTAAAGCTAAACCCTTAGAATCCTTTAAAGAGCTCAAACTATTCAAGAGAGCAATAGTGGACATAATCCTGTTCGAGACGCTAAAGTGGTAATGAACTTAGTGAAGAATCCTTTAAAGCTAATCCCTTAGAATCCTTTAAAGCTAAACCCTCTTTAAAGGATTTAGCTTTCAAATATTTTGCTCAAACTATTCAAGAGAGCAATAGTGGACATAATCCTGTTCGAGACGCTAAAGTGGTAATGAACTTAGTGAAGCTAAAATTAAGCAACCCTGAGAAAAACGATGGGGTACATTTATTACAGGAAGGAAAGGATACAAAATATTGTGAAAATAGAAACCAAAATACAAGAGTTAAGGATTTAGAAAAGAAAGTTCAAGCTTAGAAAATGAAACATTATTTTCAAAACTTCAAGAAATTTCAAAAGACATATGCATAATTGGAAATGAAAGTGCGCTCAATTATTGTGAATCAAGTACTTATCCAACACACCTAAGAGAGTCTAATATTGTTGTTGTTGAGATCCAGACCGTCCGACTTATCAGAAAGGTGTAAGGTAACTGTTTGGACGGCCGGGATGTGCCACCCAATTTAGACCAGAATCCAGTGGGGAAGGCATTCACAGGGGCCGTACCCTCCTTCCCCTACCACCAACCTCTCGGAAGGACTTACGGACCCACATGTTTAACGTGATCGTACTCCGCATGAACACGGCGGCAGTTGTGGCAGCGTGCAAATTCAGCGCGCAAACCACCGAGCTATCGCGTCCGAAATGTGTCAACTGCACGCGGTGTTCCCAGGTGGTCACCCACCCAAGTACTAACCGCGCCCGATGCTGCCCGACTTCGGTGATCTAACGAGAATCGGTGTTTTCAGCACGGTACGGCCGTTGGCTCTAGAGAGTCTAATGTGAAAAACATTGCTACAGCAACTTTAGAAAATATAGAAAATTTTGACTTAATTATAAGTAATATAGAGTTGAGTGCAGAAAATACCATACTTGAAATTAAGGACGAACTGAAGCAAATATATGATTGTTTAGCAAAGAACACACTATTTCTTACCTTTATGTCTGGTGTTGACACACCATTAGATGCAAGCTTCAAATAAAATTTCTGTATGATGAATTATAAAATACAGGTGTCCAAGAAACTAATACATTCATATACTAATTCAATTTTATATTATACTAAATTTATGTAAATAGCAGAATCCCAAGTTTGGGTGTTAAAACTTAAAATTCATTAAATAATCTTAAACTTTACGAGTTCATATGTCTAAAATCACATAATTAAACATCTAAAATCATTCAAATCACATAAATTCACATTCAAATCACATAAATTCACATCTAAAATCACATAAAATAAAGTTCAACAGAACATTTGTTGCTTCAGTGCTAGTGTTACGTATATACAACACAATTTCTCCCAGAAATTTATGAAAAGCATCTCATCTGTTGCACTATTGAGACATCTGGCAATCGCCTAATAAATCTATCAACTTGCCTTCCAGACAACAAAAACTGTATAATTCATTTCAATCAAAACAAAGATTGTAAAGATTAATCCTCAAAGATGAATAAATTAATGCAGTGAAGCTCTAAATACTTTACTGCATTAACTTATGCACACAGCAGCCATGTGATGTTAGCGTTGAGCTATAGATTTCAGAATTCCAATTATACATTTTGTACTATTATTTTGTAAACAATGGATATTTCCCCCCTTACACGTTTTTCCTAAAAGTAGCATATAAAACTGCTCCTTTTTTTTTTTTCGGAAATTTAAAATATAGTGATGGTATAAAAATGTGATTTTCTTAAAAGAAAATTTTCTTACCATTTCATCGGCGAACAGCAAAAAATATGGCTTCGAGGTACATGCAATCCGCGGTATGAACAATGGCATAGGGAAAGTGTTGTTTTTTCGAAAATTTTTGAATTCGAGATTATAGCGGATAAGTATGTTTTAAGACCTCCTAAACCCATTTTGAACACGTTTGAAAATATGTATGTCCGCCTGTGCGTGCCTACGTTTATGAAGTATGGCATAGATACTGTAACTCATGAAAAACCATCAGGGGTGGTTCACGTCCGATGAAGCAGAAATGATATGCACGAATAACATTTTGTGAAATAAAACGCAACGTTTGTAGTATCGGGGGGGGGGGGGGGGAAGAACTCTATCCAAAATCTGATGTACACTTATAAGGTTTTCAAATTCTTGCTCATTGTTTATCGTCATCACTTTTAGTTTTTAAGATATAAACATTATAAACTTGTAAGTCTGTATATTTAGGAGCCTTATTTTTAGGGGTCAAATCCTCCACACAGACTCATTTTGTTTCAGTATTAAAATTGTACGAACTTTGTTGTGCAACGTTCACTTAAAAAAAGTTTTCAGAACGGACACTTCTGAATAGACGACATCTCCACTTAATGGGCATTATTTTTAATTTCTAGTCTCAAGTATAGCTGGTTTCATGTATTGATCTACAAATGACAGGGTCTACGAAAAATAAACAATGATTTTATTTGTTAAAAATGTATTAGCTAAAATATGTTGTTAATGTGTGAATGTGCACTTAAATCACGTACATGTAAAAATTCACTTCAATCACAATTCTATTGCTAATGAAACAAAAAGGAAAATAGAAATATTCATTGAGTGATCCCTTTGATAATGATTACGGGAGTATTTTTAATTGCTGTAAAATGATCAAGGTAAACTAATATATATATTTGTCTAATAAATATAAATTACTCTTTTACATAACTGGTCATGGGCCTTCCAATTCCAACTAAAAAGATCAAAAGGGAAAAAAAAGGGTTTAAAAAGATCAAATGGGAAAAAAAAGTTTTATTTTTTTATATTAAAATTTAAGGGGGTAAAATAGGGTGGCTGCAGTTTCTCAGATAAAAAGTCCCCGATATTCCCTTGATTTCCAGATAATATCTTATATGTATTACTACATTGAAAGTGATAATTGAGAATAAATAATTAAAATTAATTACTTTCAGCATTGAAAAGCATAGTATTTATGTAAGAGTTATACAAGAACATTATTATTACAATAATATTGATCTTTCAAGCATTAAAATTCTAGATAAACTGTAAAACTTAGCTATAAGCTCAGCAGTGTTCTGTAAAATCAAGTTAAGAATTTATAGCTAAATATCACTTACCGCAATAAAATGATATATGAGCAAAAATAGTATATTTTGAATGTGCTTTTCTTGTCAAATGAAATGCCCTGTCAACTTTCGAAATAATTAAGATGAGAGGAACCACTGAAAAACGTTGCGATTTTAAAATCTCCTCCTTTAATTGAGGTGTTCAATAGGCTGTTTTCCATGGCATAAAAAGCGAATAAGGAATTATGCACAGGTGCATTGTGATTTGTGAGTCGGAAGAAAGCTGCGATTACTTTAAAAATTTTAATTTCCCTGATATTTCCAGAATGATTATATTCTCTGATTTCCAGGTTCTGTAGCCAACCTGTAAAAAGCCATTATAAGTATACTAGAGTTCGGCAAACTGATATTAGGAGAATTGAGAACTAACTATATAAACTATTCTGCTGTAACACATCTTAAATTTGTTTTTTCTGGCAATACCGTTGCAGAAAGGCCCCAAAGCAACTTCTCAAAAGTAAACGCTTTAGTAGCGGAAAAATTTTGCATTATACCAGGATAATTTAAAGATTACGCAAAACGCTGTTACCTATCTCTAAGAGTACGGCAATAAAAGGTAATTTAATTGTACGGACCCAATTTGATTACAGTTTAAGTTTTATGACATTTATCACTTCCCCTACATACATAGCACAATGCAGAAGAGGTATTGTGACAGGGGTCGAACATTCAAATTTCCATTTTCGACTGATCTACACGATTTAAGTATCCCTGAACTCGAATCGAACGTATTTCGGCCCAGTTATTATAATGGGTGAATACTGGAACTGTGGTTTCATTCACGAGAGAAGATGCTTTTTGCACAAGTTTTGTACATTGACGTCCAATAATATGCCCATTGTCACTTATTTCACGGGATATTAAATGTCAGTGCATGATGATGTGAATTTTGAATCAGAGTATGAATTAAGTCATTCTGTTTAGATTAATAAATAGCCTAAAGCGGTCTATTTCAATATACGTGATATTTATTTAATGTCAATTACATTGTGGTTTGGCTTCATTCCTACGCACTTTTGGTGATTTTACGTAAGATGATTAGACGGCAGACTATAGATATTTTCTTCCCCCTAACTGTCCAGTTAAATTACTCTAAATAAAAGCTAATTTGGTACTTCGAAATAGTTTTACACGTTGTCATCAAGAAAAATGCCAACTTCAATGCACAATTCAGAGTCATTGCATTCGCTAAGTACGACACGACCTGCCGAAGCCAGAAGGACGTATCTCAAAGATACGTCGTTTTGCTTTCACAAAGCTGTTTGGCTTTCTTTCAATAAGTTAATGTTATTGTATTTTTGTGAATGGTGTATCTAAATTAATAAAGTAGGTACGAGAAAACGAATGAAAAAGGAAATATGTTGAACCGGTATTAAAGGAACCGAAAATAAAAAATTTTAGTAAACAACCCTACCTCCTACAGAATTTGATGCTGAATCCATATCAGTTGACGTTTAAGCTCTATCTAAAGTCATTCTTGAGAAATTGTTTCAAATAAATTAGTAATTTTGAACCGAAAATTTTTAGTGAATCCCCTACTTCTTCTGGAATTTGATGCTGGATCTATATCAGTCATCATCTAAGCTCTATCTGTACAGATATTGAGAAATGGATGCTTCGAAAAAAGTTTATTTAAAACAATAGTAGGGCAAAAATTTTACACTAATGAGAAAATTATACCAAGCAATAAAAATTGGATGTTTTTTAAAATAAGTTTTATCTTGTAGGTAACGGGTTTGACGACAACCGCCGTAGGGTTAACAAGAAAGATCAATCATGCTTAAAGCATTGATTATGAAACACTTTCCAACTTCAATGCAATTTTATTTAAAAAAGTCGAAAATGCAATACATTCCTCGGTAATATTTTAAAACTTATCACGATACTACATTGATTTATTATATTTGAAAACTTAAACCTTCATTGAAAAAAATGAACTTCATTCAAAAGACGGCATTGAAATATAACTTGCGTGGTTTAAATATCTCTAAAATGCAATACATTCCACGGTAATATTTTTAAATCTATCATAATACTACGATAATTTATTATATTTGAAAACTTCATCGAAAACAACTGAAATTAATTCAAATGACGTCATAGAAAAAATAACACGGCTGGATCTCTCTATAAAAGCAGGATTTCATTCATAACTTTCTCCATTTCATTCATCACAATACTATAATAATTTATTTTATTTAAAAATTAAGACCATGGAGCTACAATTCATAAACTTTATGCTTAAAACTTCATCGAAAAATATCGTCCTTCTGTTTATAAAATCAATTAATATTTCATTCATATCAGCCATGCAGACTCCATGGACTGAATTATTTTGCGTTAAAGAAATACAGTAATTCTAATACAACTCATTCTACATATTTTGCTGTTTACATTTTACATAGGTGAAAAATAGGCTTAATTGTAGAAATAATCAAATTTGAATGAGAATTTAAACTCAAATATATTGTCATTGTGTTGTTTTAGTATGTAGATGCACAGAATTTAAGCAGAAATAAAGTAGTTTTAGGATGGATACAACACTCAATATGAATTAAAAAGAACTTTAAAAAATCACGAATTTGAAACAAGATGGATGCCATATCTCATTTTGAAGTGGGTCATGTGATCGTTTAATATCATGGTCACGTGATCGTTTCATATAAGATGTGTAATTATTATTTTAATTTTTATTTAAAAAACTACTGAATATATTTAGCTGAATTTTTTTTTATATATTTTATGGAACAATTTGACTATTACCTAAAATTTTCGAAGCAATTTGTGAATTTTAAATCCGCTTAAAAAATGTTAGAAAAATTAGGTCCCATAGGGCTCAATGTATTTCATTTTTTCAACCCGGGTTCAATCCAAAACTAATTGTGTGATATTATTCATTTATATTCCCATAGGTCCTACAGACCGTCTGAACAACATACTAAAATTTCATTTTGATTAAGTCATTTTTACGGCAGTTATCGTGCTAACGGACAGACAGACAGACAGACAGACAGAATGAACAAAGTCATAAACACTTTTCAACTTTGTTGTAAAGTGTTAAAAACCGGAAACTCTATAATTTTTTTATAATTTGACACTGTAAAGAAAAAATTTACATTTTTAGAAAATTTTGGGCCATACAGGCATTATACAATAGTTAAATTTCATAGCGAGGAAAAAAAAAATCTGTTGTGGGCAGCACATGACGTTCCTTATATAACGCAATAACTTGACTTCCTTTACAGCCGAAAAATGTTACGCATGATTCACGGCACAATGGTTTTGGTATTGAATAAAATTGAAATGGGACGCTTTCGACAACTTGTTTGTCTAAATGGAATAACTTACTCATACTCACGTGGAAAATCTTCACCAAAATACAACAGATATTTAATTCATATTCTGTGAAATAAATAACTATTGACTAATTCTTTGAAGCTAAAATACAAAACTATACTAAGCTATTGTAATAATTTACATATACATTAGTAAATACTCGAAGGCATAAAACGAACTAGAATAATTAAAATTGCGTTAACAGATCTGTTGCATAAGAAAAGGAATATATTTGATACAACTTTCGAAAAATATATTTTAGAAAGACGCAAAACCCCGGGAACAGCTTGTTCTAGCTTTATAAAATTTGTGTCATTCGTTTCCTAATACCCCTCTGCTCCGTCTGAAATAACTATTTATGTAAACTATTATAATAACTATTTATGTATAACTATTTAAAATTAATTACTTTCAGCATTGAAAAGTATAATAATCAAAGTATAGTATTTGTGCAGGAGTTATACAAGAACAGTATTATTACAAGAATATTAATCTTTCAAGCATCAAAATTCTAGATAAGCTATAAAACTCGGCTATAAATTCAGCAGTGTTCTGTAAAATACAGTGAAAAATGTATTCTTCCTGAAGAATTTCTGGAAGACACTTAGTGGCGTACCAGTTAGCTGTAACTATCTTCTGTCCCTCTAGCTTTATGGCTTTGACCAGACCTGTACTTCTAAGGAACACGGCATACATTAATTTTTTCACTGGTCGTTGTATTTTCACTACTGTTGGTTTGGGGTCATCTTCAAAGACCCATGCTTTACTTTCTTGACATGTTGGAACGCCAAAAAACGAGATGTACGTTTCATCACCAGTTATGATTTTAGAAATAATGTGGTGTCCACCATCATTAAGTAATTTTAGGGTTTCTTTACTGATTCTGACACGCTCCGCCTTTTGGTGCGTGTCAGAAATATTACTTATTGCAATAAAATTTTGTATAAGCAGAAACAGTACTTTTTTAATCTGCTTTTCCTGGTAGATATGAAATGCCTTGACAACTTCCATCAAAATAAAAGGCGAGGTACCACTGAGAAACGTTGAAATTTTAAGCTCTCTTCTTTTTATTGAGGTGTTCAATAGGTTGTTTACGATGACATAAATCCTAAATTCCTTATTTTTACAGAATGTTGATATTCCCCGATTCCCACGTTCTGTAGCAACTCTGTAAATGTACATTATAAGTAAACTATATTTCGACGAAGTGATTTTAGGAGAATTGAGAACTATAAATTATTCTGCTGCAACACTTCCTAAATTTGTTTTTTCTGGCAACACTGTTGCAAAAAAGGCCTCAAAGCAGCTTCGCAACAGAAAACGCTTTAGCAGCGGAAACATTTTGTATTATGCCAGGATAATTTAAAGATTACGCAGGACGCTGTTACTTATCTCTAAGAGTACGGGGGGGGGGGGGGGGGGGGGGAAGGAAATTTAATTGTACGGATCCAATTTGATTACAGTTTAAGTTTTATGACATTTATCACTTCCCATACATACATAGTACAATTAAGGAGAGGTATTGTGACGGGGTCCAAAATTCAAATTTGCATTTTCGACTGATCTACCAGATTTAAGCATCCCTAAATTCGAACTGAACGTTTTGAGGTAATGTCTCTGTATAAGTTTGAAGGCATTACCTCGCGAACGAATGGAGCGTTTCAAAGGTATTTCGCTACAATTCGGTACAATCGGTAAATACTGGAACCCTAATGATTTTAAACGCGATCCCATGTTCTAAACACCTTAAAAATGTCGACAAAAATTAAATAAAAAAAGGGCTTAAATTCAGAATATTTAGTTAACCAGTTATGTTAACTAAATAACCAGTTTACACAAAATTTGTCATAAGAAAAAGAATGACACCAACTTTAGGAAGCTGGTACGAACTTGCTTGAGATGTAGTACGTTTTTCCGATAAATTTATATATATAAAAAAAAAATGCATAAAATTAAAAAGTAGCAAGTACAGCCAAATAGCTGCTTTCTATATGCAAAATTATACGATACATCTATGAACACCATTCTCGTAGACAGATCGTTCCATTTACGAGAAAAGACACTTTTAGCATTAGTTTTGTATATTGACGCCCAATAATATGCCCATTGTCACGTATTTCACGGGATATTAATTAAATGTCAGTGCATGATGACGTGAATTTTGAATGAGAGTATGAATAAGTTATTCTGGTTGGAATAATAAATCGCATAAAGCGGCCAATTTCAATATACGTGATATTAATTTAATGTCAATTGCATTGTGGTTTGGCTTCATTCCTACGTACTCTTGGTGACTTTACGTAAGATGATTAGATGACAGACTATACATATTTTTTTCCCCAATTGTCAAGTTAAATTTACGCGAAATAAAAGCTAATTTGGTACTTTGAAATAGTTTTACACGTTACCATAAAAAATGAAACGGCAAATTTCAATGTACAATTTAGAGTCATTGCATTCACTAAGTACGATACAACCTTGTGAAGGCCAAAAGGACGTATTTCAAGGTATATCGTTTTGATTTCCCAAAGCTGTTTGACTTTCTTTTAATGGTTTAATCTCAAGATCTAAAAGACGGGGTTAGAGAAGTGCCCAGGAGAGGATATAATCCTCCCTTCAAACTTCTAGCGAAGAGAAAAAGATATAAGAGAAAAGGAGATTCATAAAATGGATAGAGTTCAAATGTAAGTTGTGCTTAGGGGAGGGAGGGGTGGGCGACGACCGATGTCGTGCCCGTCTCAAAGTCTTCAGAAAGGAAAACTGGGACCCAAGTGGGGTAGAGAAAAATAAGACGGGAGAGGGGCGCTTCCAAGGCCCTTGAGTAATACTAACAGACAAAGGGAAAGGGCTAACCAACGGATCGTGGGTTCCCAAACGCAAGGGAAGGGTATATAAGGGTTAGACGTCATAAACTAAATAAGGCGAGCAAACATAAAACTATGCTGGACGAGTCCGCTTACAGCGGAGGTAGATATTCCGTACTTGACGCCCAGGTAACGACAGAGGGCGCTCTTGCGTTCCTAGGGTGGTACAGTGGGATACTGTCGAGCGTGAGATTATTTACGCTTCTAAGACCTCGATGAAATTTTACAGAAAGTTTTTGAACATATTCCTAGAATGGCCTAATTTTGAGGTCTTTGTGCAGGATTTCTAACTGGATGTAGGTCGGATAGTTGATAAACGAATGCATAGCGTTATTCTGAAGAACTTTGAGCTTCCTAAGGTGAATCTTGGCTTTGGTGCCTCAAATAGGGGATCCGTGCGTCATAATTGGACGAATGCAGAACAATAACTTATATTTGGTTGACAGGTGGCTGTTTCCAGCCAAGAGGGGGCGCAGTTCGGCAAGTTAAGCTTTCTTACTAAATTCTGAAATGTGAAGTTTCCACGTTAAATTTGAATCCAAGTACACTTCAAGGTACTTGTAATTAGACTGCCTGGGAATAGGCTCGTTATTTACGATTAAGTTAGTGGTTGGGGTGTGACGAAAGGAGGGGGAGGGGGAGGTGACGGCAGCACATTTATTAATGTTAACTTTTATTCTCCAATTCGTTAACCATTATGTCAAGACGTGAAGATAATTTTGAAGGATGTCGTGCACGACTTATGTTTGTTTATGTTGTGCAATCAGGGTCGTGTCGTCGGCGTACAAGCCAAAGGTGACGCCGGGGAAATTAATGGGTTAATGCCATTATATTTTTGTTAAAGGCGTATCTAAATTCATGAAGTAGGTATAAGAATGCAAATGAAAATATTTCCATAGTATATTGGTACATTTGAAAAAAACTTTAACACTCTTTTTCTCAGAATGATATTTTTCAAGATAAGTTGTTACTCACTACAAGTCCGAGTAAAGTGGCTGCAATCATTGTCATAAAGTCATTGCATTCATTACGAAAGAAGTCAAATCACTACATTATACACAGAAAGTCACTGCATTCGCTGCGAAGGAAGTCAAACCTTATATTATACAGAGAAAGTCGTGTGCTGCCCATATCAGATTTTTTTTTTTTATTATTATTGCGTAGGGATGCTCTTTACAGTATATAGGTTAGGGCTTCCACTACTATAAATCAAACCTTGCACTTTTGGATAAGAAAGATTTGTTTCACTGCATGTTTTAGGCTTAAGTATGGTTCTTTATTATTTGTTAAAGAAAAAGTGATTGCCAGAGAAGTGATCGCTAGCTGCGAGCATCTCAGCTAGTGTTGCGTTAAAAGTTAAACAGTTAAAAGCATTTTGGCACAGGCGGCGCCAGGCTTTTACAATTGGGGGTGCTATGCATAGAACATAAGATAATAAATCAGGCACGTAACCCGAAAGAAAAATTGGTGGGGGTGGGGGTTAAATGGCCCAGTAGGCTGTCAGTTACGTTCCTGTCATATATTATGATATATCATTTTGATATGATGCCAAAAATCATCCTAAATAAAGAAAAAGGGAAACGGATGACGGAATATTTGGACAAACAAGAAAACAGTTTTCACATTTTAAAAATAATTTTGTGCGAGTAAAAATTAAAAGTGCAGATATGTTCTGGGTATTTAAAATTTCTCACCTAGAGTGCAAACACATTAAATTAATTACACTCTGTCAATTCATAAGTAATAAATTAATGAAAAAATATTTTAACATTTTAAATGAACCCTAAAAATATCTGATCTCAGATTTTTAAATCCGTAAAAAAAAAAAAAAAGATTTAAAAAAGTAAGAGACTGAAAATTGTTGGAATAAGGGGCAGTTGTTAAGTAAAAAGGAGTGTTTGCGCAATGTGTAATGGGGGTGCTGAAGCACCCCCCCCCCCTCCGAGGCGCCGCCTATGCATTATGGATCTCAACTACAGGGACATGTAGCCTTTTATTTTTTATATAGATTTAGTGAAAGATTCTTGACAAAAAGTTACGATGCTTACCTTGACTTAAGTGTGGTCTTTCAACAAATATACTACAGAGAAACAATTCGTAATCTTTATTTGATCTTTTATAAATTAAATGTACAGTTAAACTTGTAGGTAGAGTATAACGACTGCCTCAAAATAATGTTTTCTACAATGCGAGACAGTGGGGTCTTATCGAATACTTCTCGTGGGCCGGTCAAAACCCCAGAATTCCCTTCGTAAAATGCCGCAATTCACAAAGTTTGCAGCGATGAAGAAGACGAGGACTTGCATTTCATTTGCGCATTTTGTAACCTAAAATAAAATATTTAAATGTGATGTCCACCTCATAGAAGTATTATTATTTTTGTAAAAATTTCTACAAATATTAATTAATAACAGGAAAATTATGAAAGAGCGGTCATATGGTGGCATAGGGTGTGTTATATACTCCACTTTCAACGGAAATATTATGCATTTTTATATTCTTTTGCACACTTATTTTGAAGTCGCAGGGATATTCAGAAAAACCTAAAAGTGGCGTCTTCAAAACCAGGAAGTGGAATACCTTAGTTAACCCCGTACTTCATTAAAATTTGATGCCGAATCCATACCAATCATCATCTACGCTCTACCTATAGCCGATCTTGAAAAAAAAAAGATGTTGCAAATAAAAAATAACTTTTTTAAATCGGAAACATTTTATGAACCAAAAGTTGAAATCCTTCGTGCACCCGTACCCCGTCTGGACTGGAATTTGATGCTGACTCCGTGTCAGTCATCATATTTAAGCTTCATCTGTATAGTCAATCATCAGAACTAAACTTTTTCAGGAAATTTTTTGAACAGCAAGTAGAAAAGGAACCGAAAATGAAAATCCTTAGTTAACAACCCTACCTCCTACAGAATTTTATGCTGAATTTAGATAGTTGTCACCTAAGCTCTATCTATAGCTATTTTTGAGAAATAGATGTTTCCCGTAAACTGAAAATTTTTGAACCGAAAATCTAGAGTGAACCTCCTACCTCTTCCGGAATTTAATGCTCAATATATATCACTCATCATCTAAGCTCTATCTGTAACAGATTTTGAGAAATGGATGCTTCGAAAAAAGTTTAGTTAAAACAATAGTAAGGTAAAATTTTTCCAGTAATGAAGAAATTATACAAAAACAATAAAAATTGAATGTTTTTTTAAAATAAGTTTTATCTTGCAGGTAACCGATTTGACGTTACCCACTGTAAGGTCAAAAATCGGGTACTCTGCAGCTTTTTTATAATTTGACACTGTTAAGAAAAAAAAAATTACATTTTCAGCAAATTTTGGGCCATTAGGCAAAACAGTTAAATTTCATTGCGAGAAAAAAAAAATCTGTTGTGGGCAGCACAAGATTCCGTTACATAATGCAATGACTTGACTTATTATGTTAACAGGTTTGTTGTATATGGAAAGGGAACATATGAGAAAACTTTGTTTTAATTTTAGCAAAATCTCGAGAACGGCTCTAGCTAGCGTTCTAAAATTTGTTTTCTTAAAAAAAAGTCTGAAATAATTATTTATGTAACATCATTAAGTGTCTTGATTTTCTTTTTTTCAAAAATTCGTTCGAAAATTGGGGTGGGAAAGATCTGAAAATTCGATTTCGTTTAAAATCAATAGGTTCCAGTATTAACAGATTGCAATAATCGGACAAGCTTTTGCTCGCAATGCTGCATTCATTCGTAAGATATCGCATTCACCGACTCACAAATATACCCAAAAACATCACATCAAATACGTACGATTGCGATTCAGGAATGCTTAAAAAGTGCTCTTCGGTCGAAAACTCGAATCCGAATAGCCGAACCCGTCACAATATTTTCTCTATATATTATGCATGTAGAGAAAGTAACTGGCTTTGGTTTTCCACTTCATTCTTCTAAAGCACCAGGCATTAGTTGCCTGGTTTTGTTCCACCGTTCCTTCCCTACAAAATGTCTCAATATCTGCGATGATCAGGTTCCTTTTACATGGACGCCCATGGAAGACTGTAGAAGGGAAATGTAAGACGAAAGAAATAAAGAGCGAACTAAGGCGATCAGAAATTTAAAAATGTATATAAACACTTACTCACAAAAGCTTTTCAATAAAATGAGTGTTCTATTATTTATGCTCATTCCTTAATTTTTATTGAATAAATAAAATTACTACATAAAAAGCTTTCGAGAACTATGAGGGACCCTTGAAAGGTTACAATGTACTCAGTGGGAGTGTACTCATAAATCGGGAGCCTCTGAATTACAAGAGATAGTATAATGTCGATTCTGCTCAGCACACATTTAATTGGAGGGGGGGGGGGGGGACTTCGATAAAATGAGGAGGGAAAAAACCTTTCAATGCACAAAAATTTTTAAAGTTCAGTCATAACTTTAGTAATGACCCGCCCGGCTCGATTTGTAAAGAGCAGGTAGACAGCACAAAATTCATTATTATTATTTTATTTTTACGTGAAATTGCATATTGACTTTTTCAACAGTTTATACCATTTTATGCATTTTGGCGATTAAAATTATATTAACATCGTAAAATTAATTTTATTCATTTTTAGTATCAAATTGCATATAAGATAATTATTTATTCAATATAATTCGTCATAAAAATCCTTTGAAGGATTTTTTTACGGTTTTGCGAGGAGAAAGCTATTTATAAAAATGGAAATCTATTTTTCACTGAATCTGTAGAAAAAAAAATAATAAAGAATCCTGGTGTTTACCAGTGCAGTAAAATGTTTTGCAAAATAACTGCTTGCAAATGCAACACTCGTTTTCAACTGCAGATTATATTATTTTCACTGTTGCCATACGCTTTTTGAATTTTGGCAGTAGGAAGATTTTATGAAAATAGTCTATTTTTATTTACATTCCACTTTTTAACGCGTTACAGATACATTTTTAAAGTGATTTAAAAATGCCGCACTATATATATATATATATATTTTTTTGTTCTTAGCTTTTTAATCAATTCAACAAAAATTGTAGCAATTTTTCAGATTTTATATTATATATATATATATATATATATATATATATATATATATATATATAGTAATAATACGATACTCAAAACGATAACGCTTCATACACTTGCATTACTCCCTAAACTATCGGTTCGTCTCCATCAAGTGTCTCTGTGGCTACTGTAAAGGCTGCTTTCGTACGTGCTACATCAACCGCCACTTGTCAAATGCCTGACGATGTGTATAAGTACCTTGGCTTTACGTTTCTACTGCTACTATAAATGCAATTTGTCCTACGACTGTTATTCCAAATTGCAATTAGTCTTCCTGTTGTTATTCGAAAGGCCGCTTGTCAAATGCCTGATGTCTATATTTCTGCACAAAATGCTGTTCGCTAGCATATAAGCTATTCTACGCATCTTGGCTCGCCCTACGATTCTTGCTAATTCAAATTCTGATTGTCGCACGCCTGGTGTCTATACTGCTACATAAAATGCTGTTCGGTGTGTACAAGCTATTCTACGGAAGTTGGCTCATCCTACGATTCTTGCTAATTCAGATGCCAATCGTTGTAATACGATTGACGTCCGTATTTCTACTTCAAATATCGATTGCCCGCCCTACGCCTCAGGTTCGACTTGTTAATCCAAAAGCCAATTTGTCTAGCCAGGACAGCACTAAAAAAGCACCCTTCTTGACGTTGAAACATAGAGGAAAGAAAGCCCGTATATTAATAAATATAGAATTCAATTGTACTAGAACTTTGTTCACAGAAGATATTCAAAACTTAATATTAACAGCAAATTCAATTTCACGTCCCTTAACTTGGGCTAAGCTCAGAGACCCGCAAAAAGTCAGCAAGACAGTATTGATAGTAATTGAAGGACTATCCAAGAGCAATATTTCTGAGATAAACAAGCATTTAAAAGTAGAGGCTAAAATTGTTCCCAGAATTTTAAGTACAATTTCAAATAACAGAGAATTTCTAACAGAAATTTGCACATTACATAAGGGAGAAAACTATAAATATTTAACTCAAAATTTACTATCCATGTTTCCCAGGGATGATGTTGCTGTATCACAAATTGAGGACAAACCAGTTTTGTCGAAATCAAGTTTGTTCAATCAATCTTTGAAGCTGAGGTTACTTTTATCACCCATGGAAATGGCACTGGAAGGAATTCCCTTACCAAAAGAACACTTCAAGTACTTAAAATGTAATGACTACATATTTTCAATGTCAAAATATACTCCAGTCACTGAAGACTCCGCCTTGTTTGCAGTGGATTGCGAAATGTGCAAGTGCTCTTCTGGTACAAAAGAATTGACACATATAGCTATTGTCAATGAAAACTTTGAAACTGTATATGAAAGCTATGTAAAACCCAAGTTAGAAATTATTGACTATAATACAAAACATAGCGGAGTAACAAAAGAACTATTAATGGATGTTAAGACAACATTGGAAGATGTCCAAGATATTCTGAGAACCATCTTATCCAGTAATTCCATATTATGTGGGCATTCACTCTTTAGTGACATGCGTGTGTTACATATTATGCATCCGTATTTGATTGATACAAGTGTAATTTTTCAAGAATCTTTCAATAGGCATATAAAACCATCTTTAAAGGAATTGGCTTCCAAATATCTTGCTCAAAATATTCAAGAAAGCAATGTTGGACATAATCCTATTGAAGACGCTAAAGTGGTAATGAGCTTAGTGAAGCTAAAATTAAGCAACTCTGAGAAAAGTGATGGGGCAGATTTATTACAGGAAAGAAAGAAGGATACAAAACATTGCGAAAATGGAAACCAAAATACAACAGTTACGGATTTAGCAAAGGAAAGTTCAAGCTTAGAAAATGAAACATTATTTTCAAAACTTCAAGAAATCTCAAAAGACATATGCATAATTGGAAATGAAAGTGTACTCAATTATTGTGAATCAAGTACTTATCCAACACACCTAAGAGAGTCTAATGTGAAAAACATTGCTAAAGCAACCTTAGAAAATATAGAAAATTTTGACTTAATTATAAGTAATATAGAGTTGAGCGAAGAAAATACCATACTTGAAATTCAGGATGAACTGAAGCAAATATATGATGGTTTAGCAAGCAACACATTATTTCTTGTCTTTATGTGTGATATTGACACACCATTAGATTCAATCTTGAAACAGAATTTTTGCATGATGAATATAAAAGACAGTTGTTAAAGAAACTAATATATTAATATACTAATTCATTTTTATATTATACTAAATTTATGTAAATAGCAAAATTCCATGTTTGGGTGTTAGAACTTAAAATTCATTAAATAACTAAATTTAACTTCACGAGCTCAAATGCTTGAAATGACTGCTGTTAACGTAATTAAAAAATAAAGTTCAAAGGAACATTTGTTTAAAAATATTAATTTAAAACCCTGAATGAAAGACTGTATATTTATATACTGCATATTGTAGCTTCATTGAATATAAGTAGATAGATGTAAACTTGCAAAGTTTTTAGATTAAAGTTTTAGAATAAAAAACAATTATAGAATGCTTTTGAATTTCAATGATTTCAGACATCGATTTTAAGAGTAAAGATGAAATAAATGTCGGATAACTAAGATCGCTGACTTCCAAGTTTGGGTGTTAACACTTATTAACTCATGAAATTTAAAGTTATTTATAATATGTGCTTAAATGATTGATGTGGTGACAACTAAAACAAGAAATCTTATACAGAACATTTGATTTAACATATTAAAAATTTCAAGATTTCAAATATATATCCATATAGTTATATAATTTATATTATGATACAGCTTTATTGCATTTATAGGCATAGCTTTATTGCATTTATTGCATTAGTTTTCTAGTTTTCAATCACTTCAGACATTAGTTTCAGAATTAACAAAAAAGTGAAACTTTGTTACACAAAATTTGTTTGAAATATTAATAGAAGAATTTTAGCTTTGGGTATTAAAACTAAAATCTATTAAATAACTGAAGATATCACTATTTAATATGCCTGAAATGATTGATGTTGACATAACTAAAAAATATCTTATAAAAAAAAAAAATGTTTTAAAGTATTAAATTTAAAACTAGAAATATAAACTTGTATATTTGTACAATAAATATTCGAACGTAGCTTCAGTGCATTATAAGTAGATTTATACTTTTAAAATTTTATAGCATATGCTGTTTTTAGATAAAATGTTTTTAAAATCAAAAGTATTAAATAATATTGAACTTCATAGTTTTCAATTAATTAAAAAAAAATAAAATTATAAAATTATTTTCATGCTGAAATAGCAATGAAAATTTGTGTACATGTGAAGATTCAATGAGTAATCATGTAGTGATTCTTCTAATGTCATTTAAAGAACAGAATTATTAGTACGTTAACCTGCCCATGTGGTCAACATATACACAAGCCTTGGTCTCCCCTACTTTATTATATAAATATATACCTAAATATTTGCATATAACTTTATATTTCGCATTTCATTTTACCAACTTTATAAGAAAATAAACAAAAAGACTGGGTATTTACAATTCGATTTTAATTTGTTCTCTCAGTATATAAATTATATCATAGGTTAAAATTCATCTAATTTAGGCTTTGAGCAGTATAATTTATGTGTCTTTGATATAATTTGTGCTTTTATATTGATAAAATCTGAAATTAAAGAAATGGAATGTTTTATTTATTTCAATTTTATAATTTTTATTTATATATCTTATTTGTGCATAGGCTGTATGATTTTGTTAGTTCATCAAATTAGATGGGTTTTTTGGTTTT
This sequence comes from Amaurobius ferox, assembly GCA_951213105.1. Lineage (NCBI taxonomy): Eukaryota > Metazoa > Arthropoda > Arachnida > Araneae > Amaurobiidae > Amaurobius > Amaurobius ferox. The sequence continues at coordinate 38,647,792 of OX578149.1, read as the reverse complement.
GAAATACTGTTAAATCATCAACTTTAGTACAAACATGCACAGTTTGTTGATAGCTTTTCGATTATTGTTTGGAATGGGGGCAGGATTTTCATTCCTATAAATTGGGTAATTCCTTTATGAACAATTTGTACTCATTTTCTTAAATTCGAGTTAGTTTAACATTAGTTTCAAAATGATATATAATATGTATTCTATGTCAACAAGTAATACATAACCTTTAAATCAAGGTTAAAAAATGTAGAACACCCAGATCACTCGACTCACCCTAGGGTATGAGTAACTGTCTAGGTAATTGGAAGGTTAAAAAATGTAAAATTATTTCTTTTACAGTTAAAATTAGTGTAAAATAAAAATAACTTAATTATACCTCAAGTAAATAAACACTAACTCTATTTTTATCAGGATGGTTTTTTTTCACTTTTAGCAAAAACATGCCAAGAATTATGAATAATATGAAAATGGGAAGTTAATGTAAAGGAAATTAATTATTGGAAATTTAAAGGTGCTTAAATTTTAAAAACTGCTTAGCCTTCTGCGACACTTGATGGCTTCAAATATTTTATGTGGTTGGCCCATGCTATTTTCATAGACTTGATGTCCATGGATTTGGCCCCCCAAAAATGTGTGGTTTGAACCCAAAGTATTTTGTTATAATTGTTAATAGTATCAGGCTCCCATACACAAATGCCTGGCTTCTAATCCCCAAGGGAGACAGCTGCTGATCCCACAAATGCATATTTACTATTGAGGAGTTTTTTTAAACCCATAAGATGTTTCTTGAGACCTAAACATGAGCAGTCAGAAGTTTGGAATCAATGAACTATAAGATACCAAGAAAACAAAATTCTACATACTATTCCTTTTTTGCTATAAATTAAACAAGATAATGAATAATATACAGTGAAACCTGTCTATAACGATATTGTCTATAATGATAAACCTGTTTATAACGATATTTTCCACGGTCCCGGCAGATTTCCTATAGTTTTAGTGTATATCGAACTTGTCTATAACAATAATTTGTTTTTGAGTGAATATAACGATAATTTTGCATATTTCAAACTTTTTTCGTGTTCAAGAATTTTTGGATTTTGGAATAAGACTTTTACAATGGCAGACTTGACACAAAGGCAGTTCATCCTAAAGGGGAATAATGTTCCATGTACCGACTTTTCGAACAACAAAAGTGATTCCCATTACTTTCCCTCGGAGATTAACACAATGGGTGGAAGGGGAGTGCATGCACAATGTGATGGGGACCACCTTCTAAGAAATTGTGATCAGTTTGCTTTTAGTGAATGGTTATTGTTCTCCAACTTAGCCACCTGTTTGCCACGTGATTTATGCCCATCTTTTCTGTACATACAGTATCACCTGCATAAAATCAACCCATTCAAATTTGTTTGCTCGTTAAATTCTTTCACAGAGATAGGACATGTTGAAAACCCAGGCCGTTCGACAGAGATGGGACATGTTGTTGTTGAAACCCAGACCGTCCGACCTACCAGAAAGGTGTAAGGTAACAGTAGAGATAAGACGTGTGACTTTTCGTGTTAAAAGCTCTTGTATGTACGCAGTGTTAGTATGGTAGTGTGTAGTGTCGAAAATGGCCCCAAGAAAAACAATTTCTTTACAGGAGAAATTAAAAGTAATCAGAGATATCGACAGTGGGTTAAAACAAGTGGAAGTTTCTAAAAAATATGGCATCCCTCAGTCAACAATTGCGACGTTTTTAAGAAAACGAAAGGATATTGAGGAGGCTGAAAAAAATGGAAAGATAGATTTGAAGCGTAAACGTATGAAAGGTGCTTTGAATGAAGATGTTGACACAGCAACCATTAGGTGGTTCCAGGAAATGCGAGCACAAAATATCCCAATAAATGGACCACTGATATGTGAAAAAGCAAAAAAAATTGCAACCATGCTAGGAAACGAGAATTTTAAAGCAAGCAATGGATGGCTCGCTTCGTTTCATGACCATCATGGAATATCGTTTCAAGTAATTAATGGCGAAGAGAAGTCTGTGCCCATAGATGACGTCGAATCATGGAAGCAGCGTGAATTGAGAAAAATTGAAAAAAAGTATTCTGCTGACAACGTTCACAATGCAGACAAAACAGGATTGTTTTTTCAACTCATGCCAGAGAAGATGTTGGCATATAAGGGAGAAAATTGCAAAGGCGGGAAGAAAACGAAAGAGAGACTGACGGTGTTGTTGTGTACAAATGGTATCAGAACGAATAAGTTGAAGCCCCTAGTGATGGGAAAATCTATGAAACCAAGATGCTTTAAAAATGCAAAAAGCTTACCAGTTGATTATACGACAAACAAAAGAGCATGGATGACAGAAAAAATATTCAATCAATGGCTACTAGATATTGACAAGAAAAAGAAACAAATTGCTTTAATTGTAGATAACTGTACTCCCCACAATAATCCGCCAAAAATGAAAAATGTTAAACTCTATTACTTCCCACCCAATTGCACATCAGTTCTGCAGCCACTGGATTTAGGTATCACTAAATGTGTGAAAGGATACTACAGAAAACGTATGATTGAAAACGTCATTTTTAAATTGGAAAACAAGATTGACAAACCCTTTGACATAAATCTTAAACAAGCATGCGACATGATCTCTGGAAGTTGGGGTTCTGTGCAGTCATCTACCATACGAAATTGTTGGCGGAAGGCAGGTTTTAATGTCATCTCGTGCAGTGATGAAGCAGAGTCTGACAGAAAAGGGAATTCTCAACAAAATCTTTCTGAAGAAAATTGTGTGCTGCATCTAAGTAATTCTTTGAATGCATTCAAAGTTTCCACGAATATGCACTCTTCAATACATCCAGAAAACTATTTGAATTTGGATGAAGGTTTATTAGTGTTCAGTGGGAGCACCGATGAGGACATAATTGCAGAACTGAAAGAAAATGATGATGTTAGCGAAGTGGAAGATGAGGTGTGTGGAACGGAATCACCACCCAACATAAGAACTGAAGATGCTGTTAAAATGATCAAAACATTACAGAATTTTATTCCTACTTTACCAAATGTTCCAGATGTATATCTGAATTCGCTAGAAGGTTTAAAAAATATGTGTATGATGGCTACATTCTCTGCAAAATCCAAGCAAACGAAAATATCAGATTACTTCGCACACATGTTAAATTTCCTTAATCCTATTTAAGGATTCGAATTCTGTACGGTACGTATTTCATTTCTGTTATGACGTATTCTAGGTTTTTGAATTAAAAATATAACTCCAATTTCATTTTTATCATTATAATTATCCATTTTTAAATTGCATAATAGAAATGTAGTTAAAATATACGCAGTGTTACATTTTTGAACTGCAATTTGAATCTTATGATTTAGGTTCATAAGATATTACATATGTTTCATATTTTTTTCCTAATCTGTAATACATTAATTAAAAATGTAAGTTCAACATAATACTGTAGTATTATTCAGTAATGCAAGTTCAACATATATTATCATAATAATGTCACACCCATGTTAAATAACTTCCATTTTAGAGTGTAGCAAGTCCAGCCCTGTCTATAACGATATTTTTTCTTGGTCCCTAGAGTATCGTTATAGATAGGTTTGACTGTACAACTATGGCACTCAAATTTTAAGCGTTGTTGGTTTTGGCACTTGCCTTGCTACCTATTATGTTTACTGTCGTAACTCTTTCTATCTCGAAAACCCAAAGCTTAAATATATATATATATATATATATACACACACATACATTTGAAGTCTATTCCATATCCACAGTTTTTTTATAATTTTTTTTTGTTTCAAATTTAATATGGTTATTCTCTACTTCACTATTGGTAATCCATCTATCTGTTGAGTTTTTAGGTCCAGGGGCTGTCAAGATATAAATAAAAAAAAAATTCCATAAAAAATAGTATTGTGCAGATGATTTTGTTATATACTTTAGTTGAAGAAAATTATACATTACTTAGTAACAAAATTAAATTAAATATGTTTATACATTGGATGATTTTCATTTATCCAATTTAAATAATACGGAAATTGATATAAAATAAGTTTTATAAATGAACTGTATTATGTTTTTGATTGTGTTATAATAGTTATGGCTATATGGGATATAAGAGTATGGTAATTATTTATGTCTTGATTTTTAAACTTTCTTTATTTTGGCAAATGGTTTTCTTTTAATTCATACATTTCTGAATGTGTTTAAATGATTGTTGCAAAGGGTTAATAAAATGGCATGGAAATAAATTTTGCTACCATTTTAGCTTTTTTTTTTTGTGTGACCAAATTTCAAATTTTTGTAAATTGCGTTACAAATGGGACTGGGATGTTTTATTTTTCAGATTTGTCTGTGCAGATAATTTTATATAGTGAGAGCAGAGACTCTTATATATACTAGTGAAACCTGTGAGCATTTTGCCTTATAATTTGTAATGCAATAAATAGGTTAAATAGAACATTTAAATGTTAGAATCCATGGCATTGTCTTTTAATAATAAATAAAAGATAAAAGTATATCTTAATTCATCCAATAAATGTGACATAAAAGATTGATTTTTTTAACACAACTTGTGCTACTTTTATTTATGAAAAAATAAATTAAAAAAAAAAAACTAGAATCTGTGAGAATGTATTTTATAGTAGAGACACTGATTAGAACATGCACCATTATATACACTACATTTCACTATTTGCTCAATGTTGTTACATGCGAGTGAGTGGCATCTGACAGAAGCTGTTTTGAAAAGTATTTTTAGTGAGAAGAATTTAAAATCTGTAAAAGCTTTTCAGCCATATATCAGAAAACAAGTTTTTGTTTTATGTGACTTATAAGGCACTGAAATATAAATTTTCATTAGAGTTAATGGGAAAAAAATTTCAAAGTAGCTCAAAATTGTCTTTATCAATAATTTTGGAATCTGATATTTTTTGCTTATACAATGTTTAATTCAGTTTACAAGGATGCTCTTTAACTTATGCTGTAACTTGCATATTTTGGTATGGATGTTTGCTTTTATATACACTCTGTTGCAAAAAAAATATATATATCCATGAGAAATTGAGCTACAGCAATAAAACTCCTCATGTATGTATTGTTTGAGAAGATATGCAAATGATTAGAATTTGGGAGCAAAAAAAATGTTTTATTAAGAAATGGTGGTAACAAGAAGATGACATTTAAGTAAATGGTAAATCCCCTGGAAGCTATGCAAGCTGATATTTGATGCGGCATAGAGTCAATTAAGTTGCTTATGTCCCTCTGCAAAAGATGCTGCCACAAATGTTGCAACTGGTCAGTTAATTCAGTGATATTCTGAGAAGGCTGAAATTGCTGACACAGCATGTCCCAAATGTGTTCTATTGGTGATAGGCTGGTGAGCGTGAGCATATTAAATCCTTAAAGAAATTGTTGAGGCAGTCATGCAGTATGTGGTTGAGCAGAACAATTGACTGCAGAATATCATCGACATACAAGGAAGTTATTAAATTGGCTTGCAGACTAACTAGAGGAGATCGGCTGTCCCACAAGATGGCTCCCCAGACTGTTACACCATGTGTGATGGCAGTGTGCCACTCGACAACAAATGCGAGATCAGAATGCTGGCCAGTCATCCTCCACACATGTATGCAGTCGTTATCAGCACTGTGAGTTACCCTCTCAGGATGGGAACTTTGTCAAACTTGGTGTCAATCCAAAGGTTTTTTTCAAGTCTCTTAAAATGAAGGGTCACATGCTATAATTGGGATTATTTGGACCAACAATATAGATTTTTCCAATTTTTCTTGTAAAATTTGATAAAAGTATCACAAGCTACTTTAAAATGGACTCTTGTAGAGAAAGTAGAGTATAGCCACATTCCAGTTAATTTTACAATAAACATTGTAATGAATTTTTTTTAAAAAAGTATTGTGAATGTTTGGAATTTGAACATAGCCTATATGCTAGTTAGTAATAATACAAAATTCTTTAAACAAAAGTAAGCATTTTATAATACCCACATATACAGAAAGTTTTTGAACCGTTGGTTATAGACCCATAGTTTCAATTGCAAAATTGATTTAAAAAGGGTAGGAAGTTTTATGAAATAGTAATTTAAATGTTGTACCATATTTTTGTAGAAAGTTAAGAAAATTAACTTTCTATATAGTCCAATTACAAAAATGTTATACCGTAATTAGTATAACTGAAAATAATTTGGCTGTAATACGATCCAATTTGACATAGTTATTTATCATTAACCTAAATTTCATTGGGAAATAAGGGGGCACCCCCAAATCAACTTCGGTTGCAAATAGTTACTAAAACTTTTACCACTTCTTCAAATTTATTTTATGAAAACAAAGCTGTTATGTCATTATTATTTTAATTCACAGTTTGTATTTAAGCATTCAAGTAACTCTGCAACCTAAAATTTGAATGATGGCACTGTTTAGTAATGCCAAAATCAGTGAGATGATTATGATTTAAGGCAAATGTAACCAATTGCTTAATGATACAGTGAGAGCATACTATTATCATTTCAGTAAAGCAGGCATCCTTCTAGACTTTTTATTCTATGGTTAGTATGTTGATTGCAATCAACAAGTTCGTTTCATCATCGATATGGCTCAGAAAGACAATGAGTTAACTAACAGAAAGAGTTAACTAATGAACTAACAGAAAAAGAGTTAACTAATAAACTAATAGAAAATGATGAAACAGATATTTTAGTCCATTTCTCGTCCTATTCATATGCGAGTGCCCAGACCATAAGTACCGAATAACATCTTCTATGGTATACCCGAATCCGCCACCAGTCTACTCATATCCACCACCAGGTGTATAGTATGAAAGAGATCTTACTGATTTATTTAAAAGGGCTCACATTTTGATGGAAAAATGCAGTGATAAAAAGCTGTTAGAAACTTTTTAATGTAACTGGATACAGTGGTTTTACATGATCCTAGTTGATTTCAAAGCGTGAAAGGTATATTTATTTTTCTATAGATTTTGGCAGGGAAATAGTATCTAACAGGTTGGCAAAATCACAATAATTTGTTTTATTTACCTTAATTAAGTACTAAAATACCTTTTAACCAGTATTACTTGTATGTCTTTAATAGCTTCAAAATCCCATTAAATGATTTCTATGTATCAATTCAATTTGTGAATCCTGGATTTATGAATTTTGATGATTAAAAGAGTATCAAAAAGTCACAAGAAAGTGGTGTTAAGTCAGGAAGTTTGACAATTTATTTCGTCCTAAATCTGAAATTTTAAGAAACAAATTTCTCATTAGTTTGACTAAATGAAGCATTGACAACATTTTTGTAATTTGACTTTTTTTATAGAGGGGCTGTATAAAAAGTTAATTTTCCTAACAATACCTGTAGCACAAAAATATAGTACAACATTTAAATTATTTCATAACTTCCTTATTTAAAGCATTTCTGCAATTGTAACTAATTGGATGTGGTTTTTTTTAATGATCTTGTTGCATTAAAAATAAAAATTTTCTGATTGACCAAATTTATCTAAGGGAGTCGTATAAAAATGAAAAAAGTGTAATTTTTTGAAAATAAATGGAAGGACTATTTCATTAACATAGTCTTATTTTCTACCTTATTTTCAACATTTTTGCAATTTACATTCCTATTTATCTCCAACAGGTAAAAAATTAAAGCATGTTTCAATCTTTTTGGGACACCCATATATTATACATGCTAACATACCCTTATCAATTCTTTTTCTTTCTTTTTCCTTATTAATTTTTTTTCTTTTATTTTAAAATGAAACTTCTCAAACTGCAGAAAAAATAACTCTAGCATAAAAACTTTATTAAAAGTAAATCATCGCTAATTAGTTATGGTATAATTCCTTTCAGAGACAAAAGACAGCCTCCTTCTGCAGGATAGAAGGATAGGGTACTTGAAAGGGTGTTTTTTTGCTTTTCTCTTTGTTGCAGATGCCTTCTTACTGTGGTAGTATTGTCTTTTTTCCCTAAAGAAGGAGGCTGTTTTGTTACCTACAAACTCAGATGATACTGTTACTAATTATTGTATTATTAATTAGTTATATGCTATGTTTTCAATTTAGTTAAACAATTTTTACTTCTATTTAATAATAATTTCTGGATTTTTCTAATGAAAATTGCAATCTATTCTGAAGACATACCTAAGACTATAAACAAGCCAATTTCATCCTACTAAAAACAGCTTAAGGTGTTTGTAAATAGGCATACTTAAGAATAAAATTATATCTTGACTGATTATTTGAAAAAATATGTTATTTAAAAATACATTGGTCTTACCTTCAAAATTTAAAAAAATAAATGAATATAAAATTAATTTAATTGTAAAAACTTTGGAACATGGTAATGGAAGATGCATTCAAAATGTTCCACTGTCACAAAAAGTTTATAATAGTTTAAAAGAATTAGGGGCTGTATTTCCACCACTGCCCTATATATATACAGGGTATTTCAAAATTCACATTCAGCAATTTATTTCATTGGGTGTTTGTTCTCACAGACCCATACTTGAAATTAGAAAAATTATCATGAAGGACAATACTATTATGTCATGATATTTTGCTGAAAGGGGGTGATTTTAGAACAAAATAAAGGATCTAAATTTTTATACAAAGCCTCAAACAAAAAAGGTTCAATTAGAAAGAGCTGAATCTCGAACTCATTACTACAATATAACTGATCCCAACACTATAACTTTAAAACTTGCTGAGATATTAGGATGATAACTTTTAAAATTTTGAATATTTCAGGCTTGCGGAATGGTTATTTTACCACTGAAAAGTTTCTGTCAATTGGGGGTAGACTGTAAATTGCAATAGTTACATCAACACATCTTGATTTTTTTTGTAGGATTATCAATTCTCATGAAAGATCGACATTTCTGTACATAAATTGGTTCTTATACAATTTTGCTGATAAATGACAACTGATTTGGTCAACTAGTTGTAAAATTTATACACAGTTAACCAAAGAACTTATCTTTTTTCGCTTAACCCTGAATAAAATTTAGCACTCAGTTAACCAAACTGATTACGAATTAACCCAATAATTGTGTGAGAACTAATTCATATGCAGAAATGTTAGTCTTTCAAGGGAATTTATAATCATAAAAAGTCAAGTTGTGTCAATGCAGATATTGCAATTTGCAATTGACTCCCAATTGATAGAAACTTTTCAATAATAAAATTAACTTTCTGTAAGCCTAAAATATCCAAAATTTTGAAAATTGTCACCCTAATGTCTCAGTGAGTTTTTAAGTTAGAAAGCTGTGGTTGATTTTTGTTTTATTGTAATGAGTTCCAGGTACATCATTTTCTAATTGAGTATTTTTTACTTGAGCAACCATATAAAAATTTAGATCATCCATTTTTTTAATGAAACCATCCTCTTGCAGCAAAATACCATGACATAATGCTACTGACCTTTCTGATAATTTTTCTAATTATAGGTATGGCTCTGCAAGCAGTTACTGATGAGATGAACATGAATTATGAAACACCCTGTATAATACTACTCACACTTTTTTTATGGAACTATTACTGTTTCCCTACAGGAATAATGCTATGAAGATATAAAATTTTGAATGTATATTCTAATTATGCAAATTACAAAAAAAAAAAAAAAAAAATCATCTTGTTCTAGTATTTTACATATTTTTAAATATAACATATTGTGGTGATTATGCACCTATTCTTCTTCAGTTACTGTATTTACACATGTACATTATACCATAAATGTTCAAAACATGTTAAGAAAAGAACATGTTTTGAATGAAATTAAAATTTAAAATTTTCTGAAAAACAATACTTTTTTTAACTTAATAGCATTACATAAAAGTACAAATTAAATTTGTCTATAGCAATTAGGTTTACAAATTTTGGTTTCGTTACATCACTAATTGAAAGTACAACTGATTATATCGAACAAGAAGCCATTGGCACCTTAGGATGCTAAGCACCCAAAGACACTTAGCACTCCCCAACAATTTCATAAATGTAAGGATACTAATAGTCTATATTGTCACTAAAATTATTGGAGTTAAAATGGCTTTGGCATTACTAGTGGGCATGTTCAAACAAAAAATCTTAGTTCCGCCAAAACCTACAGTAGCAATTTTGTTATCTTTAAAACAGTCAGAACATTATTGCAGAAATATGCATAAAAAAAAAATTATGAAAGAACAATTAAGAACTTTTTCAGCAAGCAATTCTTTACTATAAATAAACTGTAGAATTTAATTGTTACACAATTAATCTATTAATCTATACATTTATATGAACATATTTTTCTAGACTTCCCAATTTGACTGATTTTTTTTTTTCTTTTGTCCCCTCCTTCTTAGATTGTAACCAATAATGAGTTGGGCTTTTTCATTATTGAATTAGGTTTAATTCACATTAACTCATGATTTAGAGCACTTATTTTAATAATAAAGAATTACTTTATCTGTAAAATATACTTGTTTTTATAAAAATTCTATTCCGAAAACTAAATGAACTACATTAAACATACATACTGTTTTAGCTCCAGTAACTTCTAATAATGCATCTTGAAGATTCTTTCCATCATCACGTTTATCGAGTTCCACATTAAGAAATGTAATATTAGATCCATCAAAAAGCTATAAATAAAAATTAAAGTAAAATGTTATTTATTTTAATGAAATAATATCAATGAAATAGATATAGGGGTTCTGAATTCATATGCTTCAACACTTTAGGATGAATCAGGGTAGCCTAATCCTTTTGTATTTGCAATCTACTATTTTTTTTATATAGTGTCATCACACACATGCACACACATATATATTCCAAATTAACCTGAATAGTCTTAGATTTTTAAAGAACTTACCATTACATACAGAACTTATCATTATAGAAAAACTTACCATAACAGGGGCGATATTCGACTCACTCTGGCCCTAAATAGTGAGTCAATTTAACTTTAAAAGTATTGATTGATGTTGAAATTGTGAGTAAACGTAAACTCTATACTTCATAATGTTTCTTGAGCAATGACAAATCAGATTGTTGCACCGGGGATGTTCACATTTGGGTCGGGACAGTCTTTCCAATAAATGAAATTATTATTATATAATAGATTATCTGTTGAAGGAGCTTATTTTAATACACAGGAAAATATGTCAATTTGGTAGGAAGGAAAAATATGCTATGAAACTATAAAAAGAAGATATCTAAATATGGCTCCCGGCTGAGATGCTGGGATCATGAAGGTGGCTTGGGTCACAGTTAGCAAGTGTGTTTTAGAATTCAAAGCATAAAAGTTGCTATATAAATCTGCTTGTTTTGTATTAAAAATGTACTAAAATTTCTTTTGATGATGGATATTGTTCTCATCTTTCAATATTTCAGTGAAAAATTTATTTGATATTATTTGTCTACATGAACTGTTATATGTTGTTGTTGTTGAAACCCAGACCGTCCGACCTACCAGAAAGGTGTAAGGTAACTGTTTGGACGGTCGGGAAGTGCCACCCAATTTAGACCGGAACCCAGTGGGGGAGGCATCCACAGGGACCGTACCCTCCTTCCCCTACCACCAACCTCTCGGAAGGACTTTCGGACCCACATGTTTAACGTGATCGTACTCCGCATGAACACGGCGGCAGTTTTGGCAGTGGCTGGAATCGAACCCGGGCCTACCGAGTGCAACTCCAGCGCGCTAACCAGTGGGCTACCGCGCCCGAACTGTTATATGTGTAACTGAAAGTGAAATTTCATTTGCAAGTCATGGAACTGAAAAGCTAATGTCTGAAGTAAATGGTGAATTGTGAATAGAATTTAATTAATCTGTCCTTTTAAATGGATATTTATTAAATATTTTAGCCAGGAAATCCAGGTGAGTTTTTAAAAATTTAGAATATTTTCATGCACGTTTAAAATTATTGTATAATGATAACACTATAACTGCATATAAAAGTTATATTACGTTTTATATTTTTCAAAGCTAGAAATGTGGATTTTTCCTGAAAATTTTGAAATTATTCTTAATGTTACATTTTCAGTCGGAACAATATATCCAGTAACTTTTGAAAGTATTTATACTTATATTACAGATAGAGTCAAACTTATATTACATAACAATGCTAAAAAAAGGTTTAAATTTAGAAACAAATAAAAAAATTCTATGCATGAAATATTTTTATATCTATATATTGCAGTCAGATTAATTGATTGATTAGGTTTTGTGGCACAAAATCCAAAAAGGATATGCTGCGCCAAACACATAGTAAAAACAAATAATTAATTTACGAGTAAAAGACAATAATAAGTGTATAATATAAAATATTTCAAAATAGCATGATGATGTAAAATATAAAACAAATTGATAGACGGCAAAAGGATGATACAAAGTGAGAGGTAAAATGTTATATATGATAAAAGAATCGCATATCCAACAAAAATGAAAACAGGTTAGGATGAGGAGTTTCTCCTATCAAGTCCATTAATGCAATATCAATATTGCAGTCAGCAACTGCAACTTAATATTTTCCTTAAATATATGTGCTTATGAAAAATGACATTCTATTGAAAGAAATTCTATTTTATCTATAATAAGATAAAAAAAAATTTCGTGAATCATGAAAAATTTCCCATTGTTAAATCTATTCAGAATCATAAATAATTTACTGTTTTTATAGGTATAAAAAGTAAATTATAAAATATAATATTATAAGAAAAATTAAAAACAGATTATAAATTGAATAATATATTAATAAATATTATATTACATTTTTAAAAATACCTACTGATAATTGAAAAAACACACACACACAGACTTTCTACCACATTCTGACTCCTTTGTGGATGGTAGACGTGCCTGTGAAACTGTATTAAAAGATGATATACTTCAGCATTTACGCAGAGGAGATATTTTAAAGGACTTAAGGACCCTAAAGTACTATCAAAACAAATGAGAGTTTTCATACAGAACATTTTTATTTGAATACTAGATAGCACTAAATATCCATTCTAACATTTCCAACATATTTTGCCAATATTTGACCTTGGTATAAGGGGGGTGGGGAGAGATTTTGGGATATTCGTATACAACTAACTGGTCTAAACTAGTTCATAAAAATGAATACTTCTTATGGCATTTAAAAATAAAATTCTTTATATATTAAGAAATTGTAGACCATCATCGTTCTGGCAAAATTTCATCATCATTATAACAAATTGTTTTACACCATTTATTTCAACAATGAATCTCTTAACTCATTTTATAGAAGATTTTGGGATTCGGAGAAAACTACCTGGTTCTAACAAATTCGGTACTAATGATAACCGAAATTATTCAAAGTAAGTTATGTAGTAGTCAATAGGCATTACAAAGCTTGGAATCATACTCCCAGTATAATTAACGGCAAAAACAATCAGATCGATATGTTCTGGTGTAGTTAAAATTTATATTATGCATCATTAACTCTCAATAGAGTATACCTTTTTCACCTTCTTGCAATATATGCATTGTGTTTTTGAAAAAACAACCACACAATTGTTATTAACCAATTCATTGATCAGTTTCTTTTCAGCTGTGTATAAAAGCTTTTGTGGAGTTCCAGAAAGATTTCCCATTAATACACAATTAGAAATAGTTTCTAATAAAACAATCTCGCATAACAAAAACTGCAAGTTTGGAATACAGAAATACTGTAAAGTAAATAAACATTGCCACAGTGGTAGTTGTAGTGTGATGTTTTCTTTAATTTCATTAGACGAATTAAATCAGAATGCATATCTTTTATGTAAAGTGAAATTAAAAGTGACAATGACTTCTTCTGATAAATTATTTGAATTAATGACGAGAGTTTTTAAATATATTGAAAGTTATTAAATTTGATTGTTTTGTTTAAAATACAGATTGTCAAATTAACTGTATACATTTTTTAACCGTCAAATTGTAAACAAATTGATCGGCGTTTCATTCAAGGCACCTCTCCCCAAAATGAAAAAATATAAAATTATACAACAGGCTTACTTTATACTATCCTTTTTACTTGTTAATAAATGTTATTTATCTAGTAAGATATATTCGTTACACATATGTTACATGAATTCAAGGCAATTTGAAATTCACTCAATGAAATTTTTGTAGATAGAAATACTATAATCATAGAAATTAACATAACTCTCATAAAATGATATATGTTGCTGAAATTACACTACATAAGCAGAAAAATCAACCTGAATACAGAATTTTAATTTACGCCTTTTTAAAGAGATTTTTATGATTATTTTAATAAATTTTATTTGCTAAGATACGAATTATCAATTACTGAGAAATCAGTAAAATACTCAAAATTTTGATTTAGCTTTTCAATTTTATACTCTCTGATTGTTCTATTTAAGGAGTCATTTTAGTGAACCAAATTGCAATGGTGAATTTATATATATATATATATATATATATAGTTAATAACTACAGTACTACAGATTCAATATAGAACTAACATTTGTAAATTTGCGCATATGCAGCAGATATTTTACAATGTGTCAATAATAAATAAGATAAAATTAAAAATAAAATAGTTATACTAATTTAAAACATGATAAGTGTCATACCCTGGTTCAAAAACAATACGGAGGAAAATTAATTAAATATGATATGATAGGAAATATCAGACAAAAGGAAAACAATGCTACCATAAAAGACAAAATGATCTTAATTTCAAATATGAATATTACACATGAATTTATCAGCATTCAAGAGCGAAGCATACTAATCAAGTTCAAACAACAAAGGATTATCAAAATCTGGAGGCTCAAAATATTAAAATGACAAAATCAGAGAAAAGATACAATCCAAAAATATGAAATAGGATAGAAGCTCTGTGAATCCTTTCGGATTGTATCTTTTCTCTGATTTTGTCATTTTAATATTTTGAGCCTCCAGATTTTGATAATCCTTTGTTGTTTGAACTTGATTAGTATGCTTCGCTCTTGAATGCTGATAAATTCATGTGTAATATTCATATTTGAAATTAAGATCATTTTGTCTTTTATGGTAGCATTGTTTTCCTTTTGTCTGATATTTCCTATCATATCATATTTAATTAATTTTCCTCCGTATTGTTTTTGAACCAGGGTATGACACTTATCATGTTTTAAATTAGTATAACTATTTTATTTTTAATTTTATCTTATTTATTATATATATATATATATATATATATATATATATATATATAGATGTGTGTGTTTAACCTGTTATCTAAAATAATTAAAATAAAAATACTTTATTAGTAACAGCATTAACGGTAGATTAAAATTTCTCTTGTAGAAATTTCTCTACTTTCCTTTGCTGTAGTAGCTGCTCTGTCTTATTTATCCTTACGAGATACTTTGGATAGTGTGGGATTTGCAGATTTCAGTACTCAGTCAAAGGCTGTTTGGAAAGCTTCTTCAGTACTTCTCTGGCATTTTTTATCAACTTACAAAAAATTGTGGAATGAAAAAGAAAATTGGAGTTTAACCAGTGATAGAGATCTAGACGAATATACACTTTTATCACTAACCCTACAAATTCAGAGTTACACTATTCAAAGATGATCGACTGATCAGGAGCTGTATAAGAGCACTGGAGCTAATGAAAGAAAATATGAGAATGGCATTAGTATGTACAATTATATAAAGCCTATAGTCATATATTGTTTGTTGAGAACAATAAATTCAACCAAATTCAGTGATCTGATCCCCAAATCTTTCCCATATTTAAAATCATAATATCACCTGATATTACGATGGGAACATTATAAAAATTTGTATATCCACTAATTTGGGGAGTATAGAACTTATTTATGAAATCAAAACTTGGTGTTTCATTGGAAATTTTAAAGTTCATGTGCAAATTGATATGAAGATGGCTCCTTATACATGTTTTTTACATATGAATTTATAGAGTATTTTATTCCCTATCGAATGATATCTTTGAATGTCTTCAATTATGAATGATGGTAGAATACAAGAGATAGTTCATTTATCCTATAGCTGTACATCAGTGATGCCTTCTCTTCCATAAAGCTTTCTCTTTAAGCAAATCTTTGGCCATCTGGAAAAGCTCATGTGAATCCAAGACAATAAAGTTGAACACATCAAATGTACAAATTTGAATATAAAGAATTTTTGAGGCCTCCTACCTACTCAAAGGGGTTTAAGCATATACTCAAATACCTGAGTTGTTAGGACTCTGTCTGTTTTACTTTAAGTATTCTGTGTAATTTATAAGGATACCTTTTTGTATGCACATTTCACACCCCCTAATTTGTAGCTTACTTAGCTTATGTGTCAATCTGACCCTGTTATTGACATAAAATAATATGATTATCCCCTATTAAGCTCTATTTATATGATTCAATTCTTTTAGTTGCTGAATATGGCCCTGATGTTAAAGGAGAAAAAATTTCTTTATCTGTTCCGCAACTATCGGAGGAAGAAAATGAAAGTAACCATATGCCCAAACACTTAAGGTGTGATGCATGTTTAGCAGTTGTGCATCAAGTATGTTAAGTAATATGTTGTTTAATTGAAATTTGTAATTATTTTTATTTTACTGATGTAAAAATTTTGTTCTAAAACACTTTTGTTCTCATAAGATAATTTCAGCAAAATATAAAAAGTTAAAGAAAAAACCTAATAATCTCTAAATTTTCCTTATATAGTACTAATACCAAAATTTCATAAAAATCCTATTTCCTTTCAGTCAGTTACATGTGGATTCAATACTTACTCTAATGTAGCTAATAAGATATTACCCAATACTCTTAATAACATGCATAATCTATACTAACTAACAGGATAAATATAAAAAATAGTTATGAATTAGTTAGAATAATCATCTTAATAATGTAAAGCGTTACAAACTTTTGGTTTTAAAGATTTTCTTAATACATTGATTTAAGAGATATATTTCATGTTATATATGTACTTTATTTTAGGAAACTAATAATGCAGTTACCTTTAATTTATTTAGAAGTACACTAAACTTTGTGCTTTATAATAACTATTTATCTGAATTTGGTTTATACTCAAACTGTAGATTTTCCTCAAAGCTTGGCTTTCTCAAGCTACCTAACAAATCTATATTTACATTATTATAAGAGGGACTTTTCTAATCACAATTATCAAATTCACTGTTTTATTGATGATATATTGTCTTATAAAAGTCTTTTCTGGAAGTGTTAATGATAATATTACTTTCACTCATTACTCTTCCTAGAGCTACTACTTAATGATAAATATCCATTCAATAAGATAAACTTCTTAGATTTCATTGATAAAATACAATAAAATTAAACAATTTAAATTTGAAACTACTAATATGCAGTTCTTCACATCTAATCTTTGTAGTGCCATTTTAAGAAACATAATTAAAAACAGCTTGATTAGAATTAATAGATTATGCTCCAATATATAAATCCAAATATTTTAGAATTTCAAAATAACTATTATGTATTAATATCCTGAACCATTTATAAAAAGTATTGTAAATACTTTTGTGTTTAAATAATCACTTTATACACAGTTGAGTCACATTATTGTAACCACCAGTTAATATTTGGAGTAACCACCATGTGCAGTGCAGACATCAGCTAGATGGGTTGGAAGGTGTTCACAGGTATGTGAAGCCATGCTAACTGCAGTGTATCTGGTAGCTGCTGAAGGGTGAGTGGTAGAGAATCCATAGAGTGAATATTACCCGATCGAGGTGGTCCCACAGATGCTCAATTGGGTTTAAGTCTGGGGGATTAGGGGGCCAGGGAAGTACTTTGAAGTACTCAGTGAAGGTCTGATTCTGACACAGCCATGTAAATGTAAGCATTTTCTACCAATGCACCTTTGTTAGCTTAGGCGCAGTGACCATCCATTTGCTTTGGAGGCCTATACACAGCAGGGTTCACTGAACTGTCATTTGAGGCACACTTCCAGTAGTTGGCTGCTCAAACTGCTGCTCATACCTAAGGTGAGTCAGGCGGTTTGAGTATTCAACACTTTCAGTAGCCCCCTGGTTCATCTGATCAGTGAGTTGCCTTATCGGCCCTCATGAACGGAGCCAACTTTCATCTTTCACATGAATGGCGCATGGTGCTCCACAGTTTCCACATCGTTTATTTGCAATAGTTCCATTTCTCTATTGACAATACACTTTAATCACAGCAGCACACAAACTGCACTATTTCAGAAATACTGCCACCATTGGCCCAAAACCCGATAATTATCTCTTTTTTCAGCTTAAGATAATCAACAAATATTAATGAAATGGAATCGATAATTGAAAAACAAATAAAATCCAAGCATTAAAGCTATACATGTATATGTAAGCACTAGGCCTAAATAAAGGAATTGTTAATTTTGAAACACTCTTTATCAGGTCCAAGTATTTAATCAAAGTGAACACAAAATGTGTGTTTCTGATATTAGAGATAGATAATATCTATAAACTCTAATAACTTGGACAACACACATAAAGATAGAAAAATTGTAAAGGAAACAAAAATACTTGGAATACAAAAAAAAAAAAACACTGAAAATGTGCTAACCATTGGAGCCCAAAATGAAGAGACCAGTGTTGCCAATTGCAAAGTTTAAAAGTAGAGATCCTCTGTTGCCAATCATGTGAAATAAATAACTGTAGTGCGAAAAGACAATAAAAGGTGATATTCTACAGTAAGAGCTACAAAATAATAGGGTGTATAATCGAAAACAGTGAGGCTAATATTTAAGGGGATGTAAATACAATGTAATGTTAAATCAAGAGAATATTGATGTCTGGCCAATATAAGATACAAAAAAGAAAATTTATGAATATTCAGCTAATCCAAACTTTTTAACAATACCATTAACTGAATATGTTAGATATTTATATAATTTGCTTGTAATTTTTAGATTATTTATATGCATAGCATGAAATTTTTTATCTGATAATTTATAAATTCTAAAAAGTTGATTAAGGATAATATTTCTAAACAATTGAATTGAGTTGCAGGAATTAAATGGTAATATTTTATTAATGTTGAAATTAAAATAGTCTTTCTTATCATATAAATTAGTAACTATTCCATTAGTAGGTTCAATAACTAGATTTAAATCCAAAAAATTAATATTACTGATAGTAGCTTCATTAGGAATTAATTCCAAATTGTCTGTATAGAAATCTATATTTATGACATAATTTTCATATATATATATATATATATATATATATATATCATATAAAAACCAGTAATCAAATTCAAATAGAATTCCTATGCATATCCACAAAAAGCAAAGGCACTACTCAGGAAAAGGCGCCAAGCCGCTCTATACTCCGAAGCAGATAATAATCCAAGAAAAAGAAGATTTAAAGGAATATGGGATAACCAAATGCTTTGCATTTAATGGTTGGGGAGGATTGCGACTCCCCCTCCCGTTTAAAGCTGCTTTTCTAGCCTAGGCAAACGCTCACGGTACCAATACAAAGCAAAGGTTGGTCCCCAATGCGTGCTAATACGAAGGCACCCGGATACGGAAGAACAAGACCAACCAACAGAAGGAAACTGGACGAAAAGTGAATCCTGCCCAACTCGCTATCTTATATATGTTCATCTTACGCATGCGTGCAATCCTAGCAGGCACGCATAAACTTTATTTACTTGCAGTTTAATGAAGTAAACTGTCAAAATCCACATGATCCCTGAAAAACGATTTATAACAATCCTTTAAGAAATATAAAGGATAATGTTTATATAAAGCCTCAGTTATGATTTTAATGTTGCTATTATTGCAATCCTTTTTAAACGTATTGTAAATTTGGTTTCTCTTAAAGTGTCCGAATATGATATTTCTGAAATTATTCTTGGTAAGATTTGTTTTCCAATCGATGAGATGATTGATCTTCATTCTATATAATTCTCTTTTGTCATATAACGTTGTATAATGACCATGTGATCCATGTTTATTACTTTCCCTGCAATACATGGTAATGTATAGGGAAAGTATTGGAATCATACCGAAAATCACAACTCGAGTTTTCGACGGATCTACACGTTTCGAGACCCCTAGAATACGAAAAAACCATTTTTAGCGTGACGTCTGTGCGTGTGTCTGTGTGTCTGTCTGTTTGTCTGTCTGTCTGTCTGTCTGTGTGTCTGTCTGTGTGTCTGTCTGTCTGTCTGTCTGTCTGTGCAGATTTTGTATCCACTGTAACTAAAAAACTAATCGACCGAATTTCACAAAATTTGGTAGGTAAGTCACTTGTGGCCGGGGCTAGTGCTGATTAGTTTTGGGTACGATTCGGAATAAAAGAACCCGCCTTTTTTTGCGAAATGGCCCGCAAAAGCTTGTATCCACTCTAGCTGAAAAACTAATGAACCGAATTTCACAAAATTCGGTAGATGAGTCACGTATAGGTCACTCTGGTGCTGATTAGATTTTGGTACGATTCGGAAAAAAATAACCTGCCTTTTTTTGCAAAACGGCCCGCAAAAATCTTCAAAATCTAAACTAAAGAACTTGGTATACTTAGATATATCCATTAAATGCCCGTTTAATACGTAATGTTTAACGACGAAAAGAATAAGACCAACCCCATTACACTAGGACTAGCCGTTCTCGAGATATTTTAGTTTTTCGTACTTTCCCTACGCCACCTTTGAAAATAAGCCCGGTTACCGAATGAGAACGAAATTTGAATTAAAAGTGAATTACATTTAATTAAAATAAAGAGAACGTGGATATAAGTCTGCAGGGAAAGTCATGTGCTGCCCACATCAGATTTTTTATTGAGATGTCTAGAAAATTTACCGCTTCATTTTCTTCTTGACAATTTTCTATTAATTCCAATTCCGGAGGGTAAAAAGTAAAATCGAAATTGGTGGTGTCTTCATAACACCCCAATAGCACATCGTCAACAAACCGGAAATATGGTATCTCTGACAAAATATGGGTTCCTTTTTCATATGTTGAGAGGTAAATATCAGCCAAGATTGATGAGCAGGCTCCTCCCATTGGAATTCCCCTTATTTGTCTGTAATAATTTTTTCCGTTATATAGAATATTTTCCTTTAATACTAGTTCAATAAGGTCAAGATATCTTCGATAAGTAATAAAATCCTTCAAATCAAATTCTTCATGTAATTTTTCCAAGATTGAGTATAAATTAGATAAATCAATGTTGTTAAAAAGGTCGTGGAAATCAAAGCTTTTAAAACATATATTTTTATTACAATGTTTTAAACGATCGATAACTTCTATTCCATTCTTGATCATGACATGATTCTGTTTTTTGATGTTTTCCATCACAAACTTGAGGATGTTCAATAGTCGTTTATTAGCTATTGTCAGATATGTTCCACAGCCAACTGTAACTGTACGGAATTTTACAGGCTCTTTATGCATCTTTGGAATGAGGATTAAATATGGAAATTTAACAGATTTTATTTCATTACCGATTCGTTTGTACATAGCTTTAATCCTTTTGGATAGAACATTTCCGTTATTGTGTACTGGGGTGTACATAGTACTGTCTTGGTAGCAGTGGTGAAGTGTATCTATGTAAAACTTTTTGCATGTAAATGCAAAATGTGATACCATCTTGTCAGTATAAGTTATAACAAAATTTTCTTTTATAGTTTGTATAGCTGCAGGTATTGAAAGATTCCTTATTTTGTTATCTTGTTTGCTGTAATATAACTGAAATTCTTTTGAAAAATTATATTTCCATTCTTGAAAGGCTAGGATAGGTAAACTGTGTTTTACTGCTATTTTATAAATGAATTCTTCTAGATCTTGATTGAAATTTTCGACTACTTGGTTATATTCTTGTGATCTGTATTTAGTTCCAAGTTTGAAAATATTTTTTAGAGTTTTATCTGAGATAATATCCAGATCACCTGTAATGATGTGATTATGATAAGGATCTTTATTTTTGCTATCAAGGCAATTGCATTCTGTTGTTTTAGTATCTAATTCTTTACAGATATTGTTGTAGTTGAAGAATCTTCTACCGTTTGTGCGTACAAAGCGGTAAGTCATTTTTACCTTAAGGTCCTGAATAGGTAAGAAAGTTTTAATATTGTATAGTATCGATTTAAAGGGAATTCCATCAAATTTCTTATTTCGGAATGTGGTTATAAAATATTCCATACTTTGCTTGTTCTGTATTCTGGGTTTTAATGTAATTTGAAATTTTCCGGCCCTTAATTTAATTAAGTCAAGCATAATGGCTATATTTTTATGTGTTTCTTCCATTTGAAAGTTAATAGGTTCTTCCAACGTATATTGCTGTATGAAAGCCCATATTCAAGGTAAATATTTGATTTTTATACTGTAAATGACGTCCTTAATCCAACTGTACTTGATTCCGTCTTTGGATTTAAAAGATTCTATAAATTTGGAGATTTTTTCTTCTGTGTTGTTATAGCTATAATGGCATTTTCCTCTTCCTCTAAAAACAAAGTCCTAAAAATTAGTCCGATCATCTTAAAATTCGCATGTAAATATTTATACCAAGTCTGCAAGTGATTAAATTTGCAAGACCAATGAGTGTTAACTTCGGTCATAGTGCACGTTTCTACTGTGCAACTAGCATCCTATAAAACAGGTTAAAACTGTAGATGGTTTATCTTTGCTCATTATCGACATTGCAGTTCCATGGAGACACAACCAATAACGCCGTTACAATGTTGCCGAAGACCTTATAAGCAATTAGACAAGTTCGAATGTAGTCGTATAGTCAGGATGCATGAAGCTGGCTGGTCATACCGAGCAATAGGCCGCCACCTGGACTGCTGTGCAAAGGTGCTGGTGGAAGTAGGTTGCTGCAAGGAACTCATTGGCTGAATGAAGGCTCTGGAAGACAAAGGTGCATGAATATGAGGCAAGATCATATGATTGTGCGACAGGCCGAACTGGCCCAACGGCATCATTATCCGCTATCCAACGTGCTACAGCTTCTTTCATACCACCTGTGGTACATTCCACCATCTCATGGTGCTTGGCTGAGGTGGGGTTATGCTAATGGCAGCCTTTAAGACGTCTGCTCATAACCCCACAGCATCGACAGAGTTGTTTGGAGTGATGTTGTAGCTAAGCATCATGGCTGCCAGCAGACTGGCATCGCATAGTGTTCAGCGATGAATCACGCTTCAATCTTTCAGCAGATCACTATCGGGAACATGCGTGGAGGCGCCAGGTCCAGCGGTCCCAATCAGCCTTTGTTTTACACAGGTATACAGCCATTACCCCTGGTGTGATGGTGTGGGGTGCTATCTCTTATGACAGCAGGTCATCCCTAGTCATCCTGCATACAACTTTAACAGCTCAACAATATGATGATGAAATCCTGCGGCCATTTGCGTTACCCTTCATGGCACATCATTCTGGGACCATTTTCCAACAAGATAATGCAATGCCACATACGATTCGCATATCTGTGGACTATCTCCATGCTGTTGATATTATTCCTTGGCCAGCAAGTTCACCAGACCTTTCACCAATTGAGCATATATGGGGCATGCTAGGCCGCCAGATTCGAGCACCCCAAAATTTAGAAGATCTGGAGCAACAATTGAGGAATGCCTGGCAGAATGTATCGCAGAATGACATTAGGAAACTTTATCATTCCTTACCTAGACATATACAAGCATGCATTGCTGCCAAGGGGGGTTTCACCAATTTGAAAATTCTATATGCAATTGCTAACCATCGATGGGTCCTGCGGCCTTGATTTTGTAATTATTTCATTACCTGTTGTTGTTGTTGTTGAGACCTAGGAAGAGCCACCCAATTTAGACCGGAACCCAGTGGGGGAGGCATCCACAGGGACCGTACCCTCCTTCCCCTACCACCAACCTCCCGGAAGGACTTACGGACCCACATGTTTAACGTGATCGTACTCCGCTTGAACACAGCGGCAGTTTTAGCAGCGGAGGGAATCGAACCCGGGCCTACCAAGTGCAATTCCCGTGCGCTAACTACTGGGCTACTGTACCCCTATTTCTTTACCTGTGTATGAACTGTACACATATTTAATTTCAATAAAAACAGCCATTTTCTTCATAGTGCTTCATTTTTTTTCGCAAAAGAGTGTATATATATATATATATTAGTCATGGCACAAAAATTTTAATACTTTTCAAACAGATGTCATACAAATTGACATCATTTGTAATAATGGAGTGTATACATTATATTTTTCTTTGGGAGTTAGGCCTACTTATTCTCTAGTAGTAGTAGTATAGAATATAGGTTCGTAGCACCCATTGAGGCAACTAAGGTTAATGTGTGTGAAAACTTGGGCAGATGTTGAATTAGTAGCTGAAGTGATCATTATTTAAAAAATGTTATGGATGCTGCAATTCTCTTTTACATGGAGTTAACTTTCCCTTTTGCCTATAAAAATTTAATTTGGCTTGGTTTAATGCTCTACTTTGAAAAAATATATTTTCTAATATGTAGGTCCTTATTATTCAGGAATAAGGCCAGAGCAACAATTGCTGCTACTGAGATTTTAGTCAGAAATGCAACTCTAGTGACTGACTAATATTAACATAAGTTTTAGTTATAGTTTCATGTGACCATATACATACCTCATTTCTACTTTATCATACTATTGTATAGAGAAAATAGTGCTTTGAAATTTTGGAATTCAAAATTTTGGCTGATGAATACATTTTAAGACCCTTTTAATCTATCAGTGTCTATCTGTGTAAGTATGTGTGGGGTATGTGGCCATGATAACCCAAAAACAAATACATCTACTTCTACCAAATTCCATGTATAGATATATTATGCAAAAAACTAGATAGAATTTTTAGTAATTCTCATGATTAGAGCTTGAATTTTAAGATTTTCATAGCATTGTTTTATATAGAAAATGATGGTATTATAGAGCTCTTAAGAAAGTCTACATACCCCAATACTTTTAACTACATATTTTAGCATCAAGGGAATATGTACCTACAGGAATGTAACTACACACAGTTGATTAAAAGTGCTTGTAGCTCACCTAGTTGTAATATAAACTTAAGGAAACTATTTCAGATATCAACTGAGATAGGCAAAAAAAGTACAATTACAAAATGAAAAAATAGTGTTTAATTTGTAAAAATGACAAATTGTTCCAACAAAAACACATACAGATTGCAGAAAAGACTACATATGTAAAAGTAGTAAACATTTATAACAGCACAGAAGTAACGTAAAATTTCTGCAATATAGGTGTAACTAATCTGCTGAGTCGTTTACATACACAGTGTTCAAAATGTGCATCATCAGTAAAGATCCAGATCTGGATTCAGGGCAGAATCACATCTCGAGCAATTCAGGTTTTAAGAATTACAGGTCTTAACAATGTGCTACTTTACCAAGCTTGCTCTCAAACAAGTTTTGTTTTATATTAATTAAGCAGTGCTCCTGGACATTTAATGTAACTTGAATTTGTAATTGGATATTTTTTCCTATCTCTGTTAGTTTTTGAGATAGTTTTCTTAAGTTCCGCATTTTGCTACAAGTACGTTTATTTGGCTGTGCATAGTCACTTTCCAATAGGTACACATTATTTCCATGGCTCTGTGACACAGGGCTTAAAAGTTATAAAGAGTGTACAGACAGTACTAAGAACCCTCTATATTATGTAGAAGTGATAATTTGAAGTATGCTATGGATGTTAATGATATTAAATAGTTTATATTAAGACAGATAAGCCAAATGCATCGTGGGTATCATTAAGCAATTGCTTAAAGAAAGTAAATATTCTAAATTGCGGTTGGACTGAAAGAAATATGTGTAGTCTTTTAGTTTGGGATACCTTTAAGTTGTGTTCATTTGTTATATGCTTTTATAATATGAAAAAATGTTATTTGTGTTAATGCTTATTTATATTAGATTCAATAATACCATTAATTTATGAATTTTTAGAGTGGAATTTAAAGCAAAATTATCAGTTTGCCTTATAAGTCGACCCTTATTTTTTTAAAGAAATCTTTAAACCTTGACTTGTGTGCTGCGAAACATAGTAAACCAAATGAATTCAATTTGCCAATGCCATTGAGTTATTGATGTCAACTTAAAATAAAAAACTTTTGGAGAATTTTTTATGAAATATTTTGTAAAATTTAACTTGAGTAATATCTGAAAATGATGCATAGTTTTTGTTATTTGAGTAATAATTGTGATACAAGTGGAACTAGATGGGTTATGAATGTATGGGAAAGTCAACTGAAGACTTATACTTCAAGTATTAAGTTTTCATTTCTGAAGACTTGGGGAAAGCACATGATTTCGGTCATCCCCCCCCCCCCCCCCCCCCCCAAGCACCTCTTTGTAAACTCTTCTTTTTAAGTAAATTCTTTTCTGACCTTTTCCTTTTCGCCTGAAGTTTAAAGGGAGGATTAAATCTTCTCCTGGGCACTTCGCTGAACCCCCTTCCTTGAGTCCAAGTATTAAGTTAGAGATTGCATGTAGTAGTGATAGTGCAAATTGGAAGTGGGAAATAAATTTGAAATTGCTAAAAATCATGCTTTTGTGGCTTTGGAAATTATAAAGTTTTTAGAGAACTGAAATTTTGAAATTTGTTAAACCAAGTATAAAATGCTCCACATTCTGACTAGATTTCTATGTGTCATGGTGATCTGGCATCCAGAATTTGCCCAGTTCTGCTGAGTTCCTCTATTAAAGCTTTATTTTTTACATTTATCATGTATTGTAAAATGAAATAAATACTTTTAATATCTGTTTTTCTTATGCAAATTCTATATTAATATTTTTGAACATTACAATTTAAATCTGTTATATTCATACAATATTCGGATAATAAAACCATTTTAATGAATAAAACTGTTGAGAGTATATGCGCTTGGCCAACTTATTTTGGGAAAACATGAATAAATGTAAATTCTACTTTGGTCACTGAGTCAAAAAAAAAAAAAAAAAAAGATTTGTTTTTTAAATTAAAATGAATATTAAAATATGATTTTTTTTTTTGTAATTTCATTGTTCAAACTCAAATTTAGGTAAAAATGCATATGAGGACTCCTATGAACATCGGTATATATTATTTAAACATACGATTTTAAATACAATTTTTAATTTATTATTTAGATTTAGATTCAAAATGTTATCTTAGTATTAAAAAATTGCAATTTTCTGGTTTATATTTAAGATTTATGCTGCATTTGCAAAGGTTAAGGAAAAGAAGCCGTCTATTAAAGAATCAGACATTGTGGATATTTTAGAAAATACATGCAACAGTGGATTTGAAGAGTAATAAATATTCTTTGTTATTTGCTTCAACAATCTGCTATATATTTACATTTTTTAACTTTTTAGTTTTAGATTTACATGATAATGCCTGATTATTTAGTATTTAATTTTAAATTATATATATTAAATATCAGCATTATACTTATCAGTTGGGTTAATTATATTCTATTTTCAGCCTGAGCTGTATAAATTTGTCAGAATACTTTCTGTTGTTTTTACCTCAGACACTTTGAAAAATGAATCAATTTAAAACTAATTAGTTATCTCTAGAGCTATAGAATGCAGACATACACTGTTCATTAATGCTTTCAAATTGTTAGCTGATTTTGCAGGAACGTTTTAGGTATAGTGGAAAACAATATTAAAAACTTGCTCTTTCATAACTGCATATACAATGAAAGAAAACATGTTATTTTTACTTTCTCATACTATAGAATAGAGAAAGTATTGTTTTCGCAAAAATTTTTGATTTCAGGGCCAATATATGTTTTAGGACCTCCTGAACATGTTTTGCCTATTCTTAGAGTGATGTCCGTCAGTTTGTCATCTATCTGTGGTTGATTTCTTGTATACACGATAGTTGCTACAAATATTTATGGATTTTCATGAAACTTTATATCTGTCTTTGTTAATGCAAAATCTAGAATTAGATAGAATTTTTTAAATATGAGCTAAAACTTTGAATTGTATTCGAAATTTTATAGTTTCTTAACATGACAGCATAGGACAAAATTTGACATTATTATGCATAAAGGGGTTATTTATAGCTCAACGATAAGAAACTTAATGGTTTCAATTATTGTAGTGACAAATATCCTTAATACAGTTTTTGTGTTCATGACATCATTAACCACCCTGGGTGGTAAGTTATCCTCCTATCTAATACACAAATAATTATTTATTTTAATGATTTTCGCCTTTAATTATTTTATTGTTGCACTTTGAAAATTTGAAATTTTGCTTCAATGGTTATATGTGTAACATTAGAGATGATGAACCATGACCACACATTCACATCATCAGAAAGCTTTATTTCAGATATTGTATGATGCATTACATGTGTTATATTTGTCTTGTATATGGCTATACCATAGCTATGGAAAATAATTCTTATCTGTTTTTATGTTTGAGTGTTAAGATTGCAAGTGTGGTAAAAGTGGTTACACATGCTGCATTATTGACTAAAAGTGAAAGGGTTTTGTAATTTTTATATATATGTTATGTGAAGTAAATGTGTACAGTCCACTGAGATTATGTGTTAATTTGTGTAGTGCCAAATCTGTGTAAAATTTGGTCTTTGTGACTGCAGGCGTGCAAACTCAATTGTATTCAGTATTGCCAACAGAATTTTTGGGTCCTGTGCAGGCTCCTTGCTACCCCCTATTTTACAAGTTATTGACCTTGGAATATAAGCTTGTGTGGCTCTCGTCCACAAACCTCCTGGGCCCATATGTAATGCACCCCTGATGCTGGGCAGTGCCCCTTAAATATGCCCCTGGGAACCATTACTGAAAGCCACCCTAATGAAAAATTGCGTTGTCAAAGACAATCTTACCAAATTTAAGGAAAAGTTACCAATAGTGTAAAAGATAATTTTCAATTAGAGAATCAACAAATTAAATTATGAGTTAAAAAACAATTCTATTTATTTTAGCTGTATATAAGAAATTGTTGGTTAGTATATTGAGGAAGAGCCACCAATTTAGGACAATATTGGTAATATTTTCATACAAATAATCGTGTAATTTCTGAAAACATTATTCTTAGTAATTGTTCAGTAAAAATGAAAGCAATAAGTGAATCACAGTTTCCAACACTTTTGTTGCCAACATTTAGTAATCAGATTGAGGATTAGTTAGTATTTAGTGACATTTATTTACTCAGAATACACAACAATGCAACTTTATCTGGTGCTCAAAAGTTACAGTATTTGAAGATGTCTTGCAAGGCAGACACTCTTAAAATTATTTTACCTATTTCCATTTCAGATGTAAATTTATGCAATTACATAAGATTTGTTAGAGAGATATTCTAACAAATGCAAATTAGGCAATGTCTCATTAAGAAATTTATTAATCAGCCAAACATTTATGATGCAACTCAAACTATTCTTTATCTTATGGATGTTACTAAGTGCATTGAATCTTTAATCTTCTTAACCCTTTGGCTCCCGAAACGGCCCAAACGGCCCTACTAGCAAAGGACCGCAGACGGCCGAGCGGCCCAGAGATATCGCGTCCCCCTTTTCAAGGTGAGAGGTTGGACTTTAAAACGCCGACAAAGGGGAAGAGGCTATCTGTCATTCATTCTACTCCGAAGTACTTTGGCGACAGGTCTTACTTTTGGCTGAATACCTGGCGAAAACACGGGGACTGAAGTCAGGTGTCGTAATATTTATGAGTTTGATAGATTTTCTTAAGAACTATGCTTCTGCTTCTTACCTTTTATTCGCTTGTTTTTCGAATTTGGTTTGAAATGAGCGTTTTGTAAAATTTTAACACAGGATGAGTTAGAATGCAGTCTTATTTAGTGATACAGATGAATCGAATTGTATTGAATCGGAAGATGATGACTGGTATGAGAGTAAGGCAGATAAAAACAATCTTTATTATAAAAACAATTTTTAACACTTTACAACATAGTTGAAAAGTGTTTATGACTTTGTTCATTCTGTTTGTCTGCCCCTTCGCATGATAATTGCCGTATAAATGACTTTATCAAAATGAAATTTTAGTATGTTGTTTAGGCGGTCTGGGAATGTAAATGAATAATATCACTCAATTAATTTTGGATTGAACCCGGTTTGAAAAATGAAATGCATTTAATCCTATGGGACCTAATTTTTCAAACATTTTTTTAGCGAATTTAAAATTCACAAATTGCTTTGAAAGTTTTAGGAAATATTCAAATTATCACATAAAATATATAAAAACTATTTCATAAAAATGTATTCAGTAGTTTTTTAAATAAAAATTAAAATAGTAATTATACCCATTATATGAAGAGATTACGTGGCAATTATATGACAAAATCACATAACTCACTTCAAAATAAAATATGGTATCCATCTTGTGTCAAAATCGTGATTTTTAAAGTTCCTTTTAATGTATATTTGGTGTTGTATCCGTTCTAAAACCACTTTATTTTTGCTTAATTCTTGTGCATCATTGTTCTGAAACAACACAATTACAATACATTTGAGTTTAAATGATCATCAAACTTTGATTATTTCTACAACGAAGTCCAATTTCCACTTATGGAAATTGTAAACATATCAAGCTGTAAGATGAGTTGTACAAGAATTCCTGAATTTATTTAACGCAAAATTATTTAGCGCTGGAGTCTGCAATATAATTGATATGAATGAAACAGTCATTGATTTTATATAGAGAACAGACGATTTTTTAGTAGACTTTTCCGGTGAAGTTTTAAAGACAGAGTTAAATTACTTTTATCTCCATGGTTTTAAGTTTTTATGTAAAATAAATTATTGTAGTATTGAAAGGAATAGAATAAATATTTATGAATGGAATTTTTACTGCTTTTCATAGAGAGCCAAGCAATTTATATTTCAATGACGTCATTTGAATAAAGTTCATTTTTCTCGATGACGTTTACAAATATAATAAATTATTGTAGTATTGTGATAATTTAAAAAATATTACCGCTGAATGTTTCGCAACTTAGAGATGTTCCAATGAAATTGCATTGCAGTTGGAAAGTGTTTCATAATCAATGCTTTATGCATGATTGATCTTTTTTGTTAAATAATGAATAAAGAGAAATTGGGACCGTTATGATGGATAAAAATGAAGAACTTTATTAGACAATGGATATAGATAATACAAAAATGTATTTTCTTGCAAATACATTTGCTTGCCGTTCTGGACCTGTCCTTTAATTACCACCTGGTGCTAGTCCATTGCAATTTTTTTAATTATTTTACACCGACGAAGCTGTAGAAACAATTCGGTTAAATACGAACAATTATGCATATTTTTGTGCAACAGAGCAAGGAAATGAAGATATTTCAATTCAAAGTCCCTGATCAGAAATTTACTAAACTCCAATTTTATACATTTCCTGTTATATTTTATATCCACTCAAAATATATCAGGAAAGATAATGATCGCAGTAGCTCAAGGCTTTGTCAAGCGAGCAAAAATTTGATGCTTTGGTTCTCACCTAAAACACGAGTTCTTTACAGAGCACTATATAACATATAAAAAATAATTATTCACTTTAACCCACTAATTTTACCTGCAAGGTCGATTTTTACTGATGTAGGTAAATGGAATTTGGGTCATACCCCCCCCCCTCCTATTTGGAGGAAAAGTTATGTTAATTGAAAAACAAAATTTAGTGATGTCATTCTTTCGATCGTAATCCCCCTTTTCTAAATCTGGGTTACATCTATAATTTTCATACTATTTATATGTATAGCGCAGTTAACACAATTATTTTTCTGTATAGACCATATTATTACATGTTTGTTCCACTTTAGAACCATATACAGTAACACATTCTACATAGAAAAATAATTTCAAGAAAACCTTAAATTTTGGACTACGGGTATTATATATATATATATATATATACCAATCCTTACATAACCTTAGCATATATAAAATTTCATGGTGGCACCAATATTTTGTTCCAATCATAACACCTACTGTATATTCAGATAACTTAGTTATCTGAATTTTAATTATATTTATTTCATAATAAGTTAGTTATATGAATAACAGATGCTGGTTGCTAGTGGGGATAAGATTTTACGTAACGTTTACCCTTCATATACCGTTCACACCTCATAGACATACAGTAATGAACTGCTTTACAAAGGTGTTGAAATATGCTCTGTGGAAGTTTCTCCTTCAAAATCTAAAATTTAAAATGTTTTTTAAAAAATTCTACAAAGACAAACATTTTGAAGGAGACCAAGACTTATTCCTCAATAAATCGTAGGTTTTCAAACACTTTTAAGAGGGAGGGGGGGGGGGATTTATTCCTTTATATTTTTACCCTGTAAACCAAACCTCCGATTGAACCGTTTTATAATTTGGTTCCCTTTTCTTTGCCAAAGTTCAGTGGAGCCGTGAGAAAACTATTTTTACAATCACAGACATCGCACAAGAGTATTATTATTCAGCCTCAGGTTTGGACCTCATTTTAGAAGATGCCCCGAAATAAATGACTGCAGTCCATTTCCGACAAAGCATGACACCCTTTTGAAATATATAACAGACTCATAAAAGCAACTGACTCCTTGAAGCAACCCTGGGCTATATATTACTTCCATAGCCCTGGAAGCAACCTGCCTAGCCCACAGATATACAACAATGCATATTGTTCTCCAGCTTTCTTTATATAGCCATCATGTACAAAGACATACAGCAACTTATTTAGAGATAAATTACACCGCTGTTTTTAAGTCAGTTCAGCCGATATCTGGGGTGCTGGATGCAGTTAGTTAAATTGCCGACACCGTAAATCAGGTAAGTAAAGATGACCAAATTTATTTTTCTGAAAATAAGCTTGTCAAAGCACAGACTTGAGGGCACAGATGGTCTAGAATTTGTTTGTTTGGTAGGAGGAGAGGTGCTGTTGTCTGCTAAAATCCCACAAGTCCCGGTGTTACATGCCCTTTATCTCTATAGAGATAAAGGGGATTATAATTTCAGTTCTTTTGATGGAAACTTTTCCGATTGAGGAAAATTACGACTTTAGAACGCAATTAATTTCGCCTTTCACAAATCTTAAAAATATGAAACGATATATACGAATGTTTATTACTTTATTTAGAAAGATTATAGTTTTCCGAAGATTGTATTTTAAGCATTCATATTTTAAACATAAATATTTGAAAATATGAATCAATAAAACATCTTTAAAATCTAAGTTCAGAGAAAATAAACATTTAAGTACAGGCAAATAGAGATATTACAAGATCAGGTGGTTTGTGAAATTTTCAAAAAATGGGAATTCGGGAATGTAAAATGTTAGATAAAAAATTAATAAACCTTTCTATGAAAATTAAAATGTGTATTTCTTAATCTATAGTATTGACACCACACTCCTTCCATAATCGTAAGTAAACATCAATATACAATCACAACACATGGACATCAAAGAATATAGTATAAAAATTCTGATTATGAATGATCTTAACAACAGTGTTTGTATTACATAAAAGCATCCATGAACCGGTTTCGTATTTATTACGCATCCCATGAAATAACTGATATTTACAATGACAATAATAAAAACTAATTATGCGCAGAATTTGCGAACCGACAAATTCAATTCTGAGACGTAATCATCTTCAGTTTCTTCAGCATTTAAGTCAGGCTACCCGAGGCTGTAACGGCTAAGTTCATAGTGAACCCATCAATAGAGCATCCCCAAGGATTACGCATTCATATTTGTTTTTTTGTGTGTGAATAATAACAACTTAAAACTCATAAATTTCGTAACATTCTTGTTTTAATAATGCGAATTATTATATTTATTTCTAGTTTTTTTTTTTTTTTTTTTTTTTTTTAATTTTACATAATGTACGAATGTAAAACTTTTCATAGCGATACGCGCATTCTTCCTTGAGTTATTTTGTCCACATCACATACATAGAGAGGGAGAGTGTGAGGGTGGAACAAAAGTATCGGAAATATGGGCGAAAGATTTTAACACATAATTTCTTGTCAAAAATCAAGAAAACAACATATTTGTAATATTATAAAGTAAAAATGTAGAAAGTATTTTTGATTAAAATGAAAAATTATAGATAAGGTCTGAGTATACTTCTCTAAAATTAATGGTATTGTAACAACGGGTGGTTAAGTGTGTCATAACCCTTCACATAGAGAGAGTAATTACATTGGTTTATTAGCTACATTACCTGAAGGATGTTTAGCCTCATAACCGCCATTAAATCGGGAGGTCCCACGCTTAGCTAACAAATAAGTTTAAAAATACTATAATGCACTTTGAAAAAGAAGTAATTTTTTGTTTACAAAATGTGCAAAAATCCAAACAAACATTTAATATATATATATATATATATATATATTCTGCTACACAACTTCAGAAATTGCTTTATTTTAATCCAACCTACTAAGTAAAATATATTGTCTAACGAAGTAATCTGTTTACTAATTATTCGCCAAACAAGTGATTTTTTAAAAATATGTCACTCAAAAGAGTCATTGACAGCAAACAACCCTTTTCTGAAACCTATTTACCCTCCCCTCTCCTTTGAGGGTATTCGCGTAGAAGAGGAAAGGCGTGTGTTAACTCAAGCGTCATTATCTTCCAAGGGGGTCGGAAATGGCCATTCTCTGTTCGGCCGTCTTAGGGGTTCTGAGGTAGTACCGGAAAATTGAGCTTGGGACTCAAAGGGTTAATCAAACTGTTGATAAATTTTCATTATTTATATGATTGTGGAAAAATAAATTAATTTCTAAAATAAAAGTTTTATTAGAGAAACCACATGATCATTTTGTTTTTAAATTAATTTTAGGCATAAAAATAAAATTTTGTGAGTAGAATGTTGTGAAACATATTCCTGTTTCTATGAAAAGCATATATTATTTTATGTACCATATAGATATGGAGTGAAGCAAGTAAACAAAGTCAATAGACTTTCTGGGCCTGGATTAGAAACGGAAAATGTTATGGGCATGACTCAGATGGGTGGCAGATGGCCGCATAGGTAATATTTTTTATTTAAATTGCAACTAAAATTAAAGTATTAGAGTTGAATGGAAGTGAATTATTAAAGTTTTAGATTTTTGCTTACTGCTTTCAAATTGTTAAATTACACATTGTTTTGTTACTCGAAAATGTTAATACTATTAAATTATAAAATCAGTAATTCAAAACATTAATCTCACTCATTTCAGGGTGTATGGAGCATTGTTTTCCTTTAGTCTGATATTCACTTTCATATCCTCTTTACTTAATTTTTCTTCCGTATTGTTTTTGAACCAGGGTATGACACTGATCATGTTTTAAATTAGTCTTATTATTTTTATTATTATTATTTTTAATTTTATCATTTTAATTTTATATATATATAGATATATATATTCAAAAATATAAAATTGTAAATCCAATGGTAGAATATATATATATATATATATATATATATATATATATATATATATATATATATATATATATATATATATATATATATATATAAGAAAATTTGCATTATACTAAGCTTTTTATTAAAATTAAAAATTAATAATGACTATGAATGATTATAAGTAACTTATGTTGAGTTAAATTTTGGTATACATTTTTTTCCAAGCTAATTACAATGTATTTATTACTAACAAATCAGAGCTAATTAATTTCATTAAAAATAAATTAAAACTAGGTTACTATATAAACTAGGTAATACTTAACTAGGTTTGCTTTCATTCATTTATTCAGCTCTGATGTACCAAAATGCCAATTTTTAATTAGCGAGAGGGAGCTTGATTGCCAAGTGCCAGAGCTTAAGTAAAATTAGTAATGGGCATATTGATATAACTGTATAGTTGCATAACCTTACGATTGTGTTACATTGATATTTTAGATTGATACACTTACATATGATGCTTATACAAAAGCTTTTGATATGTATCAACAATTTACCTTAATTTGTGGTTTTCTTTTCTTTTCAATTTTTATAAATTTATAAGTGATTATTTTGTTATGATAAAAGAAATTCATCAAATTATATTTTTTGTATTCTTGGAAGAACCTGTAGCCTTTTCTAGAAATGCAGAAAATAATTGAAGTTCTGAAAAGAACTTCATTCTGAAGAATACATTAAAAAAAATTTGATTAAATTTTTTTTTAAATTAATTTAGTAATGCTTATAAATTTTGAAAATAATTATGCATCAATATTAATTATGAAATACATATATTATTACCTATCTAAATTATGATTTTTTTTCATTCATTCCTTGTCTAGTCACATTTGATGTGGATAAAAAGGATTCTATTATATGCAGTAAAAAACTGTTAATACACTGCACAAGGGATCCATGAAACAAAATCGTATGATTGAAATTAATGCCAACGGTCGGCAATGTCTCACAGAAAAAAGTGTATAACCAGTGCTTTTTTGTATATATTATTCTCATTAAACAAATCATGATATAATTATTATATTGACAAATTGTGTTATAATTATCTGTATATATATATATATATACAGGGTGTCCCAAAAAGATTGAAAAACTCTAATTCTTTACCTGTTGGAAATAAGTGAGCAATGTAAATTGCAAAAATGTTGAAAGTAAGGTAGGAAATAAGACTATGTTAATGAAATAGTCCTCCCATTAATTTTCTAAAACTTACACTTTTTACATTTTTATACGACTCCCTTAGACAAATTTGGTCAATTAGAAAATTTTTATTTTTAATGCAACAAGATCATTAAAAAAACTCCTCATATCTGTATCTTTAAAATTGAGCGAGTTATATTTAATTGAAAATTGAACATAGTGAATGGGGACTCTATATCAAATTAGAAATGTAAATTTGTGACATATCACAGAAAAGATAAAACCGGATGATAATACATAGGATACCCAACCGCATAGTGAGTACCACTGCTTTATATGATCTCTGTCTGTGTAATGCTTTATTTAGATGTATTTGTGATAAAAAAATTTAACACATATTAATGTACTTTTGATCTAAACAATTTCTATCATCAATTTGTTTATGATCTCTATTTTCACTGATAAAACAACCTTTCACATGGTACGGAAAAGTGGCATAAGTCATATTTTTTCCTTTATCATAATTCAGTTGATTTTAAAGATATAGATTTGCAGTTTTTTTAATGATCTTGTTGCATTAAAAATAAAAAATTTCTGATTGACCAAATTTATCTAAGGGGATCATATAAAAAATTAAAAAGTGTAACTTTTTGAAAATTAATGGGAGGACATTTCATTAACCTAGTCTTATTTCCTACCTTACTTTCAACATTTTTGCAATTTACATTGTCTACTTATCTCCAACAGGTAAAGAATTAAACCATGTTTCAATCTTTTGGGGATACCCTGTATATATATATATATATATAGTTAAACTAAAAATAAAAATTAGCTTCTTATTTAATTTATTCATATTTCAACTTTAAATTTGTAAAATTGAATTATCTAATTTAGAATATTGATTACATCGATATGATACCATATCAATACAATGAAAAGCGATATTAATATAGTATCAATAAATCATTAAACGATATGTATCGATACACCACATTATTTTGCCCATCACTAAGAGAAATGTCTTTCTAATACACTGCTTCAGCTATCAGTTTTTCTATTCCTCCCATTTTTAGGCTGCAAGTTAGTGAATGTGACAGAAGCAATGTGACATGAGATTGGCTATCTGCAAAGAAAAGTTTCAGCTGTTCAAAATGTTTTCACCATGTAGTTTTGAATATAGAGTTCATGGTACATCACCTGAAGCAATCTCATTGTATGCAATGTGGTTGCAAGGGAAACCAAGATATTTTTATGATACATGCTAGGAAAATCACAATAGTAAAATAAATAGGTTGGAATTATTTATTTTATTATTCATTTCTTTAATTAACAACAGCATGTTAGAGAGAATATTCAAAGTGATATTACATTTATTCAATCACTATTCTTTCATTGTTTGAACTCCTAATTTCAGGATTTGCTTTTTAGAAGGAAAATATAAAAATGCAATGTGTGACATACTTTATTTCAGTTTTAAAACTTTGCCAGCCTAATATTATGTTTATCCCATTAAATAGAAAGTTTTGTTAATGAACAACTGTTGACTTGTTATTTAAACAGAAGCAATAGTGTATTAATTTTTAATGTAATTATATTGTTCCTTTTTTAAGGTGTAATTTACGAAATTGTTTAATACATTTCATCATGAAAGTAATTATCTTTGCAGACTACAGGAAATGTGTCACTACTACATTGGGGAAGTTGGTGAATTGGATGTTTTTAATGCCTTCACAGAAGGAAAAAATAATTTTACCAAATTTTTGTGTTATGGAAAAGGCATTTATGGCCATTGCACTGAGCTGAAAGTTGCATTGAAAACTGAATTATAATGCTTACTTATTTCATAGAAAATTTTATTTTATGTATAAATACAGCAGTAACTTGTGATATATAATGAGCACACTGTGTGGCTTTCTTTTTCTAGTCTGTTTTGGAGCACACTGTAGAATTTATAATTTTCCTAATAAAATAATTTATTTTAAACACGCATGCTTTTTCAAATTTGAAATTATGCTTCCACTGCAGTAACCAGCATTGGAGGACTGGTTTCACTTTTGCTGATGCAAGATGATTTGCTCCAAAGCAAAACTGTTTGCTGCAGTGGGAGGCATGAATTCAAGTCATTGAAACTATCTTTTAATAGTGGGTTTTGTAACTAGTACATGCATCAAAATAAATAAAATAAGTCATACAGAGAAAAACTGATATACAGTAAAATTTGCATAAAATATACTGTTCTTAAAATAGAATGCTGCTTTATATGGAAATTTTTATCTTTTCCAAATTTGGGGACATACTGTAACACAATTTGTGCTAGTTAGTTTTAGTCTCGGATGATTTCAACAGATATATTTTACTGTACATCAATGTTTGTGGCAAAAGTAAACAAAATTTATATTTAGTTTACTTTTGCCACAAACATCATCTACCATTTGTATTCTGATTGATTTTATTAACCTGAAAATTGCCAATATGTGGACTAGGTTTAGTAACATTTGTAACAAAATTTTCTCACCATGTTTTAAAATTTTCTGTTTTATAGTGTAAATTCTGTTGAAAGTTTTACAAGTGTTACATTTTGCCCAAAACAATTTATGCCACATTAGATGACATATATCAATTAGTATTTCATGACATACATATTTTAAGCTTTTTAAGGGGACACAGTACCTAAAATTGGTAAAAATATCAATTTTCTGTTTTATCGGTTCAAATTATAACTAACATTTTGAAATATGTAGGTGAAATTTCAAAGCTGTACCCTCATAATTTAAAAAATTGTTTTTCTGCATGGTGATGGAATAAAAATAACTCATAAATGAACATTGGTTTTTCTCCATGTTCATTTTTGGCCGACATTCATGTTTTTAAAATGTTACATTTTTTTGTAATTAAGATAGGTTTTTAATTTTTTATACATGCTTTTTATTGTGTATTTGATAGAATTGTGCATGGAGTTAACATTAAGATTTGTAGTTACTTTTTATAAAATGTCAAACTAAGAACGGTTTAAATTTTCTTGTTTTTTCACTATAGGTGACAGTAAAAAATTAATATTAAATTTAATATCAGAAGTACCTAAAAATTCATGCACATTTTTGTGTAATGTATTTCGAGGAATGTAAAAGAAAAATTTGTGAAAATGTTAAAATTTGAAAAAGTAGTAGGAATTTTAAAAAATTAAATTTTTCTAAAGAAATTTTAATTAAACATGTAGTTCAATAAGATATTTTTTTTATCAAATTGTGTATATAATTTAATGTTAAAATATAATACAGCCACAATTTTCACCATAATACTTAAAATAAAATATTGATGGTGTACTATGTCCCCATAATGAGTAAAAGTACTCCTTTTGAATTCTATTAAAAATTAATAAAATGATAAGTTTTGTATAAATACTTATTAAAAGTTCTGAAGTTTAATATAAAATATTATGCCCAATTTGCTACATAAAACAGAAAAACAAAACTTTGAAAGTACAATTAGAGATACGAGCAGATAATATTTTCAAAAGATTATTATGCAAGAATGGGAATATTCTCCCAAAATTCGAATTTGGAGAACATTTCAGCAATGAATTGATAACAGGTATAAAATAGGATGGAAGACAAAAACCTTCTTCAGGATGAAAAAGGCAGAACAGTTACCTCAAGTAAGAGATATTTGTGTTACGAGAGAGTTACACATTGACTCATGTAGTATGGTGTTGTCATCTGGAAAAAATAAAATTTGAAGGAAAAACCAAATAGGAACAAGGTTTTTATTACCAAACCAAAATGAGTTACCAACCAAACCAAAATGAATGAACACACTTAAATCAGTTGTAAGTCAAGAAGAACAGCACTTTCATGTCCAAAAATTATTGATGGTGTAAAATCAGTGTTAAATAGTCTGATTGAAGTAACTCCGCATGCCAAGTTCTTGACTATTACAAAATAGAAAAACCTTGCAAATTCGCACACTTGGAGATGGTTGATGATAAATAACTTTGAAATAAAATGAGTATTGGAATAAAATTATGGTTTTAATTAAAATATAAAATCATAACACAAAAGTCCAATATTGAACATACTTAAAAAAACATGAAAGCAATCTATTAAGTAATGGTAATAGAA
Organism: Amaurobius ferox; assembly: GCA_951213105.1. NCBI lineage: Eukaryota > Metazoa > Arthropoda > Arachnida > Araneae > Amaurobiidae > Amaurobius > Amaurobius ferox. The sequence continues at coordinate 38,607,114 of OX578149.1, read as the reverse complement.
TAAACAAGTAAGCAACTTCTTGACAGCAGCACTCATTTAATGTCATTTGTGTCAAATGGCTTTGCTCAATCTGAAGTTTTACTTCCCTTACTAAAGGCAACAGTTGTTTTCATGTCAAAACCAGGCCAAATTAAAAATCTATCGGCTTTTAGTGATGAAAACATTTTCAGCATTGTGTCTATCAACAAAAATGAAATAGTTAATGCGATTTTTTTATGGCACAGTATACACACATTTTGAACTATCTGAAATACTCAATTAGCTGAAGCCAAATTTGGTTCCAAGGTTAGAAGCACACAACAGTTTTTATCTAGTTATCCCTGCACACTGCCTTAGAACCATGGTTTTGGGATTTTTGCTGCTCTTCAGTGAGAAGTGGGCAGTGAAATAACCAAAAAGTATTTTGCTTCTAAGTATTTAAAAACTATTTCAAGAGTGATGCATGGCAACTGTATTTTACTATATTTTTGAAATTACTCGGTTGATTGAAACCAAATTTGGTTCAAAGATGGAATGTTACTGTATATGAAAACAGCACCTATTTTACTATTTTAAAAACTTTCCCATAGCATACACAATCCAATATTTGTTTTAAATTTTTGATTTTTAACAAATTAAGACAACTTGATAGATAATGGGCAATTTCAAAATGACAATTAATTAAATGTAGTAATGGGTATGTGTCATGCTCAAACTGTGCATTGGAAAAAAAAGAAAAAAAAAATTATAGTTCATGTTAATGCCAAAATATAAGGGAAATTGCGGGAACTAAAAAATGTACCCAGCATTGCCCAAGAGTTAAAGCAGCGATAAATTGAACTTATTACTTTAAAAGAATTTAAAAAAAAATATTTTTATAGATAAGTGAAAATGGTACACAAACAAAATATGACCCTATTCTCAAATTATCCCCTTCCCCCTACTTTTAAAATGGCTCCAATCCTGTGCGACTAAGCAAATATATATATATATTATGTAAAGATTAGAAACGAAATCCATTCTCTAGAAGAAAAGGCTTCAAGTGCATGCACAACTGCAGAGACAAAGAAAGAAAACGTGTGGCATTAAGAATATTACACAGATGGCTCGAAGATTGGCATAAGTACTGGTGCTGGTGTTTGCTGCCCTGATGATGGTACTGAGCTGTCTTATCCACTTGGCAATTTTGCTACTGTCTTTCAGGCCGAAGTCTTTGCCATCTTTATGTGTTGTAGAATCTGCTATGACAGGAAGTATAAGAATAGCCAGATTTTCATTTGTTTTGACAGTCAGGCTGCTCTTATGGCTCTGGGGAAGTTCACTGTGACGTCTTCCCTTGTTTGGGAATGTTATAATGCGCTCTGTGAAATCGCTAGCAATAATAATGTCATTCTTTACTGGGTGCCTGGTCATTCGGGCATTCCTGGCAATGAATTGGTGGATGAACTTGCTAGGAAAGGCTCAAGTACTCCTTTTGTGGGCCCTGAGCTGGCCTTAGGAATTCCCAATGACCTTGTTAGAAGAATTGTCTATGACATTTTCAGGAAGCTTCAATGTAAGAACTGGCGTAATACTAAGGGACAAAGGCAAGCGAAAATTCTCAACTGCAATTGCCCTAGTACACGTCAAAAGGAACTTTTCAGGCTCAGCAGAAACGGCATCAGGAGGGCTGTTGGGCTCCTTACTGGGCACTGAACCTTTAAGAGACACCTTAATATTATGGGTGTCACCAAGGATTCGCTTTGCAGAGGCTGCAATCACAGCAAAGAAACTGCAGCTCACATTCTATGTGAATGTGAGGCTTACTCTGCTCACAGATTCGAGCACATTGGTCGTCATGTGATTGAACCCTGGGAGCTGAATAACATTCCTGTCAAGTGCCTGCTTATTTTCGCATCGGCTACTGGTCTCTTTTCTTAGAGATCTTTTTTTTTCTTATGGGGTAGTACAATAGACCTCTGGTCGATGTGCTGGGCTCTTCTGGAGCCACCCACCTTCATTTCATTCATTCATTCATTCAAGAATATTACAGGTTCGCTTGCTTAAAAAATTGCAGAAAATGAAATTATGGATAAAATCAAAAAAATTGTCATAATATGAAAATATTCACACAACATTTTGCCAAACTATAGAATTGTGCTTGCTTTTTTGGATGCAGCGAAATAAAAGTTAGATTACCTGAAAAATGCAAATTTCAATGTATTGAAAAAAAAAATGAATTCTCTTATGGATACAGTTCAAACATCGTTGAAAAGAACGTTTTTCAATCTTTTCAATGGTGTCAAGATGGAAACTTATAATATTTTTGGTTATTAACTTATTCGGGACCAGCGTGTCATATATGCCTCAAGTGTGAGACGGCTACTGGAGCCCATTGAGGCATATGTGTGACAGGAAACTAGTATGTTTCTACCAAAAATCTTAAGTATCACTAGATGGCGCTAGAACTCAGTAATGTTTGCAAAGTTAGTTCCTTGGATCATCAACCTTTATATTTCAGTTTTGTTTTCTTTTTACTTTCCCTGCAATACATGGTAATGTATAGGGAAAGTATTGGAATCATGCCGAAAATCACAACTCGAGTTTTCGACGGATCTACACGTTTCGAGACCTCTAGAATATGAAAAAACTATTTTTAGCGTGACGTCTGTCAGTGTGTGTGTGTCTGTCTGTGCAGATTTTGTATCCACTCTAACTAAAAAACTAATTGACCGATTTTCATAAAATTTGGTAGGTAAGTCACTTGTGGGCGAATCTGGTGCTGATTAGTTTTGGGTACGATTGGGGATAAAAGAACCTGCCTTTTTTTGCGAAATGGCCCGCAAAAGCTTGTATTCACTCTAGCTAAAAATCTAATGGACCGAATTTCACAAAATTTGGTAGATAAGTCGCTTGTGGGACACCCTGGTGCTGATTAGATTTTGGTACGATTCGGAAAAAAATAACCTGCCGTTTTTTGCAAAATGGCCCGCAAAAATCTTCAAAATTTAAAATAAGAAACTATGTACGCTCAAATATCCATTAAAAGCTTGTTTTATACATAATTTTTAACGAAGAAAAGAATAAGACCAACCTCATTACACTAGGACTAGCCGTTCTCGAGATATTTTAGTTTTTTCGTATTTCTCTACACCACCTTTGAAAATAAGTGCAGTTACCAAATGAGAACGAAAATTTAATTAAAAGTGAATTAAATTTAATTAAAATAAAGAAAACGTGGATATAAGTCTGCAGGGAAAGTCATGTGCTGCCCACATCAGATTTTTTTCATTAGGATGCTGACTAAGTTGATAATATAAACAAACGCACATGCAAGCATTTGTAGTTGTCTGGTATTTTAAGAGGCACATTGACTGAGATATTTAAAGGAAATATTTCTATCATGGTAGTTGTTTTGTGCTTATTTTAACAGAAGGTTTATGTATGGTATGTTTAGCATGTTAAATGGAAGAAGGAAGAAATTGGTATTGATGAAAGTTTATTTACATGGAAAGGAAAATTAGGTTTTTGGCAATATATTCCATGAAAATGCTCATGATATGGAATTAAAATGTATAAATTATGTGAGCTAATTTCAGGTTATATATGGAACTTTTTGGTGTACACAGGGAAAGCCACACAACTTTTGGAAACAGGTATATTGTATGGAGAAAGAGTAGTAAAGACTTTATTAGCGGACATGTCAGGTCATGAATATAATATGCATCTCAACAAATTTTTTGTTTCTCCGGAACTAGCATTACACTTTATTTCAAATCAAACAAATGTTTGTCATACGATGTCGAAGCACAGGAAAGGCATGCCTAAAAACTTACCTCGGAAGTTCCCAAAAAATCAAAGCTTGGCAATTTAGAAGAAAAGTGTAAATATTTTTGGGTTCACAGATAAGAAAAAAGACGTAGTGATGTTAACAACTTTCTATAAAATAATACAATATCCATTGTTAAAAAAGACAGGAAGACATTTTGAAACCACATTGCATGGTTCATTATAATAACAATATGAGTGGAATAGATACGAGAGATTCGATAATGCACCATTACCCAGCTTTCAGAAAAATAGTAAAATGGAATTGAAAGTCATTTTTTGGTTTCTTAGACATGACAGTATTAAATTCACAATATATATTGTTTATGAATTAAAATGGCCAACAGTTTACAGCATTAGTTTAAATCCAAGGTTATTTATCAAATTATTAAAAAATACACTGAACCTAAAACTGAAAAATCAACATCAACATCTTCAGTGCCTAATCCTTTACGGTTAACTGGTCAACATTTTCTTAGCTTACATGTTAATATAAATTTAAAAAAATCTCAAAAAAGGTGTATAGTTTATTTTAAAAGTTCCCTGAAAAAAAAAGTGCTACAAGAAATTGTTTTAAGAGTGCAAAATTTGCAATGTAGGACTCTGTATTGAACCTTGTTTTGAAAAATTTCATACGTTACAAAACATTCAATAGAGACGTCTGATTACATAAAAAATTGTAGGATATATAATATGTTTATAATAATATTACATTTTATATTTAGAATAAGTGCTATTTATAGATTTGTAGTAATATTTAAATTTTTCAGTTTAGAATTAAGTTTTCATTTAATTGTTTTATAACCATATTTCTGCTATATTGCATATTATATTTACATTTTATATTGCTAAACAATTACATATTCAATCGGTAAGTTGGTGTCTGTACTGAAATCCAATTGTAGAAGTATTTCAAAGTAAAGTTGATTTAATATGTTTTTGCCATGTTAGGCTTAGCTACAAAAGGGCCTGGAGTAGTAGACAATTCTTGCTGCAGACGGGCCCGAGGTAATGCTGTTTCCTTCACTCTCCGGCCGTGAACAGATTTGTATGAAAATCGCGAATACTGCTAAAAATTGGGCTAAAACATGAAAAAACAAAATAACAAAAATACTAATTAAAATTTAAAAAAAATAAACATCACTAAGGTGCACATTCCCGGATCTTGAAATATATGTGTACCAAATTTTTTTGCCGTATAATACTTATGACGCCTGCTACAGACTGCACACACATACATTTTTTTTTATTATGCAAGATCTATCCCCAATCAACTTGCTTTATATACTGCTTTAGGTAAATTTACATTTATCTAAACACAAGCTCTACAAATTGTTTCGGAAGCACAAAATTCACAAATTTTTTTTAGGTTATGCTATGAGTATTGGTGTTATAGATTAAATGAAATGAAAAATGACATAATTAAAAGACATATAAATTTATTCAAAACTAGAAAAAATAGTTAACTCAATTTTAACATGAAAATACCTTTTAAAGCATAAAATTAAGGTATTAAAACTTTTAAACTGAGAGTATATATTTCTAAATCAATTTGAAATTATTTTACCAACTTCTAGGTACAAATATATAAAAAAAATTATGAAATACTTATAACAATTGTTTTTCTATGTGCTGTGCTTCATGAATCCATCCTGAATTTTAAAATATACAGTATATAAATCTAAAATGTATAATTGACATTGCACCTTTTATATTAAATGCACAAATTTGTACTATCAGTGTAGATAATATAGAGAAAAATTAAACTTTACTATGCTTATAAGGCTAAGTAGGAAATAATCATAAAATATACAGTTTATTTTGCTTACAAGATTGAATGTTTTTAATTAACAAAATACCATGTGTGAAATGCAAAAGTTAATTCCGGTAAGACAAAATTAAACATGGTTTTAACACATCACCTTCATGTGACAGACATTGTAAACAATGCTACATCTTGAAATAAAATGTAACTGAAGTTTTAAATGAACAAAGTTAAACACATAAAGTGAAAAGTATGAATTCAACTGCATATGTTTTATAAAGTTTGCATTATATGCACATACAATAAGGAATTTATTATAGCCTCCTATTTTAAACACTTTCCAATTGGATATCAGAATGGCTAATAAATAAGAGTTGTTATACAATAAGCTTTTTACTGATGAGTTGAAATTTGCAAATAATACTCACACAATTTAATCAAAAACATCACAAAACCTGCCAATGTGGATGATTCTGTACCACAAGTGTAAACTGCTAATGCTAATTACCACTATAGGAATATGATTTTAACTACATCAGTTAATATAGTATTAGCATAACTGTTACAAACAAATCATAGACTAATATTTTATCTATTTAACTCAGAACTACAAATTAAATGAAGGTTAATTTCAATTTAGCTTATGTTCTTCAGTTACATTAACCCTTTAGGGACAAATACTGTGCATGTACATTTTCCATATTCTTCTAATGATCATCACAAATGGGTTTATTGTGAAGTTAGATATACTAATTATATTTATAATAACTGCACAAATATAAATATAAAATATCAATATAAAATTTAATTCTCTTAAAAATTTGTTAAGTGTTTCATAAAAAATTCAAGAATAACACAAACTGACTCTAGTTACCACAAACACATGTTTATTGTATTGAGAATATTTTTCATTAATTTTTCCAAAGACTAATGTAAAAAAAGAAAATTATAAAATATTACACAAGGCACTTGTAATGGAAGTTTGAAAGTAAAAAAATATTTAAAAACTAATTCCCATATTTTGCAGTGCATGGTTTTAAGGCAGAAAAAATGTAAGCTAACTTATATGGAGAGATGAAAATTCCACCCTCAAATATTTGCAAAGAAACTTTTAGAATATCAACTTGTAAGCCATGAAATGCAGCAATATTGTGATGTTAGTTATTTTGTTCTTTAAAATATGGAATAGAATGAGTGGATCAAATTAATGTCCCAAATTATTTTTATCCTTAAACATGGAACAACTTTTAACTTAAATCTGGCATTGTACCTTCGTTTATTAAACATCTTTATGTCATCTTTCATCAAACCAATTGTTAGTGAACTATGGTAGATAATAAAGAATTGCACATGCTATATGTACTGAGGTGAAGTTTGGTGGCTTTCTAGGACCTTATAGGAAATCTTAACACTTCAAAAAAGGTTTCAAATCATGTGATTCACTTTTATCACGATTGGTAAATTCATTACCAATGTTGAAATGGTTATCTACCCATGGTGCAGATACAGCTCGGTGAGCAAGGTTAGCTGTGTTGGTCATAACATCATATGCTAAAGTTCACTGCCAAACCACCAATCATGTTATGTTCACCCAAGCTACAAAATTGCATGCACTTCAAGTCTGGTGTTAATAACATAATATCAGGAAATGTGATTTAAAAAAAGGGGGAATTTTAAGTAACATATTGAATTTCTGTTAGTTTTAACTTACACTATAAACATATATGAAATTTAATATTTTATTTTAAAAAATTGACATTGACTTATACATCATAAAATACAGTATTAAAATTATTTATAGGTACACAAAAAAATTAAAGGCTTTTAAAAGCTAAACAAACTCATTTGAAAATTAAAATATTAAAAAAGTACACAAATGCATCGTAAAAAATTAAATCACTTAATCTTGATAGCATGAACACATTTAGTGATAAATCAGTAGATCACCAACTGAGATACAGTCGGCATACTTCATTTCATTTCATGACAATCCTATAGTTTTAGTTACAGAGGTGGACAAGAAATACAAAAATTGGTAGCCATTTAGAAAACATGATATGCACATTTGGGCCAATATGCAAGAACTAAATGTAATTGTGGATTTTAAGGATTTATATTTTTACCAGACTACATTTTCATAACACAAATGTAACTTTTGATATGCAATAAATGTTCTTTCTACTCCGTAATATTCATTATTTATTGTGAACTGTATATGGTACTGCACATTGTTATTTATTGATCAGATATTATAACAGAAACTATAAAATTGCTATAACTTTTGTATAATTCAATAAGCACCAATTTCACATAAATATAAAATATTTTTCAGTTATATTAAAAATTAATTACAGTTGTATGAACTGTTAAATATAACTGGGATATGTTGAAAACAAAAATAGTGACTAAACATGCCAGATTTTATTATTAAAATTAATATTTTTTTTAAAGTATTAAAACGTATGAAGAAAAATTTATATAATTGCTACAAGTACTAACAAGCTCAGTTACTCAGGTTCTACAGTGATTTATATGAGTGTTACAATTAAATTATACAAAATTGTACATCTGAAGCAATTATAAAAGAAAAATAAAAGTATAAAAATTATTTTTTAGCATATAATAAAGTACCTAAATCACAGAACTGGTGTTGAGCACACAAATTCTTTTATTTGTTAACTTCTATCAAAGGTATTCATATAATCACAGACTAATACTTTGAATATTGGAAGACATAGGCAATAAAAATATTAGACTGAAAAGTTTTCATAAATAAAACTAAAAACACTTATCTTTGTGACCTTTATAACTTTCATAGACATAATATTCTTAAAGACTTTTAAAAATGTTATAAAAATTTAAAAATCCCAAATCATTTCTGTATATATGTGTATTTTATAAGTAAAGAGTAGCTATGAAAGAATTACAGAATAAAAACAAAGGACAGACATAATATAAGGCTCAGCAATTAACAATCTACAGTAAGTTCAGCAGTAGTTGTTTAAGAGAATGGTTAATGCACTTGAAATAATTAAATAAATGATTATTGAAGCAGTAACATATCCCAAACATGACAAAATAAGCATGTTGTCATATATGTGATGCCTAGATTTGAATTTTGCCAGCTACTACTGGAAAGTATCTTAAAAATTAGCTAATTATCTGGAAATTATTTGCATATGACATGTATCTGTATATTCTATAGTTCAAATGGTCCATTTTCTAAATTAAGTACATTATTTCTAAATCTAATGTTACATTTTAATGATGAGCAATCTATTTTTTGACAGGGAAAGCTGTTTCTTGCCTTCTAAATTGGTTGACACTAGTAATTTTGCGTTGTATGTTGCTGTTAATGAAGTTTTTTTTAGCTTAGTTTAATCTTAGTACAGTTAAATGCATAAAAATTAAACTGTATATTTCACTGTAAATGTTGATTTATGGCAGACATGCATTTGGTGACTAACTGTGCAATTTATCATTTTTCCTCAAAGTTCTACAAGCATTGCCTTGCACACAGCAACTTTGATACAAAAATTATTTTCTTGTTGACCACATTAAATGGGTGGGTTGCAACTGATCCGGAGACTCCCCAACCTTAATTTACAAGAAGATTTAAATGCATATTAATCTTTAGAAGCAAGGACAGAAATAAAAAATATCAATTTTCTAAGGGAGACAAACAAAACTATAGCATGTAATCAATTACGATAATTAAGTCTTTTTTTCACACAATGTACCTACATATCTAAGTGTAATATAGAGATAGAAAAAAATATATTTGGGTACATCTCTTTCCATTCCAAATTTTCTCCTACACTTTAAGTCAATGAAAAGTGCCCAAAATTGTGTTTAAAATCACCATTTTTGTTTTGGCATTCTGATAAAAAATAATTGAACACTTGGAGATCTATTAATAAAAATACTATTTTCGTTACTTGGTAACAATATTTCAGCAGACCAAATTTGCATTCTACGGATGGCAGTTTAGTATACTAAACAACCAATTATAATTTTCTCAAGTTGTGTTTTATTACAAAATTTCTTATTAGCATTTTAGGAAACACACACAAAATCATTTCATTAATTTTCAAAGTTAATTTTAAAATGTCACTGTTAGGTAACAAATATTTAGCAGACCAAATTAGCATTCCATGAAAGCAGGCATGATACAATCTTGCACAATCTCAAAAGAAATTGTGCAAATTATGCCTTGTAATCCTGTTTCGACTTAAGCGATTTTGGATGACATGAACTCTGCCCTGAGAAACACCTTCTAAATTTCCTCACTCATCAGACTCACTGTAAAGGAAATTTCCCTAACCTAAATGAGAGGTGAGAAACGAATGAGTGTAATAATTGATTGCTGTGTGGGGTTCAGTGCGCTATTGAAAGTGGCTGGCAAGATGGGAGTGCAATTTTTTATTATTACTTCTGCCTGCTTAATCAGATGGTGGCAAGTGCGACTTTTTATCTTTAGTTACTACATAACTATAGTTTAAAAAACTATATCACACAATTATGCAATGCAAATTTTAAAATCTATCTCAAATGATGTGAAATGCATCGCAAAATACAATGTGATACTTGTCAAATGCGACACTGTTAATGAGCCATGAAAGAATTTTGAAAGAAAAATGTAAACCTGTGCATTACAGAAGTTAAACAGTGCTTGTCTAAATGATCAGTGATGCCAGATTTTAGGCAATGCACTAAAATAATATTATTTGGTTAGAGAGGCGGCCTTAAATGTAAATAATGCATATACAATACATAAAATTAAAACAATTCAAAATGTAAGGAAAACTTGAGCAACATATTTAAGCCCAAATAGAACAACAATACAGCATACAACTGTTTTGTGAATATATTGGATCACCTTTACCAGTGCCAAATAGACCAATAAACCCGAAGTCAAAAAGACAAAATAGTCTAATTTACCTTTTTGACTTCGGGTTTGGTCTGTTTAGCATTGATGAAGGGATTCAGCATATCCTCTAAACTTGCATGCTGTATTGTTATTCTATTTGTGCTTGAATATATTGCTCAAGTTTTTCTCATGCACAAAATGTTATATTCATTGACTTAAATGAACTGTAACAAATAGGATTAAATATTATGAAAAAAAAAATATATATATATATTATATTATGCAGATTTAAAGCATATAGTCTTTTCCTGCAATATTTAAATAGGGAAAACAAAATCACTCTCAAAAGAAAATATGTCAAAATATAAAAACAAAATTAAGCACATAACAATACAAAACTTAAATACCAAAAATAAGCAATCAAAAAATAACCATTTCTTGTAAATGTACAATAACACAGTTAATATGTCACAATGTCTATAATATTGCTGACCTTAACTCAAGGAATATAATTCTCATACATTTATGTACTTGACTATATATTTGCTAAGAGATTATTACAGTAATCACATCTCACTATTCAACTCATATTTCTGATCAAATCTATTGCAAAAGTTTTATCTCTAGAAACAATTACTTGCTATTGCTGAAATATAAGAGTAGAAATAATTAAAATAGGTATGCGTGGATACTATCCATGAATATTTGAATACTAGAAAATTCGAGACTCAAGATCTCAAATATAATGTAAAATCCTTCAAAGAAATTTGAATACCTCAAATACTGCAACAAAATTAACAGTAGGTTTTGGAATAAAAAGTCAGAATTCTCCAGAAGAAAAAATTCGAAATACCAAGAAGAAAGTTTGATTCCATCAAATAAAAATATTTTTGACTACTTACTGAAAAAGGAACAGGCTCCTGACTTGATGGAATTGCGAAGTATTTAATTATACTGCCATCAGCAGTTTTTTAAGAGCAACTCTTAAGCTTCTGGTTTAATTTGTGAAAAAAAAAAGAAAAAAAAAACTAGATACTGAAGGTGCTTGAATACTTGTTTTTAAAAAGAAAAAGCTGCAGTAGGTGAAAATCATTTATAATTATTTAATTATCACATTTAAAAGTACCGAAAATAAAATAAAATAAAAAAAAAACTACTATAAAATAATTTAAATTTAAATAAAAAAGTTTTATTTTTAAATTAATATGATTTTACTACACTTTTTACTTTTTTGTTCTACTTTATTCATTGATTTACAAATAATGAATAATATGCAATAAATGTAAATATTATTTAACAATTTGAAATAACTTTTCGGGGGTATTCAACAATGTAAAACATGGTTAATATTCAAATTCAATATTCAAGAAAAGTATCATTCACCCATCTCAATATCAATTTACTACACAATAACAAATGGGACTAAGATTAATTTCAAGTTTTAAGAGGTACACTTTTAAGTCAGAAATTTGAGAAATTGACTATTTATGTTCTTAATCCTATTCCTTCTTCTGACTTTTCTGACATTTTTCTATTGTGACATGTTTCAAAAGCTCTTCAACAATTCTGAGGGCGGAAGTTATGCAACCATTAAAAGTAGATTCGGTGAAACTGTCTCCACCACAAATGAGACATGGATGTTCATTTAATATAATACAACCAGGATTGTCCACATAAGGCTCAGTAACCTGGAAATATAAACATTAAAGTATATAAGAGCACAAAAAGAGTAATCATTTAAAAAATATAAGAAATACAGCTGGCACTCTCGAATTTGAAAAGAGTATAAAAAAGTTGAGCTATCAAAAATTAAAAATATAGGACAGTGCTTCTAATTAGATATGGAACATACATAGTATGTACATAGTATTTAAGTAAAATCAACTTGCCTTATTAACAGAAGATCACAATAATTGCAGTAGATGAAGCTTTTGGATACACATAAGTAGTACAGTCCTTGTATGGGAGTACAATGTACGGGAGAATAAAATACATCTTGAATTGATTTTATGTACAAAAAACATATATATTCAAAGACATTTTAATGTTCGAAAATACCTCCAAAATAGTTTGCTGTCCGTTTTGGGAACTCTCACACTCAAAAACAGTTTCCAGTTGCACGATTAATTGAAAATTTTCAAAAGTCATATCTGGTCTGAATTCAACAAATGTTAACACTATGCTCACTGAAGACTGTGCTTCTTTAAATGATACTGAAGGCAGTAACCAAATTTTGCCATGTATTTTCTTACAACTGATACTGATACTTCACTTTAAAACTCTGTATTACACTTTGGTACAAAGATCGTAATTTTGATACAGTCGGAGGTAGGAACACAACTTTAACTGACTTCAATTTTGGCATGCAATAATGGGCAGTACAATTGTTGAGGAGAACAAATTTGCACTTTTGACAAGTTATTTCATGGTCAAATTCTTTAAGATGATTTAAAAAAATTCTGTAATCACGCCCCGCCCCTCCCAAAAAAAAAAAAAAAAAATCAACTTATCGAGGTAAGCGTAGTATAAATTCAACATAATGAGATCATGTTTTTAATTATTTGAATAGTAAACGTACAGAGAAAGGAAAATTTTTCATGATATCACAAAATACAAGTTATCAAAGTTTCAGATATTAAGTTAAGACTACATTATTTTTGTAATTAATACAATTAACACATTAGGTGTCCATTACTTATTTGAAAACATTACTAAAATTGATATCTGGCTAGCATCATTTGTATTTGTTTACATGTCACCTGGCATGTCAACATAAATATTGGAACTTAAATAAGATGTAGAATAAACTTAAACAAAATAAAAATGTTAAAATATAGAGAGGAGAATGTAGAAGACCCAGACCACACGACCAACCCAGGGGTTTATGGTAACAAATTGTGTGGCCGGAGAGAGGAGAATGTAAAGAAAATGGCCTTTAGTCTCAAATTTCTATGAAATGCTACGGTCAAATATCTTTGAAATATATATCCTTTGTAAATTCACTAGGAAAGTCCATACATATTGCCATGAAGAATTGCTTGCCTTACTGAAACATCACCATGCACCTAATGTTTCCAAACTGTTAAAATTGAAACCATATAACTGAATTTTTTTCTCAAAATTTTAATCATAAAACTGTTTTGTTTTTGTTGTTTTTACTCTGCTATGGTTAACAGATTGTTTTATTTATTTTTTTTTTAAACTTGCCATGACACTCATAATCATAAATATATTAGTATTAGAAAATGTATTGCCCGGGAGAGATAAATTGGATTTATTAATTTAACATATATATATATATATATATATATATATATATATATATATATATATATATATATACGAGGTGCCACCCAAAATTTCCTGGATTGGCGCTGTGACAATTTGAAAACTAACCATATCAGTTAATGTTCAGTGTCACCTTCAAAATAGCTTCCTCCTGCAGCTATACATCAGTCCTAATGCTTTTGCCATTGCTGGAAGGCTTTCTGGAAGTCTTTATCGGCAAGCATATCAAGCACAGCCTGCAATTCTGCTTGAATTTCTTCAATGATATCAAAACGTCAGCCTTTTAGTTTAAATTTCATTTTTGGGAATAAAAAAAAGTCGTAGGGGGCTAAGTCTGGTGAGTAAGGCGGGTGGGATCCTCAGGGGTCCATTTCTATTGTGGATATGGGTGTTGCTATCCCGAGGTACCCGAGCAATCTTTTTCTCCTAGCTGCAGATTGCATCAATGCTGAGTCCCTAGTAAACATCACTTCTGCTCTATGAACCTTAGTACCACCCTTCAACCTCTGCCGTAAGGTATACCATTTTGGGCTAGGGAACGGGACCATGTGGTCATGTTGCAAAAAGGGCAAAGCGGCGTGCATCTGTAGTATTACTTTTAAGAAACATTTGTAGTAAATGGTTCCAGAAGCTGAGTCTCTTGGTTGCATTCGTTGGATGGTGGGGAGCGCTTCATATCGAGAAATCCCCCTTGGATCTTTGTTAATCCTTGGGCCCTATGCACCTGGTGCACGTTATGGCCCGTTCCTCATCATCTAGCTTTGCAAATGACTCCGGCGATTACACTTTTCACATTAGAAAAGTGTGGGGAGACGGAGCCTAGCGGGGGCTCCGATCGAACTGGAAGTAATCCATGGTTTTTCTCTATTAGTGGTTACAGCATGAAGAAATCAGATGCTCCATTCCCTGGTTCTTCATGCCGCTACAGAGAAAGTGTTGAAGGATTGAGTACATCCTCGGGTGAATCCCAGTTAGCCATTGAGACAACCCCTTTGGGATTGAATCTTGGCAAAAAGGAGGAAACCTGTAGTCTGGCTGTGGAAGGAAGTGGAGTCACGAGCCTTGGTGACTGACACACTGAAACTACAGCTGAGATGCAGGAAATACTCACAGAGGTACAGGAGGAGGCGCATTCCTAGGCAGCTAGACCAGAAGCTTGCAAAAGCTGGTGCTGTCAAAGAGAAGGTCGGAGGCACCAAACAACTTAGGTGGGATGGGGCCACACCTTCTCCAAAAGATCTGGCCAATAAAAAAATGATCAAGGATTGACATCCAACCTGGATCATATGCTCAGGCAGTCCAGGTCATTAAGATGGTAATCATCAAGGATTCCTTCCTTTCAAGTAAGCTGAGCAACGATGAGGTTGACATCATCCAGGTGCAGATTCTCAATAAAATAGATGAGATTCCCACTGGTAAGCAACTTCTGAAGATTCATGGCTCTGGCCTATACGCTAGAGCCTTGGTTCTTCAGTGCAATGATGCAACTACTGTGGAATGGGTTAAGAAAACCTTCCACAATAACAGACAGGTTTTAGGTGAGACACTTAAAGTCTTGAGTGCCAATGATCTACCCAAACCAATAAAGGTGGCCTTCAAGACCAGAAAGGAGCCGAGCATTTTGCTGAAACAGCTGAACAGTTTCAACTCGGAGTTGAAGCCTGAGGAGTGGCGTGTTCTGCAAAATTTAGTGGAACCCCTTTCCGTAAGATGGATCTTCGAGGTGGACTCGGAGGCTGTGGATGCGATTCACAAAGCTGACTTTGGTGCTTACACCGGTTTGGACTGCGGAGTCTTCAAGATTCTTCGGGATCCAAACGAAAAGCCCAAAGGGAAGTTGGAGATGGATTTACGGCCAGAAGACCAGGCAACCTCTTTTCAGGTAAGCATCACTAGTGTTGATACTGTGTTACCTGAGCTAAATGAACTGGAAATTGCTTCCAGTTCTGATAATACATTGCATGCTAACTTACCACTATTTGATGATGAGTTGGAAAGACGTATGCAGGATTTTGAGAATGATGCTGTGTCTGACACTGATCATTTTCATGATACTGGGGCGATCACTTCTTCCTAGTCTTTTCGCTGCCCCTTTTTTTTCTTGTTTATGGGTTGCCTTAATGTTGTGCAAATTAATCTGCATCACAGTCGATCTGCCTCTGCTATTCTTAGCAAAAGGCTGATAAATGGTAGAGCTGATATTGCTCTAATTCAAGAGCCCTGGACCTGCAATGGTAAAATCCTGGGTCTTGGGATCAAGGGCTATAATGTCTTTTATGATACATCTTGTATCGTACCACTATTAGACCTAGAGTCTGCATTGCCGTCAGCAACAGGCTCAATGCTGTTCACCTTGTAAAATTCCTTGATGGTGATAATGTTGCCATCAATGTGAATCTTAAAACCAATGAGCATAAGATGGAATATATCTTTGCTTCGGCCTATCTTCCTTACGAAGGTAAGGAAACACTTTCAAATGTCATTACTAGTCTAATTGAGTAGTGTAATGGCAAAAGAATGATTATTGGTTGTGATGTGAATACCCATAACACTGTTTGGAGCAGTAGTGATTGCAACCGTAGGGCTTAGGGGTGTTGATCTTTTAGAACAGATCATACTTTTTAACCTTTTTATTCTTAATAAGAGTGACTCTCCTACCCTCGTGACAGTTAATTGTCATGAGGTAATCGATATTAGCATAAGCAA
The DNA here is from genome assembly GCA_951213105.1 of Amaurobius ferox. NCBI lineage: Eukaryota > Metazoa > Arthropoda > Arachnida > Araneae > Amaurobiidae > Amaurobius > Amaurobius ferox. The sequence continues at coordinate 38,590,699 of OX578149.1, read as the reverse complement.
TAGTATTGCCTATGAAAATGTTTTTAATTGGAAGGTTTCAGATGATATATCCTTTTCTGACCACCAACTAATCTCTTTTTCTGTTAAAGGTCCTATGAAACCAATAACAGCAAAGGGTAGGAACCCAAAAAGAACAAATTGGGGTTCCTACAAAGAAGATCTTCTTAATAGTATGGCTAGTCATACTGGTGAGTATTCTTCAATTGAAAATCTGGATTTAGCTGTTGACTTTGTGCAACAAACCATAATCGAATCCTTCCACAAAAACTGCAAGACCACAAATGCTGACTCCCCATGGATTGTTTCTTGGTGGTTGAATGAACTCAGCCGTTTGCATGGGAAATGCTGGAAGCTTTTAAATAGAGCTAAAAAGAATGGAAAATGGCTGGTTTATAAATCTGCTCTTACCTCCTATAATAAGGCAGTCAAAGACTCCAAGAGAAACTCCTGGAGAACGTACTGCGAAGGTATTAATGATGCTTCTGCTACGGCGAAACTTGTTAAGATGATGGCAAAGGGGCAGGAATTGTAATTTGAATACTGTTAAGAAGTCAAATGGTGAGTTCTCTGTTACTGGGGAAGAAACCCTGGCTGAGCTGTTCAGGGTCCATTTTCCAGTTTCTGATCCGTATGGTCATAGTGACATACTTGATGCCTGCTTCACGTCTACCTCTGATGACAAAAGTTGGAGCATTGCTAGGAGTGTGGTTACTCTGGATAGGGTTAAATGGTTAATTGATTCTCATAAACCCTATAAAACTCCGGGGACTGATGGCATCATTCCAATTCTTCTCCAGGAGGGAATTGAGGTGCTAGCTCCCATTCTCTGCAATATCTACAGAGCCTGTATTGCCTTGGGTCATGTACCATCTGCCTGGAGGCATACTAAGGTAATCTTTATTCCAAAGATTGGAAAAGATAATTATCACGAGGCCAAATCCTTCAGGCCAATTAGTCTTAAGTCTTTTCTTTTAAGGACTATTGAGAAGCTTATAGACAGGTATATAAGAGAAGTGATTCTGGCTGCTAAGTCCCTGTCAAGCTCTCAGCATGTCTATCAATCAGGTAAATCCACGGACACTGCCCTTTATAGTCTCTCCTTTATTTTGGAGATAAACTTTAATGCCAAGGAAGTTGCTCTTGCCACCTTTCTCGACATTGAAGGCACGTTTGATAAGGTACCCATCGATACCATCCTTGATGCTCATGATAGGAAAGGTGTTGACATCACGATCTCTTATTGGATCAAGAACCTGTTATCTAATAGGTATATTTGTGCATCTTTACTTGGTGATAGTATGATGGTGCATGCACTTGCGGGCTGTCCGCAAGGAGGTGTGCTTTCGCCAATTCCTTGGTGTATAGTTGTGGACTCTCTTTTGGAGAGCATCAATGTTTCTGGTGTTTCCTGCATTGGTTACGCAGATGATGATGTTATCATTGCCAGGGGTAAATTTGGCAACACTGTCTCTGACATGATGTTCACCGCTCTTAGGAGAGTTGAGACATGGTGTAAAAATGCAGGTTTTTTTGCTAACTCGCAGAAGACTGCTATGGTTGCGTTTACTAGAAAACACATTCTTAATCTTGGTGACATTCGCTTCTTTGGTCAGAAACTTACCTGCTCCAAGGAGGTTAAATTCTTAGGAATCTATTTTGACAAGGGACTCAACTGGAAGAGACACTTGGATTACTGCACGACTAAAGCCAGTAGAATCTTCTGGTCTTGTAAGAATGCTATTGGGAAAACCTGGGGTTTAAATCCCAAGGCTATTCATTGGATTTACTCGATGGTAATCTGTCCAATCATTTCCTATGCATCCATTGTTTGGTGGTCTAGAATAATATGTGAAACTGCTAAATTAGAATTAATTAAGCTTCAAAGGATGGTGTGTATTGCAATCTCTGGATGCATGAAAACTACTCCCACTGCAACTCTTGAATTTTAATAGGATTGGACCCGCTCTACATGAGTATTGAAGCAGAGGCACTTATTTGCATGAACAAACTTAAATATCTGAAACACTGGAAAGAATACTCAAGGTATTTATCTTGGAGTGATCTTAACAGAAATGTTGCTAGGCATCCTTATTTCTGTATGCCATCTGATGGCATTTATGTCAAATACACGTATGACAAGCCTTACGAAATTCAGGTCCCCTCGCGGGATGACTGAAAGAGAACTTCCACCTACAATATATGGAATTGTATTGTATGGTATATGGATGACTCGAAGATTGGCACTAGTACTGGTGCTGGTGAGTGCTGTCTGGATGATGGCACAGAGCTGTCTTATCCGCTTGACAGTTATGCTACTGTCTTTCAGGCTGAGGTTTTTGCCATTCTTATGTGTTGTAGAATTTGTTATGATAGAAAGTACAGGAGCAACCAAATACTTATCTGTTCCGACAGTCAAGCTGCTCTGATGGCTCTTGGGAAGTTCACTATGACATCTTCCCTTGTTTGGGAGTGCTATAATGCACTCTGCGAAATTGCTAGCAAAGTCATTCTTTACTGGGTGCCTGGACATTCGGGCATTCCAGGAATTTAGTTAACTGATGAATTAGCTAGAAAAGGCTCAAGTACTCCTTTTGTGGCCCTGAGCCGGCCTTGGGTATTCCCAATGATCTTACCAGAAGAATTGTTCATAACATCTTCAGGAAGCTTCAATGCAAGAACTGGAATAATATTAAGGATTAAAGGCAAGCGAAAATTCTCAACTGCAATTGCCTAGTACATGTCAAAAAGAACTTTTCAAGTTCAGAACTGGCATCAGGAGGGCTGTTGGGCTCCTTTCTGGGCACTGTACCCTCAAGAGACGCCTTAATATTATGGGCGTCACTAAAGATTCGCTTTGCAGGGGCTGTAAATACAGTGAAGAAACTGCTGTTCACATTCTCTGTGAATGTGAGGTTTACTCTGCTCACAGATTCGAACACATTGGTCAACATGTGATTGAACCCTGGGAGCTGAATGACATTCCTGTCCAGTGCCTGCTCATCTTTGAATTGGCTACTGGTCTCTTTTCGTAGAGATCTGTTCTGTCTGGGGTAGTACTCTGGGGTAGTACTCTGGTCGATATGCTGGGCTCTTCTTGAGCCACCCATCTCTCATTTCATTCAAGGTGGGTGGGAAATGATGGTCATCGAATTCTTGGTCAAAAACTGTTGTGTGTTGAATGAACGGTAGGAGGATGAGTTATTGTGATGAAGATCCCAGCGTTTTGCTCACCACAATTCTGGCCGTTTCCTTCTGACGTCTTCATAAAGGTTTCTCAGAACATCACAGTAGGACTGTCAATTGAAGTGTGACCCACTGGCATGAATTCTTTATGCATAATTCCCTTAATGCAAAAAACACAATCAACATGCCTTCACATTTCTTCTCACTTGTCTGCATTTTTTTGCCTTGGTGAACTTGGGTTTTTCCATTATGAAGATTGTTGCTCAGTTTCTGGATCATACCCATAAATCCAACTTTCATTGCCAGTAATTACTCTGAACATGAAGGTTTCATCATCCAAAAACGAGCTGCTAAAGCTCTGAGCAAACATCAATTCGGTGTTGCTTTTGATCCGTTGTCAACAGCCTGAGAACAAATTTGGAGGCGATGCGATGCATTCCAAATTCTTCAGTGAGAATTCTCTGACATGTTCACATCCAATTCTAACTTTATCACGATGATCTGGAATGGTCTGATGTCGATCTTCATGAATGAACTGTCAAACTTTGTTGATGTTTTCCGGTGTTGTGCTCGTCAAAGGTCTTCCTATGTGTTCGTCATCATCAACTGATGTTCGACCAGCTTTAAAATGCTTATGCCATTCGAAAATCTGGGTTTGACTCAGTGACTGTTCACCAAACACTTGTTGAATCATTTCCACAGTTTCTGTTGCACTTTTAGAAAGATTCGCGCAAAATTTAATGCAAACACGTTTTTTTTTCATCCATCATAAAAATTGCAATGCAGTGTAAACAACTTCAAAATGGCGTCTATACTAGCGAGAACTGCTTCATTCATGATGAAATTTCACACACTAACTCACAAAACAAGTACCTACTGCCATCTATTGGCACGCTTTGAAACTATTTAACGTTTTGGTTATACACTGCGAATCCGGGAAATTTTGGATGGCATCTCGTATATATATATATATATATATTCATATAAAATAGAAGCATACAATCCTTCACATGAGGTCTGCGACAATTGAAGTAATGACCCCATCTGCAAATTACATAAAATAAAAGCATACAATCTATGATAAATAGTGCAACAATCCCATCCTCAAAAAACCACCCCCTTCTTTTTATATTAAAAATGGGTCAAATCTGAGGGAGGGGGGAGGGGAGGAATCTTGGAGAAAATAGGAATGGAAATTATGAGAATAAATTACATAATATGAATTCTGAGAATAACATCAGATAAGATCCTAAGAACAGAATGAATAAACAGAATAACATACTTGTGTGTAATATAAAGTTTAAAAAATATAATAAAACATTCTGTGGAACAGAATAAGCTGCTAAAACTGGCACAAATTCATAAAGATACATCTTTGAATCTAACTGTGTGTGAAAGGAGTCTAAATTTTATTTATACCCATGGACAGATGATATATTCTATTGCTAACATTGCCAACTACAACTAACATTTCCAAATATTAAAAGCAATAAATGTGAAGATCCTATCATGAAAATCATGAAATTCTGTTTAGAAGAATAAACTGAAAAATATTAGAATTTACAAAACTATCACACTATAAATTAAACGTTTAATTTGGAAGTAATTTAGAATGTAATCAAAAATAATGAAAGCAAAATTAATTTGAGACTAAAATGTAAAAATATGGAAGCAAAAGGATAAGTATATAAGAATAAAATATATTATGATTTTGATCAAATAAATAAATTAGAACAAATCATGATTTTGATCAAATAAATAAATTAGAACAAATCATGATTTTGATCAAATAAATAAATTTGAAAGAATGATTGCCTGTCATTATTCCACACAAACTGAAAACAGAATACAGATATAACAATAAAAACTGAGGTCTAATTAAAATTAAATGAAATTAATAAATATAAATTAAAACTCATCAACTTGTTAATTTAAAAATGAAATCAAAAGTATAGTTTATGTGCACAATAATCTAAAAAATTGTATCATTCTTTAAAATAAAAAATAGTTTAAGTACCGAGATTCTTATAATTTACTATTTAAATGATTTAATTTTTAAAAATAAAAATACTAGAATTTTTACTAGTCGTACCCTAGAAATATGACATTTCATATAATTCAGTTTAGAAAAGGTAAACAGTATATGAAAAATAAATTACTTTTATAAAATTTATTCAAGAAATATCACCTTTGTCAAAGGAAATAACGAGAAAAAAAAAAAAAAAAAAAAAAGAACATATGACATGCACTGTAACAGTGATTCAAATACACATAAACACAAAGACAAATAAGATAAGGCTGGAATATTGACAATGTGTTTTGACATAGATTTTAGATCATCGATAGCACTGATAATATCAATGCAATAATTTGAGGAGACATTTTTTTTTCTGTTAATAACAGCATAAAAAGCTGATAAAAAGTATCAAAGCACCAGATACTTTTTATCAACTATTTATGCTGTTATTAATAAAATTCTATTTTGCAAGTTAATTTTAACAGCATTTTTAAAGACATTTGATATATCAATACAATAGTAATAAAATGCAGAAAGCAGATGATCATTTTAGAAATACTTGGATTTCAATCTTCAATATGAACAAGCCTACAGCTGAACACAAAAAACAGTTGGCATTTGAATAGTTTAGCATTCAGTTCTAGGTTTGTTCACACTGGATAAGAAAATCCAAGTATCTTTGAAGCAATCATTAGTTTTCTACGTTTTATTTGTGCAGCAATTTATATTGTGACCTAGCCATTTACTGTCACTTATTATTGTGACTTATTATCACTTATTATTGTGACTTATTATCACTTATTATTGTGACTTATTATCACTTATTATTGTCACTTATTATTATTACTTATCTATTGTGACAATAAATGGCTAGGCCACAACATAAATTGCTGCACAAATAAAATGTAGAAAACTAATGATTGCTTCAAAAATACTTGGATTTTCTTATCCAGTGTGAACAAGCCTAGAACTGAATGCTAAAGGTCAGTTCTAGGCTTGTTCACACTGGATAAGAAAATCCAAGTATTTTTGAAGCAATCATTAGTTTTCTACGTTTTATTTGTGCAGTAATTTATGTTGTGCCCTAGCCATTTATTGTCACTGTAAAAGTTAGGTATTTCATACATTGTTTTCATAAAAAATCAATATTAAAACATAATGAATTTTCACACAAATAAATATATTTGCTTCACTGATGTTTTGTTCTTATATCACTGTAGAACAGTTTCTCAAACAGGGGTTTTCAGAAGGTACACATGTGTATGCAATATGTATTTCAACTTTGTTTTCTTTCCTAATAGTAAATCAACATTTACTTTATTTTGTGATTTTCAAAGTTGAAAATCAAGATATTTAGAACTGCATTTGTTTCTAACTAATTTAATGTACAAAAATCTGCACATAAAATTACCTGAGAGTACACCCATTTCACGCATTTTACAAAAGATGGTTCAGGCAATTCTGGTACAAGGCACTTGAAGTGATTCAGCACATCCTTTTTGATTTCTTCATCAGTTTTCTCAAAGTTTAATGATGAATAATTGGCAGTTGTGTGGACTAAAACTGATGGAGGATCATTAGACTGACCTGCAATAAAATCAAGATTATGCAGATATGCTTCTGAATGTAACAGGAAATATAAACAATGGTAATAGATACTGACCATTGAAATTTGAGGTAATTGCAAATGGAAAGGCAAGTTTCTGATTAACCGCACCTGTCTCAGCTCAAACTGTTTTATATGGACATTGAACTGAGTCATTAGGAAAGTAAAACTCTGCATGTCATATGTAGGAGAAGGTTCAATTCCCACTTTTACATAAGTAATTTACCAATAAACAGACATAAAGGTGTTAATGCAGGAAAACCTACAAGTTAGGTTAAGACGGGAAATTTGTGAAGGGAATGTGATTGGTTCAATACATTGGGTTGAATATTTCTATATGAAGGATTAAATAATGAAACACAGAAGTTTTATATGTTTCAGTCTGACCTTACCATTTGTTAAAGCAATTAATATGAAGATGGTCTAACTATACAGCTAAGCGACCTTTATAAAGTTTGTCTGTCGGAGGATTGAAACTTACAACTTTTTGATATGTAGGCTAGTTTATTAATCCAGAAGACTGAATAGACAGGTCAGTGAAAATGGGAGATATCTAAATGAGAGTGAGAAAGAGAATAAAAAGTTATTTCTTACTCCAGGTAGCATTGCAAGACTTCAATAAAAACTTAGAACAAAGGTGTAGGGGGGGAATGTAGAATACGCTAATTTTGCATGAAAACAGAATTATCACATAGTTAATGGCACACGATAAAACCCAACTTCCTTGTAATCACCATAAGAGAAAATGGTTCTCTGTAAGAAGTAAGGATTGAGTTTTTCTTGTAAAACTTTTATCAAAATGGCAGCAATGTAATGATGGTAACACTGCTTCTCCATCATATGGACATTGCTGTCTTAAAGGATTATGAAAAATATTTTTTGTATTTGAATGGATAGAACATTATAAAAATGCAAAGAAACAAGTGATTTTGGGTGTCACTTTAGATAGGGTTCTTGTTCTAATAGTATTGATTAAATATCTTGAGAACTTTTAATAGCTTAAATCACTGCTGGATAAATCCCAAGCACCAGGTCACCATGGTGCTAGAAATCTAGTTTATAGTACTCAGTAGTTTCAACTAGAACATTTTAAAAATGCTTATCCACTAAAAATTTTACATTAGCAAATTTACAATTTTAGGAGTAGTTTCTTAAACTTTTTAAGGGGGTTTCCTATGATGCCATACTGATTTGTTATGTCATAAATGATAGCATTGTAATACATATTGATGACACCATCCAAAAACTTTCAAACTTTCCAAAAGCATAATTTAATCAGTATATTGCGAGAGTCTATAGGCAATTATAGATGAAAAAATTAACTTGCACAAAAGAAGAAAAGTTACATTAACTTTATAGAATCCATAGCAAAATACCAAATCTTCATATCAAAATATAGAGCAATCCGGGTTCTTACGGTATGCACTCATATAAGAGGGGAAGGTTTCTGCATATTTCTTTGCTGTGGTATTTCAAGAATAAATAATTAACATTTATTTAGAAATTTAAATATCTTGATTGTCTGTAATTTTATGCAGCTACCCTATGATGGCATATAAGGCTGCCTCTTAGATCCAAATAAAATTTGCCCTGCTCTAGCTGAAGTTTGAATACTAATGTTATGAGTTTAACGACCTTGAAGCTTTGTGTGAAATGTATGTTTAGTTGCAACGTATCAATCACAAAACTTACCAAACAAAATATTGATTTTACAACATCATTTTCACTGGGTCTAAAATTTCTGCTTCCTTTTCAGATTCAGAAATGCAATTAGTAAATACTTAATAACCACTTTCATAAACATCTTTTAAGTCAGAAATTTTAAATTAAATTCTATTTCAGCTTTAAATTATACTGTATTATATTGCATAAGTGTTTATAAATGGTTAAAATATAGTTCATTCAAAATATAAAACAATGCTAAAATAACAATCGTTTCACTAGAACATACGTGGTATAGTCTCATGTAACCATAAATCCCATATCTTCAAATTTAAAATAGAAAATGATTAATTTCCATTGCAACACAAATCTCGTGATTTGCAGCCGCAACTCATGACACAATTTTTTAATCTTGGAATTATGATGCATTTTTCAATCCCAGAATCCTACAGGATTGTGAATTTCACTTTAATATTTAAAAGCAGCTTTGCTTTTAACTTTAACAATTTATTTGTCTTTAACAACTACATGTATAAAAAGAAAATATAATGGAATATCCCAAACTTTTGATATAACTCTAGGATATTATGAACATTTTTTCAAAATATGTGGTGCTTAATTCCAACTATAAATGAAAGTCTACACCCACTCTATAATACTTTCCTTTCCCTAAAAGTTACCATGGCAACATCTGACGCCACAAGCGAAGAAAAGGTATTTTATAAGATTTTGATCGAGAGGAAAGAAGTGCGTAGCTTATGGTTTGCATATGTGTGTGCAGAATAAAATTGGTCTACCAAGAAACGGCTTCTGTTCCTTATTCTTTAAAATATGAGATAAGTTTCACAAACATGTGGATTACCTTTTGTTAATATTTGCATTTGTAATGAACACAGATGTAGCTTGTAACGAGTGTTGATTTATAGTTATCCCATTTCTTTTTTGTAATAACAGATCTCAAAATATAACAAATAAAGATATAATCCTAATTATAAGATACACATATTTGAATATTCATTTATTTTACAAATAATTGCATACAAATGTAGGCATATATACAATGGAAAGTACAGCTAGTACAAAAGAATTGAATAATATAAAAAATCCATTTTACCGAATATGAATGAAATGCAAAATTATTGATAAAAATGACTTTTTATTAAATGATTTTTGAGAACTAGAACTATCCTAAATTTTGTGCTATACATCTCAAAATAATTTTTAACAATACTATTCTGCTGTAGGTCTGTGTTAAATTATTAACATTAATTGCTTAAGAGGATTTGATCGAGAGGAGAGAAGTGCGTAGCAAGAGAGAAGTGCATAGTAAACAAGCAACTAGAACTACCTTCAGTTGCTTGTTTCATTTTCCCCATGTTAATCTATGGAAAACATTGCCTAATCTCTAGCTTGTCTAGTTTTTAGGGTTTGTTGAGTATTTAGGCTCACTCTTTTTTGCCAAGCTTAGATGTTGTAAGGAGGAAGGCTTTTACTTCTTTTAAAAATCAGCAAAACAGAAGTACTTTTAATATGCATCGAAAGTAAAGCATTCATTTTACAAAAATAATAGAACTACTTTGAATTATTTTATTAATTTAAAAAAAAGAAAGACAGAAGGGCAGACATTCCTATTTTCAAGACATAGATTTGTCATGGATTGATGACTATTTTTCTTTATGGTTGTTTGTAGAATAATTTTTACAGGGTTTGGTCAACAATTAGTTTTTCAACTAAAACTCACTATCAAAGTGTATTTGCAAAATTAGCATCTCACCTATTTATAGTCTCAGGTAAGGAGATTGAGTTTGGAGAAAAGAAAGAATCCAGCTGTTTTTGTGTTGTGATTTGTTGCTAACAAATATTTGGCACATTTATATGAAGCTTAACAAAACCATAATCAAATTATTTTTGGTAAATTTTATTTCTACTTAATTTTCTACAAACCATTTAGTTAAAAAATATTAAACTCCAATAGCATGCTATGCATGAACATCAAATGTTCACTTTTGCTAACAAATTAACAAAAATATCATAATATCGAGCAGCAGAGTATTGATAATACACAAGTAGTTCAAATTTGGTGTAAATAGCAAATTGGATATTCTGTGTTACATAAGAACAAGTGGATTAAATGCAAGTGTAAAATATATTTCTTTTCAAAAGTTAAATTAATCAAAGTGTTTCAAATACGCTTAAGTATTAGGTTACCTCTTTTACGATTATCAATTGAAGCAAAGCAAATGTTGCTATCATCAGGAAAGTATTTCACAGACCAAGGAAGATCATCAATGCTTTTAATATATTCATTGTACATCAGACCGATAGAATGACGAGATGAAAACTTTACTTGCTCCATAGATACCTTAATATCATCATCTTGATCTAAAATACAATAAAGTTAGTACAACAACGTTAATCGAAACACATTAAAAGTATGCTATGTAACGATTTATGAACATATTTACAGTTCTAGTACTGTGCTAGTACATAATAAAATAATTTTACATAACATGGAAAAGGAGAGAGATTTATAAGGCAAATACCTTTCGGACACTACACTCACATCAATCTATACATTTAGACAACATTTCTGCAGCTTCTTAATGAAATACAACAGATTTCTCTATTTCATATTCATCATCATTCTTCTGCTAATCATTACCCTTTATTATGTTAGTAATTGGCTTCTCATCATTTAAAAGTTTATATCCCATGTCTCATTGTCATGCCACTCCATCAGGGAGTGACGGATTAGTGGATATGATGAATTAAAAGGTGACAGATTAGTGGCATTCTACTGCATTATCTATAATTAGTGACAATTTAAAATTCGAAAGGTTCAAATTATATAACTCTGCATTTTATAGTTTATTTAAGACCTTAATGTGAAAATAAGAAACTCGAAGATATTCCAGATTTTAAAGGACATACACAAATCTTGTAAATAGTGATCTTACATAATAAAGGAAGATGTTCATATGTGTGTGTGTGTGTATCGTATGTAGCAAGAAATATAAATCTTATAAAATCATGAAATTTAGTACACAGGCACTTCAAGATAGAGAAATAAGCCTTGATTATTTAAAAATGCAAAATATTTTTTAGTTATTTTGTTTTAGAATGATTTTGAGCGATTTTGCATCAATTCTTTGGTGACTGTGAATATTATAACAAGCGTTTCTATCTTGACACCATCGGACAGATCAAAGAACATTCTTTCCAACAATGTTTGAACCAAATCTGTTGGATAATTAGTTCATATTTATTTATTTATTTCAAAATACATCAAAATTTATATTTTTCAATCTGTTACTTATTTCACTACAATGCAAAAAAGTAAGAGTAGCACAATTCTAGAGTTTGGCAAAAAGTTGTGTGTATATCTTTCCCTTCCAACATTTTTTTTTTTAAATTACTGCATTATTTTAATTTTGGTGATTTTCCAAGTGAACACATAAAAATTCAGATTATCAATTCTGTAAATGAAGTCTGGTGAATTTTTTAACTCGTCAACTGTGCATGTCCAACTAATGGTGAGATTTAAGTCACACCTTCTTTCCTACAGAAAGGATCATTTATTTATTTATTTGCTTTCCACAATTGTGGAGTGGTGTACTTTTGTGTACATGACTATGCATATGTTTAAACTAAGGATTTCACATTTCATGGGAATTTGGATTGAAACAGATTTGGTGATTTCGAAAGTGAGTGATATTATTTGTAAATGTATTATTTAAGTAGCAGACATTTATTTAGGACCCGGGCAATGCAATTTGTTCTAGCGCTAAATATTAGAAGGAATAATCAATATTAAAAGGAATCAATGGAGTTAACCTTACTATTAACAAGAAAATTTCCTTCAATCTTCAAAACTTCAGGAACTGGGATTGTCAATATGACAGCATCAAAATCTTGTACAGTATCATTTCTTGTTTTGACTTGCAACTGTTTGTTCTCTTTTAGGTTAATTTCTATGACTTCATGACCCAAGCTCACTTTGGCATCTACAAGTTTAAACAGTGAACATGTGTCACAGGAAAATGAAACCTAATTTGATATATAAAATAAACTACAATATTTTAAATATAGATATGCTTAATAAATAAATAAATTTAAAATGTCTTCTCACATGAAAATCTTCATTATTTAGTAATGAATGACATAAGAGAAAAGTGCAAGTTATTATATAAATATTGTAATTTTCAGTAGAAAAGTTGTGGTATTTATTATTTTAAAAGTGTAACAATTTAAGTGCCAGCAGAGATTTGAATCATAGATCTTTAAACTGGCTGATAACACTTAACAAACTTTTTACCTCTTAGTGAAAGTGAACCCTATATTCTCCTCCTTCAGATTCCAAATCAAAAGGAAACTTGCAATCAGAATGACCACCTCATTTTCTACCTTTTTATGCAGGCTAGCATCCTGTCTTTTTGCTTCTTTATTTTTTTTTTTTTATATACAGGCTAGCATTCTGTGTATCATAATAATACTTGTAAATTGAAAATCATTACCATAATAAATCATAGGATTAAAAAAAAATCAAAAGTTCAGTTTCTTTTCCCCCCACAGCATAAAACTTTGAATTCACTTTACCTCCCTCTTTCATTAAGACCTCATGTTATCCTGCATTTTAATACTGTGCCTTACAATTCCTCCAAACCTCCTGTCCCCCCCCCCCCCCCCCCTGCGCTCCACAGTTGCTGGGGCTGCAGGTTCATATTTTTGCACTGAATTCATATTCTAATTATGGTTTGAATCGTAGTTGGGATTTGAAGAATGGATCTTTGAACTAGCCAGAAAAGATTTTTAACTATTGAGCTACTGGGATGAAATTCTTATCTCTTATAGTGGAAGTAGGTACTATATAAAATTTTATTGCATGCAATATTTATGATGCAGTTGTGCATATGCTGATATTTCTTTTTTTTGTGTGTTACTAAGGGACAAAGTCACTTTCACGATCTTTATTATATACTAGCAGCATAACCGTTCTTCGTACGGAATATATAATATAAAGAAACTTATAATTCGCAATCATGTGCAAATTCTGTTAAAATATTAAATTTATTGCTCCTAAAGAGAAGTTTAAGAATATCTGTTCTCACTATGCAAAATTATCTTCAGGCAGATCTGAAGAATAAAACATCCTGGCCTCTTTTGTAAGCAAATTTACAAAAAAAAAAAATAAAGAATTGAATCAATATATGCAATCCCGTACTACTTATATTGTCGCAGATTAGAAAATATGCCAGTGTGTTAGTAGAATATTACCCTTATTACAATATGAGTCTCAAAAATATTTGCCAAAATAAAAGAGATGACGTAATAAATTGAAAATATCAATAATCCCCGTAATTTTTATACCAGAAGGTCGTATTTGATTCCAATATATGCCAATATATATCAAAATATATGGCAATATACCTGCACTACTTATATTCTCGTAGATTAGAAGATATATCCATGTGTTTGTAGAATATTACTCGTACAACGTACTATGAGTTTCAAAAATTTTCGTCATAAATAAGCAATGGCATAATAACTTGAAAATATCAATAATCCCTGAATCAACAGTCCCCGAAAATATCAAAGATCATGTTTAAACCTGAAGACCGTAATTGATATTATCCAGTCAAAAATGCAATGTCAATGAAATTTATTTTATATACATATCTTTATTATTCAAATCGGAAAAGATTCAATAAAAATCGTATGGCACATAACACATTGGATCCGTTGCTAAGCGGCATGATATCATCTGCTTCAAATAAATTGATGGAAATCATATCGTCTGAATAATGCTATCTCCATGGAAGGTTTGGCGACATTTTCGTCAATTTAACGATAACTTAAAAAATCGCCAAATTTATCACCAAGTGGGACTGTAGAACTGATAGTCCCATTTTGCGACAAATTGACGAAACATCATCACAATACTATCCCCTAACAAAACACAATTAATTTCATTTAATAATCGCAATTTTATCAATTCCATGATATTTTTATGGATTTACAAATATTTTTATCAATTTGGTGATATTAAAAAAATTTGTTAAATGTGTTACTAAGTAGGATGGATGGACTGACCGACAAATGTTACCGAAACATCATTTCAGTACTCTATTCTAAAAAAATTAATTTAATTTCATTGATTTGCGTCATTTTTATCAATTTAGAGACATTTCCGCTAATTTGGTAAAGTTTAAGAAAAGTTACCAAGTTAGCGATATTCCGCCAAATTCGTAGCTCTGAATTTGCAGATCTGAGGAATAAAATATCCTGATCCCGTTTGTATATACTAAATGAAAACACTAAAATTGTATAAGATACACCCGTTCTACTCTTTTCTGTTTCATCTGTGGGCTAAATGAATTTATTGGGTAAACACAATATATGAGTTTATTAGCTAAACATAATATATGAGCTTGAAACCTCTTTGCTAAAATAAATGCAAGTGATGTACGCAGTCTGCAATTTATATAATTAAAAGAATAATCAAACTGTTCATTTATAAAATATATTTTTACATCCATTTATTTATTATTCAAATAGAAAAAATAATAATAAATATTAACAACACATTTAATTTCATTCCGTTGCTCAGCAACATGATATAAGATAGAATCTTCCTTATAAAATGCGAAATTAAATAGCCATTTTGATTTCTTTATACTTTTCATCATTGAGTAAAAGCTTGTGAAAGATAACCCATGGAGGTAGATTTTTCCATTTACATTCATGTTTTAAACAATTCATGTTTTCCGATAGACTAATTAATGCAAAAATCCTGCACCAAATTGGAAATAAAGTTTTATTTCATTTTGACATTTTAAACAAACGATTTTCATCCTTTCCATTTGGATAAACCACGGAATTGGAGAGTAGAAGTCTTAGGAAAAAGTTCCGTTTTTCATTAATATCTCAACAACCCCTGGTCTTAGAAACTCGAAACTTAGACTAAATTTATGGGGGGCTATTTCAAGGCTATGCACAAAATTTCATTAAATTTGGTTCAGCCGTTTTCCCGTGATGATGAGACAAACGAAAATTTCGTTTTTTACTAATATCTCGAGAACCACTGCTCGCAGAAACTCAAAACACAGACTAAATTTTAAGTGGGGCTATTTCTAGGTTGCCCACAAAATTTCATGAAATTCAGTTCAGCCGTTCTCCCATGATGATGGGACAAACAGACAGACAGACAGACAGACAGATTTTCAATTTTATTTATATAGATTGTAACAGCTAAGTTGCAGCTCACATTAAGCGATCTAGAATGAGGAAATCTCTTGTAATAATCTCATGGTAGTGGTCCAAGTGAAAACATTTTAAATAGTCATATCAGTAATATTACTAGGATTAATATTCAACATTATCAACTTATGCAAATTGCTGTTTTTATGATGGGGCTTGTGAGCTTCGACTCTCAAATTTTATGGTTCCAAACTGTTACTTGACATGATTACTTTATATCTACATAAATAAAATTGAAAATTTGTCTGTATGTATATGTGTTTGCCTCATAACCATGGGAGAACAACTGCACTGAACATCATGAAATTTTGTGGGTAATCTATATAAATAAAAATGAAAATCTGTCTGTCTGTCTGTCTGTTTGTCACACCACCACGGGAGAACGGCTGAACCGAATTTGATGAAATTTTGTGGGTAGCCCAGAAATAGCCCCACTTAAAATTATATCTGTGTTTTGAATTTCTACGACCAGTGGTTCTCGAGATATTAGTAAAAAACGAAATTTTCGTTTGTCTCATCATCACGGAAAAACGGCTGAACCGAATTTAATGAAATTTGGTGAATAGCCTTGAAATATCCCCCCATAAATTTTGTCCAAGTTTCGAGTTTCTAAGACCTGGGGTTGTCGAGATATTAATGAAAAACGGAACTTTTTCCTAGGAGTTCTACTCCCTAACTCCGTGGTTTATCCAAACGAAAAGCTTGAAAAGCGTTTGAAAGTGAATTAAAATTTAATCTCTGAGTTTGATGGGAGATTTTTTGCGTTAATTAGTCACTTTCTGAAAAAATGAATTGCTTGAAACATGATTTAAAGGGGAAATCTATCTCCATGGTTCATGGTTTATTTAAAACAAGCTTTTACGGAACAATGAGAAGTATAGAGAAATCAAAATCGTTATTTAATTTCGCAGTTTATGTTATAAGACATGACATATTTAACATGTTATAAGATTCTATCTTATATCATGTTACTCAGAAACGCATTTAAATTAAATCTGTCTGTTAATTTTAATAATTATTTTTTCGATTTGAATAATAAATAAATGGATATAAAAATATATTTTAGAAAAGAACGATTTGATTTTTCTTATAGCATTTTTGACTGGATAATATCAATTACGGTCTTCAGGTTTAAAAATTATTATTATTTATATTTTCGGGGATTATTGATTCAAGGATTATTGATATTCTCAAGTTATTATGCAATTATTTTATTATGACAAAAATTGTTTAAACTCATATATTGTATGTTGTACGAATCTTCTACAAATACACGTGTATATCTTTTAATCTATGAGAATATAAGTAGTACAGGTATATTGACATATGTTTTGATATATATTGGCATATATTGGAATCAATTACGACCTTCGGGTATAAAGAGTAAGGATATTATTGATGTTTTCAATTTATTACGTCATCTCTTTTATTTTGGCAAATATTTTTGAGACGCATATTGTAATACGGGTAATCTTTTACTAACACATTGGCATATTTTCTGATCTGCGACAATATAATTAGTACGGGGTTGCATATATTCATTCAATTCCTATTTTTTCTTCTGTAAATTTGCTTACAAAAGGGGGCAGGATGTTTTATTCTTCAGATCTGATCGTGAAGATAATTTTGCATAGTGAGAACATATATTCTTAAACTTCTCCTTAGGAGCAATAAATTTAATATTTTAACAGAATTTGCACATGATTGCGAACTATAAGTTTCTTTAAATTATACACTCCGTACGAATAACGGGTGTGCTGTTAGTGGTTAATAAATTTTAACATTTTAGGAGGATATATCATGTTGCTCGGCATCGCAATTAAATTAAATGTGTTTGTTAATGTTTTTATTATTTTTTTTCGATTTAAATAATAAATAAATGGATAAATGGATATAAAAGTATATCTTATGAATGGACGGTTTGATTTTTCTTTTAATTATATTAATTGCTGACTGCGTACATCAATTTCATTTATTTTGGCAAAGAGTTTTCAAGCTTATATCGTATTTAGCTACTAAACTCATATATTGTGTTTAGCCAATAAATTCATATAGCCGATTGTTGAAACAGAAAAAGAGTAGAGCGGGTATATCTTCTAATACAATTTTAGTGTTTTCATTTAGTATATTGAAACGGGATAAGAATGTTTCATTCAGATCTGCAAATTCAAAGCTACGAATTTGGAGGGATATCGCTAATTTGACAACTTTTCTTAAACTTTGCCAAATTGACGGAAATGTCGCCAAATTGATATAAACGACACACAAACAGCTGTCATAAACCTTCGGGTTGGTCGTGTGGCTTGGGTCTTCTACATATCAATGAAATTTTTTTTTTTTTTGTTAGAAGAGAGTACTGAAATGATGTTTGGTTAGCATTTATCTGTCAGACCAACCATCCTACTTATAATACATTTAGCGAATTTTTAAAAAGTCACCAAATTGATAAAAATGTTTTCAAATCTATAAAAATATCTTGAAATTGATAAAATTGCGCTACATAAATGATATTAATTGTTTTTTATTAGGGGATAGTATTGTGATGATATTTCGTCAATTTGTCGCAAAGTGGAACTGTCAGTTCTACAGTCCCACTTGGCGATAAATTTGGCGATTTTTTAAGTTATCGCTAAATTGACGAAACTGTCGCCAAATGTTCCATAGAAATATAACTATTTAGACGATATTTTTTCTACCAATTTATTTGAAGCAAATGATATCATGTCGCTTAGCAACGGATTTAAATCCAATGTGTTTATGCGGCAGACGATTTTTATTAAATCCTTTCCGATTTGAATAATGAAGATATGTATATAAAATAAATTTCATTGCCATTTCATTTTGGACTGGATAATATCAATTATACTCTTCAGGTTTAAACATTATTATTATTGATATTTTCCGGAATTATTGATTCAGGGATTATTGATATTTTTAAATTATTACGCCATTGTTTTATTGCGGCAAAAATTGCTGACACACGCATATTGTACGTTGTACGAGTAATCTTCTAGGAATGCACGGGTATATCTTCTAACCTACGAGAATATAAGTAGTACAGGTATATTGGCATATATTTTGACATATATTGGCATGTATATTGGAATCAAGTACAGTCTTCTGGTATGAAGATTAAGGGGATTAATTATATATTCAATTTATTACGTCGTCTGTTGTATTTTACCAAAAAACATTCGTGACTCATATTGCAAAACGGGTAATCTTCTACTAATAATCGGACATTATAAGTAGTACGTGTATATCTTCCCATATAATTTTAGCACTTTAATTTTGACATATATTGGAATAAATGACTGTCTTCAGATTTAAAGATTACGGGTTTATTGGTATTTTCAATTTATACATGTAATCTACTAATACAGGTTATATTGTCTAATATTCGCGTATATAATTAGTACGGGTCCCATACAATTTTAACGCTTTTATTTTGCATATATTGATTCAATTCCATATTTTTTTTTATATTTGCTTACATAAGGGGTCCAAGATGTTTTATTCTTCAGATATGTCCATGAAGATAATTTTATATAGCGAGAACAGAGATTCTTAAACCTCTTTTTAGGAGCATTATATTAAATATTTTAACAGAATATTTTGATTAAACATGTCATTTAGTATACTATAAGAATTTGGGCATGATTATGAATTTCAAGTTTCTTTATATTATATACTCCGTACGAAGAACGGGTATGCTGCTAGTCTTGGAATAATTCCAATTGAAATTAAGTCCATGTTTCGAGTTTCTAGGACCAGGACTTGTCAAGATATTAATAAAAATCAAACCTTCCATAGAGCTGGCATTATGCAGATGATATTTTTCCCATAAATTTATTTGAAAAAAAATATATATATCATGTTGCTTAGCAACAGAATTAAATTCTATATGTTTATACAGCAAATTTTATTAAATATTTTCTGATTGAAATAATAAAGAAATGTAAATAAAAATAAATGTTATTGGAATTGCATTTTTAATCGTATTATATTAATTACAGTCTTTGGGGTTTAAAGATTACTGGAATTATTGATATTTACAATTTATTTTAGCAAAGATTTTTCAAACTCATATATTGTGTTTAGCAAATTCTTGAAAGTGGCATGGATATATCATCTAATAACATTTTAGTACTTTCATTTTGGTAGATATTGATCAAATTTAATACATTTTGTAAATTTGTTTAAAACAAGACCAGGTGTTTTATTCTTAAGATCTGCCTGTGAAGATAATTTTGTATAATGAGAACAGAGATCCTTATACATAGTTTTAGGAGAATTAAATTAAATGTTTTAAATAACAATGTCATTTAGAATACTACAGGAATTTGCACATAACTGTGAATTTCAAGTTTCTTTATCTTATACATTCCATATAAAAAGTGGGTATACTGCTGGTACTCACATACAAACTAAACAACTAATGTTCAAAGTAGGGTGTCGGTTTATAAGTGGGTCAGTTAAATTTTTTTTTCCAAATTTATGACATTATTCCAAGAAATGGATATGGACATTCATAAATTATTAGTAATTCAGATGCAGAATTATATTTTAATGATTTTTAATATGCTATGCTAATGTTGCAAAAAAAAAAAAATATATATATATATTGTTTCAAACTCCCTTGAGGAATTTTTACCTGTTCAACTTACATGCAAGAATATACATTATATCAATATCAAAACATGTGTAATTGTGCTGACGTTGAAAGTACTACATAAAATTGATGTTAGCTCCTAAACTCAAAAATAAATGATTTTCCTGATTGAAAAATTAGGTTTATCTTGAATAGTATGATCACATTGTAAAACATTCCCCCCAAAATGTAAATGTCATTATTAAAGTGAGCCTGCATAAAATTTTGGCTCTCTAAAACATTGCACATACTTATAGATTATACAAAAAAAAAAAAAAAAAATTAAAAGGGATATTATTGCACATCACAAAGAAAGGCAAAACAATTCAAAATTCAATGATTTTGAGTTTCAAACTATCTTCTAATAATTCTTAAAATATAATCCCTGCTTACAGATAATACTAGTTATTGTTTGTTTAGTTTTTCTGCTCCCCACCCTCCTCCCCAGATATTAATGGGATTCAGATATTACTGACATCAGAAATTAGTCAAAAGATTGTTTCTAAAATATGCATTTCAGTAAATATGTCAATATATAAAAAAATCTATAAAAATACACAACTTTTTTGTTAGTATTCTACTCTATAGATTCATACAGAGACTTTTACAGTTTTGAAGTATGTATGTACCTTAGAAATGTGATACGATACAGCTGTTTGGAATGCATTTTAACGTTTAGCTTGCCAAATTCATATAAAATCACATATTTACATATTAAATACGTAGAAAAGTTGAACATTTATTAATTAGTGTTATTGAATCAAATGAATATTTGAAAGTAATGGGAAAAATTACCAGCTTTGTTCAGAAAGTGATGAATTAAAGATTCTAAACCATCTGAAGCAACAAAATTCATCTTGGACTCAGACAACTTTCTAAAATTTTCAATTTTATGCCCAAGAGGAACCAGCACGTTCTTTTCAAGAAGGTCATCATAAAATCTGTAAGGAAATAAACATAAAAAGTTTAATTTTAAATAAGCAAATTTAATTTTAATTTATGAAAAAATCATTGTAAAGAAGAAATCCTGTTTTATAATCATGATCTCAATGCAACAACTAGCATTAGCGGCCCTTGTTTATTTCCGTTTTAGCACTCATCAGCCCTGAATAGTCCATAACTGTACTGGCAGCAAAACACTTGCTTTGGGCTACAAATCTTTGAACCACATTGTGTGATTAATGTTTTTTTAATTTGATACTGGCTATGTGCCAAAACTGACTTTGTCATTACAGAAATTTATAAAATTGCAGTAAATAGCAAGTTTCTTTGCTACTAGAGCTGAAATTTGGAGCTAATGAACAGGGAACTTAGATTCATCAATTCTAGCCACTGTACTTTGGGAATGCCTACTATTGACACGTTCTGCAATTATGAAAAAAGTCAGATGTTTACTATAATTTGTCCCCTTCTCTTTATTGGAAGGCTATTTCAGGGTAGTATTATATATAATTATATACACAAAGGCATTATATCCTTCAGAATTTTGTTAAAAAATAATAAGAGATAATTTAGTTTGAGTTTGAATTAAAACAGCACCATTATTTCAAAACATATTAATTTGTAACTATATAAAAAAGTGTAGAAATTAAATGCTAAAATTATAGTCTATTGCAGCAGTTCCAAACCTTTATTCATCTATGTCTTTTAATTTTACCTCATGACTGTCTGTTTTAATTGTATTCCCTGACTGTCCATGTATTTCAATTTTAGGAGAGAGTGGGATATCTTGGGACACTTTACAGTTATTGATTTTTTATACATATTTTTTTATAATTCTATCATAACCAAACACCTAGCCCATATACATTAAATCCTTCATAAGATAAAAGCACAATCCACTTCAAATGCCTTACATAATTAATAGATACATAATTACTAGATATATATTTCTTCAGAACCCTTCCAGTGCCCCACCTCTGGTGGGGTACCTTGGGGCAGTACCTTTAATGGATAAAACATTATTAATTATCAACACATTTTGGTTATACTGTCCAATATAAACAACTGGCACAACAGATTCTGAATTTAAGCAGAAAAAATTTATACAATACACATTTATTAAATTACAGTGAAAAAATCTGGAAAAAAAATCTAACATTTTGCAAGATGAAGAATTTAGATATTTCTTGAGTAACATAGGTTTAAATCTAACATCTACAGCAAATTAAAATTATTATACAGCAGTCACTTTAGAAAATAATTCCATCAGATGTCCCAAGATGTCCCACTATCATGTGTTTCAAGATATTTCAACAAGTTAAATTCTTTCTGAAGGCTCCCATGTTTTTGGATTAACTCTACAATAATTATAGCTATTGTAATAAATATTTCAAAGCATATCAGGTTGTCAGTTATGACTGATAGCCTGATATTCTTCGATCAAACAAGTACTTTATTTGATGCAACAGAAAACCAAAGAATTTGAGATTTTCTTTT
Source organism: Amaurobius ferox (assembly GCA_951213105.1). Taxonomy (NCBI): domain Eukaryota; kingdom Metazoa; phylum Arthropoda; class Arachnida; order Araneae; family Amaurobiidae; genus Amaurobius; species Amaurobius ferox. Next base: position 38,567,884 of record OX578149.1, on the reverse strand, counting down.
TACTCTTTCATTTAAAACCTGTCTTCATTACTTTATTAAAAAAGTTATTTCTTTTTTTTTATTGCATTTTCCTAACTAAATGTAATCAAGCTAAAAGTTTTATTACAAATCCTGCCATACAAATAAAAATTGTGTAGTTCAAGCCAACCAGTATGTGTCAGTGTTGAAAATAACTTTAATATCAACTTTTTCTCTTTATCAAATCACTAACTGAATTGATAAATACACATTAATTTAATGTCATAGGAATATTAAACACTAGAGAAATACAGCTCCAACAATTAGCATCTTGTAGGTTAAAACATCATGACTAATCTGATAGAAATAAATATTCTTGTATACTGAAAAAAGTGTTCAGAAACCTAAACTTAAAAGCATAATGTTAAAAAAAGAAAGAGACATAAATATAATGTTTATGAATCTTGCATGACTTTGAATAGATTGATAGAAAAATAGTCTTGTGCAAAAGTTTCTTGAATTTTAACTACCCCCCCCCCCCCTTAAAAACCTAAACTTAAAAGCATAATGTTAAACATCATGAAAAATCTAAACTTTTATTATATAAAAAATGAGACATAAATATAAATATAATGATTATGAACCTTGCATGGCTTCGAATAAACTCTAAAGTTGCACTAATGTACTGAGCTCCTAAGTCAACAGAGCATTTAGGCTCATGGGGATTTCGAAAAGTAAAAAATCGACCACCTACAATAGAAAAAAATCAATCAGCAAACAGTTCTCGAGCAGCATACATATATTTAAATGCACATTTCAAATATTTGGAATTAATTACATGCACAGAAATTTATTTTCGATCAGAGTTCATCAAAATATTGTATAATTACACATTTGATAATATATATCGAAATACATGTTTCTTCCTTGAAATTTTGGATGCATAAAAATATGTATTAGGATTTTTAGTGTTAAAATAAGTTTACTCCTTGAAATTTTAGGCGTGTAAAAATATGTACAGTGACCACTGGCTATAAGATTCAGTGGTTATAAGAAACAGCCGTTTATAAGACCCAAAACGACAGAAACAAATACAAACTTCGTTTTAACATTAAAATTGTGTAAAGTGGAATAAAAAAATTACCAGTGATCTACGAAAATTCAAAGAATGCCTGGATGACCAGTAGAATTTTTGAAGACTTTTTCTTAAAGTTGGACAGGGAACTGATGGGAAAAGAAAAAATCTTTTAATCCTTGACAACTGTTCGGCTCATCCTGTAGTACAGCTGGCAAACATTGAACTTTGTTTTTTGCCACCCAATCCAACTTCCATCCCAATCCAACTTACAGCCTCTTGACCAAGGAATTATTAAAGCATTTAAAAGTCCGTATCGGTCAAATATGTGACAGAAAATAGTGGATGCAATTGATGAAGAGAAAGGATGGGCTTCCAAAATAAGCAAGAAAATGACCTTGCTTGATGCTATCCATATGATCGCAGGCGCATGGAAAAATGTTTCTGACATATGCATTTTTAATTGTTTCCGTAAAGCAGGATTTTTGAAAAATAATGTTGACATACCAGCAGAAGATGAAGAAGAATTAGAAGCACCTTTCGAAGAATGGATTCACATTGATGAAAATTTACAAACATCTGAAGAAAAAAGTGATGATGATATAGTGGCAGAAATTCAGAATGTTTGCAATGAAGAAGAAAATGAAGACGATGTTCCACAAGAAGAATATTTTCCTACAGCAAAACAGTCGCAAGAAGTCCTAACTATAATTAGAAAAACTCTTGAACACAGAGGGGCATCCAAAAAAGTTTATGGACTATTTTACGATTTAGAAATGGATGTACGTAAACTAATCACAGACAATTTAGCACAAACAACACTGGATAAGTTTTTTGCTGTTCCTCAGTAATAGATTACGGTATGCATGAAAATGTACTATGCTCTTATACAAAAATGAAAGACCTATGAGTTTTACTTTTTATTCTTATTTAACTACATACTATATGCATATAGATAACATTTTAAATGGTAAGGCTTAATTTGTAAAATAAGAAATATTTTTGAATGCAAAACTCAATGTATAATGTACTTACAAATGTATAATGTACGTACTAATACTTAACTTATATAAATCTATCTTTTAAATTCTGTAAAACTGTGTTCAATAGTTAGTATTTACAATGGAAGAACGATATTTAAAAAATTTCCGGATTTAAGAAATAACTGCTTATAAGAAACAAAACGAGCAAAATGAACGTGTTTCTTATAAGCTGTGGTCACTGTATTAAGATTTTTAGATCTAAAAAGTAAATTTTCCCTTTCTTATAATTTAATTCCTATATAAATTTATTTTTCATTTTGGCTTGCATATACCAATTCTTTATTAAAAGTTTGCTATAATAAAATTTGTAACTGACACATTAAATTTTTACTTTCTTACACTATAGAATATAGTATATAGTTTTCATAAAAATTTTTGATGCGAGATTTTGATGCTAATATATGTTTTAAGATCTCCTGAATACTTTTTGACTATTTTTAGAGTGCTGTCCATCTGTCTGTGTTTGATTTCTAGTGTACAAGATAGCTGCCACAAATATTAAGGGATTTTCACAAAACTTTATATCCGGCTTTGTAATTGAAAAATCTAGAACTAGATAAAATTCAAGCAAAAACTGTTTGAAATTTATTTGAAATTTTATCTTCCTTAACATGGTAGCATAGGACAAAAGTTGACATAATTATGCATAAAATGGATTATTTATTGCTCAATGATTATAAAACGTGACAGTTTCAATCAGTATAGTGAAAATTAGCCACAATACAATTTTGTATTCATGATTTCATTAGCACCCCCATCCCCCCGAGAGGGTACATTGTCAAACTTGGTATCAATCAAAAGATTTTTTAAGCCCTTTAAAATGAAGGTTAACATGCTATAATTGTGATCATTTGGACCAACAATACAGATTTTACAAATTTTTTCTTGCAATATTTATGGGGAAAAAAAAATAATAGTAATAATAATAAAAATAATAATAATAATAAAAGGCTACTTAGAAATGGATTATGGTATAAGAAAGCAAAGTTGAGCCAAACTCTAGTTAATTTTATTCCATGTTGCTTTCACATTAGCATATTACGGAGTCTTTAACTATGGTAGCTACAGAGTCATAAATAAAGATATTACCTGGTGTTCCTGCGAATTACCTTGGCAAACAGAAATGGAAACTATACTCCTAAGAAAATAAATATAATCCAAGGAAATGATCAGATGAAGGTTACTAGAATCTGGTAATTATACCATTTATCTGAACTTAAATTTCATCTTTGGAATATGCCATTCAACTTTTAAGTTGTTTGTAGGCCACAAATATGCAGATTGGTGTTTACATTGTTCCTCATATTCCACCTTGTTGTTCCAAAATTCCTCAAGTACTACATAGTTTTTCCTCTGCCAAACAAAATTAGCAAGCATCTGGATTTAACAATCAAATTAGTGGGTCCTGGGATGCTCATTATAATAGGACCAGAAGTTGTACCCAGACATCGCCTGGGATTCAAAGCAGGGATTAATTGAATTCATTAAGTTTTACAAACGGCATAGTTGCCCACTGCGATAGCACACACTAAATTACAAAACACATGCAAGCACATGTTATACCTTAAATAAGCACCTAATCACACCTTAGACTGCTGCTTGAGTATATAATACGCCTTGGTGTCCCGGCAATGGGCACATCGAACACTGTGCCCTAACACAGGAGGCTAAGTGAAAAACTCTGAAATATGCAATAAATTTTTTTTTGAAATTCTAAAAAATTAATTATCTAAATCGAGCAACTAAATCAATAAATCAGTTTCTTAACAGAGTACAATAGTTTTTGCAATAGAATAATGGATCCAACACATATTCTAATTTATCCTTTTGAAATCTAATTTATCCATTCTAATTTATGGATGCATTCCATAGCACCCAAATATTTTTAGTTTAATACTGTCATTCAGATGAGTACAAATGCAGTTCTTCACAACACTATTGCCAAATAGCCTTTCATTTTATTAACAAAACATTTGAAAAATAGTCTTTTTTTTTTGTATACAATATGCAATAATTATCAGAATTTTAGTCGATGCAAACAGATTGCATAAGTGGAAAATATTTTCACCATTAAACCAAATATGCCAAAGATTGCATACTCTTATGCAGTTTTTTGCAATACAGTTAGAAAATAGCTCGTCATTTCATTAATAATACATTTGAAAAACAGCTGTTTTTTTATATATAACACAAAATAATTATAAAAATCTTAGTCAATGCAAATGGATTGAAAAATGGGTAGAAGGATAATCACTGGTCATCTCTTTCGTAATGTAGTGAGAAAATCCACTTTTCAACACCAATTTGGCAATTCCAAGGAAATGAATATTTAGATGTAAGAACTGAAAAACTCCCATCTTAAAATTCAGGACATTTATGACAGAGTTTACAACATTTTCACCAGCATAGTAATTAAATACTTTCAAATGATGTGATGAAAACAAAATTGTAACACAGGATTTCAGAAAGAAATGGCAAAATTGAAAATCCATGATTTTCAGGGGTGATTCATTTAAAAAAATCTGGAATTCTAGGAAAATCCCTACCCACAATCGCCCTTGCTAATCTGACTGCGTATTACACTCCAGATACACCTTTTGTCCTCTGTGCAGCAGTTAGCTCTTTTTATATTCCCTAAATAAGGTCTTTTGATATGTCCTAAATAAGTTCTTTTGATATGCCATAAATAAATTATGTTGTTAACATGTTCATTGCCAAAGCTGATATGGTGCATCTGCTCACACGAGCCAAGATCCTATCTGCACTTTTGTTTCATTATACTTAATAAAATTTCAACATAATACAATAAAAATATCTTTTATTTGCTGTGTTCTTCAAAATATATATGTTTTTGCATTCTAAACATTTAGTTATTGTATCTATGTTTTGAGAAATAAATGATCCATTTCAGTATGCCAAAAGTATTATTTAGTTCCTTCCTGTACGCCAAACGCCTAAACATTGCATATGTGGCGATTGGGAGTTGCTGGGCCCCGAATCAGGGACCCTTTGCTTACAAGACTGACATTATAATCATAGAGCAAAAGCTAGCGTCAGCTCCATTCTTATAATTCGGGTACAGGTTCCAAGCATCTTTGATCAGATGTCTTTGCTACTGCACACTCCCCTACCTGATGAGGAGCCCGGGTCGAATTTCGGCGAGGAGGGGGCAGCCTCGAAAACCCCTGCGTGTCCCCGTCCGAATTTCAGTTGAGGGCTGAAGGCCGGGAGGCGTGACGTCAGTCGTGGTCAACCAGGAAGGGAGTGGCAAGGCCTCTGAATCCGTGTGGTGCTGCCATCTCATGTTGAGAGGTGAGATCATTGCGAGGGAAGCGTTGCGTGTTTCAAACGTCCAGTCATCATTGTGGCGATTAATGGTTGCCAGTCCCGAGCCAGGACCGAACTCAGGACTATGTGCTTACAAGACAGACATTATACGTTTAGAGCAAAAGCTAGCTTCCCCTCTGAACTTATAATTCGGGTATAGGTTCCAAGCATCTTTGACCAAATGTCTTTGCTGCAGCACATACATTTGCTATGGCAATACTTGTACTCGGTGATTTAGGTAAGGTGATCAATAAAGCCAACTATGAGTATATCCATAAATAAGCTCCTTTCATATATCCCAAATACATCTTTTGGCCTCTGTGAGAGCACAATACACTTTAAATATGTTCTTTTGATATGCCCTTTATAAGCTCCTTCGATATGCCTGTCACATTCAAATTAGGGATGCTTAAAATTAACAGCATATTTTTTTAATGATAATACTTGTGAACTCTGATAATATTTTCAATGCTAGTACCAGCTTGTAATCCAAATAAGTCCCTCAGCAGTCAACGGTAATGATGTCTGTTTCTGCAGATGTTGTCACATGGAAATACCTGCTACTTCAAAAGAACTTTTGACTTCATCCCAAGGAAAGACGAAAAAAATCTGTTTTATTAATGGTTTTGTGTGATGCCAAAATTCTCATGAAAATATATGAGGTTTTACATAAAAATTCATAATTAATGAACGGCTGACAGCAGAAACATTATTTTTTGTTGGAAGCAGTATAAAATATTCAAAAAACACATCTGATAAATTATGAAGATTGTCAGTTAAATTTTTTATCGCAATTTAAAAATTGTGTATGTCTTCCAAACATGAAAAAAATATATATTTTATAGGATTCACAAGAATTTATCTATTCATAGTACAAATTTTGTTTAAAGTTTGTTTGAAAGAGAATTTTTCAATCTTTCCTTTTCTGTTAAAATGGAAACTCTGAGATAATCTTTTTGGCTGCTAAGGAACCAATTTGTGTGAAAATCATTCAAAATCATACAAAACAAAAAATAACTAAAAAATCTAATTCAAATAAAAAATAAATCTTTTTGAAGAGTATTTTCCGAGGTCCTGAAGTATCTCTATATAAAATTTTATGGTTGTGTACAACAATTAGATTATCAGTTACAGATAACACAGATAGACATCTTCCTTTATTATTATAGATATTATAACTTCATTTCTAAAAAAAACTTACTAAAATACCACTCTATATATAATAAAAAAAATGTTTGTCTGTTTGTAGTAGAAAATGTAAGTGTCATACAACCTTAAAATTTTGTACAGGAATACTTTAGACCTGAAAAAATAGGTCTTAGCAAAATTAAAAAAAAAAATTCAAATTAGTTTTTCAGTCATGATTTGGGGTGATTTTCACACAAATTGATTCTTTAGCAACCAAAACTATTATCACAGGTATTAGGATGAAAACATCTCAACACCATTGCAAAAATGAAAAACATTTTTTTCAAATAAATTTTGAACGGAATCCATACTATTAACACTTTATCTACAGCAAGCCTAAAATTAGGCTTTTTGATGCCAATGTTTATTTACCACAAGCCTAAAAATAGACTTTTAGGTTCCAAAGCTTATCAACTGAGAGCCGATTAATAGGTTTTTGTAAGTGCTATTTTTTGCAGTAACTTTTAAAGCGTAGATGTGCAGTTTCATTAGTGGATTCAAGATGATGCAAGTATTGGCTGCGTGTCCTTGTGGATTTAAATAAATTTTAGTTTTCTTGATCTAAAACTCAGACAAAATGAATCTTGATAATGAAAGCAAAGAAATCTTTCTAGATTCTTTGTCAGAGTGTTCTAATTGTTCTTTGAGCAATAGCAGCAGTGATTACAGTGATGTTGTAGGATATACAAAACATTATTCAGTATTACTGCTGCAATATTTCCCACAATAAGCAAAGCAAACCGGTATTAGGTGAGAATCTGAACTCCAGTTAGCCAATCTTTAACATGTAAGCAATGAAACCACAGCCGGTAGATTAAGTGTTAATGGATGAATTTTCATGAATGTTTAAAACATATATATTTTTTGTGTGTTGAAGGTGTAATCTATTATGTAATAAAGGAAGATGTCTGTCTGTTTCAGTGGAAAATCTCAGCATTATGCAGCCATGAAAAAAAAATTTGGTGGAGGGGTGCTTGGCTCCTGAGAGGAGAGGCCCTCTCAAGATATCCTCGCAGAGTTTTCATATTAACACCATCAGAAGCCTTTTTTTTTTGTATTTATATTTATTCTGCAAACTAAAACAACATGATGGGACATAAAAAGGTACCATTTCCAGGCATTGTACAAAGACCTGAAATTTTTAGCTAACCCTGTTAAATAATCATAACCACTTTCCCAAGTATAGAAGGAAAATTAACTTGATATTAAAGTAACAGTTAAGATGAAAAGAGATTCTGGTTTTGTCTAAACAATTATGAATTGTGAATTATATTAAGGCACCTTGATATCTTGAAAATTATTCCTTTTGTTCTGGATTATAAGACGTATGAGGAAAATAAAGTTTCAGAAAAAAAAATCCTATACCCAGATAAGAGTAAAAAGTTATATATATATATATATTGAGCAGAGTTCACATTTACTCGCAAATGATGCATCAATCAGTACTCTTTAAACTAAACTGACTCACTCTTTAAAAACTGCAAGTCAAATATGACTCACAAAATTCACCCATTTTTTAATTTATTTCTTCTCTTTCACATGAGTTTTCAATGTCTGGCTATTTTATACCTGTGTTTAAATAGAGCAATAGTTATAGTAAAATAACTTTAATAGAAGTTAAAACTTTTCATAAATTTAAATTTATTACACTCTCATTTTCAGTATAAATGTGTGTGTGGTATATATGAGAGAGACATCAGCTTTTTCCTTTTTACCAATTTTAAATTAAAATTACTAATGCTAAAAAGTAGCAAAAAATGACTATAAAATTTGAAAGTTTGATTGATACTTTTGAGTTTCAGAAGTTAATTTGACTTGTAATTTTACAAGCTGGGTCATTCCATATGAAATCAACAACAAAAAATAATATTTGGTTGCATGATCATTTTTAAAATTTTTTATATGTTGCACATATGATATGTTCCTACATATTCCAATAGATAAAAAACAATTTTTAAATTTTTTTCTTATAGCTTTTTTTTTAGGTATGGCCATTTTTCCAACATGGCCGACTATAAATTTGGTCAATTTTGATGCTCACGTAAACTTACATATCTTGGGACTAAAAAATGACAGACTTGAGATAAAATCTATTTTACTGGTCTTAAAGTGGACTACATTTTATGTTATTGTAATGTTTGGTTAACTGTAACCTGAGGAGCTGAAATCCAGTGTTTAAATTCAGCATCAATTTTGCTAAAAATGCAGTTTTTAGACCTCTTTAAGAGGCTTAAATAAAATAAATTAATCTGAATCTTCAAATTTTCACCACATCTTACCATACTCCCATAGACTTAGCCTGGAAAAAATTTAGTCTTTACTCCAATTTTTACTTGGATTTTAGGGGGTTGTCAAACTTCTAAAATATCAAAAATGATCACTTTTAACATCCCTAAAACCTTATGTGATACACAATTTAAAATTTTTAAAACTGATTCAATAAAACAACAACTCCAAATAATCAGGTGAAAGGTCCTTTTTTGTATATTTTATGCTTTCTATATTTAAAATTGAAAAGAAAAGTGACATTTTCAGCACATGGAAAATTCTCAAAACAGGACATTAGTTATTAATATTTAAATGTCTATTTAAAAATATGTTATTTTGTTTGTGCATTTGTTTTTTTATTATCATTAACATTAATTTAAAGGTGATTTCATATATTTTTTGCTTATGATTGGGCATGGGGGGGGGGGGGAGAGAGAAATTGTCTGTGTTCAAAATATTATTTGCACCATGTTACCTCAAACAAAAAGTTCTTTCAATAACTTTGCATTATCTTTAACTGATATGAAAATTGCCACTTTTAATCCTCCCACCCTCCAAGAAGAATGAACAGTTCAGAAGTTAAAAATATAAAAACTGTTTCAAAGAAGCTACAAATACATACAGATGATCATATGAATTATCAAATCTTGTATATTTCTTCCTTTCTATTTATAAAATTCAAAAGTAAAATGACATTTTCTGTATTAAACATTTTAAATGATAGGGAATTAGTTATTCATATTTAAATGTTTGTACAAAAAATGCCAGTTTGCTTATGCATTCGAATATATGTCCAATCATTTAAATTAATGATCCATTACATTCCATCATATTTTTTATCTTTGGAAGAAAATCCAAGAAAATAAAATAAATTAATTTTCATGTTTCCTACCTAATTATAAGTTATACAAATAAATTTAAAACATCTATTACGATGAAAAAATGTGAAATTTAATAAAACACTATTTTTTCTCCTAATTATCTTGGAAAACATCTTTCTCAGATAAGTTCTGATTCTTTGCCAGCAGCCTTCGTTCTGGATAAAGTACACTACTGGGTTGCAAATGAGGGAGGAATAAGTCAAAGGTCATATCTGGTTTTGGAATCACTGGGCATTGGCTTAGTTTTGTAGGAGGTGTCTGAGTTAGATCAGTTTGCTGTGAAACATTGAGCTGAACAGTAGTCTAGTTGCATTCCTATTGGAAATAATGTCTACCATTGGAAATGCTGCTTCATATTTTATCAGATAAATTGTAAAATTTTGATTCTTAAATAGATTGTTCTTGTGATCCATTTTCATCTCATAAAGCTTGAGTAAGTAAAGGCCCCAAAATAATTACTTTATTAGAACAATCAAAAACAACAAACTTACATGATTTTATACCTGGTAAATCTTTATGTTCAAGTAAAGTCAACCACTGAGAATTTCAAAAAAAGTAGTTTCGATGAATATCAGACTAGTGAAATAGCCACTGAAACAATCAACATAGCATGCAATGTATCAGGTGTCTCACCAATTAAAAATATCTAAGTCAACGCACAGAAAAAAAAAAAAAGTCACATGGAAAGACAAAACTCAAAAAGATATGTTAGTTTGATTCAAAATACTGTTAAACATAGCTGTCAAAAAGTTTAGATGTTGATCTACCTTCCGAACATTCATCAGAACTCTTCATATCTAGCTTAGTGTGAAGAGTGCACTAATTTAATCACGAAACTAAAGGGAAAATGCAACAAAAGCAGTACACTACCAGAAAAAATTAAAATTTCAAGTCTTATACCTCAAAGTTGGGCTACTAAAACAATTATGAAAGAGTTTGGAGCTAGCCAGTTTACAGAACTAAAGACTTCAAGAACATGGCTTTTTCCTCAATTAAGTAGGACTCTTCAATAAAAGTAGGACTCTTGCATTGAAATTGAAGGAAACAGTTTGCACATTCTTTGCATATGATGACATCCGCTGTTATTTACCAGGGAAGAGTGTTTATTTGTACAATTTACTACAGGAGTACAAGAATTAAAGCAAACATGTTTGCTTTCAGGAAATCTTAAAAGAATTGTATACTGGATTTAAGCAATCCAAATTACAAGATAGGCTTTTTGCAATTTGCAGAGTTAAGACTTAAATGGCATATCTTAGCAGGTGCTAGTGGCTCTCATTGTGCATCTATCATCCAAATATAAAACTAATGGTTTCAGCAATAAATATAAAGACTGAAATATTACTTTATTACTAAAAATGATAGTTTGCTCTACAGAAGATGAAAATTGCATGATTGGTGAATGTTCTAAATGCCCAGGAACTTTCGTTTTGAATTAAATGCTATCAGATGCAAAACACTCAGCAATGATATTTACAATAAAAATTGATGGAATCCCATTTAAATTAATGTTAATAAGAAAGTAACAAATACACACATAAAACAACATATTTTTGTTTAGAGATTTAAAAACGAATGAATAACTTTTTGTTTAAAAAAATTTTGATATGCTGAAAATGACATTTTTTTTTCAATTTTAAAAATAGAAAAATATACAAAAAAAGCACCTTTCACCTGGTTATCTATATAGATTTGTTGTTTTATTGAACCAGTTTTTAAATTTTTAAATTATGTACCATATGGAGTTTTAGGGGTGTTAAAAGTGATCACTTTTGAAATAAAGTTAGGCAACCCTAAAATCCAAGAAAAAAGTGGATTAGAAGCTTAAACTTTATTGTGCTTATAAACACTCCCAGCTCTTTAAATCAACCATATTTTATTCATGTTTTAATTTCACCAGCTAAATGGAAAAAATTTTAAAACATAAGAAAAAAAAGTTCAAAATTTTCAAATTTAAGTGCTTAAAAAGGGTTTCATTAAAAAAAAATATTACAATTAGTTTATATCATATGAAAGCTTGGAATCTTAGCTTTAAAATGGCACCTGAAATATTGGTTTATGACAAATACAAGTCATTTTACTTTGGAAAGAATGACTATTACTTTTCACAGAAATATGACCTTGAATGGTGTTTCAGGTGGCAAAATCTCCCCTTCTACCTTTTTTTTTTTTTTAAAAAAATTGACATTCTGGCTTTCGCCTTCATCCGAGGTGTATAAGCTAATTTAATTTTTTTTATCAAAATGCATTACTATGATGCAACCCTCATTTGTTGATTTGACATGGAATGACTTAGCTCTAAGAGTATGCTCTGTATTGAGTATTGCAAAAAAAAATAACTGATATGACCATTACACAACTGCTACCCTACCCCACAAATCATTGGCAACCTCAGGCATTTCTATTAGTGCAGTACAAAGAATTTTTGGAACAAATATTTAACTATTTTGCATTATTTTCATTATTCTAATATAGCAGTGGTTGTTTGTGACTTCAGGAATGGGTGAAACAGATTTGATGTTTAGAATAACTTGTTTTATCGAATTTTGTATTTGTTCATTGAATTAGTTACTTATTTTAATCATAAATCTGAAGGTTCGTACTCAAAACTGAAAATTAAATGCTTTGAATTTTGCAGAATTTTAACAACTTTCAATCTGACTTACAATATTTTGTAGTTTATTTTATTTAGTGAAATAAATTCAAATTTAGTAACTGTTGAATATTAACAGAAAAAGTTAATTGATTTGATGTTGAAACAGCCACAAAATCAAAATATTGGTTTTAAGTATCTTAAAGAAAATAATCTTTATGAAAAACCATGTGAATCGTTCAAAACAAAATAGACTTCCAGGTTGCCACTAAACTTTTTGCTTTGGTACTTTTCCTTTAGTGAGGCGTAAGCGATAAATCACCAAATATGGTTTAATTGTACAATACTTGATCTGTGGAATTCAAACACGGACCTATACCCACTACTTGAGCTTACCTCGCTGGCACTCACCCTCTAGAAAAATATCCTAGAATCCAGTATCACTGGCTGTTGGAGATTGCACATACCAACAGTTGTTTGTGCAGGTGTTCTATGGCACATAACACACAGGCTTACGTTCCCTGGCAAATGTCAATTTAATTTTCATTTTTGGACTTATTTCATTGCACATAGAACACAAGTTTACGTCCGTGAAGGCATTTTCCTTTGAAATGGAAAATTTCATGAACTGAAATGCCAAATCACAAAATATTTACAATAAAAAAAAAAATTGACAAAAAAAAGATAGAAATTTTATTTGTCAAACAATATAAAAACAGAATGTTGTCACAAAGCGTATGTTGTTCTGATAAATAACTTACTTAAGCCACATTCGACAATTTATCGCTTGTGTTCAGTTAAAGGAAAGATGCCATTTGTATATGATTAAATGAAAATTTCCAGGAGTTTTTTTAGAGATTTTTACCAATGGATTCCAGATTTTTCGAGATATAAATCTACATTAATTTTTTAATATTTTGAAGTATTAGTATAAATTTCTTCCTTTTGTTACTTATTTTAATAATTAATAGTAAATGAAATTAAGAGGTCATGGAGAAAAACGGTGTAAAACAAAAAATAAACAGTTAAAATGAAAATCGTTTTTGAACCGAATGCAAATATCAAATTTATTTCCTTTAAAACTACTGCTATGAAATTTTGCACAAACGATACGGATATTTTAAATAGTATTTTTAAATGCTTTTCAGCTGATTCCACTTCTAAAGTTTCAAAAACAAACATTATAATTACCGTTTGTTTGTTAGAAATTTAATTATTTAACAAGCTTAAATTGAAGGAATACAACCACATAACATTTTCTGATTTGACAGATGATTTAACAGATAAGGTGTCTTTTCTCATCATTTAAAGTGAAAGCCATCCATTATAATAAAAGCTTTATTTAGTTATTCCTAGTTTTTTTTTATTTCTTTTAATTTGCAGTCACATAATTACCAATATGATTTTCTTTTTCCCAAATGGAAATATCTGCTGCTGCCTCGTGTCTAATGAGACTAGCAGTGACACTTCCCGTCAAACCTCCTCCAATAATTAGTATTTTAGAAATTATAGATTTTTCCATAATCAAACAAAGTTTAAAAGATATATCAAATAGATACTTCTTTAGGAAAATATAGCAAATGAATGACTTCAAAATAACTTTATTTTTTGTTATTGCACGTTGCCATATTTACCAAGCAGAAAAATGAAGCTGCCACTTTGGTCTATCAATATATATTTAAAAATGAGTCAATCACTTAAAGATAATAATATATCAGTTAATATTTCAAAGAAATATGTCTTGAGTCCAATGAAATTATCTATAAATCTAAATTATCACTTGTATGAAATTGGGATATACGATTTGAAGTGAATTGAATATTTAATATTCAATTCTATTTCATATTCAATGGTGGCAGCGAAAGTGTTTGTTTTGTTTTAATGTTTGCGTTTGAGCGTGACTATTCTTCCTCCCATGAGATGCCGGCTTTTTCATCAAATTAAGTCTTTCATATTGTTAATTTATTCTTTTACTAATGCAAATACAATAACAGTTTGCCCTTCAATTTGTTTTCATGCGCCATGGGTGTATGTATGTCCCATTGTTATACGGAAGTTCGACGCTTGAGGTGAAAATACCTTTAAATTTAATTTCTACTCAGAATTTTAAGAGTATTTTTCATAAATTATTTTGGATAATTATATTAAATCAATATTAATAATCATTGGTATATTATTTATAATTTATATTTTTAATATTAATATATGTTTCTGTAAGTTACTTATCAAAAACATCAATAGTAAGTGTAAAATTAAAGCAGTGTTTCGCTTGCAATAATTTGTTCAATGCAAGGTTGAATTCTCATGATCGGACGCCCTAGGTTGTGCCACTCTTGGGAGTTCCTATGACGCATCATATTTTATGATTTTATAATGTATAATTTTTTATGTAAGGTGACGTCATTGATGACACATAATTTTATATATGAATTTTAGCATTTTTGATACATTTTCGGTAATGTATATAAATAAAACAAAATTAATTTGCATAAATAAAAAGATTCAATATTGTCTTTAAAATAAACATAAAATGAAAAGTTCCAGGACCACAATGGAACTAAACATAGTAAAGGGATGGGTATTGTGCCCCAGTTGTACTTGATAGTAATCCAATGTGAGGACATCCTTTCTCTACTTTCTAAAGAAAATGAAATTCCAACCGTTTTAAAATGTAAAAACTACAATCAAAAAGTATTATGTAAAGTTAAAAAAATAAAATAAAATCATAAGTAACATGTAAAATTTATTTGTAAATTCAAGTAATAGCCAAATAAAGTTAAAGTAACATTTACTTTTAGACCTTATAATATTTTATATCGTTTTTGCTCTACTCTTTAAGCCCAACAGAAAACCACAGACAGTGCTTTGAAGAAGTCGGATTTAGAGTTATAATCAATCAGTTTATTAACAGGAGAGATGATCAAAAAGATTAAGGGAAATTTTCTGTTAAGTGCTCAGTGTTGTAATTGCATTTAGTTTTAAAATAAAATATGATTTTGTTTTATATCAGAGTCTCGATACATTTGAAAGTTTGCATATATATTATAAGCAGATCAATTTTGCATAGAGGGGGAAATTATAATTAGAGTTCAAAAGTTTTAAAAGCAATTTTCTGATCAGAAAGATGTTTGGGTTAACATGCACAGAGGGTAAATGGGATTTGAAATTTCCTTTTCCACAAAATTGTTTTGTTTTACAGTGTATTTAGATAAATAAGAGGTATAAGTTGTAAATGCTTTTCATTATCAGGAAGATGATCATATTCAGGCACAATGTGCAACTGGGATTTGTTTATGGATCAGTGTTTTATAGTGATTTAATCCAGCACCGAGTTAACCAAGTATTTGGGTAACTGGATTTTGAACATCTAGTTTAGCTTGAAGTTAGCTGTATAGCTGCTGGATATAACTAATAAGATGTGAAGTAAAAGCATATATTATCTGTGAAAATAAAAAAAAATATTAATAAACAAAAATATTTTTACACTTGAATCTCTGTCTTTGGGCTATATTAAATTATTTTAAGGTTTGAGACTAACTTAAAATATTGATCAATATTATTTTAATAATAACTTTTGGTGAATATTTAAGAAAATCAAATGTAACTGGAGAAACTTATATATAATCAGTGGCAAAGCATAAAGGGAATTTGGGGAGGCAGTGTCTACTCAATTAACCTGGTACCAAGTAACTTTCACTTTAATTATACATTATTTAATATATTTTATGCACTTGTATAGAAGGGTGGACGACTGAAAAGAAACCTACTTGGTAGCAGGTTCTTTGGATAGACACTGTATTCCTAGATTCCCTTCACACTACGCATCTGTATACAATGCATATATACTAAATGTGCAGAAGGCTTGAGAACAATACCCTTAAAAAAGTTAAACAACACCATTAAAAAGTTAAAATTAAAAAGTTACTTTGCATTAATTTTTAACTTATTTTAGTATTTTTATTTTTGTTAATTTTTAATTTAATTTGTTATTTTTTTCTAAAGGGTCAATCCATGTCAAATCAACCAGAAAAAAAAGGATTTGACACCCATGATCTCAGATTTTGATGAAACTTGGCATGTTTGTTCCTTTTATAGATTTAAGTAAGCATATGAAATTTTTTTGCTCTATCTCACACGGTTTAGGTTTTACAGCCTGTTAAAGTTTTTGGAATTTCGCCGTTTTTATAAATTGGGCAGAGGAAATGCAATTTGTGTTTCTATAGAAAATAAATTATATCTCCCTTGTTTACCAACCAATGTTGATGAAATTTTTTATGAGTATACATCAATATGTAAGGAATCCAGAAAAAAATAAATTAAATCAGCAAGTATATATACATGGTCAGAAAAAAATCCTAAAGTTTTATTTATAGATTTTTTTAAATAAAATACTGAGCTCTACGCTAAGTGGAATATCTTCAAAAGGGAAAAGGATAATCAAAAGAATTTTTTTTTATTTTTGTTCTAAAAGATATGCCCTACCGCACGAAAAAATAAAATGAATGGTTTTTTCACTCCTTCATTATTTTTTCTCACTTCAAAGATAGAAATCACTTGACTCACTCATTTTCTTGAAATCGTTAAATTAAAATTACAGTTTCAGTAAAATTATATTAAAATTTGAATATATAATTTATAATGTTTGTTGGAATGGAAAATGTATTATTACAAAACCATTAAAATGTTTCAAATTCTAGGAAATTATTCTTTAATTTTCTCCAGTGTTTTCATAAGCTTAATTGAACATGTATCATGCATTCTTGAGAGAATTGACAAGTTCTTCCAGTCATTTTTTTTGGGGGGGGAGGGGGGGTGTACCACAATTGCAATGACATGAGGGATGGGTACAACACATTCATCTTCCCTTTTGGGCCAGAAAAATGATGGTGATGGTCCATAAGGATGTAAAAACTTTACAGTGACATCTTCTGCATTCACCTCACTCACCATACCAAAATACCATAAGCTGTCATAAACACAAGCGATAAAACATCCAGGATATAAGTATTCTATTTTCACAGGTAAAGTTTTCTGCTTGTTACATAAGTTGAAAATGAGAGCTGGTGTTTCATTGCTGCTGATTTTTCTAGCCTCAATTGTTCCCAAATCGTCTGTTGGCAGAAAGCTGTGGAATGATCTTGTTCCTGGAAGAGTTTGAAGATCTTTGGCACGATTTTCCAAAGCCAGGCGAGTTGAATCAACCGCTTCTTTAGAAATAAGTTGGAAATTAATATTTGTAATGTTGGATTTGCAAAACTCTAAAAGTTCATTCGTTGTTATAATTTGTCTGTCCAGATGTTGTTGAAGACTTTCTTCTTTCCTAGTTAAACATTTTACAGTACCCCCTATTCCATCACATTCAGTTTTACCGTGACTGGTTGCAAAAAATGACCACTGGGCTTTTGGTTGAAAGTCCCTCTCATGCAGACACAGATTCATGAAGTTGCATTTATTTTTATACTGCCCAGCACATCTGTCACTGAAGTAGTGAATGTTTGTTATGTGTGGGTAGTTCTCTTTCAGAAAGGCAGTTACAGTTTTTTGGATCTCATATACCATACTCGCGTTATGTTTAAGGTCATCAGATATGATATATATATATATATATATATATACAAAGAGGTAAAATCAGTTTTTTATTGCTTGCATCCTTGCAGTGAATCATGACAGGATGAATAGTGCATGAATCTGAGGTCCAGTGATAACCTTGAGCCTCTTCTTGTATTGTGAAAGTATAATTTTCACTGAAATCCATTGAAATAACAGCTGTATTTGACGAAACCGTTTTCTTTAAACTTTTAAAAAATGAAGCTTGTGATTTAGCAATGTATGAATGAGGTATTAACTTGTTCAGTTTTTCTACTAAGTTATCAATAAACTCACCAACTGAGCTCGAGCACAGTATCATTTCAGTTCAATCAGTCGAAACCCACTGATTATACTCGACTGGGTCTTCATCATCGTAGTTCTCAAATTTTGACTGTAAAAACTGGACAAGGTTATCTTTTAATGGATACTTGTCACAATGCCTTAGCATACATTCTCCTCCTGCTCCTTCACAAAGAATATACGCCATAAGGTCTTTGTAATTCTCTTCAATACCTGCTCCATGAATCAATAAAATCACATTTTGATGAATTGTGCATACACACACTAAGTGTGTCCCACTAGCACCAGCCAAAACACACCAGTTAGGTCTCAGGGAACAAAAAGTTGAAAGACCAATTTTCAAGTCAGGGTATACACATTTAAAAATTGAGTATAGCTCATTAAGATTACATAAAATCAAGAGTTTTCTCTCATATACTTTTTTTCCTATACTTACCACATCCTTCATCCCTGGCAAAATTCTGGAATGTTCATCACTCTGATAAAATCTTTTTACCAATTCAATAGTTTCAGGACTCAACTTTTTCCCATATCTAGGATCTGGTTCTGCTAAAAATCCCTTGTATTTAAACAGTTTTTGAGCCTTACGAACAGAATAATCAGATATGTTGAAAGTTTCTACCATTTTTCTTCTAGACCACATTAGTGAAGCTGGAATTGTCAGCATTTGAATCTGTTTGTTTCTTGATGCACCACTTAATTCATTTTTAATTATATCTACAAGCTTATCCAGATCTTCAGATTTTTGTATCACACTTTTTTTCAAGTCACTTTTTACCTCTGGAAAATTAACTTCAAGAACATTTTCAATTTTTCTTTTTAGATTTTCATGTACTCTTTGTAGTTTTTTTTTACCGTAAGATGATCTGCTATGTTCACCAAGTGCATGTAATTTCAATGGGGAACATCCGATTTCATGGAATGAAGAATTTAATTCATCAACCACACATTTTTTTTTGTAATTGGAATAGTTCATCAGGAGCTAATCCCACATCAGCAACTTCCTCATCTTGGACATTTAAGCTACTTTGCTTTCGACATTACTCTCATCAATTTGTTTGTCTTTAAGTAGATTATTCCTGCAAGATGCACAAAGTTTTTGTCCTGGTTTCACTTTGTAACCCTTTGATAAAATTAACTATTCTGCTGTAAAGTTACAACAAAGTGTTTTTTTTAATTGAAGTTTTATGTTTTTTAAAAGGGCCACAACATACCTTTTGTAAAAATTCATACTTGTTCAAAAACACTTTGATGATAAAGACAAATAGTTTTTAACTCATAACTTGATTCCGTTCTCAATTTTAAAGTTAAATCAGATTTAGACAGTTTTTCAATAGTGTGTGTGGCTTTTTTCTTGACATAGCTTAACAAATGACAATCACTATGAGTAACTTTCCCCACCCTGCACTTCTCCATTTTTCCAACATTAAAAAAAGACTTAGTGTTTTGATTGCTTATAAGATTTCTTGAAATAAGTTACTGTTAGTGAGTTGACTAGTTTAGAACTAGTTTTCAAAACTAAACTAAATTGTAATATAATTTTCTTTTCTTTAATTAGGCCTGATTGTTGAAAATAAGGAAATCAGTGTCTTATTTCTAAATAATCTCAATTAAGACATAATTATGGATAACCTATTTTATAACATGTTTTTTTTTTTTGGACAAGCCTGATTAACAATTTATTAAATCTACTCTATTATTTTAATCATATGCCAAAAGCCACTGGTTCTTTTAAATTTGTGTGTGAATTTTGAATTTTTTGAAAAAAATCTTGAATTACTGAATTTTTTGTTTTATTTTAAAGCTTTTTTTTTAATTCATTAAATGGGTCTTGTCTTTTTTTATTTGAAAGTGGTTGATATGTGACATGTTTAATTCAAATTTTAATATAATTTTACTAAGATTGTAATGTTAATTTAACGATTTCAAGAAAATGAGTGAGTCAAGTGATTTCTATCTTTGAAGTGAAAAAAAATAATGAAGGAGTGAAAAAACCATTCATTTTATTTTTTCATGTGGTAGAGCATATCTTTTAGAACAAGAATAAAAAAAAATTCTTTTGATTATCCTTTTCCCTTTTGAAGATATTCTACTTAGCGTAGAACTCAGTATTCGATCTAAAAAAATCTATAAATAAAACTTTAGGATTTTTTTCTGACCATGTATATATACTTGTAGATTTAATTTATTTTATTCTGGATTCCTTACATATTGATGTATACTCATAAAAAATTTCATCAACATTGGTTGGTAAACAAGGGAGATATAATTTATTTTCTATAAAAACATAAATTGCGTTTCCTCTGCCCGATTTATAAAAACCGTGAAATTCCAAAAACTTTAACAGGCTGTAAAACCTAAACCGCTTGAGATAGAGCAAAAAAATTTTATATGTTTACTTAAATCTATAGAAGGAACAAACATGCCAAGTTTCATCAAAATCTGAGATCATGGGTGTCGGACCCTGGTTGAACTGATGTGGAATGACCCTAAAATATAATGAAAAGTCAGTTAAGTTAAGAAGTTTCTTTTTATGTGTTTTCCCCACTATCTTCTTTCAATTTTCATCATCATTTGGCATGAAAATTGGCCCTATTTGACATAAGGAGTTTCTCTCATTGGTCGGCAAATTTCTGGAGCACCAGGCAGCAAACACTCGAAACCTGCTTTATTATTGCATGAGTGTTGGCTAACATTGCTTTAAAAACAGTAGCAGGGAGTCAGATGTTTTGATGTTAACATTACGTGGCCACAAAATGTAAATATAAGTAATTTTAATTATAATAATCGGAATTATCATGATCTTTTCTCAGTAGAGTAAATCAATTACACTTAAATGCTATGTGTGTATGTTTGTTCCTATATAATTAGAAGCACTATCCGTTTAAAAAATTTTTGATAATTTGATTTTTTTTTTTTTTTTTTTGCGCCCTTAATTCAAGATATTGATTGATTATATTATTTTGTTTTGTTTTTAAGTTTCCAGAATTCAATGCGATAGTAATCAACTGAAACTTCATGCATTTCAGATTCAGAAATATATTAATTTGCTTCTTTAAACACTTATTAGTTGTTTATTTAACCATTCTGTTTTAAAGTAATATTTTATGAATTTTATATTATTTTATTTAGTTTGTTTCAAAACTAGTAAATATTATGCTCATACTATTTATATTAACATTGTTATTTTAAAAAATAATTCAAATTAATTTTTACTTTTAAACATCAATTCTTAGCTGCTGGCAAACAACAGCTGGTGTTGAAGATAGAGATCGTTTAATTGATGTAAGTTTTACTTTCAGTGGTTATGCTTAAATTTTAAAATATATCATTGTTGACATAATCAACCATTTGCAAATATTGCACTATAAATTTCATTATTAGATGTAACCTATATTTTAATTTTTTGACAAAGCAGCTAAAGATGTGTGTATACATTATACAGGCAAATATATAAGATGGTACCAATAAAACTTTGATTTTAAAAATGTAGGATGTCCTGCTAAACATAGCCAAACAAACTTTGTTACTTCATCTTGTTGTGTTTACTATGCAAAAAAGTGTTCATTATTGGAACTAATATGTAACATACATAGGCGGTGCCAGGCTTTCATAATTGGCGATGCTGTGCATAGAATATAAGATCATGTATCATGCACAATAGGTCAGCTTGGATCACTGAGCTATGTGGAGTGCAATCTGATGGTCCATTTTCTACTAGGACTGCATCACATTGTTTTGGTTGTGTTTGGCAAGAAAATGCATCTGGCATACTTTCTAATGTTAATCTTTCCATCATTTCACTTGTATTATCATTATTTATTTGATTTCATAGTGAATTACGATAAAAATGGGTATTATAAAATATGTATTATGGGGGAAAACTGTTATTTGACTATATTAAAAGAAAAAATAAATATTTTGCATGAAATTATTTACTTTAGTAAATTCAAGTGTTTTGTTGCTGAAAGTATATGAATCTGACCTATATTGTATATTTAATTTCTTCCACATGTATAGAAATTATTACTGCTTTTATTAAAAATTATGAAAGATAAATTTTTTTGCAATAGTATTTAATTTCAGTTTTGAGTTTCACAAAAAGTCTTAATCTAATGCAAGCACAGATATTGTTATTCTAAAAAATGGAATTTTATAAGTATTTTAAACTTTTTATGTAATAATATGCAACCAGAATTATTTTTTTATCCCATGTCATTTTTTTAAACATTATTCTTGATTACGGTATGTAGTATATTAAATATATTTTGACCTGTATCTTTTACTATAAAAATTAAAAGTCATTTTTGGCTTCCAAATTGCCATTAAATTGATTTTCTATCTCAAAAAATAAGTAAACTTTTAACAATGTGAATCTTATAAAATAATACTTACCTTCACTGATAGTCCAAGTTTTAGATTTCATTTCTGCTAAAAATTATCTAGCTTATTTGCTTTCATAAATGCTAGTATTTCCGAAATTTATATGAATATGACTAGATAAAAATTTGATCTATATATAATGCATATGTTTTTTTCCATAATTATTTATAAAATATATAATTCATTTGAATAATAATTATGGAAGATAGGTTTCTTTGCAAAAGTATTCCTTACAAGAATATCTTTTTCAGTCTTAATTTTCACAAAATATCTTTTTTAGAAGATAATTCTATTGCTAATGCAGGAGGCACTGATAGCAAAATGGTGAAATTTGATAAGTATTTCTTAAAATTTTTATGTAATAAAAATAAGCATAAGAATTAAGGAACATAATTCTAAATTAATGTATCTTTGTAAATAAAATAATTTAAATATGCAATTTTGTGTTTTGCCAGCATTCTTATTTTAAGTCAGACACTAGAAATAATTTCAAAACATTTTATTTATTGTTATCGAGGTATAAAATCACAAACCATTTACATATAGTTTTATAAATAAATTCTCAGATTTGTGAAAAAATGAGTTATTTCATGCGAAACATGTTTAATTTGAAAATAACATATAGTTTACTTGTGGAACTTTAATTCATTATATTTTGTCCACTGATTTCTGCATGATATAGCCATGGTCTTAATTCATAAAAAATACTAAATAAAACGAAATGTGAAAAATATGAACATGCTAGCACAGATGCCAATGAAATATTGACAATGTTCTGCTAAACTCGATACAAAACTAGCTATCTCGGTAACTAACCATCTCTGTGTATCCATGATAGGTGCGAGTTCATTACAGATTTCTTTACTTAAGCCTTGTGCATGTGCAGTCATTTAGAACTGGGTCTAGTCAGAAATCCTAAAAATATCTGATCTCAGATTTATAAATCTGTAAAAAAAAAAAATAATAATAAATAAATAATAATAATGACTTAAAAGAGAGAGAGAAACAAAATTGTGGGAATAAGACACAGTTGTTAAGTAAAAAGGAGTGTTTTCTCAATTTGTAATGGGGGTGCTGAAGCACCTTTGTGCCCCTGTGGTGCCACCTATGGTAACCTACTTTTATTTTTTCTTGATCCACTCAGAATTTATAGATTGAGTCAAAATGATGTGAGGGTGAATAAAAACATTTATTGGACTAAACTGTTGAACGCAACAATACAAAACTTGCAATGTTTGAAATCAAAACTGAAGCAGTTTATGTACCTTGTTTTAGAAAATTCAATGTGTGCATTTTCATATGCAGTCAGAAGGGACTCTTCCCTTTATAGATGCAGCTGGTGTCTTGAAATTTGTTGTACCACTTTTGAATGGAATTCACAGCAGGAGGATCCTTTTTGTACTGTCTTCTATATATTTATTATACTGTAATAACAGACTTCATGGTATAAAGCTCCAAAATGAATAAAAACATTCTCTGATCCATCTTTCTTTTTTATAATGGTAAAATGTGTTAGTGGTAGCTCTGGACCAATTTTTGCTCAAGTGAAATCTGAAACTCTTTAAATTTCTGTTTCAAATATACATGTTGTATTTTACTATCTCTAATAGTTTCTTTAAAAAAATTCAACCATTTTTACTCACCCTCTATATAACATGCTATATCTTCAGCACTTTGATTTTGTCTTAAATTTTTAAAGTATAATTTTTTAGTTATGTATGAACCCTTGTAAAATAATGACTGTTGTGTAAAATATTCATGCACATAATTTTAAAAAGCTAAAAATCCAAATATATATAGAAAATAACAGGTACAGATGTAAAAGAAGGAAAAAAGAAACACCTGACTGTGATTGCACAATTTATATTGTAGAACAAAATGGAAAATATCATTCACTAGGTATTAATGTCTTCTACAATTATCAGTTTTTAAAATTTGTATAATTGACCATCTTCATAGTTATTTTGGCACTAAATTCAAAATTTTCAAGGGCAACTTCCATTGATCATTAAATATTCGGATTCACCGAAAACTTTCATGCTGATAAAATAATAATAATAAAAAAAAAAGCCCAAAATTGAATGAGAAAATCCTTAAAAACTATGAACTGTGCATCTAAAAATTGGAACAGCAGAAAGGGCGAATTCAGATCTGTTAGTCTGGTTCTACCAATATGCAATGTTCTATTGTTTTCACCTTGAGGGAGTTTTGTTTTAGTGTTACACACAGATAGTCATAGTGCCAATGGCCCTACCGTGCTGATAACACCGGTTTTCGTTAGATCACCGAAGTCAAGCAGCATCGGGCGCAGTTAGTACTTGGGTGGGTGACCACCTGGGAACACCGCGTGCTGTTGGCATATTTAGGGCACGGTAGCCCGGTGGTTTGCGCGCTGGATTTGCACGCTGCCACAACTGCCGCCATGTTCATGCGGAGTATGATCTCGTTAAACATGTGGGTCCGTAAGTCCTTCCGAGAGGTTGGTGGTAGGGGAAGGAGGGTACGGTCCCTGTGGATGCCTTCCCCACTGGGTTCCGGTCTAAATTGGGTGGCACTTCCCGGCCGTCCAAACAGTTACCTTACACCTTTCTGGTAGGTCGAACGGTCTAGGTCTCAACAACAACAACACAGATAGTCATTGTTTCTGAAACATTGATGAGTTAGGTCCTGTGTTCAATGTTTTTAATCATAGATTGCTTTCAAAAACCATCCACGGTTTTCTTCCAATAACAGTGTAGTAAAAGTAAAACTTTTTGCCAAACATTTGATATTTCATTATTGACTTTGTTTGATTTAGTACGATGTTATTATTCATTTGCATGACTTTTTTGTTAAGAAAAAATGGTCACATGCTAATCAATGTATTATAAATGATGTTTGTAATGAAAATACAAATATTTTCTGTTTAAATCTTCTATGTCTTGTTTGTAATATCAATTTTAGGTTTCTTAATATCATAATTAAACAGTGAAATTAAAAAAAAAATATTAAGATTTAATTTTTATGCCAGCGGTGGAGCAAGGAATGTTTTTTCACCTGAGGCAAAGCCAGAGTTTGACACCCCCTTTCCCACTGGTCACTCAAACAGCTGCTATAAACCCTTTGGTTCAGTCGAGTGGTCTGGGTTTGCAACCCCCCTTTCCCACAAAATCAGTACACAGTGTCACCGGTATCTAAGGCACATGCTGGGATATAGTTCTGAACTATACTGGATATAGCTCCTTAAACTTAGACTGCTAAGACAGCCACTGAATGCAAAAAAAAAAAAAAAAGTCATTTGGACACTGAAGTTTCCAAGATCACAAAGTTTTGAATTCCACATTAGCTCTTGCTGGTCGATCTGAGGGTGTCAGGTCCTATTCCCACGTGAAAGGGGTGAGTGACTCCCTGCATGGCTGGGTGTCTCTGTAATGGTTCAGAATCCATTTTAAACTAAAGACACGGTCCTCACTTTAGTCATATGATATGCCAAAAATGACCCTAGATATTGAATTTTGGCTGTCCTTTAAAAAATCTATTTTTTCTACATTTCAGGACATAATATAAGATACAAAAACTTGCAAAAACTCCTAACTTCATATTTAATTCAGCTTCATTTATATATTTATTATTTTATATTTACAAGTAATTTCTTTCGATACTTTGGGAATGGTGTCTGATAAACATAATAGTTTTGATGATAGCATACTTTATTGCATGGATAAAACTGAAATTTTGTATACCAATATTTCAGATGCAGCTGTATTGAATGGCATAAAAATTCACAGCTGTTTCTACTCATAATTTTTATAAGTATTAATTTAATTATATAATAAATATTTTAAATATGTTTGAACATTAAAATTTGTATTAATTTTGTTTGAGTTCCTAAGTAGAAAAAGTATGCAGAAACAATTTTCTTGGAAAATTGATGTATCATGAATATATATCCTAAAACTGAAAAACCCATTTAACATTAGGATTAGCAGATTTCAAACACCTGCAGATTGATAAAAAAAATTCTGTAAACTTTTTTTAAATCTGCTAGAAATTTTGTATAGAATTTGAATATGCAATTATCAATGGGGGTTGCCATTGAAGATTTTGGAGTTAGTACCAAAATAACCAGGAAGAGCAGCAAATTTTAAATTAAATCAACTTTAAGCAAATTTTCAATATTGAAATTTGTAGACAACATTAACAACTCTCAAATGATATCTTCCATTTTGTTCTGCGATGTAAATTGTGCAATTGCTGTTTTTTTTTTTTTCTCTACAGCTGTACATATTACATTAAATACATTGTAATTAAATTAAATGTAAAAGTGTCCGGAAGAGTGCTTAAATTTAGTGGCCACTGTGAGTTTTTACCTTTATTGAGATAATGGTGAAAGTATTAAATAATAACAGAAAGGATAAATTTTGGAGTTCTGATGCTGTAAAATCTAGATCAGGGATCATGAACCTATAGTATGCATGTCAGAGGTGACATACAAGAAAATTTTAGTGGCACGTGGGCAATCGTGGAATAATTTAATTAATTTATTTAAATTTTTTATCAATTAATTTTGTTGTTTAATAATTTTTATCAAATTCTTCAAATGGTGTCAAGATGGAAACTCTGTGATAACATTTTAGATCCCTAAAGAATTGATTTGTGTGAATATCAGCCAAAATCAATGTAAATCAGACTAAAAGAACTAAATAACTAATTTGAAATTTAAAGAAAATAGCACCGAAGTGTACCGATTAGGTGCACCTATTCGGGTCCTAAAATACCTGTGTATCAAATTTCATGGTCATACAACACTTGGATTTCCTGCTACAGACATCTTTTATTATGTAAGGTATTATCTGATATGTATATATATAATTCTGATATTTGTATATTTCTAGTATATATATTTCTGAAATATATATATATATTTCTGAAAGAATAAATATGCTAGATCATATCTTAATTTAATTATATTTCATGTAATATTTATAATATTATTTTTCACTTTGTAGTTTGACATGTTTTTGGATGAAGTAAGTTTCACATTAATCAATTTTTTACAACTTACTAATTAACTTTTTTTTAATGCTTTTATTTTGTAATAAGCTATTAATGGGTTTTTTCCCCTTTTTAGCAGCCTCATCCAAGACCTGTCAGGTAAGAACTCTACTAACGTATACTATTCAATTTAAATTTTTTTTCTTGTATGAATTTCTTGATATACGTAGAATACTTGTAATGTTCTGCTTAAATGTAAAACAATATGCTACTTTAATTTTTGCAATAGATTGGTAAAACCTGTGTATCAAAACCTGTGTCTTTGCCCTGTGTCCCTGTGTATCAAACCTGTGTCTTTGCTGCATTTTATATTAAGCTAGCAGTGACTAGATAACCATTTCTGTCCCTAATATTAGATCACTGCAGTGATTCTAATAATAGATACATACATGGATAGAGACACTGCACAATTCTACCGACTTTTCTTATGCTAATATTGATTTTTGTTACAGCATTTTATTATTTAAAGCTGCCTAATTCTTACTATTTAAAATGTTTATTACTTAAAACCAACTTTTATTGTTTAACCCATGTTTTGTTTTATGACAGCAGTTTTTTTTATTTAGTTTTTGTTTTATAATTATCACTATAAGAAATACATATCACAAGATCGTTTAAGTCTGTGTACTATTTGAATTTGATAATCTTTATGTCTCCAATAACCTTTCAGGTTGAATTTAAAGAAAGAATCGCATATTTGTAAAGATGTATTAAGGATTCACACAAAAGAGAAATATTTTATAATAGTGAATACATAGTTATATTTTTCTCTCAATTTGAATGCATATATAGAAGGAATATTTACTTACAAAATACATATAAACTGCATTATTGACAACAGGTAATTGGAATACTTACTTAAGAATAAAAAAACAAGTTGAAATCATTTTTAAGAAAATAATCCAGCGGTGATGACAACATTCTGGTTAAAGTGATGTTTGATGAAAATATATTATGTTGAAAGGTGGTTTGGTAGCCCAAAAAGGTTGGGAACCCTTGTTCTAGAGGCATTACTAATTCATAAAATTAGTAGTGCCATAGAATTCTGATAATCCTCCCTCTTTTTTCAAGAAGCTTATAAGTATAAAATACAGGATGACATCATATTTTTATAGTTATCTTTGATTGTATTTTATGTTTTCTACAATGTTTTGTTTTGCAGAATTTTCTTATGTAGTTGAATTGGATTTAGTTCATGCACACATGCACATTGTTCTATCTGAACACTACTAAGATATATGTCACTGATTTTTTATGTTTATTATGTTGACTTCATATGTCTGTTTTAACTACAGAAATTTATCAGCTAACTGTAAAGTTTCCTGAAAATTTCAGAGTTATGTCAGAGCAAGCATTTTAAAATTAGCCAAAAATGCATGCAATCAGTCATCACAAGTGCAAATTAATGAAACCATTGGTTTAAGAAATGTTGGATGCACACAATAGAAATGAAAATATATATTCCAAATTCCTGTCTTTATGCTATCATTAAATGTAGGGATTTTCACTCTTCTCACATATTTGATAATGGAAATGATAAAAGATGTCTCTTTGTAGAAAGTATTTTAATTTTTTTTAAAGATACATTTTTTTAATGTACAGCTTGTGAGATTATGTATACAATTATATATAAATTACTAACCAACAGCTAAAACTTGTAACATCACTAAGGAAAATCTTGTAGCAGACCTATAAAATAATCATAATTGAACCGAGGCAAATCAATGAAATCATCTTAATTGATTATGTTGGCAAGTTCTAATAAATTTGTTTATTAAATTGATTTATAAACATTTTTGGGCATGAATACTCAAGTTCTTGTATTAATTTTTGACTTCACTTTTGAGTTGCTAAGCTTTTACCTTGCAACTTAAAAGAAAAGTAATATATTACAGAAGTATCATAGCATATGTATTATATTATGTGTAATATATTGCATAAGTATATATTACACCAGTGTTTTCCAAACTGGGGGTACATGAAAGAATTTAAGGTGTACTCGGTGCAGAAAATTGTTTAATTTATTATATTATTGTATTTCAAACTATAATAGCAGTCAGATTTTTGCAGATATTTCCTAAAATTAGAAAGCAATTTTAAACATATAAGGGACCATTTTGAAGTCAGTTTGTAAAAAGTACCAAATATTCTGTCATATACAGAGGAAGAACAAACAGCTCATAGAGATGGTTTCTAGAAAATGAATTTAGAACAAATTATACTCACATTATTCTGGAGGAACATTAATTTTTAATATACAGCTCTCTTGGACAAAGCTATTCTGTCTTTCCCCAAGTCATATTTGTGTGAAGTAGGATTCTTTGCGCTAGTTGGTAATAAAATGAAACAAAACAAAAACTGCCTTATTGAGAGGGAACTTCTCCTTTGCCTATAAATTATAAATACTCATCCAGATATCCCTTCACTTATATCTGGCCACAAGCAATTTCATCCCTTGCATTGACAGTTAGTAAAAGTAAATAATAAAAACTTTATTTTATTTGTTTATATATATTAAACAAAATTTAAATCATTTTGATTTCATACTAGGATGTATCCGCTGAGGTATTCATTACAACTTTCTATCAGAAATATAATTTATATATATGTATATAATTACTGCTTGTGTATGTACATATTTATATTAGATGCTATATAATTTTTATAATATATTAATAAAGGAATATACTAGTTTATAATTTGCAGATAAAATTGCATTATTAAAACTTCCTTTGAATTATTTGACAGGACCAATGAGATTAAATCTCAAAAGGGGTACTCAATTATTGTAAGTTTGAGAAACACTGTAATTATGTATAATACACTCTGTTGCAAAAAAAATATATGCAACCACAAAAAATTGAACTGCACTTGCTAAACTCGGCATATGTATCGTTTGAGAAGATATACAAATGATTAGAATTTTAGAGCAAAAGCGTGCTTTTTTAAGAAATGGTGGAAACAAAAATATTACATTTTGTAAATTCTCCTCTGGTAGCTATAAAAGGTGATATTCCGTGTCAATTATGTTGCTTATATCCATCTGCAGAAGATTCTGCCACAAATGTTGTAACTCATCAGCTAATTCATTGGTATTCTAAGAAGGCTGCAATTGCCGTTCTAGCATTTCCTAGACGTGTTTTGTTGATGATAGGTCTGAGGACCTGGATAGCCATGGAAAGGTATTAAATCCTCGAAGACTTTTTTGAGAAAGCCGTTCAGTATATGGTCGTGCATTGTCTTGTTGATAAATTTAACTTGGGCAGCTTGAAAGCATAAGCTGAACAATCAGTTGCAGAATATTGTTGACGTACAAGCAACCTCACTTTAAATCTAACAATTGTTTATAGTGCCATCAAGTGCATCTCAAAGGCATTTTTGTACACAACTTGCAGTATTAAAACAGAAAATCCAGTTCCAATTGCCCTTTAATGAGAACACTTGTTTTAAATGCTGCATGATGTATCATTCTCATATGTGTTGCATGAGCCCTATAACACAATTGGCACTGACAGTTTGATCATTTGCGACTCTTAAAATGACATTTGCATGTCAAGTTTCACAACTGTAGCTCAACTTTTTATGGGTGCATATATTTTTTTGTAACAGAGTGCATATTACAAGTGATTACTATATTACGTTTTACATTAGTTAAGGTTTTACTGTGTCTTCATTTATTGGTGTCAAACTCAAATAATAATGAGTATATGACACTAATTAGGGCAATGATCCAAATAATAATGAGTATATGACACTAATTAGGGCAATGATCATGGAACATTTTATTGAAAATTGTAGGCCATTCTCTCAAACATTTTGAAGATTTACAAATATTTTATAAAAAGTAGAATTAAATTTAAAATATTCTTAGCATTTTCAATGCAATAATTATGAAAGTGAATAATTTAAAATTACATAAGATGCAACTATTATAAAATCACAAAGTTTGAATTTCTTTCCAGAAAATCAATCCCATAGAAATAAATGGGTGATGTTTTGTTAAAGAGCATAGATTCATTGTTTTTCAAATAAGGTGAACTGATAATTAAAAAAAGAAAGAAAGAAAAGATGTTTACATTTCAACCCTTTTCAAGCACTATTTCTATTTCGCATTATATTTTATGAAACATTAAAAATATTTCATTTAAAGATATTAAAATTCTGTGATGTGGAGAATTATTGCTAAACATAAAGTCTTCAGGTAAAAGCAAGTGTTGGCAACCTAGTTTTACTTAGAAATGATTTTGTAGAAAATTCAAATGTATGTCTAATATAAGTTGATAATCATTAAATGTTCTTTAGAAATACAATTAATAAATTTATCAGATACTTTAAATTTGTGATTTTTAAGAAAAAGTTGCAAGAAGCATAGAAATTGTCACTACAACAAGCAAAATAATTGTCAAATTACTGATCTTGTCTTTTAGATATACCTGAGTGTTTCTAAAAAATAAACTAAAATGTATTTGTACACGTTGTATACACTGCTTAAGTATTTCATTACAAGCTATTGTATTAATTAAGTAACTTATATGTTTTCCTATGCTTCTTTTGTTACTGTTTTCTTGTGTTGCTAATGTTGCTTGGCCCTTGCATTGTGTTTGCTTATTGTATTGTATTTTCTTCAGCATATCTTCATGGCTAAGCTGTGTTCGCGGTCAGGTAAGTGTAACTTATCAGTTTTCTTTTTGTTGCATGTCCCCCCCCCACCCCCCCCCCCACACACACCAGGTACTTTTGTTGTTATGTAAGCTATATATACATTTCTTTTATCTTCTTTCTTCCTTTTGTAACTTCTTTGTACATTTTATTTTAAACTACCTTTCATCATAATGAATTCTTTTTTTTATGTAATAACGGCTATTTATTGTTACATTTGAGTATTAACAAAAAAGTACAGAAACAGTGGAATATCATAAGAAATCAAAACATTTACTGTATTTCTTGAACCATGTCCCCCCCCCCTCCCCCATTGCCCCTGTTTTTTAGAAAACAACATTGCATCTTTTCATTAAACATAATCAGGAAAAACTAGACCAAAACCTAAAATAAGGCCATTATTTTTACATCTTCAGGGGATCAAATTGTTTTTATAAAATTTTTTTGTACCTGTTGTGTTTGAAATTAAAATTTTGATTTTTAATGTAATTTCATCGTTGCATTAACATCAAGTTAACTAATTTTTTTTTTTTTTTAAATATTTTATCAGTTACTAAATTTGAATTTATTTCAATAATTAAGTGATGATGTACCACAAAGTATCAGGATTCTTATTCTAGAGATATGTAAAAATTATTTTGGAAATCTTGAAAAATTCAGGGAATTGCATTTGCAACTCTTTTTTTTCCCTTTTATGGGCAAACAAGCATTTTGCATTTTATTTTAAAAATAAATAAACTGATATCTAGTTTTTAATCATGACCTCATGAGGCCTTTACTTTTATTTACATTATCATGATAGACTAATTTATTGAATTAATAGTCCATCTTTAGCTTTTGTATTTGAAAACAGGGGTTGGTCAGTCCAGCAAGTAGTGCTACCGTAGTGTTGTAATAAAAAAATATATATATGTGTGTGCTGAGAACCATATGGTAGAATTGAAACTTATGTGGAAAAGAGAGTACTTATTATTATGAATCATCCTTTAGGTTTTGGGGGGAACGTAATCAAATGCCAAGTAAAAATCACTGTTGATTATTTGAGGTAGTAAACAGACTATTTTTACAACGTATAGATGCTCATGTGTTAATGTCATGCATATACATAGGTTACCAGATTTGGCTATAAGAAACAAAAGCAATTGGGAAGTTTGGCACCTACTGAACGCTTGGTAAGAATGGAACTATTCTACTGATTACGCAAAATGATTTTTAAAAATTTTATCAATGATTATTGAAAATGTTTGGAATTTTTCAATAATTTCAAAACTCTATGTAATATCAAAGTTCCAAGCATTCCAATTGCATTTGTTTTCTCATATGCATATCTGGTAACCTACGCATGTACATTACATTCAATCAGCACTTTGCTTTTATGGTTGCGGTAAATTTTTAGGAATTTGATCACATATTGTATTTGGTATGGTTGTTTTGTATTATGTGATGTTTTATTATTTGCTCATAATGAATTTAATAAAAATATTTAAATAATATTTTACGGTTTTGTTTTATCATGTAACCACATATGTATTTTCCCATATATTTAAAATGGATCTCTTAACAATCTCGTAGAATCATGCTTTGATATCAGGGTTTTGAAATCCCAAAAATTTCAAAGATTTATAAATTATAATTATAAATATTCTAAGTATATTATATAATTATTATAAGTATTATATTTATAAATTATAAACATTTTTTTGTATTTTATAGTACTTTTATTCAAGTTAAATTACGCTATTATTTAGATTCAAAATTGTAATTCAGAGCTTGATAGATTACATCTCTTTTGTGGGAGGAGTCAGTCTATTTTAACACAAATTAAAATGCATCAATTTGGTAGGAAGGAGCCAATTTTAAAACTGTGGGAAATGCACTTGCTTGCACTTTTTGTGATGCTCCTGATCTATTTGGCCGTAATGCTCTTGCACCAAATCGCACCCATAGAAGTTTCACTTCAGTAATAATAAGCTATATGAGATTGACTAAAATTGTTTATTTTGAAAAACTTTGATTCAGAATATAAAGATATTTTATTTCAAATTAAAGTTTGCTAAACTTTCATTTAGATCATTTATTGAACACGAATTTTAATGATTTTAAAGAAAAAATTTATAACTGTTGAATAATATTGGAGAACTTTTCATAATATATTTAAATTTTTTAAACAATTTGAAGATGATTATATAAGATGAGGATTTGATGCATGTTTAAAATACAATCTTTTAATTTTTTTTATTAGTCATGGAAACGATTATTAATGATTCATAGATTATGAATGTCACAAGTATTTTAAATTAAGCATGCTACATAAAACTAATATATCCAAATAATTATTTGTTTCTATATTGCAAAATTAGACGCATTTGCATTTAAATCTGAAAATTTGGTTTTTCTTTTGTTTGATTAAGTTTTATATAGTTCAGTATGATTTTATTTCTTTTGATTTTATGTATTATTATTTTTGCTTTAAAATTAATTTCAGCATGAGCATGTTACGTGAAAAGGAATTTAGTAGTAGTGATGTCTCATTACTACAAGAATCAGATTTTGAAAGCGATACTTCTGATGTTTTGTTTCAGGTATTTAAGTTTTTATTTCTAATGATGAAAATATTCTATTTAGGTATATTTGCATTATTAGTACATTCAATTTAAGGTATTTTGTTTTCTGTTATTTTGTTTATTATTTATTTGGCATGTCTGCATATCCCACATTTTTTTACCTTTAAACTCACTGGTAGCATGTAAGTCACAAAATTGGATGACAAAAGGAACTATTTCATTATCTGTCATTACCTAATAAGTTGCAACTGTGCACACCAGTCTCTCTCTGCTACTGCTTCAGCATGTATCGACTAGCTGATCTCACTTCATTTTACAACAATTTATTTATATATGCATATTTATGACGGTATTTAATGTTGAATAAAATTGTGTGCCCTAAGTCCTAAAGATCTATATATTATACTATATATTTTCTCTATACTATTGTATGAGAAAGTAACTATCCATATCTCTTTATTTAAAAATGTGAAATTTCACAAAAATGTTTAACCGGCCGTCCAAATGGTTGCTCGTGTCCTTTGGATGAGTCGGACGGTCTGGGTCTTCTACAAAAATGTTTAATGTATAACATCATTCGCACATATCTAGCACACACATAATTTTATACCTATAATACCAGAGTACTTTGACTTACATTTTATTTTAATTATGCAAGTACGTATATTTTTTCTGTTTTATTACTATTTTGATTACTAAAGCAGATTGTTCTGTTAAAAAATAATTTTATTGATTAGATATTTAGTTGCAAGACTGTTAAAAAGAGCTATCAAGTACTTGTGATTATTGCAACTCTTTGTACACTACATTTAAGCAATACTATAAGCAGGGCTGGCTTAAGGCACCAGCAAAGCAAACACTTGCTTGGAGTGGCACATTTTAAGGGTGGCATTTCAGTCAACTTAAATAAAAAATCTTAAATTAAAAAAAATCTTAATAATAAAAAAAATCTCTTAAATAAAAAAATGTTCTAGGTCTTAAATAAAAAAAGTTCTGGGACGCAAGCAATCGAATTTACAAGGGCAGTTGTATGCGTTAAAAAGTAAAACAAAAACACTGAATAAATGTTAAACATTTGTTCCCAGATAAAAGAGTGAAAACGGTTATCATTCATTCTCCTCTTGGAAAAAGAGGACCAGAGGGCTAAATGTGATTGCTTCCAGTATGTCGCCCCAATTTGTATCTTGCAACATAAGTAACAATTAGTTACTTTAGCGCACAGGGCATCAGTACCATCAACAGTACGCCTAGGGGCAGCATATTGATCATTATCTGTAAACTACAAAAGCTTTTAAGTGAAACTGGTTTTTGTTAACTATTCCATGAAAAAAATCTGATGAGAGAGGGCACTTTGCTTGAAACGATGGGGTTTCATCCAGAATTGCTGTGCTAGGATACCCATCCTTTGTTAATTATTCTTCTATGCTCTAAATCCGGAAATCATCTCCCCCCAATCACCCAGACACATAAATAAAGGACTTGTTTCACATCTATGCCAAAACAGGTGTCTGCATTGAATGTAATTAGGAAACTGGACGACGACAGGTCTCAAAAGACATCTTGAGACATCGGTGGACCATTGTAGAATTTATGGTCATACAAACCTCGTCGACTGTAAAGCATGTGTTGACCAATCACTTTGTTCAGCGCGAAATTTGTTTTGGGGGGAGTTTGTGATGGGTTCCAGTCTTACGTTTCAGTGAGAAATGTAAAACATCATTTTTCTTGCCGCAAAGAATATATCGTTTTTCTTTCTAAATGTTATACAGTTGAACTTTATGAATATTATCTAAAATACTCATCTAGCATTTTGCATAAAATTTAAGGTAAGCAAGATATAATTATTTTATGATTGTTAGGAATTGTTTCTATTAACATGTAACATATTATACCCCCCCCCCCTCCCCCAACAAGGAATTCAGAATATTCTAAATTCCAGATGTAAAATCAGTATATTCTTTAAAGATAATGATAATTTTTGTTATAACGACTTTTATACAGCATTTGTCGAGTCACTTTTTAGCTAAAAAACATTTTAAATTTTACACACGGATCAGTGTTTGTTTGCTCCTAGGACGTTATATTAAATTTAGCTCCTTGAAAGTTCTTAGAAATTGTTTCTTGTTTTGCTCAATTTTTAGATTTCTTTTCTGTGTGCGTTTTTCCTAATTAATACTGTATTTATTTTTTCTTAAATTAAAAGTATGTAATATTACTTATGCTATTTATGGACAATTTCTACTTTTTCGAATTATTCAAATTTTTGGTTATCAGGATTTCAGCTAAAGCTTCATTTAATTTGAAAAGTAACTACTGTAATTTGAATGAGGTAATTTTTGAAACGAAGACAATATTCAAGATATTCACATCTCGCCGCTTTGAAACTCCTGTTATTTTATTAACTTGAATGCTTTAAACAAATTATATCGGATCATAAAAATGTCTATATTCTGTGTTTAAGTTATGGAGTAATAATTCAATAGAATATAACATTCTTTGGCATTTGAGTATTTACAACGAAAGTTAATAGGACATAATTTAGTTTTTAAAATTATTGGAAATCAATCAACATTTATTTTCTAAATCAACTAACTGTCTCACATGTAGAGCTCCAAACTTTCCTATTTTTATTTTTTTATTTCAAGTCATCAGAAAAAATATGATGAACCTCAAAGAATTTTTGTTCTTTCTGGTAAATAAAAAGTAAAAAAAAAAAAAAAATACTGTAAATTACTAAAACTTTCTAAATTATTTCAACTTTTGAGTATAATTGAAATTATGTTACTATTTAGTTGGAATTTTAAAATGTTGTATTTTAAGCATAAGGAAAGTACATGTACTTTCCTTATATTTTTTTTTATATTATGCTTGCAGTGTGGTGTACAGAAATGATCTCTTAGAATATTTTTCAAGCATATAACTAAACCCATATTCGTACAAAATTTTATTTCAGTCGGTTGAGTAGTAGTATTGTAATGTTGCGAAAACGACATTTGCTCAAATTGCTAATGACTAGTGAAAAATAAATAATAATAATAATAAAGCATGCGGTTAACAGTAGGGTACCTTGATTTAACGATATGACTGACAGACCGACCGATTGACAACACAAAACTAAAGAATATTTATTTTGTGTTAATCAGTCCCTTCAAAAATGTATAGATTTTTAAAAAAGGTATGTGCGAATACTTACTTCTATTTTGCGAGGGAAATATAATAAATATCACAACAAGAGATACATATATATCCTTTTTATAATCTCCTTTCCTGCAACACATAGGAAAGGAAAAGTATTGTGATAGGGGTCAAAAACCGGACGCTTGGATTTTGATAAATGTACCAGTGAATAATACTACCATCCTTAAATACTAATTAACCATATTTTCAATGATGTCTGTCTATTTGTGAAGTGTTTCTTTCAGGACTTTCTGTCTAGGGGAGGGGGGAAATGGAACCTCAAAAGTGGGCAAATTATCTAATATAATCTTAACTAACTACTATATAAAAGTAATTACTATATATATATACATATATAGATGTAATGACTATATATATAGCAAATACTTATTCAAATATTGCGAGAAAAACTTGCTCCGGCTAAATAAGAGGATGAAAAAATTTTAATATAATTTAAATTGAATTATAGCTACAAAATTTCATTCTGAAAATAGTCAATAGCGAAATAAAATTATAATAATAATCTAAATGCTGCCACATAAGAAGTGGAAACTAGGTTAAAATTCACAAAAGTATTTTGTGAGTTTCTGAATTTATTATCATTTGGTCCGGCAACATAAAATGTATCCGGGGCGTGTGGGTGGAGTATGTTTTCGGAAGGGGCAGTTGTTTGCTACATTGTGATTGTGATGCAATAGCTGTTTCAAGGATACATTAGATTCTCTTCATCAGTGCTATATAGACAAATACCAAGTCGAGAAAGTGAAATGGGGCTAAATAACATAAAAGTAACAGGGTTATATGGCTGAATATCTGATAATTGTTTATTTTGTGTTCCTTGAAATTAAAAAAAATAATAATGAAAAAGGTAGATATTTTTTGCGGCATTTGTTTAGAATACAATTTGTTTTACATATTTTTCAACAAAAAGCATTTTTCAATTATATTAAAGGGTATTTTACATACGAAACAACTTTAAGAATAAAAGCCTTTATTTTCACTTAATGATATAAAAACAGAAATGTAAAATACCTTTCCAATATATATGATTTCCTAAAAATTTAAATTTGTCATTTCTGTCACTGTCCCCCCGTGATGAGTTGAGTCTTCATCTCCTGATTACATCAGTAAAAAACTTATATAATGGAAATAAATGAAGATTGAGAAATTATGATATTAACTCGTAAAAAGAAAATCCTTATTTATAAACATTTTGGCAATATTATTTTACAACATTGCTGATACACATTTGTCTCTGAGAATTGATGACATTGTGATGTTGTCCAAAAAATCGTCCTTTTTATCTATTAGATGCTGATAACTGTAATTTTAAGTCAGCTGACAAACACTATTTAGAGTTTATTTAATTCCACATCTGTTTGGAATTTTGAAATTTTGCTATTAACAGGCAAGAGAAAAACATAATGTTATTACTCACTTTTAATGTGTATATTTATTACCTGTCATTTCTGACACACATTTAGTTATTTTGATTGATTAAAAAGTTTAAATACTATGTCCTCTTTTAGTGCATAAAACAAGTTATGCATAATGCATACTTTGTTTCCCAATGTTAGTTTCAATTTTTATGCGGAATGAAAACAAACTCATATGTCATTCCTGTCACTGTCGTTTCCATCATTCACTGTTATGAATGTAATGAATATGCATTGAAATTCCATTAATCATGTTAAACAGCTCTATCGTCCATTAGAGACATTCTTAAGAGATAGTTCTGAAAACTTATCTTAAGCTGAAGTTTTTAGAAACTATAACATAAAAACATTTTCTTAACCTGAAAATTAACAATTATCAGATATTCAGCCATATATACCCAAGATGATAGATTCAGAGCCCAACCAATTAGAAAATGGCAAATCAAAGGAGGATTCAGAGTTTTTGAATAAAAAAATCTGCTTGGAGGTACTTGAACAAAGAAAAGATGAATGAAATTATTTTGGTAGTGAAAAAAGAAATTATGTTCTGTTTGTCTATTACTATAAAATGTAGAATTGTAGAAACAGCATGGATCTTAAAATGCATAAGAATGTGTTCTAAACTTGTACTTATAAATCTGCAAATGTAAATACTGTGTTAGTAACAACAACATACAAGGTTGATTAAAAGTATCAACTGGTTTCAGGAACAAAGATTAGCCTTCTTCCTCAGGATAAAAAGATAAAGATAGAGCACCAACAAAAGCAAGAATATATCTATCAATAAATAGTTGTATTATGTGACCTGGGAAGGAAATTGTTACCAAATGAAAATAAAAAATATATACAAGAGTAAAACTTAAGAAGGAAAAAGAACAGAAGAATTTAAACATTTTTTTCAGTAAACTCCAATTTCCTTTCCTTCTTCCTAGCTTCTTATTTTCATTTTCTTTTTAAATATTTATTTGGCAATGTTTTCTCTTCTGGATCATGTGATTCGGTTATTTATATATTCTTGCTTTAGTTGGTGTTAGTGTTCTTTTTATCCTGAAGAAGAAAGAGGCTGTTCTTTGCCTTTGACACTGGTTGATACTTTTAATCAACCTTGTATCCTGTTACTACTAATGAAATATTTATTTTTGCAGATTCATTTAGACAGCAATTTGAACAAATTTTTATATGTGTTATTACTCGTCAAATTCTTATGATATGACAGTACAATTTTATCTTGCCTCATGTACAGGGCTGATGACTAAAATTCTTCTAAACCTAAATTAAAATTGTCATTTTTAGCTTAACAACATTATAGTGTTTTAGTTTGAAAGTTTATCTATTTATATACTATTTTATTTATATAAAACAAGTATGTTATTAGTTAGTATGCTTCTAAAAAATACCTACCTGAACTCAATGAGCTTATCATGCCTCGATTGCCACTATGACTTATCTGGACATGTAATTGTATTAAAACAATGTGTGTATTATTTGAGTACTATCTTAAAAAGTTAAAATGTAATAAACAAATATAATAGAGGACTGCATTAAAATAATATTTTAATCCTTATTTGAAAAAAACAGTTCACACGAACTCAATTTTGTTTTTAATACAAATTTTGGTTGACAAAATTTCCCTTATAACTGACTCAAAGATGAATTAAACCCTTTCTAAATATTTTCGAACTATGTGAGTACATGTAGTACATAATTAAATTAAAACCTTTTTCATATTAAATAATTATTTTCAGTTTAGTGTGCTGTGAAAATATTAACTTCACAGTGTTTGCAATATAAAAAATTTTCTGAATACTGGCAATTTTGATTTTCTATTTGAGATAATAATGTAACAGTGAAATTAATCTTCCTCCTTTATGATATTCCATTTAGCTTGGAATTGATAATGAAGAATTGGAGTTGCAAGAAGAAACAGCCCTAGAAGCATCGAAAGAGGCTTTGAAAATGAAGGAAATTGCTGAAAATTCTACAGAGTTGATGAACCCAGCACGACTTGCTGTTGAAAATAACCTTTTATTACCAATGTGAGTATATGTGCTTATTTTTGTGCTGTGTATGTTTACTGATCTCGGTTTGCAATTAATGTCTCATTAAAAGTGTTAGCTTATCAAACTTTCCAATTTTTGATAATACTTTATTTAAAGTTTTTATTTTGTTCAATTTTATGTTTCTGCATTTTATATCAGGTGTTTGATTAACTTTAAAAAGATATAATTAATTTTTCATCAAATAGCTACTGATAAATGTAAAAGTTATTAAAACAGTATTAGAGATAGCTCATCCAATGGGTACTAGACCTTTTATTTTACTGTATGTTAAATTGCCATAAAAATGTATTAAAAAATTATGGTTAGTGTTTTCAAGGTCTTGGGATATATTGGAATATCTTATATTGATTATTTAATTCAATTAGTGTGATTTTGCTTGGCAAAACATTTTTGCACATCCAATTAATCATGTTAATTGGGGGATTACTGTAAAGCCACATTTTTTTTTTTCCAATTTAGCAAGTTTATTTATCATTTTTGTCAGTTTACTTCTGTTAAAGAAGCAAAGTTTGCAGAACCTTACTTGTACAAACACTAGTATTATTACTCTAATTGATAAATTATATTAAATTATACTAATTAATTATTATTAATTAATATAGTTAAAAACTTTAACAAAAATAAACTGACAAAACTATTAATACATTTGCTAATTGCAGAACCTTACTTATTAATTATATTAATTAATAATTCATTAGTATAATTTAATATAATTTATCAATTACTGTAATGATACTAGTGTTTGGACATTTTGTCAGAATCATTTAAAAGTAATAAACTGTAATTCATATTTTTTAAAAGACAGACTAGTTTGGAAGGAGCATATATATACCCTCGCTGTGATTTTTTAACATGATTTCCTTTAGAACTTTCAAAAGTTTCATGGAATAAAATTCCAAGCCCATATATATTTATTTTACTCCTCTGAACATAGAAAACTTTTAACATTGACTAAGATGATAAAGGGGGGGGGGGGGGATCAGCTGACCCTCTGACCTCTCCTCCCTTCTCTGGATCTGCACCTGAATTTTTGTTCCAATGAACAAAACAATAGTTTTACACTAATGGTATAGTTCTGGTTCTTTTCTGCTATTATACATGATAGCTAAATTTTAAGAATGAATATTTAATTGCTGTTTGCTAAATTGAATATTTACTATTGCTTCAAATAAGATTTTTTTATTTGTTCACATCATAATCCTTATTGTTTATGTTTTCTACACTGTTGGCAATGTTTGAAATTTTGCTTCATATTATGTAAATACTTTTCTAGCATTCATTAGATTCACTAAAATAATTTACTGGTATTAAGGTAATGTTTCTTGCAATTTTAAAATAAGCAGCTGAATAAATTACATCTGCTATATTGGTGTTTCATACAACTTAATCAGTATTATTTCATTAGTAAAAATCAGTATTATTTCATTTGAGATGCTTGTACTAAACACACTTGAAAACCATTTGTTGTTATTTTCTTTTTTATTTATTTTTGTATTTTTTAAAAAATAAAATTATATATTTATTCATATTTTTTAATTTTTTTACATAGCAAAGAATATTCACTCCGGAACAGCCATCAAAGTAAGAAAGAGAGAGGTAAATTAATTGCTGTATTGTTATCTTAAATACGCTTTAGTTATTAAATTAGGTTTTGCTAGTTGTGAAACCAGCTAAATAAAATGTGTTATAGGAAAGTGGCAGATAAAAATGTGTTTTTTCGCACTCTATTTTATTATTTACAATTCCCTAATTACTACAGTTAGAATTAAAAGACATGGAGTCTTAAAAAGTAAAAATTCTTAATTCAATGATATACCAGAACATATCTTAAGGGCATTTCAATCTCTATCTATTTAAAGTTGCCTTAATTTTACTAATTTAGCGTCAAGTAACACATAATGACAAATTAGAAAATTCAAATAAAAGTGAGGGTAAAATTCATTAATCTGAGCAACAGTATTTATATTGTTAGTAATGATTTTTTTTTCCTCAAGTAAGTTGGGGCTGATAATTTTATTCTCATTTGAAACATTTGTCTAGAATAAATTACCATAGGATTTCATTGATCTCAAATGTGATGAAAAATCAAAGAAAATGTAGGGGTTGCTTACTTAAAATTTTCTGCTAAATGAAATAAGTAGAATCCACCGATTTGCCCCTTACATGAGATAAAAATCATGGTAGTATGGGGGGGGGGGGGGGGGGTTAGGAATTTCTGTTAAAAGAAACAAAGTATATGAAAGGTTTACCTTAAGGAGCATAGGTTGATTTCTACTATCATGGTGCAGTTTTTTTAATCATTGTGTTTCAATATCTTGAATCACTACGGTGAGAATTTTTTTCTTTCCAATTTATGTTTAAAGGGGGAAGGGGCTGTTTCACAGAATTTTTCAGAATTTCAAATCGAGATGAAAAGTGGGGAGAGAGGGGCCTTACCGAGGAGGATGGATATACTTATAATTTTTGCTTGTAATGCATTAGATCACCGCCATTTAAACTTAACTTTATTTAATTCACTTTCTTCTACATTATGTAACTCTTCCATGGCACATACTTTTAGTATATAACAGATATTAGTATACAGGCGAGATTATTGAAACTTTACACTACAACTGTTAATTATTTTCATAAATATACACTGGATATAGTACATTTCCTATCTACTTATTTACACAGTGAAAAATGAGTATTTTGGTAATACCTTTTTAGACATAAGATTTATATTATATCTTAAAATCTATAATAATGAAGGATAATGTTTGTCCGTTTGTCATCTATCAAAAAAAAATCTAAATATCATACAACCATGAAATATGGTGCACAAGTACTTCAGGACTCAGGACGATATACTTTGGTGAGATTTTTTAAACAATTAAATTAGTTTTTAGTTATTTTATGTTTTAGTATGATTGTGAGTGATTTTCATACAAATTGGTTCCTTAGCAACT
This sequence comes from Amaurobius ferox, assembly GCA_951213105.1. Classification (NCBI taxonomy): domain Eukaryota; kingdom Metazoa; phylum Arthropoda; class Arachnida; order Araneae; family Amaurobiidae; genus Amaurobius; species Amaurobius ferox. The sequence continues at coordinate 38,523,401 of OX578149.1, read as the reverse complement.
GAAAATATTAGAGCATATCAAAAGAGCTTATACACCTGCACAGAGAGAAAAAGGCATATTTAGGGTGTAAGACACAGTCATGTTAGAGCATAGCATTTGATATGCCCAGTGTCGAAACTAAGGTGTATTATGTTGTTGTTGTTGAGACTCAGACCTTCCAACCTACCAGAAAGAAGGTGTATTATGTGCCTGAACAGTGATTTAAGATGTGATTAGGTGCTTATTTAGGATGAGCACAGGTTCATATGTATTTTGTAATTTAAGCATGCACTTGCACAGCAGACAAGCAAACCTTTTGAAAAACTTAATGAATGAATTTAAATTAATCCTTGCTTTGAATCCCGGTTAATCTCTGGTACAGTTTCTAGTAGTTAATAATTTAACCTGCTTTTTAAAAGATGATTGATTAAAAGTACTTGAATACAAGTAACATTACATAAAAGGATCAAACAAATTTAATCAATGAATAAAAATGTTGGAATATATCATATTGATCAGAACAATGCCTGATACCAAAACAAACGTTTACTCACAAATTCAGCACAGCACTTTCATATTGTGATGTCAATCCCTGTAAATATTATAGTCCTTCTCGAAAGGTTGCACAGCAAGGGAAAATCCTGTGTCCTACAATGGATACCTGCACATGTCAACATTGAGGGAAATGAATGTGCGGATTCTTTGGCCAAAGAGGCTAGAGAACTAGATCAGAAGTGCACCCCCATCACACTTGCTGATGCTAACGCAGTGGCCAGATATAGAATCATGACTCATACATATAAGAAACCCCTTTTAACAGAACTCGATTGTCCCAGAAATATAACATCCACTATTGCCAGGCTAAGAACTGAGCATTATAGGGGCATGAGGATCCATCCATACAAAACAAGAACCTATGTCCCTTGTAAAAACTGCCCCGAAGTCCAGCTCACGCCCAATCACATCTGGGAATGCCCAACTGTTGCGATATATCTTTTGAAGATTAGCATAGTTCCACTCAGGGATTCATTACGGGAGATCCTCTACAGCTGGGATGCACCAACATTGGCAGAGACTGTGATCAATGCTTTTGAGGGAATCTAGACCACTACTCCACTTCAATATTGCTTATCCATGGACACGCGAACAACAACAACAATTCCTGTAAATATATTTTTTTTCATTTTGCATTTTATAGCTACCCTGTAGTTTTGTATTAGAAGAAAATTAAATATCACTATAACAACTATTTAGTAAATACGCTATTCAATCAATCAAAACTTAAGTATCAAAAGTTCTTTAGAAACATTAAATTTTGAACTAAACCCCAAATTAGAATTAATTATCTTGTTTAAGTTACACTATTTTATAAATTTTGATTGTTTGAATTAGTTCACCATTAAAACAATGGTGAACTAATTTACATTGTAAAAATGGTGACCTTAAAAAGAAAAATATGCCACAATTTTCAGAATTCAAACACAAGACAACTTTATTGAGAGATATTAGAACATATAAATAATTCTGATTGGAGAAATACCGGAACATATAAACAATTTGATACATATTAGAACATATAAACAATGTGAAAAATATGATAACATATAAACAATTTGAGAAATATCAGAACATATAAACAATTCTGATATATTATCAATTCTAAATTTTGTAGAATGAATTAAATTTCTATGTTATAGTCAGTACGAATTGTGCTATTCAGTTGCTTCACTGTATTAAAACTAATCTTTTTGTCCAGGAGCTGGAGTGGATATTGAAAGTGGAGGTTGTAGTACTCCATCATCTCCTGCAGAGTTAGAGTGGGAAAATGAAGATGGTAGGTATTCACATATTTTTGAATTTCTTTTTAAAAGATAATTTTACTAAAAATCTTTTAATTCCAAATTTATTAATTGCTTCCAAATTTTAGTTAATTTGCTTTTATTAAAAATGTATTACATTTATAATTCAAATTTTTTTTAGTAATTAAAGTACTTATAGAATTACTAAGCACTATTGTAAAGACTCGTGTCTCAGCAGGTCAATTAAAACACCGATTTCTAGTTGACTGTTCTATCTATGGAGCTACTGAAATGATTATTTTCTTTTTTATATTTGAAGTGGGCCCTATGCTCTCCTTCAAGTTTCAGATCAAAGTGTGATATCTAATCTGCAGAAGTGGAATCTGATGTGCATTCCTCTGATTTTTTACTTTCCTTATATACATAATGTATAAGGAAAGTATTGTGACGGGGTCAAAAATTCGAATTCGAGTTTTCGACGGGAGAGCACGTTTCAAGCATCCCTGATCACGAATCAAACATTTTTGAAGTGATGTCTGTGTGTGTGTGTGTGTGTGTGAAAGTATGTGTTGTTGTTGTTGAGACCCAGACTATCCGACCTACCAGAAAGGTCAGTGAGTCTGTGGAGACGATAACTGACGAACAAATGGACCGATTCGAACCAAATTTGGTACAAAAATCACAATCCGTAAACACTGGAAGCCTATTGTTTTTATACGCAATCGAATGTTCAGAACACCCCTAAATTTTCGAATGAAATTTTGAAAAAATCGTCAAAAAATCAAAACCACTAATAAAGTTACGCAAATAGACATTTCTTATGTAATTTTTCATTAGAAAATGATTGACATAAATTTTAGAATGCTAACATGAACCGTTCTCGAGATATTGTACATTTTTCAAAAAAATTATCAAAAAGTCATATAAAATAAAAAAAAAAATATTTCCTATTGAGAAACATGGTTACTTTTCATATGTAATACCATGCGATAAATTGAGTGACATCATTCTCATGGATCTAGCTCGTTCCATTCATGAAAAAAGATACTTTGAATAATACTTTTGTATTTGAACGCCAATAGGCATTTATCTGCTGTAATAATAACTTATTTCTTAGTGCATAACGCTTGGCGAGAATTTGGCAGAATGTCGCCAACTTGGCGACTTTTTGAAATGTTGCCAAATTAACGAAAATCTCGCCAAATGGATAATAACAACGCTAAATCAATGAAAATGACGACTAATTGTCGAAAATTCAATATCTTGGAAAGAATATTAGTATCTACTATAAGAAAAGCCTATTTTTTACTGTAAAAGTAGTAAATTCATTACATTATATAAGGAAAGTCATGTTGTGCCCACATCAGATTTTTTATATAGAGGATAGCATCCTGCATGCTGTATTTTTTGGGGAATTTGAACCCAGTGTTCAATATTATAGTGTTCTCTGACATATTATAGTGTTTGTTCTCTGATGAATCAAATGCTGATGTTATTCACACTTCAGCCATTCACAACATCTAACCTGCAGGATTAAGTTATTGGGAACTATTGTAAGGATCTACAATCTCAGCTGGGAATCAAATGGCATCTGATCTATTATATTACCAACAAGGGAACCAGAAGAGCAAAATGGAATAAATTGTATACACTAAAATATAAATATGATTAGTATATGCAATATAAATATGATATAAATATAAGTACTAATGTAAATATGATTTCATGCAAAAAGTTAAGTGCCCAATCCTAGAAGTTACAGAGTTATGGAATATATAAGGTAAATAAATTTTTAATTATTATGTAATTTTACTGATTAAATGATTAAAAATAAACAAAGACAAATATAATGAATTATCACATTTAATATCTAACACATTGATAAAATATTGGTTTAGACAGTAAGTATATGTAAAATGAGTAATTTTTGAAATATCCAGATATGTAAAATGCATATATTATTAGATTGTTCAACAGTTATTTTTGAAATATCCAGATATGTAAAATGCATATATTATTAGATTGTTGAACAATGCTGCTTGAAACTAAAATGGGTGAAATTTTTTCATGGTTATTGCATTGTATATCTTTGGTTTACAATGAACATGGCAATATCTAAACGGGATTTTAGCTCTGCAAGTTGTGGCATTAGGCATCTAATTTTTTGCATACAATTATATCTATACTAGTATTTCTAAATGCGATTTATTCCAATTTGCCCTTCTGGGGACATTGGTTGTATAAATTGTTTTCGTTGTCTAAAATCATTTCAAAATTTAAAGTAAGATATTTTTCAGTGAAAGCTGTTTGGGATTTTTGTGACATATTTCTTAGTTTCTTTAATCTTTTAAAGTATATTATCTCCTTATAATCTCCATATTAATATATATATTTTTTTAGGTCTGTCTCCTGTAACTCATTTGCCAGGAAATGGAGATACATCATCTGATACTGCAAGTTGTGTATCACAGCTTTCAACACCCGTTTCAAATGGGAATGAAGAGCTTGAGTGGGATGGCCATTTTACTAGGTAATAAAAAAAATATTAAATGTTTGAGAATAGAATTTTGAAATCTGTAATAATTATGAACAGAAATTGAAAATATATAAAATATTTATAAAAACTAGAATTTAATAATAATTAGAAGTTTTAAATTAATATATGCTTAAATATTAATATAATTGGTTTACACATAAAACTTTTTTAATTATTTTTTAAATTGTGAATATTAGAACTTTGGAGCTACTGCCTGACTCTGATTCCTCTTATTTTCTAATATTCAACCCTGGAACTAGCATAAATACTTATTAATTTTTAATTTTTTATATCCATAGTTTTTTAATTCGTAAACATTTGGTGTGTTTTTTTAATTTGCCTAAAACTTATTTAAAAAATTTATTAAACACTGAAATATTCCAAAATAAAATTATTTCTAAATAGGTTTATTTAGGAGTCGGAGTCAGTATATTTTTTCTGAATCTGACTCCGACTCCACTCTAATTGGTTACCAACTCTGACGCCACACAGCCTTGTTAAATATTATTTTTAATATATTTATAAAATCCTTTGTGCATTTTAAAATTCAGCTGGTATAATTTGTGCTCAACTCCAAAATAAAATACCCACACAATACTTTCTTTTTTACATGTTAAATAGGGTATTCTGGAGATATATTAGGCCTCCTGAAATAGGAGACGGCAATGTCATATACTTTTTTGTTTCTACCTGACTGGTACTGGCAATCTGCCCTATAGATATTACAAGTTTTCTTTGTTTTTCATTTTTGTGTGTTTTTCTGATTTTCAGTTTTAAGAATTTTTTATATAATCTGAAAAGAGTATTCATACTTATTGTATATGGATGTATCAATTCTATATCAATATCATGTATTGTGATAATATTGATGCAAAATTTATACATAGCTATTTTGTATCAATATTATTAAAAATATGTCATTTATTCAAGTCATCAATATCATTATCTTTCGCTACTATTTTTCTGATAAGTTTTCTTAATGTACTCTGTAAATTTAAAGTAGAAATTTGAAATTAGAAATATGAAATATGAAAGTATTAAAATTTGTAATTCTTAATGTGAACAAAATACATTACTAATTTTTATTTGACATGGGTGAAATGAACACTTCAAACTCATTTTTACAAAAATCTCAGTATTAGAAATATTACACATTAATAATAAAATATATATCTTCATTTCCAAAAGAAAAAGTTTGGAGGACAATATTATAGTAAACTACTCATTGACCATTTCTTGTAACTGTCTTAAAAGTTCTATGGAGAAAATATTGGGAGTACAGAAAGTATCACAGTAATGCCAGTTAAAAGATTAAAAAAAAAAATAATCATAATGCCTTTTTTTTTTAATCATTTTTTTAAAATCTTATTTGTTCATATTATTGATTAACATTTATTCTTTGTCATTATCAGTTGGAGTTAATAGTATCCGAGATATATGTTCTAATTGTAAAAATGTAATTTGAAATACGTATTTACTTTATAATTTATCTCATAAAAAATAATTCTTGTAATGAGCGTGATTAAAATGTATTTTGCATGTATATTTCAGTACTCATATTAGTCATCTCGACATGGAAACAGAGCGTTTGATATCAGAAATAGAGCGTTTGACTACTGGTGTTTTAGAAGATCAAGCATCTAATAGTTGACCAGCTTAAGACATTATTTGCAAATGGTATTTATGAATTGTTTTCTATTTCATTTAACAAAGAATATTGTATATATTTACTTGCTTCAAATGTATCAATAATTGTACAATTTAAACTAATGTAGAAAACAAAAAAAGAACTATTATCTGGTGGTGATTTTTTTTTTAAATTTAGAAAAACATTTACACAGCTCCTTATAGTTTCCTGACCGTCCAAATAGCTGCTCTATATCCTAAGGATGAGTCGGACAGTCTGGGGCTTCTCAACACTCCTTCAACAACTCCTTATAGATCAATTATTATCATTCAGTTTGGAACTAAATGCTTAACTTTCTTTCTAGTACCAAAATGGCTCAACATAGAAATTTCACACGTAATGTGCAATTTCAGGAAAGTTATTTGAAATCCAGAGTATCAGAATATTTCCCATATTTCAATATTCCGAATCTTATTTTTCTTATTTAGTAGAACTTCCAAGCCAAACAAGCTATTAGACACAGGGAGCCACACGCCCAAACTGTATAGATCACTTTGCCATTAAAGGTGTTGCCCAGGGTACCAGGTGTTGCACCACATGGAGGTAGATCTATTATTGCTGGGATCTTATTAATTTCAAATCACAAAGTTTCACTTTCCATAGTAAAACAACTTATGAAGAGAACTATTTCCATGAAACATCGAGGAGAATTGAAGTTTCACATGGCATCCAAAGACATTGGAACACAAAACTGTGCCTAATTAGCCCTGCTGTGAAGCTGCTGTGATCTTTCATGTTTTTACCATTCATCTGTCATGCAGAACACTTTTTTCACATTGGTATTCTGCCTAATCTGTACTGTCCTCTCTATAGAGGAAATCGCCCTATAAATGGTGACCACATTCTCCATTGCAAAGCACTCTGTGGCACTTCCGTAGCAGAGAAAGCATTGGGAAGCGAGAAGCCAACTGAGACAATAACATTCTCTTCATTTTAATAATGCTATTTGTAATTATTTATTTATTTAATTATTTTATTTTTTATTTATTTATTTATTTTGCTATTGTATGTGTCAAGCCTTCTTGCTATTGGGGAAAAAAGTTAATTTATCTTGTATCATACTTGAGGTCTTGATATCTAGTAAGAAGAGTAATCATCATAATCTCCTAAAGAGGCATGTTGAAAGTTAATTTATTTGTTACATGCACAATTTACTCAACTGTGTTATATATGCTGAAATCTTCCTCCATTTTTTTTTTCAACTGTTGTTAGGCCAAATATATATGCTGAATTAAAGTTTCATACTTATGAAGACTATTTTTATTGTGAAATTAAAATGCTGTGTTTAACATTCATGTTAACAGCATAAATGGTTGATTAGGAATACTGACCAATTTCGGAGACCAAAACAACCGTCTTCTTCAGGATAAAAGACACAGCAACCACACCAGAATAGTCATGAGGGCATCTGTCATAGATATTATCTGTATTAGTTCTTCTCTTGCTTACACTGGCCTTTTTTATCCTGAAGAAAGATGTTTTCAAACTGATTAATATGATACTTTTATTGAATTGTTTATACTGTTACTAACAAAGTGTTTTAATTTCAGATTATTTTGAATATCAGTTTGGGTACACTTTTACATCTTTAATGTATTTATGTTAAATATAAACTTCACTCTGCAATGAAAAAATGCATTATAGGCATTGATTATGAGTAGTAGCAGCATATATATATATATATATATATATATATATATATGTAATCTAATAAATTATTTTTATGCTTTAAAAAACTACATGTCTATATGTGTATACTTCAATACTCATTTATCACTTATAAAGGATCTAGCATTTTTTGTGCACAAAAATGGCGAGAACACCCTGAAAGTTTGCTATCTATTATATTTATAGTTATATTAGGTAATCAAGCTTTTATTCTAAAAATTATTGTACAGTCGACCATTGATATACTGCCACTATTCGCTCCTGTTAATTTGTGTGTTATTTAGAGTACTGGTATTGAATTTTAATAAAAATATGATAATTTTATTTATATTTTATAGCAGATGCAGCTGGTGCTATTTATGATTTAAAATATGTGCAAATTCTAAAGATTCTAAATCATGTTGCTATTTTAAAGCTTCCCTTCCTCCATAAAAAAATAAACATAAAGTCTAAAAATAAAACCAGTGTTTTCGCTATAAGAAAATTTAACATTATATGCAACTCTTTAAAACCATAAGATAAAATATGGTGTCTTTTCTGAACAAATTTACAAAAAGATGAAAGTTTAGTCATATGCCAAAATGATTTAGCTTAAATAAATAGCAAAATATATTCTGGTAGTATTTTAACCCTGTTAGAACTGCCATCAATTAAATAGACAGAAATATGTAAAGTTTAAAAATCTTTTACCAGAAATAAAACATCTGAGTTCATAATATGTATTTCATATAATGTCATTTTATACCATTACAGCAAACAATAAGACACATTAAAAAACATATTCATTTATCAATTTATCTAATATTTTCATTATTTAGATGAGAAAAATTAAATAAAAATCATTTGTCTTATGAATGAAATACATTTGATTAATAAGTATTTGTTTTATGAAGAATAAATTATTTATTTCTATTGCTAATCAGCAAAATGTTGTTTCCTTTAAATAAGCTTTTTAAAAAGGATCATTTACAACATGTTATTTGTATGGAAATTTTAATTTTGTTATTTTATTAATATCTTGACAATATCTGAAACTAGGGATGCAAAATATTAATGCAGTTACATACAGTAAAGTAATGAGTAACAATATCAAATTCTGAAATGCATTAAAAACTGTGAATTTGTATACAGATACAGGAAAACTTTCAATTTTATTTATATATAATTCATAAATGCTAGATATCTATTGAAATTGAGCTTTTATTGTTCCAGAATTCTCAAAATAGAATTGGAATAAGCGCAATAAAGTCCACGGTGCTGTGCATTTCCTGCATATGGTCATCTACGGTACAAGTCATTGAGTCAACAGTGACTTCCTGTGCCTTAGAACTCATCTGTGATTGAAATCATACTGATCTTCCAAGTCACATTTGTAAAGTTTTCATTGTATTTTCTAATGCCATTTCTGATTTCTGAGCTCAATTTTGTAATGTTTATTCATATGACATAATCATTTTCCTTTTCTGTTGGTGATTCAGTGGTGCAATATATAAAGATTGTCTAGAACTTTATTGGTGAAAACATGATTATAAATAAGAAAAGAATTCCATGCAGAAATACCTCATTAGAATTGTTTTCTCTGCTCGCATGGTGTAAAGCTGTAAATATTCTTATGAAAAATGTTTCCAGTTTCTCATTTAAAATGCATATCAAGGTTTGTAAGCACCTTGAACATAGTTAGAGGTCTTTAAATTTAGTTTGAAAAATTAAAACCCTTAAACATACTCAATTTTTAGTTTCTACTCTGATTTTAGAATATTCCATGTGCATATTTGTGCATGGCTTTCACAGCCTTGGAAATAACATGTGCAATGAAATTATACTGTTTTAAAAGATTCATTATTTAGCAGTTTAATAACAAAGAAGCAAGACTGGATCTCTTGCTTCTGTGTAAGGTGACAGAGATTTGCTCTTCACATAGCATAGAGTCTGACAAATGATACTGGTTTTATTTCTCATACTTTATATTAGCTTAAGACAAAGACATGGTCAGAATTTTAGAAAGAGGGATTACAATCAAATAGTAGTTTTAAATTGCTAAATTTCATTGTTTAATATGGACTTATGGGAAACTACTGTAATTTCACCATCAATGAAAGTGTGAATTCCCTTTTCTTACAATGCTGTTGACAGGAAAGGACAAAAGCATGCATTGCATAAGGTTCCAGTTAACTGTAAGGATTCTGTTTATGTACTGACTTTGGTTAATGAAGGCCTGGCCAGTTTAAATAGTGCACAAAAGAAGTTCAGTGGCTTACAAAAGAAAAATTGTCTTACTTACATTACCTTGAGAAAACTAATCTTACCTACAAGCAAAACAAATAATAAAATGGATATTGTTTAAAGGTTTAAGCATTGAACAAAAGTTTGATCAAAATCAGGGTAATAAAAATAATTTCTTTAATAGCTTTTTTTTATTTCAGTTTGAATGTGAAGTATTATATTTAAAAACTGAAACAAGATAATATTAATAGTAAATAATTTATTAATAAAATATCATAAATAAAATGTATACAAATTGTATAACAGTAAAATTATTATTAATTCAAATTTTGGTCAATTAAACTTTCAATTAATAAATAAAATTTTGGGATAAATGAAATTTTTCAGTGGGTGCTAACTCTTAATTATCATAATAGTGGGGCCCACACATTTGTTGCATAGCAGCCTGAAAATTCTGTCTGCGTCAATGTCTGCTTATGAATATAGGTTGAGATGCAGTATATCATAATTTAAGGTGCTTAAATGTTCTTAATTTTGACTGGAAAAGGAGTATGAATCCTGTATATTGGTGCATAATATGTAAATATGATGTAATAATTATTTTTCTTGACAAAAACTCAGAGTGTAGTCTGCTAAATTTATTTTTCATATTTAATCTGAGTTTTTATGTAGTTTAGGTGACAAAAATACACGATTCTTTGATAAGCAAAACATCAAAATGTAATGCATTGTATTTGTAATATAAAATATTTCTCTGTAAAAGTATCTTGATTTATTTGCAACATTTAATTGTGTCACATTTCTTGAAATTTATTGTAAATTTGCACTGAGTGCTCTTTGAAATATTGTGTAATGGTGGTGCTGCCAGAAGAGTTTAGATCAGTCTGGTGCTTCCTGATGGTACAAAGTTTCTGATTTCCTTCCAGTAAAAAGAGCATCTTTTCCTTTTAATAATTTTGAGACTATAAAAAATTCAGGGGACTGTTTGTGGTTTCACAGTGTGCTTTCTATGTTTGGATTTTGAATACAGTCACTTCTTATAATGAACTATTTAAAAAAAAAGAATATATTTTAATGAGAGCAGTCTTTGTCATAGTTGATAATCATTTTAAGATAACATTCCATTTTTAGAAGCAGCTGCAATTCTAACAGGAATACAGGAATGATTTACATGAACTTTAGCCCTAAATGGTATTATTCTTGGGGACCCTAAGCAGTACTATTCTTTGGGGCATGCCATTTTATGACTTGCTATCATATTTTTGTGGCCTCATAAGTATAATGTTTATGGTGTGTAAGGTTATGCCACATTGATGTCACACAATTTTGAGTTTTTGTGCTGATTATATTTAACTCATTTTAATCTGCATAAGATCAATAGAAATATTTAATATTTTTTAAAAGTAAATATCATATATAAAATCATAGAAATGAAGCTCAGGGCCCCCAATGAAAAAGAAACACCAGGTAGAAGATAGACTATCATAGTGTTTATGTGGGGCTCCATTTTTCTGTAACCCTGTGTGGCATATGGGTATTTAGCACAACTTGTACTGCTAGATAATCTTATGTTGGGCCCCAGAAAATTTAATCCAGCAGCATGTTGACACAGATCCCATTGTTTTTTGCCATAGATGTTTTCAAATTCAGTGTTTACTATTTTTATTTTTTTCAAATTTTATTGAAAAAGACCCAACAACACTTTCTGAGAGCCCCTTGATGAAGTCATGAAGTTTAAATTTAAACCTTTTCAGTATTTTTAAATTTTATTGTTTTTATTTTTACATATAAACAAACAATTATTTTTCATAATTGAGTAAAATTTTATAACAATTTGGGATTAAAAAAATATTGGAAGATTTGGAAGCTCCTCTGATGTTAGGGTAAGTAAACTAAGGGCTGCTTAGTTTACTTAGTGAAATTTCCTTCAGTAATGCAAATTTTAATATGTCATAATGTGCAGTTTACTGGAATTAACTGCGGGAGATTCATTATTTCATCTGGAAAAATCAGCTGAGTGTGAAACTAGGTTTCACCTAACATCTTGATTGAAATGAATTCTGTGATTGTTTGTAACAAGTGTGTTATTATAATAAAATGTATCTGCATGCATCTTTGAATCAAAATTTTCTGTATATTTTCAAAGTGAATGATAACAATGAAATAACATAATTGAAAGACAAATTGCTAAAGTAAATAATTATTTGATCGATACAGATATCAAATATGTTAAAATATTTATGTTAAAATATACATGTATTTTCTTTATCATCTGAAAGTATCTGTGAAATCAGCTAATAATTTGATAAGTATCCACACACAAGTTAGCACTGTAACGTAAATGAAAAAAAGGTTAAAATGGCCAATTTTCCGAAGATTATAAAAACAACCAAAAGATTATTTGAAAAGATGAACACATATTTTGGATCCTTAGAAAGTTCATTATAAACATAAGTGACTGTATTTTAGTTTCTCCACTAATAACATCCAAAGTGGTATACTTACAGCAAGTTTTAAGAAACAGTATGCATCAAGTAATTATATATTACAGAATTGCAAGCTTTCCTTAATACTCTATACAGCCGAACCTTGTAAATGTAAACATGCTTAAGATAAATTACTTTTACTATGAACCAATTTTATAAATCCCTTTAAATTGTATATGAATTACAGAACAGTAGAGCTCTTATTGTCTTAGCTAATGGGGATCAAGAACATCTCAGATATGGTTAAAATATGAAAACTTGGAGAAAACATCATATACTGCATTGTACAATTTTGTGCATACTTTGCGACAATGCCTTCTCCTATAGGATTTCCCTCATTCCTGCCATTAAGGTAATATGTGTTGTAAGAAAGAGAATATGTACAATAAATATATATGTAATTACAAGTTTATTTATAGTACATATCAGGGCTGCAATGTCGGTACCTCAAACCTTCGACTCCAACTCAGACTCCTTATTTTCTAATATCTGACTCTGATACTGATTAATATACCAATTAATTTTTAATTTTTCATATCCATAGTTTTTGAATTCATAAACATGTGATGTTTTGTAAATTTATTGCCCGTTATTAAAAAAAAAATATTAAATCTTTAAATATTCCAAAATAAAATTTTTAAATGACTTTGACTTAACAGCCCTGGTACATATTGTACATACTCAGGCATACTTTCATCCTATTCTATGATGTATTACAATGTGGTCTCAACTACATTTAGACCTTTTGTAGAAAAAAATTCTTGAATCTTCTTCTGAACATAATCATCCATTTCTTCACTCTCTTGTTTTTCCTCCTTCCCTCACTGAATTTATAAGCATTGGTAATCTCCTATTACTCAACTTCATTCATCCAATTTTCAATGCTTTCTGCTGCATTAGGTTCTGAAACTGGAAGATTTTTTTGCTGGCTGTACAATTGGAAATTATCTTGATCATCAACTTTTTCCTCAGTTTTACTGAAAGAAATTTTCCAAGATTTCATTAGAGTTGATATTTTAACATCATCAGAAAAATGGCTAAGTCAATCATAAAAGAGCTAGCTCATATAATACGGAACCTTGAATAATCGAGACTCTACTGTATTTATTGTTTTTGCTTCTATTATGCAAAATACTTTTTATATAAGCAAAGAAGTTTGATTGTGTAATAGACTTCATTTATTTGGATTAGGCAGAGGTGATCTGCATAAATAGAAATCCAGAAAATCTATGAATCACATAATTGATATTAATACCTACTTTGTTTGAGAGAAATACCTTTTACTTGTAGGTAAACTAAATTAAGGAAAACTTAAAACAAGGGGAAAATATTTCTTACAACTCCTAAAACAAAGTCGATGTTACATTATAGAAAAAAAGAATGATCATAATGTGGTAATTTGAAGGTTTTTAGCTACAAAAATAAAATAATTATTATTATTATTTATTTCATTTTGTTAAATTGTTGTAACAAAAACTATAATTATTTTATTAAGTTCAAGATTTATGCATAAAATACATAGTGAGGCTAGCTACTGTTTGTTAAAAAGTTGTTTGCATTTCTTATTCTTTTGCAGCTTTATTATTGCATTTTATTTATAAGAATATAACATTACATTTTGTATTTTTCTTCAGTTTTATTAGTTTTGTTTTATATTGGTAATGATTTTTTTGTTTATTGATGTATTTCAAAAATTCAAGTCCATGTACATATGTAATAAAGTGCTCTCTATTTTCATATTACAACAGCTTCAAAACTAAAGAGTTTGTATTATAAAATATTTCACCATATTAAATCACTTTGTATTTGCTTTGGCAATTATTTTATTTTGCTTTGCTTTTACAGAATATATAATATATAGTTTTTTCTTGTATTAGGTGGAAATTTCTGTATTCCCAAATTATTTAATTTGGATAAATAGAACAGAAGCATTTCATATTTTGTACTGGTTTATTATTACATATTATTATTTATCTTAATTTGTCACCCCTTTTTTCCCCAAAAAGAAACGGTTCAACTTAACTATCATATGTTTTAGGATTTTGGCTATTAACCATATTTCATACTTCAACCAGGTTCAAATGTTTAGCCATTTTTGTCATGATAGAGTAAATGTATTACATTATCTAATATGATTCTTCTTTTCTTGGTATATTTATGTTACATTTAAATTCACATTAATATATATATACAGGGTGAGTTTTAATTAACCTACAAGTTTTAACTGAAATAACTCTTGAGTAGTTGCAGATAGCACTACAAACAGTTTTTTATTGAAAAGAACGTGGAAAAGGATTTTAATGGATAAGGTTTTCAAATTGAGAACCTGCAGAGGTGACACAATAGTGCAACCTATGCACAAAGTTGTCAGTTACAAATTCATGTGTTTCTTTTTTCATGCTTGAAAATGAGTCAGTTATGGAACTTTTGAGACTAATAAGGTCTATTGGCTTCTTCATGTAAACCAAATCTTTCATATGACCCCAAAGATAGAAATCACATGGATTAATATCTGCTGAATAAGGTGGTCAATGCAATGTTCTAAGATAATGATTTGGGTATTGATAGGTGATAACTTGGGTTCCAAATTCACTGTTAATGGTGTCAAAAACACTGCCAGTTCTATGCGGAGGGGCATCGTCCTGCATGAACCAATATTCACCAGTGTTCATAAAAGTTGTAGGTTAATTAAAACTCACACTATATATATATATATTATTTCGGCCATGTGGCTGTATCGTTGAGCGAAACACATTTGGAACCTCTGTGGATGCAAAGATCCTTGATAAGCTGGATCCACAGAGCTTCTATCCAATTTCATATTTTCAGATTATATCTTTTCTCTTATTTTGTCATTTTAATATTTTGAGCCTCCAGATTTTGATAATCCTTTGTTGTTTGAACTTGATTTGTATGCATCGCTCCTGAATGTTGATAAATTCATGTGGATTATTGATATTTAAAATTAAGATCATTTTGTCTTTTATGGTAGCATTGTTTTCCTTTTGTCTGATATTTTCTTTCATATCATCTTTACTTAATTTTCCTCCGTATTGTTTTTGAACCAGGGTATGGCACTGATCATGTTTTAAATTAGTATAACTATTTTTATTTTATTTTTAATTTTATCTTTTTTATTTTATATATATATATATATATATATATATATATATATATAGCATTTATAGTAACTTTGGAATTTATAGTAATTTACTATTGCCAATTCTGAAACAAGCATGTGTTTGGGTTAATTAGAGTTAGATGCTCAGATCCGAAGAAGAGTCTAATCTAATTAATCTTCAAAATTAAGCCAGTGCTGTACATTTCTTTTTTCAGCATTGTGGCCGTGGTATAACTGCTTTGGTGATTTTAATGTTTCGTAATTACTTGAATTGGTTATTATTTCTTTCTAATATATTATATATATATATATATACTATAAAATACCATGATTTTTGGATAAAAGGATGCTGTGGTGTAATTGTTACAGTTAAGAAAAGAACATAAGAGAAAAAAAAATTATGAATAAAAATATGCAGTACAAAACACAAATTGTTTTGTGTTTTATACTGTTTTAACCTTTCTATCTTTTAGCAACAGTTTGGGCTTTAAAATGATTTAAAAATACAATCAAACAAAAGGGTTAAAAGAAACACCACACTCAGGGAAATAAGATATGTTCAAGTGTGGGATTACAACTCTAGGACCTGTCATCTGATAGTAGGCCCAAGTTCTCATATCATACAGAAAGTATGAACATTTTAAAAAATAAAATATTTGTGTGCTTGGCTCAGGTCTAAATTTTACTAATTTTACTTTTATGCAGCCTGACCCACAAATTGAGTTTTGGCCAGGCCCAAACTGTAAAGATAGTCTTTTATTTTTCCACTATATCTAAAAGTATAAATCAAAGTTATTTATGTTTTTGCTCAGAATTATGCAAAAATGTGCGTGTTGAATTCTTTTTCTTTGCATTGCTGAAGTTTTTAATGATTTTTCACAAATTTTTCATTATTTATTTATTACTTGTGTAACATAAACTTTTTCCAACTTAATATTTTCTAAGCAAAATGTTATGTAAATAGAATGGTTACATGTCAACTTTAATAAACTTAAATTAAAACAACCAACATAGGTTTAATAAGTCATTTAATGAACCTCCTTTCCCTGACGTACATAAATTTAAAAAGCATTGTAAATTTATGTACGTAGAGAAAAGGAGTTTTATTAACTTATTAAACCTATGTTGATTGCCTTTAATTTAATAGTTTAAAATGTAATGTACCAAGCCTGTGGACCAGGCTATACTTCGATCTATGTCTTAAGCCTAAATCTGTGCAGAGCTAGTGTGATGGGTCTTTAGAACACAGAAGCTCCATGGTCTGCAGTGGTTCTTGGTGGTTCTAGCTGCACTAGTGTTAAAAAGTACATAAAGTAAGTAATAGAATTGAATAAAAATAAAAAGAATATGCATACATTAATATTGAAACTGTACTTTACTGCTAACTTTTTAGCTGTATTGCCTTATTAATTTAAGATATGTAGCAAAAACGTTGCTAAAATAAATAATTACTTGAAAATAATGTTCAAAATATGATTAAACATGTATGCTATGATTGTATATACAGAAAATGAAGACTAAGAATTGTATTTTGCCTGAAAAGTGTTTGTAAAATTACCTGTAATTTAGAAAGTATTGTGGTACTTGTCTACACACATCTACATTTTTCAGCTCTGGTAAATAGTACTGTCAGCCATTACATATTCAATATAGGTAACATTTTTTCTGATTATAAAATAAAGTTCATATTTTACATAAGACTCTGCAAAAGTACATAATTGCATTTATGGGTACTTAGATTTTGTTGCAGTAATGTGCAGTAATGCTGAAAACACAGCATTTTTGCCACATATACAAAAAAAAACTTGTAAATTCTTAAAAGCTACAGCTGTTTCAGAAATCATGGTAATTAACTATTGTCTCTAATTATAATATGCATTTATTTTTCAAATTTAGTATTTTATTTTTCAACAGTGTTAAGAGACTTTCACTTTATAGTTTCATCAACTTCCAAAATCATACAATTGCTACCCAAGTATTGTAAAACCCATTTATTTGATAGTTTTATTTTCCTTTTATATTTTTAATGTCTTTTACATTATTGATTTTATCAAATTCTGGTATATGCTTCTTGTATGCGCTTAGCATCCCTTTTTCTTTCAAGTCGAAGAAGTGGTTTTGGTCACTCATTGGTAAAAAAATGATGATTTCCAAAAAAGAAGGTATCTTGTGTAGTCTTACCACTATCTTCATTTCTTTTATGGCATCATGCTATTCCACTTTTAATTTACTGATTTACTGTTGCTTTTGGGATGCTACATTTTTATTGGTCAAATTTATCCCCCCCCCCTTTTTTTTTTCAATCATCCCAGCTGTAACACATTGCTCAAGAATAGCATAGATTTTAGCACATTTCCCGTATAAATGCACTTTATTCTCATTTTGTAGTTGTAGTTATATATGCTCTACTTCTCTCTCTCCTTTCGCAAAGACTGTGAGAAGATTGAGGTTATAAGTCCTACCCTCATTGAGCACCATTTTAGTTAACTTCTTTGCTTCATAGTGAAAAATATTTTCTTTTCTTCTCATTAGAGATTAAAAAACTATTGCGCCAGATCACTGGTCTCCGAAATGGGGTATATGAGTTAATGCATTGGGGTACGCTAAAATATTTAATACTTCCTTTTTGTATTATTTTTAAAGCAAGTTTTATATTGACAGAAGAAAATAGGAAAATTAATTAAAGAATAACAAATATTAACTTGTATGTTTAAATTACATGATTATGAACACATTAATGTATGATTATATATAAAATATTATAACTTTCAAAATAAATGGAAGTTTATTTACAAATTATAGGACATTTTAAAGTACAAATATACGGAATTATTTATTCATGATTTTTAATATCTCTTAACTTTTTGTGTGATATAATTTATACCAAAGGATTTTAATGTTTCTGTATCATTTAATTAAAAGTCTAAACTTAAGCCGACATGTTTTTTCTTAATGCTTGTAATCGCTATCAATTGATTCCTCCCTCCTTTAAAATTTGTACACGTGTGGATAGCACTGCGGCTTCTCGCATTTTATGGCTCACTGATATGATTTTTGTTCATTTTTATTTTAAAACATAAACTTTTATTTTATTTTGAAAGTTGTAATATTTGATTTCTATCTTCAGACGTGTTGCCATTTCAAGTATGATTATATAATTATTGCCTTACTAGAATGCCTATTTTAAACAAAGAACATTTTTGAGCTATTCTAATATGGATCCTCCATATTAGAACCAACACGCCCATTTAGAAAAAAAAAATTCCTGATTCTGTATAGTGGCTCACAAGTAGGTCTTAAGGGTACACATTTAAGAAAGTTTGGAGACCACTGCTCTTGATTAGGCACTCCTCTAAATAGCTTGAACCTTGAAAGCATCCTCACCTTATGTATTGCTACATCTCTGTGTATAGCCCAATGTTCTCCATTGTACATGCATGCCTTGATCATATTCTGTAAGCCAGATGTCCAATGTCTCAATCTGGTAAATAGGAATGCCCTTTCTGAGGATGTTACCTCAAGATTTAATGTTACTAAAACTTATCAACATTCTGTAGGCATAAAGCATAGAACTTGTGTTATGTAAGTATCTAGTGTTCCTGATGTTTAGTTTAGACGGTGTTTATATTTGTGTAACAACCAGTTTGATTTATTTCATGCAATATATTAACTTCTATTTTAACATATTCATGTTTTTCATCCCTAGAAAACTCGAAAATAGAATTTTATGTTATATCTGCATGTAAATTGTTCATGAACTTTTATTTTTCATCCTATTAAAACTACTATTTTCTTAGTTTGGAAAACAGTTGTTGTTTTCCAAGCTAGTTGTCATAAAAATGTTAAGAGGGGCAGTGAGATTGTGGATGAAAAATTTGTGTATAAGAATTTCATTAATTTATTTCATTCATACACATTTACTCAAAGCGGGGTGGGATAAAGGAGAATAGTAGCAAACAGCATTTTTTAAACAGTATTAGAAAGTATGAAGACATTTTACTGGATGAGGAATGGGGAGGGGGGTAGAGTAGATATAATTTCACCACTATGGCGCCTGGTGGGAGCAAATTTAATTGTTTAGCTAATCCTTTCTTGGCTACCCTACTGGTCATAAAGGAAGGCAAAAATTGGTAGGTATTATCATATAATGTATTTATTTAGCATGTTTTATAGCTTCTTCCATCAAAAGAGAAAATAGTTTCTGCTGTGGCGACATTTTTCCACAGCAGCTTAGATCTTCATAAACTAAAAAAAGTCCCAATTAGAAATGAAATGTATCTGCCAAATTTCTGACTGTTTCAAATTTCTAAATGCTGGAATCGAGAGGTTTTATTGCATATACAACTAGTATAATGCAAGTCCAAAGTTTTTCTTGCCAAACAAAACCTTCTAATTTATATTATACTTGAAAATATTTTTTTTACATGTTGACTTAAATGAAAACATGGCACATCAGAAAGCAACCATCAAAGAATAAAACCACCCCTGTCTGGGCCTAAATTAGTAATCTATTGTTTTGTCGTTGGTGGTGAGGATGTGGGGGCTGACCAAGCCTTCAATGTTTGCTGATTTCAAAAATCAACAGCTGCACTGTTTTGAGGCAGTTGTTCATTTTTAAAACCAATGGATCCTAGTGTGTCATATACTATGCTATGCTTGTTGTATATAGTCTAAGATAAAAAGATCAAAGGTTTGTCATAATATATTCATTTTAAATGTTTGCAAGATTTGTTTGCCTCATGTAGGAATGTGACCATTTCATAAGATAGAAAACTAATAGTACTTGCATTAAATTTAAAAATAGTGTTTTTGCAATGAAATATAAATGTATACAAAAAATATGTTTGATATAGTTATAATATTTCCAAAATTATTGATCTTTAATATGAAACAAAAGAAAATCCAGTCTTACAAATGTAGTTGGTTTTTCATCGACATTGTTAGGAACTAAAATTTTTTTGGCATGTAAATCAACCATAAGTAATTTTTAGATACTAATAATTTATACAATAAATATGTGTATTTGCATTTAATGTATTTTTATAGCTTGTTTTGTGTTTCTTTTCTGTATGAAACCTAAGATTAAAAACAATAGTTTTTGTTTCTAATGGGGTGCCATTTTCTTGTGGACATTTTTCAAAATTTTGCATTTCAAAAACAGGTCACTTGCAAAAATTTAAACTTTCTACAAAATGTGGAAAGAAAATAACATTTAAAAAAAAGTTTCAAGTTTCTATAAATAGAGTTTTCAGATATATTTATTCAACCATTTAAAACAAGTCATTGAAAATATGGACACAAAGTAATAGGAAAAAATTTTGAAAAAGCCAAATACTTAATAAGGCTAATAAATTTACCAGTTTTTTTCCCATTCCTATCTTTTAATCTTACAAAAAGAAAAAATGTCTTTCCAAAATTATTTTTTTTTTTTATAAATAAGACCTATTGGGGAAAAATACCTGGGGTCAGACCCTTACATGTATACTATTGTGATTGTCTTGTTTAATTTTTTTTTTAATTTTCTCTTTCAAATGCTCCATCCTAAAATTTGTTTATTCTAAATATCCTTCCAATTGAAATGAGTTTTTAAATGCCACTGTCAATATTTTTAGTACTGAAAGTTTTGTATGGAATGAATATTTTATTACTTATTCACTTATTCTGTATTATCTAAATTCCTGTTTAAAGTTCCTGTAAAATTGCTAAACTGTGAATGAGTAGTTTTGAGCTTTTTATACAAGCTCTCTTGAGGTCCAGTATGTAATGCTTTTTTCCTAACATCTTCCCTCCTTGAAAGTACAAAAACTATTTAAAATAAGATATATTTTGTGTGAAAACATTCTAATAGCCCAAATTTATTTATATTGTAGAATTTACGTGTAATTATTTACATATTTGAAATTGGTGTAGAATGCATGTAAGAAAAGAAAAGGTTTTTAGCAGTATTTTAGACCAATTTAGCCAATATCAAAGCTCTGTTGCTTTGAGATATGTAATGTTTATATGTAATATTAGATGTTCTATTTCTTGTAATTTGTATTAATAGGTTTATCTCAATTAAAAGTATAGTTTAGAATTTCGTATTTAGTAGTCTTTTTAGGGATGGATATGTATGCTTCTTATTGCATTTTACATTATAGACATTTTGATTAGATTATTATAGGCATGTTATCATACCCAGTGTAATTTGTCGGAAAAGACAACAATCTTGTTTTTTAAATTAGTTGCTTTTGGTTTAAAATGTGATTTAAAAATCACATTTTTTCAACTTCTTTTACCTTAGTAAATTTTAAACTTTTTTTTTTCATCTTTGGCTTTTACCTTTTATGCCTTCTATTAAAAATATTTGGTATATGCTTTCTTGTTACAAACATGCATATGTGATTAGCCATATTGCTTGATTTAGATTGGTGCTGTATAAATATAGATTTATTACATATTCAATTGTGAATTAAAATCTCTGTTACTAACTTAAACAGCATAAAAAAGGTAGCCACATATATCCTGTATAATAATTAATTATTAATTGCAATTACATTAATAATTTTTACAAAATATAATAAAATCTTAGTTAAAATATAAAACAATAAAATGGCAACCAATTTCAGAGACAAAATGATCTCCTTCAGGACAAGAAGACAAGACATTAACCACGCCAGCAAAAGCAAGAAAATTATCTATCTTATCATATATATGTATGCATATTATGTTATAGACAAGACATTGTTATAGTCAGTGTGATTTTTTAGAAAGGTAAATAATCTTGCCTTCAAATCAGTTGCTCTTTGTTTAAAATGTTAGAAAATTAAGTAAAATTAATAAATAATTAAAAACTTATGGTTTTCTTGCTTTTGCTGATGTGGTTGCTCTGTCTTTTTGTCTTGAAGGAGGCTTGTTTTGCCTCTGAAATGGGTTAGCACTATTATTTATTTAAATCTGTATTTCAACAATTTTTTTTATTACCATATTTCTATTTAGTAGTTTAAGTGATTTTTTAACTATACAATTAATTATATAATTGTAATTATATAATTAATTTCATTATTATAATCGAATCAATAATTATATTAATTGATTATATAATTACAATTTTTTTTTGTTTATATTATATAATGATCAGTATTCTTGATACCTAATTTTTTGTTATTTTATGAAGATTTTATCCACATTTATCTTTTAACAGCAATTTGAGCAAATTTTTGTTTTATTCAGTTTATAGTTCTGCTGCTTTGAAAAATGTTCAAAGCTTAAAAATTGGCTATTAAATAAAGGCTCCAATAAAAAAAAAAGTCAAGCATTTATAAAGAAGTTATGTATTACTTTGAAATTTATTTCTTATTTTAATTCATTTCCATTATTTTAGGATTCCATTATCTTAAAATAAGCATGCCCTCTGTACAGCAGTTAGCATCAGTACACCAATCCTGGTATTAGTGTCTGTTTATATATAACTAGCAGATCCTACTTGGCGTTGCTAGTGATTAAAAATGCACAAAATCTATTAGTATTCAAAATTAATTCCTCTAAAAAAGATGAATAAGAATCCCTATTCTCATTATACTAAGTTATCTGCACTGTAAAATCTGAAAAATAAAACATTCGTGCATCACTTGTAAACTAATTTTCAAAAAAAGGAAGTTTGCTAAAGATACTCTCAAATAACAAAAAACATTAAAGTAGTAATAAAAGTCTTATCTGTGCTATTTTTATTCTGATGCAATAATCAGTTAAATACGATAGAAAATATATGAATTTGAAAAATCTTTGCTTAAATAAAACAGATGTCTTGAGAAATTAAAAATATCAACAATTCCTGCAATCTTATATCACAAAACTATAACTGATATCAAAAATATAATGCAGCTCATTTATAAAATTTATTTTTATATCAATTTCTTTATTATTTAAACTGGATGGATTGAATGAAAATCATCTGCCATATAAACTCATTTGAATTAATTCCATTGCTATGCAACATGATACCATTTTCTTCAAATTAAGTTTCAGAAAATAATTCTTTGATTTCAATAAAAAGACACTTCCACCTCTATGGAAGTGTTTTTTTAATTAATATCTCAACAATCTCCGAGTCTCCAAACTCGAAATATAAACTAGAGAATAGAGTAAGTAAACTAGAGTAGTAGAGAATAACTATAGCAAATTTGAAAAAAAAAAATCTGTCAAAATCTGTGGATTTGGAAATGGAGCATACAAAGTAACAAATAAGCAAACATACTTTCATTTTATGTATATTTAATATTTATATATATATATACATACAGTAGTTTATGCATAATTTTCGATTAAAATCTTTCAATTTTTATTTATATATATATATATATATATATATATATATATATATATATATATATATATATATATATATATATATTGTCACATAAGGCTACTTAATCTGAACCATCCTTTTCCATCCATCTTAATCACTAAAGAGTCCAAAGTTTGAGAATAGAAAACCATCGTATTTTGACGATTATGTGTAAAAATAATTAATTTAATTTTGTAAAAAAGAAAAACAAATATTTCTTAAAAAAGTGATATTGTGCAATTCTAAAAAAAATGAGAGTTGTAGTTATGTTAATTTTCTAATAAAAATATTTTTGTAAATATGTGATTTACCGTATCTGTGTAAAGTAAGTATCCAATCTTTTCAGCCTAGTTTTTTTTTTTTCTATGTAGCAAATATGTTTTTAAATTTATTCTCATACTATTGAGATTTATTGTTTTTCCAGAAAAATTTTGAAATACTGACTGAGGAAAATGTGCGCATCATAAAAATGTTTCATTAATTTTTTAAGTGATGCCAGTATACAGGGTGTCCCAAAAAGATTGAAACACACTTTAATTCTTTACCTGTTGGAGATAAGTGGGCAATATAAATTTCACAAATGTTGAAAGTAAAGTAGGAAATAAGACTATGTTAATGAAATAGTCTTCAAATTGATTTTCAAAAAGTTACACTTTTTAAATTTTTATACGACTCCCTTAGATAAATTGGGTCAATCAGAAAATTTTTATTTTTAATGCAACAAGATCATTAAAAAAAACCCCACATATCTGTATCTTTAAAATCAACTGAATTATGATAAAAGAAAAAATCTGACTTTGTCACTTTTCCGTACCATGTGAAAGGCTGTTTCATCAGTGAAAATAGGGATCATAAACAAATTGATGATGGAAATAGTTTTGATCAAAAATACGTTAATATGTGTGAAAATTTTTTATCACAAATGTATCTAAATAAAGCATTACATAGACAGAGATCATATAAAGCAGTGGTACTCACTACGTGGTTGGGTATCCTATGTATTATCATCCAGTTTTATCTTTTTTGTGATATGTCACAAATTTATATTTTTAATTTGATATAGAGTCCCCATTCACAATGTTCAACTTTCAATTAAATATAACTCGCTCAATTTTAAAGATACAGATATGTAGGTTTTTTTAATGATCTTGTTGCATTAAAAATAAAAAAATTTCTGATTGACCAAATTTGTCTAAGGGAATCGTATAAAAATTTAAAAAGTGTAACTTTTTAAAAATTAATGGAAGGACTATTTCATTAATGTAGTCTTATTTTCTACCTTACTTTCAACATTTTTGCAATATACATTGCTCACTTATCTCCAGCAGGTAAAGAATTAAAGCATGTTTCAATCTGTTTGGGACAACCTGTATATAAATGTGTACTAATTAATATTGTAATTTAATTTTGTTAATCCAAAAGGCCAATATACTCCCCCCCCCCCCCCCCCCATACAAAAAAAAATCATTTTGTAGTATTCACTCCGCTGTATATGAGCATTTCATAAATTATCATATATTAATTCGATATACGATTGATTTTCTTTTTTCTGTTATTAATTTGTATTTTTCTAGGTTACTGTTATATGCATTTTGAATTACTAAAGTTTGAAATTAGAAAAATCCAGCTGAACAGCTGAAATTCTAATTAATTAGCCTGTTTACAAAACTCTCTTTTATTTAAAGAAAATTGCTTTTGAAATATGTCACTTTTTCTGAGGAAAAAGTCACTATTTCAACTATTTTCAATGCTAGGGATTGTGCTGAATCCTGTAATTATATCTGCAATATTTTTATTCAAATTGTAATACATATTTTAATAATACCTTTATTAATCTATATCCATAGAGTTTTACTGTTTGTAATTGGCATGTTTTATATTGTCTTGTACTGTTTTGGAAATCACCACATTTATAATTATAAAGATTTTTTTTTTTCAATTTTTTTGTAATTCTTTTACCTCATATCATTTACTCTTATATTTTTCATATCACTTATCATTACATGTATTAGTCAAAATCTACTTATAGTATTATGTTCTCAAAAAGTATATTTTTATTGTATTGTTTAAACATACAACATTTTATAGAATAAAAACGTAAAGAAAGAAAATTTCTGTGTAATTTAACACTTGGGGTGTGTTCTAATTATTTATCATATATATTTTTCATATTATATCATTCATATAACCACAAAAATTATAAATATGTAATCTATTGTATCTCAATATTTGTTATTTTGTCAATATTTTCATATTGCCAAAGGTGCTAATGCATATACATAATTGAAATAAGAAGTATATGTGAAGTAAATTTGAAATATAAACACATTAAAAGGCTCTTTTATCAAAGTAAAAGACTAGCTTGTCATCTTATTTTTAGAAAAGATAGATCAATTGAAAGTGGAGTTATATGATGTGTTTGTTATTTAGACATGCTATGTAATTCATCAGCTTCTTGAAACTGTTGCCAACTTGTAAAGCATTTTTTAAAGAATTTTTAAGAAAAATTGTAAAGGAATAATAACTTGCTAATGGAAGTTTAAAAAAAAGGTCCTATACTGATTATAAAGTCATTTAAAAAGTATAGATCAATAAAGTGGAGTCATTAGATGTGTTTACGAAATTGTTGGCAAATTAGCATATTGTTTTCCTTCCCAATCTATCAATTTTTTCAATTGCTATTTGATCACATGTTGAATGAAAGCACCATGCAACAGAATTGGTGAGTGAAGCATATGTTAGCATGAAGTATTATTGAAAACAGTTTTTAAAAGTACTAAAAGCAATGTATAATTATTCAGAACTTAGGGAGGTTATTCAATTTACAGACACGACGTAAATTAATGCTAAGTCTATCAAATGTCAAAAGAATCAGTTCAAATTTGTATGCAAAACTATTGACACCTTTTTCTGTTACTGTCTTTTATATAGATGCAAATTTTATATATTTAATTTTGAAATTGTTTTGTTCCACCTTGCTATATTTGTTTACATGTTTAAGTAAAATATTAATTTTTGTAATATTTTAATCATTTAAACTTTGTTCAGTATTTGCAACACTCTTAAATTGTTGCATAAATAGATCATACCAAACATTCACAAAATGTTTCCCACAAACAAGAATTAATTTTAACCCTTAAGAGTGCATGTGTGTCCCTCCTCCTTCTCTGCCCATTCATAATTGGTTGTGTGTGTAAAGGTACCAATTGGTAATATGAATGTGCTCCAATGGTAGATGTCAGAATGCCAACCCGGAGGTTCCTGGCTTGAGTGTAGCAAAGGATGGTTGTCTTTTTCTATACAACCATCTTTTGATTCATCTCAACAATGTCTCTTATTCTTATGGATTGTTTTTTTTTGTGGACTTTTTGCAAAAAATTCACAATTATTGTTGAGTATTAAAGCTATACCAGGGCTTTGCCCACTAGTGTACACTAAATATAGCAACCAGTTTTTATAGCAATAAGTTTTTTAGCAAGTTCTGTGCCCGTTGCTTAGGTGCAAAAGTCCCAAAGCATTAAAAGTTGGTCAAAATTTGGCATGGACAGGTCAAGTGGGTCCATTGCAGAGTAGAAAATATAATGTAATAATTGCATCAAAATTGGAGTAAAAGTCACTAGGATAGATAATAATAAAGATTTTAAAGAAGGGCTCCCGGCTAACTGCCCCTCCTACCATAGTCCTAAAATAGATAAAAATGAATACCATTAAAAAGAGCCCCATCCCCTCTTTTGGCTGCCCTGACCCCAGCTTTCTCTCACTGCCCCCCTCCTCCCCTCTTTGCATGGTGCAAGAGTTACAAAGCAACAAAATAGGGTCGAAGCTCAGTATGAGCAGGTCAAGTGGGTCTATTGCAGAGTAGGAAATACAATGTGAAAATTGCATCAAATTGGACTCAAAAATTTCTTAACAATTAAGATTTTAAAAAGCCCCCCCCCCCCCACTTCTTGGCAAGACTATCACCATACAAATTGATCCTTATTTAAAAATATATAAATCTTAATTACTAACTCTCTTTTTTTTTTTTTTTTTTTTTTTGAGGGAACAACATCTTCCAGCCACTCCGATCTTTGCGAAGGGGTAAGTATGAATGAATGTGAAAATGGTGTCTTAGTTTTCAATAGATTTCAGCAGACTTTTTGTGACTTTTAAAATCCTGTATAAAAAAAAAACTATTGGCTTTATTAATATTCTGGCTTCTAGAGGGTTTTTGAAATGTATCTGTCTCCCATTAAAAAATATGAGATTCTAACTGTTTTCGTAGGAGGAGATACGTTTTTCCAGCCCCCCCCCCCCCCTGAAAAAAGAAAGGGATAAACATGAATGAGAATGCGAAAATAATGTCTTTGTTTTCAATGGATTCCAGTGAATTTTTTGTGACTTTTAAAGATCTGTATAAAAAAAAACTATTGGCTCTATCAAAATTCTGGCTTCTAGAGGGTCTTTGAAATGTATCTGTCTTCTATTAAAAAAAAAATGAATTTCTAACTTATTTTTATAGGAGGAGATACGTTTTTACAGGACCCCCCCCCCCCCCCTGAACAAAAAAACCTTTTACAAAATCTATTAAATTTTTTAAAGTTTTGGCCCTGTCTCCAGTTTAATAGCTGTGTTTAAATAAACTATGAATTTCTAGGCCAAGTAGGGGCTTTAAAATAGTGGCTACATACATGCATGCACAATTGGCTTTTAATATGTAAGATATATTAATCTAAATCAGTCCTATACAGGGCTCCCACAAAGGGGGGGGGGGTGTCAGTTGGGACCACGGTACTAGGGCCCGGCGATTGTTAGGGGCCCGTGAACATTGCTGAAGATAAAATATTTATTATAGAACATCTGTGTCTGAATTTATAATTTTTTTCCTGAATTACTTGAAGATTGTCTGTTCCCCAAAATAGTCAAACCTAAGATCTCCTTAGTTCAATACAAGTCATCTGGGTAGAGATAGCTTCACAATGTCTTTGCGTTTAACGGCAGAATCTGTCATTATTTGTTGTCAAGAAAGGCGATGGCAACAAGGCAATAAAAAAACTGATCCCTACAAGGGAAGCAGGGAGCAATTTTCTAGAATTGCACTGCTAAAATGGATATGTTTATAACACTAGCAAATAAGTTTCATTCATTCAAGTTTACAGCTCATATCAATCACATCCTGCTGACTTCTAAAACTATTCTTGTCTACAGATTTCTTTTGTGAAATTATAAGGATGGGAAGGGACGATCTTATCTTCCTTCCTAGTAAACCAATTAACGCGATGGGGTATCCATAGTGTCCCATGTCAGACTTTGTCCGACTGAATGCTGAGCAGTAGAAAAGAAAAATTCTTGTTTTTTTCTACAGCTTTGGCATGGTACAAACAAAGTTCTCGAAGGGTACGAACCAAAAGCAGATTAAATTGCTCCTTTCTTGAAGGCATGAACTTGCTTCGCACATTGATTTCAGTGATGTAATAGTTTATATTATTTTAAAGAAAGTGCAAAAAGCAAGTTTTGTTATCGGTGCTAAAAAAAAAATAAATAATAATAATAATAATAAATTATTCACTGAAACAGAAGCAGTATTGATTGATCCCAATGATACCATCTAAGATTTAAGGTATTTTCAAAATAATTGTCTTACAATTTTCAAATATTATTTTTAGATATCTTAATCTTCAAATAAAGTTAATCTTAGAATAAATTAAATTTATTTTATCACATTTCAATGCTGCTTTGTAAATTTATTTCATTAAAATAACTATAGTTAAATAATGTACAAAACTTCAGGCAAAATATTACATTATTAATGGAATATAAATGCTTTAGTGTTTATAATAATGCGTTTTTAAACTGTCGATTTTATGTTGAACTTGGTAATTAGTAGAGAAAACCATTGAAAAAGGAAATTAATTATATATTACATTTTGCCAAGACATATCCTGGGAAGGAAGGGGGAGATTTGGAGGTCGTCTGCCCCCTCTCCCGAAATCCTAATTAGAAAAGGATTTTTTTATTATATGGCATCTTTTGTACATACTCATTTGACATTTTATTTCATAAATATCAGAATTAATACATTTTGGAAGAAACATTTTATGAACATAATGAATGAGTTTAGAACAAACACATGGCAATATAATTTTGATCATGTTTCCATTCTCTTAATGTAATTATAAAAATGAATTAGAATAAAATAATTAGTTATGAAACAAAATCGTTTTCAATGAACTTCATTTTATCAATGTTATATTGGTGGATTGTATAAATGTGGGAGTATCTAGGCAGTTTATGTATTCACCGTAGTTCAAAAGATATTCACTAAATTTCGTTGAAATTTGGTAGCTATGTTAGTTAGGCATTACTCTGGCACTAATTTGATTTTTGGCGAATATCAAACAATAATAGTGTACTTAAAAATCTAAAAAATGAGAAGGTTCTATTAAACTATGTACTTTGTGAAGTAGTTGTAGTGCTACAAAATAAAATAAAATGTTACTGCTCCTGCTATGCTGGTATAAACTGTTCTCAACACCATCATTTTTCAATTGTGGCACGATACTTGGCGAATTGGTATTCAAATAGAGCTAGTTTACTATATAAAAGATGAAATTCAATGATAAACTGCAAAATCAATGTAATTTAGAAATTACAATTTTGTAATGATATAATGCATTAAATCAACAAGAAAGATCAATCATGCATAAAGCATTGATTATAAAACACTTTCCAACTATGTTGTAAAGTGTTAAAAATGATTTCCGCTAAAGTTTTCAAAAATGTGCCGATTAAAATCTCTTAGGATGATTTTAGTAGAGCATTTGGAAGATACAAAACTTTTACTGATAATTGTTAAAAGGTTATTGTCAAAAGCAGAGAACTTTCCGTATTGGAATTTTTCAGTGAGGTAAAACGATTGATGCACCAAAATGGCATGTATCTGAACATGTGCTATTTCCATCTAAAAAGTTACGAAACAAATAAAAGTTGATTTTCTAGTAAAATCTCGAGATATTTTGGACATATTTTATTTTATTTAAATGTTGCATATGCATGTTGATTGGAGATAAATCGACTATCACACCGATAACTTTTTTGTGTGTGGTTGTTCGTCACAGAAATGTTGCAATGCCATTGTTTTTACAAAAATTTTTTTGAAGTACTAATTTCTCAGGATCTATTAGAGATGAAGCTTAGATACAACCTGATATGGATCGAGCATTAAATTCTGGAGGAGGTAGGGAGGTTCACTAAAGATTTCCATATCTGGTTCTTTTTACATTTTTAGTTCACAGTTTTCTCTTTTCCTTGAAGCATCCATTTTCTAAGATTGGCTGTAAATAGAACTTTGGTGATGGAAAGTAGAGGGATTGAGAAAGAATTTTTAATTCGGATTTTATCCTACTTCCGGTTCAAAAAATTCCCCTTGTTTCTTGGAATTTTTCCAAAAATTTCCAATCTATTTCTTGGAATTGGCTACAGATAAAGCTTAGCCAATGATTGATGCAGTCGCATTTTGAAGAGATTAGAAAAAATCACTAAGAATTTCAACTTCCGATTGTGGAAATGTCACTTTCATTTAAAAAATTTACAGTTTCCTTGTAGGTAAGGAATCTCCTCTGCAATTTGGTTTTCTAAGGATTTCTACTTGCGGTTTTGCATCTTATGGTTCAAAATATTTCCTTGAAATGTATATTTCGATTGACTATAGATAGAGCTTAGGTGATGACTGATACGAATTTAGCATCGAATTTCAGGGACAATGGGGATTATTTACTAAGGATTTCTTCTTCCAGTTCTTTTTCCAATTCTGGATAAGAAAAAATTTTATTTTCCTTCAAACATTTATTTCTCAGAATCGGTTATGGATAGAGCTTATGATGACTGATATGTCATAGATTCAGTATCAAATATTTTAGAGGCTAAAAAATTCATTAAGGATTTCTAGTTCTGGTTCTGTAGATGTCTCTTTCGATTAAAAAATTACAGTTTCTTACAATAATTATTTCTCAGAATTGGCTATAGGAATGGCTTATATAATGACTGATTCAACATCGAAACTTGGAGGTGGTCACTAATGATTTACACTTCTACTTCTGGAAATATCACTTCCGATTGTTCCAAATATATGTATGACTATACGAAATACACGAGCAAAAAAGTATAAAAATATTTCTTCTAAAATGAAATGCACACACTACCTACCATCGTATAAAATATCCTTCACGAATTTCTTATTTTTTGGTGTTTTAAAACCTTGTACTTGATATATTTTATGAAATTCTACTCTACTCCTAAATAATACAGAAAAAAGGAGTACCCTCCCCTTTATTTTTTTATCTAGGGCCCGCGGCTCGACTTGGTCCCCGGACCCAAAATTGGATGTGGGGGGCCTGGCCCTATATATCATTCATTTGGGTGACGGAGCTATGTGAATGAGTATAGTGGTTATAATTTTGATATTTTAGTATTTTAAACGGTTTTCCAATGGGTGGAAAAGCTGTAATATTTTGATGTCATGTATTGCAGCTCAATGTTTTTACTTTGTGAAATACTGGTGCATAAACATGAAATATTTTGAATTGTTTAAAAAAAATTAGGAGATTAAATGAACTTGGGGATTCTAAAGACGCTTAATGATTGATGAGGTTTAAACAGAATAAATGGAAATAACGTATTCAAGTACGTATTTATGTGTTGCCAGGCAAGTTTATGGATTAATTAAATTACAAATTATCATCATATATATTGTATAAGTTTAATTTATGTACTGTGAAGCAAGTTAGTAAAATAATGCAATGTTTTGACTATGGTGAGAGTATACAGATGAAATTGGGATAAAAAAATAAAAGTGCTAACTAACAATAAACAGTTAGTGAGTAATTTGTAGCCTGTATACTTTGAAAGCCTGTAGGCAAAACAAATAAGTCCAAAAAGAATTGAATAAACTTACTGAACTTTATTGGAATAAAGATTTTTCAGAGAAATTATAATGGAATAACTTGCTAATGGAAGCTCATAAAAAGATGAATAATAATATAAAAAAAATCTTATACTGATTATGATACAAGTGGACTTAAAACAATATATAGAGTCTGAAGCAGCATGTAAATATATAAGAATTTGAATGTATTATGTCGTATGTAATAAAACATATGAATACTAATTATCCCTTGAGTTTTAAATGTGGTGGAAGAAACAAGATGTAAAACAAATTACTTTTTATTTTATGACAAACAATGTTGATGACTCGATTAAGCATGTTTTAGAATTATGACAATCAATTTCGCTAAAAAGTGAGTTCATTATTGCATTTTATGTTCAGAGCATAAAAATTTGGCACACATCACAGTTTTACCATTTGGCAACCACACATATGGCAGTGAGAATCACCCATCCCCAAAGTTGGGCTGAGATTCATATTTTACTGATTTTCTCGGATGCTGGCACATTTGTCTTCGATGTCATCTAAAAGATAACCATTACATATTAGTTTCATTTTATGTAAAGAAAATATGTGACACAGTTTTAATAGTTTGGCATAAAATTTTGTTTCTAAAATAATTTCTTTGGGAACATTAGGAAAAGTCATGAATAGAAATTTTACTTTTTATATCCATTTCTATAATTACAAAAACAGGAAGCAATCATTCTAAAAATGAACAACTTTGAATGACAAATGAGACCCAGTGTGTGCTAATTCATTTGTTAAATGATTACTGTATGGTGTTTCTTGATTCATTATGTGTGTTTAACTTGGAAACACTAGTTACATTCCACATATTGGAGAATTATAGTTTAAGTTTTTGTAATTGTATGAACAGCATTCACACATTAAATGGGTTCAATTTTGAAATTATGTATATAAGTAATTTATCAAAAAATAATTTTTATTAACTTCGGCAGTATCAACCTTTTTTGCTCCAGGCATATTATTTTTTATTGCGAATCCTTACAGCACAATGAATGTGCAAGTTTTCAAATAAGAACCAGATATGTGTCGCTTACTTTGAATAATGTGAAAACAACTCCAGCCATGTGGGACAGAACCGTTCATCTGGTTATAAACTTGTGTCTAAACAGTTAGACTACATGGATATGAATCCTTCACTCCTTTGCTTGAACATCTAGTCTAATTTACATCTGATCCCTCTGGAAGATTATTTCTCTTTTGTTTCAGCCACCCGTCTCCTTGGGGTCTAAGGTTAGGGTTACACAGTAAACATATGGTAATAGTGTTTGGACCTTAGTACCACCCCTCATTTCCATTCTATTCTAAAAGTGTTAGACCAAGAGATATCTTCGAGTCCAACAATCAAATTTGAGATTTCTTTTTGATGGGCTATTGCTTCTGGTCAATTATCAGTTTAAATAATGTGGCAACTATGTCATAAACGCTCCTTGTTAGTAGTAAGTTTGCTTGATTCAGTCCAAGAAGGGTGGCTCCTGAGCTCTTCAACACAAGGTTGATGGGAACTGGTCATGTTTCATGATATCAGTCTGATGGAGGAAAGTACTGAATCTTAGTCATGTGTGGGCTGCTATCTAGTGAATAACAGTGCGCTCATTTTTCACCCTGATATCACTACTTGGAGAGACAGTTCCAGTGATCACAGGGGACAGAATTCATAGGACAGTAAATTACAAATTCAATACTGCATAAATTAAAAGATATCTTTGGCCGCAACTATCTAATTCAATATGTCTTTCACGTGGAAAGTTACACTGCTTGATCACCAGTTGGATTGGCATGTGACCTGTCCACCACAGCAGTATACAATTACTTCTAGTTTTCTCTAAAATAATTAGATACAAATCCATATAAATGTTTTAAATATGAAAAATTGAAATTATTTTTAACAGTTCACAAACTTTAAATATTTTCATATGCTGATGACCTAATTAGCTATTCAAATTTGTAAATTAAACTTATCTTTTAAACTTTAAATAAAATATCTAACATATTTATTTGTATTACAGTGCAGTAACATAAAATTTAATTAGTTATTCAGTTCTTAATGCTCAGTATATACATTATTCTAGTGTTTCATCGTCAACCCTAGAAACAAATTGCAGACTCTTGAAAACTACAAACTTGTCAAACATATGCGGGAAACCTGCCATTTCCCATAAAACTACAGGTGGTTACATATCATCTCAGTCCAGAAGTGCCTTAGCCAGTCTTTGCAGTCAAAAAATTGAATTATCTTTCAATGACAAAGGTTCATTCAAGAAGTAGGCAAGTTATTGACCATTCAATTTCCCTTTTACATGGTGCAAGTTCACATAATAAGTTGACAAATCAATTTATTGATTCAACTTCTTGTATATTGTACAGGGGTCTTTGTTTCATAAAAAATGGCTTACAAAACATTCAGTGGTGTTAAATGTTAATGAAGGATTAATTTTATCAGTTGAATAATTGCATATTCTCTTAAATTTTAGTTCAGTATAGCTTTGTATAATATAATTAGTCTATTATTACTTACTTTCTTCAAGTCCTAGACAAAGTCCCCACTCTTTAAGACTGATTCTATGGTCATCATCTGCATCACACTTATCTAAGAATGGAGCAATGCAGTGTTCCATTGCCAAAAGTGGAGCTCGGATTGGGAATAGTTCATGCCGAGACACTGACCTAAATATAAAAAGTTTCATTTTAATAGAATTAAAATCGGTGATAGCTGTGGTAAAATCAGTGATTAAGATCAGTGGTAAACAGGCATGGTGATGTTGAGGAACTTCTCTGTCATGTGTATCCTTTTATTCATTCTTTACTGATCAGCCTCAGTGTATCAGTGATCAGCCTAAGCAGTGGTATACTTATGGTATAAAATTGAACCAGCAGTCTATTTCAGTCCTGAGTAGAATTCATACTTTAATAAATTCATGTTTATTGACTGATAGAAATTTCTGAGCTTTATTTTATAATGATTCTTTTAATTTGGTAGATAAATTTTTGTATAGCAATTACCAGTAATGGACTAAAGGTTTCTATGTTCACAAATATAAAAAAAATATTTTGTTAGAATATTTATTTGTGGTGTATGCATGCTGCGTTCCAGAAAATATGTTTATTTTAAATTTAAATTATCTTTATTCTTGAATAATGAAGTACAGAAAGAAGAAAAAGGTAACAGAATGTCTTTCAATAAATTTAAATTCATAAACAAAACAAATATGAAAATTATTTTGTAGCTCTCTTCAGCTGTAGCATGCAATAAGAGTATTTTCTCTGTCATGAATATATTATAAAAGAACCATTATAAAACAACAAAGAAAAGAGCATTTTTTTACTCAAGCTTATTCTAATCTGATAGAAAAGAAATTATCTTAAATTAGCATGTTTCTTTATATTGCATTTGAATTTAATACTAAATAATTAGTGGATATTTAGAACAAAAAAAAATATATATACTCTACATTTTCTTTGTAATTTATTCTGTGAATGAAAATATGTCTAGAATGGGTCTTGTTACAAAAGTATTAATCTCATAACCAAAAATTGTTTTCGTAAACTCAATTAGCAACTAATAAAATTTTCAACATATGCTTTTGAAATTTTGTATACTGCAGGGTGCCATTCAACTATAAAAGGAAAGATTAACATTAGTAGCTCAATGGATAGAGCACCAAATGGAGATCATTGTCCAAATCTTAGTTGAGGAGTTCTTTACAATAGCGCCCAAACAGCTTAACCCTGCAGGTTAGATGTAGTGAATCTCTGAGGTCTCAAAATTACCATGTTTCAATTTTCCCAAAGAATATGAATTATGACAGCAAATTTCAATTAATGGATGTTATGACCAAATAAGGTGTTATCCTTAAAAGAAAAAAGGCATGAGGAGGTGTGGTACAAATCTGAAGATTCATGGCGATCTGAAATTTGAAGGAGGAAAGGTAGGATACACTTTGACTATAGAACAAAAATCTATCATCTCAGTAGCTCAATGACTAGAGCATTGACTATCCGGGTGACCATTTGTTTGAATGACATTATTTCTTTACAATGCACATTGAAAAGAGGTTGGTGAATGTGGCAAACAGGGTAAAAAGCTGTCTAGCACTTGAAAATACGTTCTAGATGCTAAACTGGTTCTGTGAACTGCAATATTAGCAGTTAAGTGCAAAATAATGAAGCATGAAATCAACAGAATACTCCGATATTCATTCATTTTATAAAGCATGTACACTGCTTACCTGTCGTATGGATGAGAATCAAGCTCACAGAATTTCCAGATGACGGCATTTGACCACTTCTTGGCAAGATCACGTTCAGCTTCTTGTTCTAACTCCAGGTAAGGATCATCCAGTTCGTGGCGCTGAGCCAAATCATGCATCACGTTGAATAACCATTCTCGCATACGTCTGGGGAAGTCATCCATTTCATCATCACTGCATTTTGGAATGTCTGAAATAATTTCAATTATTATATTTTAAGTTAAATATCTTATTGACCAAGCATTTTCATCCATTTAAGAAAAATTCAATGGAATCAAATCATATCAAATATAAATCAAATAACATTGAATGAATCAAATAACATCAATAATCAAATAAAGTAACATCTGCCCTTTTCCATGGCATTGCATAAAAACGAAAAACATTCAACTGATCATCCACCACCAACCATAGACCATGGTTTCACAGTGGTACAGTACATTACAAACAATGAGATGATCAGTGAGCACAAAACTTCTTTAAGCAAAGATTTTAGAATTTTTAGGGTAAAATTATTGTAACATCGAATCCAGTAATGATACAGTTCAATTTTAACCCCGTTCACTATTAAAAAGACTGTAAGGGTGCCCTGAGTGCTTATGGTGGAAGTCGCTTCACTGTATGCCAGAGTCCTTTTTATTTTATTTTATGCTGGGCAAGGCTATAAATACCCTTTATTGTTACCAGATTTTAAATTAAGATTCTTCTACCAGAAAAATTCTTGAATCCTTGCTTTAAGGAGATTTGTGCTCACTGAACATATCATCATCTGCACCTTGCTGATGAGCAGCAATGACTGCAAAGGCATGATCCATGGGTGGTGATGGATGATCAGTTGAGCATTTTTTTGCTTTGTTCAAGCAAGCAATTGCAGCATTTATTGTATGTTGTTTTGTAGGTTTGTCTGAAATTTAAATAATGCATACAGAGTATACATGTTACATCCTAAAAACTACAATATTTCATCTTAAATATATTTTTTGGAAAATTCACATTTTTAAGCCAAAGTAAAAATAAATGTATGTTGTATTGACTTCACTGTATTAAATATGTCATTCAATTGGTATATTTTTTAACCTGCCGTATTGAATATATCTTTAAGACATCTTGTAGAATTTTTATGTAAACACTCCATTTAATATATGACCCCCCCCCCTTCATCTGGCCAATCCTTTTTGAGTTTAGCACCTTCTGTCATTAAGCCATTAGTCTAGGAGCTTATTGAATTTAATGCCACCTTTTTGGAAAAAATTTTTAAACATTTTTTTTTTATTTCCGGAATTAATCTACTGATTAAATCTTAAATTTTGGACGGAAACGATTATTACATCAATATAAAAGCTCCCCTTTTTGAAAATGTGTTCATGTTAGCAGAACCGCTCACAAATTGTATTGCCCGCTAGAAATATTTATCTCAAGCCCCTCTCCATATTTAATTTTCATCCACTTGTGAATCTTTCGTGTCTCCTTCCCCAAGGAAAGGAAAAGTTCCTACACTTGACCAGTCCCCCCTATGGGCGGCCCTGATGCCAGCTGTCCACAGTATATGTCTGAGCATTTTGAGAAGCCAAATTTTTATCTGATTTGCACCCAATGATTTTAAGATAATTTTATTTTAAGAATTAAAATATGAATGTATATTTTATTTGAAAGGAATATGGATTGTGCCTGGGTCTTTTTAAAATTTCTGAATGTTAGCGAATTTTACAAAATTTAGTAAATGAGTAATTTGATACAACAATTAAAAAGTAATAATAAACGCCGTAATTAAGCAGTGATTATGACAAATACAGCTCCCTAATAATTGCATATTGGCAACCAATATACACCCAATATTAGACCAATATGAAAATTTAGACATTTTGACAATATTGGCATTCTAATATATATATATATATATAAAGAAATACAATCCCAAAAAGTATGAAATTCAAGAAAGAGAAAGGCGCAAATTGCCGCACTATCAGAGTCTTGAAATATAAGAGTTAAAATGGAAAAAGAAAATATATAGATGGAATGATTGTGTTTACAGGGTTGCAGAAAGGTCAAAGGGGATTGCGACCCCTATTTCCTGGTTAGAAGCTAGCTTTGACTTCATGAAAACGCTCCCAGAGACTCTGCACGCCCGAAACAACAATCGATCATGCCCGTGGGGAAAAAATGGCCGAATCCCAGACAACATAAAAGTGATCAAAATAACAAAAATTGGAAATTTTACTAACCAGCAAGACGAGAATCATGTGGAAGAGTTGTATAAATTGCCGCACTATCAGAGTCTTGAAATATAAGATTTAAAATGAAAAAAGAAAATATATAGGTATATATATATATATACTCAATATTTAGATAATATTGGCTATTTCGTCAGGCAAATAATACACATAAATAGTAATTTAAGCATTTCATTTCTTTTGTAGTGATACCATTTATGTATGTTAATTTGGTGACTGAAAATATATTCAAATGGTCATTTCTCCATAATATTTTACATTAATGGCAAAATAAAAAAAAAAACTAAGTTTTTTGTTATCAAGCAAAAATCCTGCAGTATTCTACATTATTATATGGAATTACAAAATTCACAATTATGAATTTTGACAAGAGTGTAAATTTTCTTCTGTCTATGCAGCAGGTGATTTTCTGTTTTTACCCAAATAAAAAATTGAAAGACACAAAAAACCACACAACAAACCTCTTTTTGGATCCAATGATCATAGAATGTTCTTGAGTGTAAACAGCTTT
This sequence comes from Amaurobius ferox, assembly GCA_951213105.1. Classification (NCBI taxonomy): domain Eukaryota; kingdom Metazoa; phylum Arthropoda; class Arachnida; order Araneae; family Amaurobiidae; genus Amaurobius; species Amaurobius ferox. The sequence continues at coordinate 38,483,634 of OX578149.1, read as the reverse complement.
TGAAATCCGTTTCATATTTTCTTTTTAATAACATTGTAAATCCAGGTAAAAACACAAGCATGCAATACAGATACACATAATTTAGTGAAATAAATTGTATTAAGAACAAAAAAGAGGACAGTAACCTCAAGTACTGTTCTTTTTTGTTCCAATGATCATAAAATATTCTTGTTTGTCAGTAGCTTTTGGAATCTTTCATATTTTCTTTTTGATATCATTTTAATATAGGAATAAACATAAACACACTGAATACAAAAGCACATAATTTAGGGAAATAAATAAAATCGAATTCCTATTAAAGTTGTTACAGGAGTAATAAAAGTTCTTATATGTCTAAAATCAGAAACATGATAATCAAGAGAGTTGTGAGGTCTGTAAATATAAATGATGTTTAAAAACTGCACTAAAATATAATATGTTGCTCTTACCTCTGCATTCTCCATAGTAGTCAACGTGAACATGCTTGTACTTTTTTTCTTTGCATTCTTCAGAGTTTTCTGAGCATAAGCATCTCATTTGGTAAACTTCACAGTCACTGGTCCATGTTTCGTTATGATTACTGCAAATCTGTACAAAAAGTACTTGTGTGAGGTACAAAGTTGATGTAATATTAAAAATTTGTTTTAAAAAAAAAAAACTTTAAAATTACGTTTGCGTTTTTTTTTTTTAAATCTAACAACCTTCGTTATTATTTAGAACAGTATTTATTATATACGTTTCTAAAAATATTTAACAGCTATTTAATGTTATTGTAACACATCTAAGAAAAGATACACGAGAATGGAAGCCGAGACTGGGTTTCCCAAGAAACGCACAAAGCATGTACTTAAGGCACTAGCAAAATAGGGGCACTAGAAACTAGAACAATTTTTCGAAAGTTGTGTAATTTTTTTAAAGTAAATTTTAAAATCTTTGATTTTAAATATTTTCTACTTTTGGAATAAAAGTATTTAAATTCATAAAGTGTTTTAATTGTTTAAATGCTTGATATTCTGTAACATCTAATACTAAGTTTAAATTGTTTGCAGTGAAACACTCTTTTGATCTTGCTTTGATCCACCCCTCAGGATTTTCTGGAGCCCTTGATTCCATCTATTGCTATCACCTCATTTGTTTCTCAGGTGGTGGTTGTTGTTGAAACCCAGACCGTCCGACCTACCAGAAAGGTATAAGGTAACTGTTTGGACGGTCGGGAAGTGTCACCCAATTTAGACCGGAACCCAGTGGGGGAGGCATCCACAGGGACCGTACCCTCCTTCCCCTACCACCAACCTCTCGGAAGGCCTTTCGGACCCACATGTTTAACGTGATCGTACTCCGCATGAACACGGCGGCAGTTTTGGCAGCGGCTGGAATCGAACCCGGGCCTACCGAGTGCAACTCCAGCGCGCTAACCAATGGGCTACCGCGCCCGTTTCGCAGGTGGTGTAAAAACGTAAAATCTCTTAGTGAACGTAGAGCAAAATAGAACTTCGCACTCTCTGGAAAAAAAAATTTGATGTGAGCAGCACATAACTTTCCCTGCAGACTCATATTCACGTTCTCTTTATTTCTTTAATAGTTCATTAAAGTTTGATTACACAAAATAACACTCATAATTATTTAAAATGACACTGAATTTACACTTTTAATTCAATTTTCATTTTCATTTGTTAACTGGACTTATTTTCAAAGGTGGAGTAACGAAATTGCGAAAAAACTAAAGTATCTCGTGAACGGCTAGTTCTAGTGTAATGGGTTTGGTCTTATTTTTTTCATTGTTAAAATTATGTATAAAACAAGCATTTAATCGATATATTTGAGCATACGTCGCTTTTTATTTTAGATTTTAGCGATTTTTGTGGGCCATTTTGAAAAAAATGGCCCACAAAAATCGTTACAAATAATGGCAATTTTGCAAAAAATGGCAGGTTATTTTTTTCCCGAATCGTACCAAAATCTAGTCAGCACTAGGGTAACCCACAAGTGACTTATCTACCAAAATTTGTAAAATTTGATCTATTAGTTTTTCAGTTAGAGTGGATACAAGTAATTTTTGCGGGCCATTTCACAAAAAAGGCGCTTTTTTTTTATTCCGAATCGAATCAAAAACTAATCAGCATCAGGATCACACACACAGGAGACTTACTTACCAAATTTTATCAAATTTGGTTCGTTAATTTTTGAGTTAGAGTGGATACATACATTACATACACAGACGTCACGCTAAAAATAGTTGTTCCGCATTCTAGAGGTCCCAAAAGTGTAGATCTGTCGAAAACTCGAGTTGCAATTTTCGGCACGATTCCAATACTTTCCCTATACATTACCATGTATTGCAGGGAAAGTAATATAGATGCTTAGTAATTAAATCTATAACTCATGGTTATTTTTTTACTTTTAATATTTCTCATTCTTTATACTAACTACGAAGAAACGACACCATTATCGATTTTATTGCAATACTATATACTCTTGTCATTTAAAAAAATATATACATATTTTAAAGCAGTCAACATGTTAAAATTCTGTCAACATTTTTTTAAACATTTCGACTGTATATTTAAGTGGCACTAAAAATAGTTAGTGCTTAGGGCCTTCATTTGGCCCAGGTGGAAATACCTAGTTATGTATAAGGGCCCACTAAACAGAGATTTACCCCAAACCCCACATTTTCTTCGTGGGTGAGGGGGATTTCGCTTATTTTTTGGTATAGGTAAATGGTTGTAATAATCTATTTAATCTAATTGTACAGAGTTCCTAGGAAAATCCTTAAGAATCCAATAATTTTATAAAGAGAGGTCTGTGACTGTACACTTTAGGTCTATCTCTTGTAAAGCGTCCATGTCCAATCAAATAAAAAGTGAATAATAAATGTTTTCTATTGGAGAATTAAAAAAGTTTGGACAACGAACGCGGCAACAAAGGGGGGGAAAGCCAACTACAAAGTTGTAGAGCATTATCTAATGAGTAGAATTCGACATTGAGAACTCAGGTAAAGCATATATGGAAAGCAATAAATAGAAGGCAAAACTTCGTATCCGAAGAACCTGTAATAGGGTGACACCTGCAATATTTGTCAAGGTACGTGGTCATACTATTCTGTCCCAAATTCAAATGTGCAGTGTGGTCGACGGACAGCATTTCGAACAGGCTGTACATTAGATTCCAGTGCGTCTAAGTGTTGTTTATTTTAGCATTCCAGAATTGAACAAGCATTCGCCGGCCAATCACCCTGTTGTGTGAAATAAATGCCTTATGTAACAATTTTATTGTCGAATCCTGCTCACTAAGCAATGCTCTATAATTTTGTAATTGGTTTTTCACGGCTATCTCGTTTGTTAGTCTAACTTATTAATTCTCCGCTAGAGGCGCTACAATTCTTTTTATTCCATCGGGCATGTTCGCTTTGCTATAGATAGCCCTAACATGGACCTTTCCTTACAATATTATTGTGGTGCTTAAGGACATCCCATCCTGTATATGGAGGAAGAGAACAGTTACCTTTCTTCTGGAGTCTGTTTCTTGTGGACATTCAGGAATGCAGACACACTGTCCTTCTCCTTTTTCATTTACTTCACACACCCTGCCGGTGCCACAACGAACTTTCAAACACGGATCTGAAATTATAAAGTTTAAAATCGCATGACAAGCAAAAAGCAATTATGTCAGAAGACTCCTGAATGGAGAAGACTCCTCCCTGGACTTGAGGCAGGGAGGAGGGGCTCTGAAACTTAAGTTTGCAAGTAAGGAGCTGATTAATTTTTTTTTCTGAGAATGTGTTGAAATTTCGATGTTACTTTATCAGACATTTTTTGATCAATCTATCAAGCATTTATACCCGTATAATTTAGAGTTATATAAATATCGGTTAATTATAATACAAGTTAAAAAACTGTGACTTTTTATATTTCTTACATACATAGTTTAATGTGCAAGGAAAATATCTGCGAGGAGTAAAAAAATTTGAATTCAGTTTTCCACTTCTATTAAAAATTGAAGCAAGCAATTTCCCAAAGGGGGGGGGGGCTGAAAGCTAAGCCTCACCCTGACCCTAGCCCAACTAAGGCTCTGGGAAGGCTGAGAGATTTGGCCCCTGGATTTTCTAGGTGATAAAGATGGATATGAAGCTAGTCGATATTGTACGTCTTATCATTGAGTTTGGTCCTCCTAGAAAAAGTTCCATGAGAGCCCATGTTTTAAACAACAGTAAGATTTGCATAGAATGTTACCTTCTTTGTAGCCTCCTTCTACTTCATTTTCAGAAACGTCGTTCTCCGTGTTTTCTTCGTTTTGACTCTCATCTTCCGCAATCATATCCAGTTGATCTTTCTCTTTGCTGTCAACCTCATTATTCTGAAATGATTTATCTTTTCTTTAGTGTTAAGTTTCAGAGTAATCGTATACAATCTTTACTTTAATCTACTTTAAACAGTACAAGTAAAGAGAAAGTATTGAGATGGGGTCAAACATTTGGCTGTCGGATTTTAAGGAATTTACATGTTTTGAGTATTCCAGAACACGAACAAACCATCTTCTGCATCATGTATAAAAGTCAGTGAGCATGACATACCTCGGTTCATTAAGACGTCGATATTTTTGTTCGATAATTCTGAGCCTTAATCAACAAACCTCTAACATGCACCGTTCTTGAAGCATAGTGTTAGCTTTTGTGTAAAAAATAATAAAAAAAAAATGATGTGGGCAGCGCATAACTTTCCCTGCAGATTCATATTCACGTTCTCTTTATTTCTTCAATAATTCACTAAATTGAGTTTAAGTTCACAAAATAACACCTATAATTATTTTAAATTCCACTGAATTTGCATTTTTAATTCAGTTTTCGTTTACATTTGATAACTGGACGTATTTTCAAAGATGACGAAGCGAAAATGCGAAAAACTCGAGAACGGTGAGTCTTAGTGTAATGAGGTTGGTCTTATTCTTTTCAACGTCCAAAATTACGTATAAAACAAGCATTTAATTGATATAGCATACGTAGTCTTTTATTTTAGATTTTGACGATTTTTGCCTGCCATTTCGCCAAAAAAAGCAGGTTACTTTTTTCCGAATCGCACCAAAATCTATTTAGCACCAGAGTAACTCACAAGGGATTTATCTTCCAAATTTTGTAAAATTTGGTCTATTCGTTTTTCAGCTAGAGTGGATACAGGCAATTTTTGCGGGCCATTTCACAAAAAAGGCGGGTTCTTTTATCCCGAATCGTACCAACATCTAATCAGCACCTGGGTCACCCCAACAAGGGATTTACCTACCAAATTTTATGAAATTCGGTCTATTAGTCTTTTAGTTAGAGTGGGTACATACATTGCACAGACAGACATACACAGACGTCACGCTAAAAATGTTTTTATCGTATTCTAGAGGTTTCAAAACGTATAGATCCGTCGAAAACTCGAGTTGCGATTTTCGGCATAATTCTAATACTTTCCCTATACATTACCATGTATTGCAGGGAAAGTAATAAATAAAAGTTTTTAGAAATATTATGGGAATACTTTTGTATATCACTTTACATAAGAATCTTTTTGCACCATTTGCTAAGAGCTATCGCGAGTTGTTTTAGGGAAATTACCATGTAAACATTTTCAGTAGTACGTGAGTGTATAGGCTTAATATTCATTAAAATAACTAGGGTCTCCGCCCCCTGCTCGCTACATTCGCCAACCTCGTAACTCGATTCACTTCGTGAGTCGGGAGCTTCGTCTTTGCGAACATTTTTGCACCGCCTGTTACGTAGGTGTATAGTACTCTTATTGGGGATCCACCCTTTGTTTGCTGGCACGAGTAAATCCCCTGGGCAGGTTTCGCGAACTCTTTCAACCCAGCCGGCCGAAGAAAAATTCAGAAATGTATATAAAAAAAAGAATAACTCATAGACGTGACATGCTATGCGGGAAGTTCACTGCTAACGACAAACACCACGATTGCTCAAATCGGATCAATACAATTTACAATGTCCCTAATATAGGCAACTCTGTAAGGACGCTGCTTTATAGTGAAAATTTTAATTAATTGTCAATTCACTTATCTGTTTTTTAGAAATCTGTTAAGCAGGCAGAAATGAAGAAATATTTTTGAAAAATATGTTTACTTTCAACACTTTTCATATGTTGAATTAGTAAAATTTTATACAAGTTATTTTCCTTTTATCAGAATCAATATTTTTAGACACATTACTAACAATAACGAGATTTAAATTTCAAACATATAGGTAAAAGATTGAGAAATTTAGAATGTTCACTTTATTTTGCCTGTATTTTGAAAGTACCAACAGTAAGTAGTTTTAACTCCGCTTTGGAAATTCCTGAGCTGGGCTCATTGTTTCTAAATTTATGGATCGTACCATGTTCATTCAATGAGCCAAAATAATTAAAATTTTAAAGCAAACGGTGTAAGTCTGGAAAAATGTTGCCGGTTAATTGCGAATAATAAAAATCTTTTTTTTTTTTTTAAGCTATATGCACACCCCAAGATCTGTACCTTCCATTAAAGACAAACTGCGTTTTTCTGCTGCAAGAATTCGCATTCTCTGTATTATTTAATGTAACAAAATTTTGAGGGATTGGGCGTTTTTCTTTTTGCAAATAATTTTAAATATATTATTATTTTCTTTCAATCTTTCTAATGTTACATGCACATCTCAATATTTGTATATTCCATTTAAGATAAACCGCTATAGTCTATATAAAAATTTTTTGTTCTAAATCCTTGGGTTGATACATACCTACACATTAACATATACGTAGTCGAACGCGTTTTAATAGTGTAGATATCAGCAGGCTACATCACGACTGGCCCAGAGACGTACAGCAGCTATAAGAGTGGCCGGACAATATACACAGTTGATTGTCCGGCCACTCTTATAGCTGCTGTACGCCTCTGGGCCAGTCGAGTGGTCTGGGTCTTCAACACAGTTGATTGTAACAGTATAGACTTCTGTTACCGTGCAACTGAATCTACTGATACATCTACTAAATTACCATGCAATTGAAAGTATTTTGGACAACTTTTAGAAAAAAATTGATATGGACAGCACATGACTCACCTTACATACTCAAATTCATTTTCTCTTTCCTAATCGAGTTTAATTTCACAAACTGACCCCAATTATTTGAAATTGTATCCATTTTGCTGTTTAAATACATTTTGTTTATTTTGTGGCAACTTTAAACTTTTTAAAACGTTGTCTGCGCCCCAAAATCTCCCTCCCCCCCTCTCCGCCCGAAAAAAAACAACACTGAAATATTTTTAGACTGGTTCCTCCTAGAGTATTGAGAATAGTCTTATTCGTTTCGTAGTCAAAAATTACACATGAAAAAATTTAATACATTTAAGCTTATATTTCGGCTGTTATTTCAAGTGTTGACAATTTGAAAGTGGGGAGAGGGCATTTTTGCAAAAAAGCAAGTTCTATTTTTTTTTTAATTATACTAAAATCTAATCTGCACCAGAGTAACCCCAAAGTGACTTACGCACAAAGATTTGTGAAATTTTGTCGAATAGTAAGGATACATACATTGCGTACACAGACGTCACTCTTATGATGGTTAAGTCGTATTCTAGAAGTGTGCCTGAAACATGCAGATCCATTGAAAACTCGAGTTCCGATTTTCGATACGATTTCAATGCGTTCTCTTATATATTACCATGTATTGTAGGGAATGTAAAAATAAATATAGCTTGCAAATGAAGAATAAAACCAAGTTACTTACTTGAGGAATGTCTTTAGATGCTACACACACAAACAAAAGAAGAAAAGACCAGAATGAGAAATCCAGGAATTTCATCTTGCCTGGAATCACCCAACTGTTACTGAAAAAAAGTACTAAATATAAATATACAATTATTTTCTATTATTATTTAAATTGAAAGTAAAATAGTGTATTTCTATAACTGCAGGTAACAACATCACTGGACTGATTTCGCTCTTATTATGCGTTCTTGAGTAAAAAATAACTAGCCAGTACTTGCAATGGTAACAAGAGAAAACGTGCGATTTGCTACAATTCAGCGAACCGAAGACCGATATATTTAGTCTCTAGGAATTTGACTATAAGAATCACTGTTTTTGAAGGAATTATGACTGATTTGATTTGAAAAACGATGAGAAACGTACTCCAAAAATAATAACTTTTTGATCAATTATTTCGTAAAACGTTCTATTTTCTGAGTTGTACCTAAATCCAATCAGTATCAGGGTAACCCAAAAGTGACTTACCCACAAATTTTGTAAAATTTAGTCGAATGATTGTTGAGCTAGAGTGAGACATTGTTGAGCTAGAGCGACTATATTGCACATACACAGACGTCAAGCTAGAAAATGGTTTATTTGTAGTCTAGAGTACCTAAAAAGTGTAGATCCATCGAAAACTCGACTATTTCTGCTCTGCTACTTAATAAATTATTTTGTAAAACGTTCTATTTTTCTAAATTGTACCAAAATCCAATCAGCACCAAGGTAACATGCTAGCATTTTGAAACTGACGTTATTTGTTTACTAAAGAAAAATTAGGAATAACATTTTTCTTTGTTTAACATTGTTGGTTACCTATATTTTTCCTTTTTCTTTTAATTCGAAAATGAGTATTTTGCATGTTCGATCAAGCCCAAAACAGTAAGAATCCAGTGTCCCCAGATTGTAATAAACTTAATATTTTCATTTGAATCGTTTCATTCTGTCGAGAGAATGTAACCACAGAATTTCTCTTTATTATCGCCTTTCCCACACACCAGAAGCTTTCGTTTTGAGTTCAGGAATACACAAAATGTATAAATTCGTCAAAAAACGAATAAAAATTAATAAACCCCATCCAGTGTAATTGAGTTAAAACTTTGAATAGAGATTTTCAAGTTGGTTGAATAATACGCTGCATTTGCAAGAGTCTTATGTTTAAATTTTGAGTACAGATGCTAATGAATGGAATTCCACAAAGAGAAATAGTATATAAAGTGCAACATAGATGGCAGCCCTATAAAAAAAGAAAGATGCCAATGAATAGATGAGCATAAAGAGAAATAGTATTCAAAGTGTCTTATAGATGGCAGCACTACGAGAGAGAGCAATGATATTATGAATAGAAATCTACAAAAAAAAAAAATATAGTACTAAAAGTGTGACATAGATGGCATCACTACGAGAAAGATTCCAAACAATTCCATTAAATATTAACCTTAATATGAATTTTATAATATTACTCGCAGGTATAATAGGCATTGCTCATGAATCATGATATAAAATATGTGCGGGAACATTCCGCATCATATTGCACTCTGAAAAATATTTTTAATAATATTAATTCCTCTATAAAAATAAAATGTATAAGAATCTCTAATCTCTCTAGTGTACATCTAAAGAATAATACATCCTGATACCGTTTATAAACCAATTTGAAAAATATATAAAATTTGAACAACATAATCCGGAATAAAGAGTCTGAAACCGTTGCAAAAGATATTTCTGTCCCATTTATTTTTTTTTCTTTCCCAACAAACAATTAGTTAAATGCAATAAAAAATATATAATTTTTAAAAACCTTTAACTCCCCCCCCCCCCACCCTTCGAAAAAAATTTAAATAAATTGAAAATATGGCAGAGATTGGAGAAAAACGGTTCAAATTTAATAAGTTTTATTTTTAAAATTATTTTTCTATTAATCGTATGATTCGACAATGAAATATATTATTTGACAATATTGTAGATCAGATAAACTATATTAATATCGTCTGTTTTATCAACACATTTGATTAATAACCATTTATTACAGTATAAAATTAAATCCTTTGCTAAGCAACATGATATAATTTTCTTTAAACAAAGTTAAAAAAAAATATCGTCTGCTCAATATTTATAATTCTGTACCGATAGCACTTGTTTTAGGAAACTACTTAAGTTGCTAGCTTTACTTAAGTAGTTTTTTTGGAACTATACATAAACGGTTTTTTGTCTTTCATATGTGTAAGGTATTCATGGCAGTGATGATATAAAGATTAGCATGCGTGAACACTAATCACTGGGTTCGCTTGTAACTGTTCCGACTGATTGCGATTTTGAAGTGAAATGAAGTCTAATGTTTAACATATGGGGAGGAGGGGGAATGCAGTGGCAAACGCAGAAACTTCTCAAAGCAGAGAAAGATATTTTATAAAATATTATTAATTATTAATTACTGTTGATTAGTCACGATGATTAATAAACGGTTAAAATTAATTTTTAATTAACGATTTACTAAAGATATAAATCATAGTAATATACTCATTAAAAGTACTTTTAAACAAATATGAAGCAAAATCTATTAAAAAATTGTACTTTTATTTAAAAATAAATTCCGCAATTTCTAAAATAAATTCTATAGTAATTTAAAGCAAAATAAAATAAAATAAATAAATAAATAATAAGAATAATAATAAATAAAATAAATAAAAATAAATAAAATATATACATGGGCCAAATTTTATGCCTATATCTCCCTAAAAAGAAGATGCTATTCTTATTTATTCTGTAAATCGAACATTTTAGTGCGTGGCACTCCTAAAGTAACAAATATTGAAAAACGGAAATTGTAGATTTTTTTCTTTCGAGCAATCAACCATTACATTAAAATTAAAGTCTCTATCTTATTGCGCAGTATGTTTTTCTATCATTTAAACTTTCAAACGTTTTCTTTTGCAATACCCTCTCTGCAGAACATTTTTGAAACGCTCGATTTTTCTCGTTGGTTTTATCGAACGATTGACCTATATCAAATTAAAAGTCTGTTTTTCTGTTAAACGAATGCATTTCTCCCTTATTTGGAAATTCGAATATTTTTGTGTGCGGCACCCCTGAAGTAGCAAATTTGGGAAAACTGAAATTGTGCACTTTCTTCTTTTCAAACTGTCTATCCTTACACTAAATGTAAGCTCTCTACCTCATTGTTACGTACGTTTTTCTATAATTTCGCAATTCGAACATTTTGGTGTGGAGCACCACTTCTAATAACCATTTAAAAAAATATCGATATTTCTCTAGGCTTTTTCCAACACTTGATCCTTATACTACATTTTCAGTCTTAATCTCACTCAAGTGAGAGCGTTTCTCACGTATTCGAAAAAATCGAACATTTTGGTGTGGGCACACCCCCAAATTAGCAAATATGGAAAAAATGAAATTGCACATCTTCTTCCTTTCGATATATCTACTTTTATACCAAATTTAAAATCTTATCTCATAGCTAAGCACATTTTTCAATTATTTAGCATTTTAAATGATTTGCTGTGGTGCATCTTAGCCACCTAAAGAACATTTTTAAAACATTTGATTTTTTACGACAGTTTTATTGAACGGTTGACCCATATGCCAAATTGCAAATCTCTATCTCACTTAAACGAAGGAGTTTTTCTCTTATTCGGAAATTCGAACATTTTGGTATACGATACCCTATAGTAGCAAACATAGGAAAATTAAAATTGGAGACTTTCTTCTTTTCAAACTGTCTACCGTTACACGAAACTTAAAGTCTCCATCTCGACGTTAAGTCTGTTTTTCTATAATTTAGCAATTCGACCATTTTGGTCTGGAACACCTCTTCTAATGAACATTTCTGAATATTTCAATTTTTCTCGGGTTTTTTATCAAACAGTTGATCTGTATTCCAAATTGCAAGTCTGTATTTCACTTAACGGCGTTTTTCACATATTCGAAAATCGAACATTTTGGTGTGAGCGTACCCTTAAGTTAGAAAATATGAAAAAAACCCCGAAATTGCGCACTTTTCTTCTTTTGATATATCTACCATTACACCAAATTTAAAGTCTCTATTTTATAACTAAGTATATTTTTCTATCATTTGGTATTTCGAACGTCTTGGTGTTGTTGTTGAAACCCAGACCGTCCGACCTACCAGAAAGGAGAAAGGTAACTGTTTGGACGGTCGGGAAGTGCCACCCAATTTAGACCGGAACCCAGTGGGGGAGGCATCCACAGGGACCGTACCCTCCTTCCCCTACCACCAACCTCTCGGAAGGACTTTCGGACCCACATGTTTAACGTGATCGTACTCCGCATGAACACGGCGGCAGTTTTGGCAGTGGCTGGAATCGACCCCGGGCCTACCGAGTGCAACTCCAGCGCGCTAACCAATGGGCTACCGCGCCCGAACGTCTTGGTGTGGAGTATCTTCTCTCTCTCTCTAAGAACATATTTGAAACATTTTATTTTTCTTGGCGATTTTATGAAACGATTGACCCATGCACCAAATTGCAAATCTCTATCTCACATAAACGAAAGCGTTTCTCCCTTATTCTGAAATTCGAACATTTTGGTGTGCGACACCTCTAAAGTGACAAATAAAGGAAAACTGAAAATGTACACTTTCTTCTAATCGAATGATCTACTTTTGAACGAACTTTCAACCCTTTATCTCATCGTGAAATATGTTTTTTTTTATTTTTATCATTTCGCATTTCGAGCGTTCTTGTACAGAGCATCCCCCCCCCCCCCCCCCATCCTCTCCAATGAAAATTTTTGAAGCATTTGATTTTTCCCCTGGGCTTAATCGTACGATTGAGCCATGTATGAAAGTTAAAGTATCTATCTTATTTTAAATAGAGTATTTCATTCATTCGACGTAATCGAACATTTTGGTGTGCAATACCTCTAAAGTAGCAAATATTAAAACAATGATATTGTATACTTTCTTCTTTACAAACAGTCTAATCTTGCACTAAATTTAAAATCTCTATTTTATCGCAAAGTATACTTTTCTACCATTACACCTTTCGAACGTTTTGGTATGGTAATCCCCCCCCCCCCCCCTCCTCTACTTAAAGTGTTTAAAACATTCGACTTTTCTCGGGATTTAATCCAACGATTAACCCTTGTATCACATTTCAAGCCTCTATCTTACTTAAAAGATGGCGTTTCTCATTTATTCGGAAAATCGAACATTGTTATGTGAGGCACCCCTAAAACAGCAAATATTGGAAAACTGAAACTGTAAGCTTTGTTTCTTTGGAACAATCTACCATTATATCAAATTTAAAGACGCTATCTTATTGCTAACGCTGTTTCTCTATAATTTCACCTTTCGAACGTTTTGGTGTGAAGCACCCTTTCCACTGAACATTTTTTTTAAAATTCGGTTTTCCTTGGGGGTTTACTCATACGATCGACTCATACATCAAATTTCAAGTCTCTCTCTTATTTTAAAGAAAACGTTTGCCATTCATTCGGCATATAGAACATTTTGGTGTGCAATGCCCCTAAAGTAGCAATTGCTGAAACACTTAAATTATACACTTTCTTCCTTTCAAGCAATCCGCACTTACATCAAATTTAAAATCTCTACCTCATCGAATAGTATGTTCATCTATCATTTCACCTTTCGAACATTTTGGCGTGATGCTCCCTCTCTACAGAATATTTTTGAAAAATTCGATTTTTACTGATGGTTTTATCGAACAGTTGATTCGTGTATCAAATTTCAAATCTCTATCTGGTCGGTAAGTGCTTAAAACAGCCGTGGTAAGCAGGCAGTCGGACAGTTTGAGGTTGATATATATATATATAAATATATATGTATATATATATATATATATATATATATATATATATATATATATATGTATATATATATATATATATCCCCAAGAAGAGTCAATTGATATTGGTGGGGGAGGGGAGAAAAAGGAATAAGGGATGTACAATTTCGTTAATTGTCCTCTTGTACTATATTATCCGAATGGGTTTACCTTCTGTCATGTGCAGAAGTCTTGCTGAACAGCATATAATCTATGTTTTCTGTCTGGCAGAAAATGAATGACATTAAAATAACATTAGTCCAAGAGATAACCTTGAAATTGAATTAGAAGTCAAAATATCCCCCCCCCCCTTTTTTTTCTAATGAAGTGACCTCTAAATGACATTGAATGATTGTAAAAGATATTCATATTATTTTAGCGATTTGAATATTATCGTAGCAGATTACTATATTACCCACTTCCTATGAAATTATCACCTTCAAATGACATTGAAATATTGAAATCACGTTCAATTGTCTGAAAAATGACCTTGAACTTGAACTGAATGTCGAAAAATTCCCTTTTTCAAAATAAAGTGACCTCCAAATGACATTGGGAATGATTGCAAAGTATATTCATTTAGAATTTTGAGTAATATCGTGGCAAACAACTATATTTTATGACCTTTAAATGACATTGAAACATTTTGATCAAGTTTTGCAGCCCGAAATATAACCTTGAACTTGAATTAGAGGTCAAAACATTTTTTTTTCTCATATAATTTGACCTCTAGATGATATTGAAAATGATTATGATAAAATATCTATAAAATAATTCATATTAGAATTTTGCATAAAATTGTTGTAAACTTCTATAGCGTGCTTATCGGATGAATTATATCACCATGACATTGGACTATAGTTTTGCTGTTTGAACTGCATCTTGTTGGTTCTAATTCAAAAGCGCTCCATTAAAGCTTTTTTTTTTATTTTATTCACCTTCAAAATTACGTAAATAGCTATAGTTTATTAAATGATTTTGTATGTGGTCTTCCAAGCTTTCCTTTTCATTGACAGTTGTAGTGAATATGAGTGCCTTAAGGCTTTAATTTTTCAGGTTTGACTTCATTTTCTAGCCGTCTTCTCTGTATATGTAATATTTAAGTTCTATTATTATGTGTCTGATGAATAATTATACGATTTATTATTAAATATTAATGTGTACACTTGCAATTTTGTACATGAATCAAACGTTCGATAAAACCTTCCGGGAAAAATCGATTCTCTCCCAAATTGTTCATTATAAGAAGTGCATCATACCAAAACGTTAGAAAGGAGAAAAATATTCTTAATTATGAGATGCAGACTTTAAATTTGGTGTACAGGTAGATATATGAAAAGGCAGAAAGTGTGCAATTTAAGTTTTCCCATATCTGCTAATTTAGGGGTACTCCACACCAAAATGTTCGATTTTTCGAATACGTGAAAAAAGCCTTTTTTTGAGTACAATTTGGTATACGGCTCAATTCTTTGATAAAATCCCCCCCCCCCCCCGAAAAAAATTTTATTTTAAAAAATGTTCGGGTGTTCCACACCAAATGTTCACGGTTACCTTACACCTTTCTGGTAGGTCGGGCGGTCTGGGTCTCAACAACAAAATCAAAATGTTCCACTCACGGCCACTGACTTTGCTGCTCGTGCCCTTGGGTGAGTCGGGCGGCCTGGGTTTTCTACACCAAAATGTTCGAATTGTCAAATATTGGAAAAATATATTAAATTATGAGATAGAGTCTTCAAGTTTGGTGTAAGGGTAGACAGTTTGAAAGGAAGAATGTGTACCATTTATCAGTTTTCCCACATTCATTACTTTAAGGATACCGACACCAAATTGTTCGAATTTCCGAATACGGGAAAAACGCCTTCGTTTAAGTGAAATAGAAAGTAGCGATTTGGTATATGGGTCGTTCGATAAAACCACTAAGAAATTTAAGTGTTTCAAAAATGTTCTTAGAGGGGGGTAGATTCTCAACATCAAAACGTTCGAAAGATGAAATGACAGAAAATATAGCTAGGAACTTAAAATTTGGTGCAAGGGTAGATCTTTCAATGGGAAGAAGATGGACAATTTCAACTCTCCAATATTTGTTATTTTAGGGTGCCGCACACCTAAATGTTCTATTTTCGGAATGAATGATAAATGCCTTTTTTTAAGTCAGATAGAAACTTGAAATGAAATACACGAGTCATTCATTCGATTTAACATCCGGGAAAAAAAATCGAAATTTACGAAAATATTCAATGAAGGAGGTTGCGCGAACGGAGCGAGCAAGGGACAGAGCTCTCTAATTGGTGTATATAATAAAAATAGATACTTATGTGCTGTGCATAATACTTTTAACACAAATTTAAAACAGTGATATGAGTGGCGTATTAATACACTCTTTTGCAAAAAAAGAAAAAAAAAACGAAGCACTCCTAGAAAATAATCCGATCATCTCGAAATTTCGCATGCAAATTCCTTTATGCCAATATACAAATGACTGCATTTACAAAGTCAATGAGTGTTAACTTCAGTCATAGCTTAACTGCTCTGTCTACTGCTCAACTAACATCCTATAAAACAGGTTAAAAATGTGGACGGTTTATTTTTGCTCGTTATCGCCGTTGCAGTTCCGTGGAGACACAACCAATAATGCCGTTGCGATGTTGCCGAAGATCTTATAAGTAATTACACGAGTTCGAACGTGGTCGTATAGTTGGGATGCGTGAAACTGGCTCGTCATACCGAGTGATAGGCCGCCACCTGCATCGAACGGACACTGCTGTGCAAAGGTGCTGGCAGCAATGGTTGCTGCAAGGAACTCATCTGCGGAATGAAGGATCTGGGAGGTCAAGATGTACAAATGCGAGGCAAGATCGGATGATTGCGTGACAGGCCCGAACTGGGCCAACGGCATCATTGTCCGCCATCCAACGTGCCTCTTCCATAACACTCGTGGTACCTTTCACCATCTTACGGCGCATGGCTGAGGTGGGTTATACTCACGGCGGCCTTTAAGATGTTTTCCCATAATCCCACAACATCGACAGAGTCGTTTAAAGTGGTGTCGTAGCCGAGCATCATGGCTATCAGCAGACTGGCATCGCATAGTGTTCAACGATGAATCACGCTTCAGTCTTT
The DNA here is from genome assembly GCA_951213105.1 of Amaurobius ferox. Taxonomy (NCBI): domain Eukaryota; kingdom Metazoa; phylum Arthropoda; class Arachnida; order Araneae; family Amaurobiidae; genus Amaurobius; species Amaurobius ferox. The sequence continues at coordinate 38,466,954 of OX578149.1, read as the reverse complement.
CAGCAGATGACCATCGGGTACGTGTGTTGTTGTTGTTGAGACCCAGACCGTCCGACCTACCAGAAAGGTGTAAGGTAACTGTTTGGACGGCCGGGAAGTGCCACCCAATTTAGACCGGAACCCAGTGGGGGAGGCATCCACAGGGACCGTACCCTCCTTCCCCTACCACCAACCTCTCGGAAGGACTTACGGACCCACATGTTTAACGTGATCGTACTCCGCGTGAACACGGCGGCAGTTTTGGCAGTGGCTGGAATCGAACCCGGGCCTACCGAGTGCAACTCCAGCGCGCTAACCAATGGGCTACCACGCCCGTCGGGTACGTGTGTGGAGGAGCTAGGGTCAGCGGTCCCAATTATCCTTTGTTTTATACAGGCAGACAGCCATTACCTCTGGTGTGGCAGTGTGGGGTGCTATCTCTTACGTCAGCAGACCGCTCCTAGTTATTCAGCGTGCAACTTTAACAGCTCGATATGTTGATGAAATCCTGCAACCGTTTGCGTTACCCTTCATAGCACGTCATTCTGGGACCATTTTTCAACAAGATAATGTCACGCCACATACAGCTCTCATATCTGTGGACTGTCTCCGTACTGTTGATACTATTCTTTGGCCAGCATGGTCACCAGACCTTTCGCCAATCGAGCATGTATGAGACATGCTAGGCCACCAGATTCGGGAACCCTGAAATGTAGCAGACCTGGAGCAACAATTGAGGAATGTCTGGCAGAATGTATCGCAGGATGACATTAGGAAATTTTATCACTTCTTACCTAGACGTATACAAGCATGCATTTCCGCCAAGGTGGTGTTACCAATTACTGATTTGAAAATTCAATGTACAATTACTAACCATTCATGGGTCCTGCGGCCTTGATTTTGCAATCATTTCATTATCTGTGTATGAGCTGTACGCATATTTAATTTCAATAAAAACAATGACTTTCTTCATGGTGCTTCGTTTTTTTTTCTTCAAAAGAGTGTATATAACTCATTCCAACTTTATTTTTCTTAAAAAAAAAAAAAAAAAAAAAATCAAAGAATCATTCCTCACCATCTGTGTATCATGGTTTCGTGCAATGTTGACACTCAGGATTAAGATTATTTTATGCTCAAGATCACTTAGTGAACACAAAACTTCTTAAAGCCAGGGTTTTAGAATTTTTCTGGTAGAAATATTTATTTCTATGCCAATTAAAATTTGGAGAATTATTCCAGCCATGCCCCAAATTTACAAAATTCTCGCCATTCATAAGTCAGAATAACAATAAAGCGACTTCTAATACAAAACCATGGGCTCATAGTTGGTGGGAAATGGTCAGTTGAACCCTTTATTCCTTCACAATAAATAAAACTGCTGCTTGTAAGAAAATAACTTACAAAACTTCCTTGAAAGAAAACAGGTATATGCCACGCTTTCTTCAAGGTAGTTTCTTTATTCCTTTTATGCAATGCCCTGTTACAAGGCAGAGGACGCTTCACTGTAACCAGTTGTTACAGAATATCCCACACTTCATGGCTCAGACAGTATTCTGAAGATATTTTTGAAAGCACAACACTTGTGTTTTTTCTACGTTCAGGGAAGGCGGAAGCTTCTGTTTATCATCAGCGGGTAAAGAACAGACTTCTCTGACGGCTCGCGGTGACGTCGCCCCGATCCGAAATGGGACCGCCATCTTTCCCACAGCTCGGCCATCTTGATCCCGAGTTTTTCTTAGCAAAAGAGGAAGGACGCCACAAGGGCCTGCATTCACTGTCAGCACAACAAGATGCGCGTGGGCAGAATCGTCTGGCCTTGTGTATTTCAACAGCCCTTTTCAAACCAGCGGAAGTTGCTGAGACGTGAAATTCAAATTCAGATGCTATAGGCGGTATTTATTGACAAAGAGAATGACACCATGGTTTGAATTAGATATGTTAAATTGGGTATCATCCTCGAATTGATTTGCTTCTTCGAGGTGACTGTTTTGGTCTGAATGCAGTGGCGTCCCGACGTTTCTTGAGGTCCTAAGGGAGATTTTTGGAGAGACCCCACCCAGGAGCGATGCCAAAAATTTCCCTGACAGGGGAACTATCCTTAATCCCGCTTCCATAAATCATAATTCCTCGATTTTCTATTTTTAATCACACTTTTATTGAAGCAGTAACGATTTGATAATCTGAACCTAATTAATCCGAATTTTGTGTAATTCGAACTACGATTATATTTATTTCATTATTTATTTTGTTCAAGGAGTAAAAATGAAAAAATTGGCCTCTTTCGAATTTTTATGAGTCGTTTACGTCTTAAATATTTCATACTCCGTGTACAAGAAGGAATTCGCTTCAAACCATATCCAGATCGCAACTACTGAAATCTGAATGACGAAGGGTAAATTTCAGAAAAACACAAAATAATAAAAGACAGCGTAGGTGGGGCTAAGGAGTAGTAAGATGCTACGTTGAAATAATTAGCTCCAAACAAAAGTTAAGAAAGGCTTAGGATAAAAAAAAAATTATCCTTTCCAATTTTGAGGCCCTCTCCAAACATGAGGTCTCAAGCAGTCGCATGGGTTGCTTGGTTCCTGTCAAGACTTAGACAGGGCCATCCGTACAAATTGTGGGTCCCTACAAACATTTATCACAGCCCCCCTTACATATTTGATTTTCCCCTCTTAATTTTATTACCTAGGCCGTACAGCTAGCTGATCCAATAGAAATTTTTTTCCTCTTTATACATCTTTTATGCCCCCCACCTCTAAAAATATATTAGAGGGCGCTCCCCACTCGAATGGTATCCATTCCCCCTATGGGTGGTCCTGAGTTAGGCAATAGTTTAAATCTGTGCAACTATCCAGGGCGGCCAAATTTTTAGGAGTGGCTGACATGAAGGGTCGTATCAAGGCAGTGGCGAGAAGGGGCACAGATTCCATGTTATAAATAATCTTTAATTTTCAGTAACGGGATGAAATATCTATAATAACATTATAAATAGCCGAATCTGAAGTTTGTCCGAATGTGACAGTGTCTTTGCATATTTAATTCAAAATATTTAAAAATAAATTAAATATTTTAATCAAATATGTAAAGTTAATTATTTTATTAAAGTTAAAAAACGGAACAAAGCAGCAGAATGTAGAGTACTTTTTTTTTTCGTGACTATTATTCTGTTGATGTAAAATAACCTTTAACTATTAATTATCACAATGTTTTATCTACTAATTAACAGTTTCGTAAAATTAACTATTAACATTGATTGTAATTAATGCGTATTGATATTGATCATAGCTAGGGCAGTAATTTTATACAGGAAAAAGAAGTCACTTGTAAGTTTCCCTGGTGCTGATTGGATTTTGGTACAATTCGGGAAAACAGAACCTACTTTTTTTTTGCAAAATGACCCGCAAAAATCATTAAAATATAAAACAAAAGATTACCAATACTCAAATGTAGCAATTAAATGCTTGTTTTATACGTAATTTTTAACGCTGAAAAGAATGAAACCGACCCCATTATCCTAAGTCTAACCGTTCTCGAGATATTTTATTTTTTCGCATTTTTGCTACGCTGCTTTTGAAAATACGTTCAGTTATCAAATGAAAGCGAAAATTGAATTAAAAGTTCAAATTCAGTGGAATTTCAAATAATTATGCTTGCTATTTTATGCCATTAAACTCAATTTAATAAATTAAAGAAATAAAGAGAAAATGAATTTGAACCTGCAGGGAAAGTCATATGCTGCCCACATCAGATTTTTAAATTTAGAAAAGGATGGTTCACGCTGTTTGTGGAATATTGACAAACAACGGATTACGACTTTATCTGTAGTTAGAAAAATGGCCTTTTTTGTATTCCAGAAATCAATTAAACTTTCTTTATATGTATATGATTTTTTTTTTTATATGAACGAAATCCCTATTTAAGTAGGTCCTCATTTTTAAACGCTGGAACGTGGCTGAAAAAAAAAAAGAAAACTTTCTTCGTCGTCTAAATGGTACAAGGACATGACATATTTGATATTTGCGAAATTAAAAAGTATATGTCCTAAAAATCGCGAAAATTTGCGACGTGAAACATTAATCTAAAAATTATTATTAAAATGCAGCAATAATAATGCGGAAATTCGAAATAATTACTGCCCTAATCGTAACAACTATATCGTTTGTTGCACTCAATTATAAGTTTGTAAACACCTATATTATTAACTATTTATCAATAATAATTTATGTAGTAATTTAGCATAGTAAGCAGTTAGCATAGTTTAGCACGCTAACACAATTAGTGTAGTTTAGCACAGTTAGTGCAGTTTAGCATAGTTTAGCACAGTTAGTGCAGTTTAGCATAGTATGCAGATGCCAATGATTATGAGGCTCTGCAGATCTTTGATTCGATCAATATGTCTATTCAGATAGTGCATTTTTAAATCTATTTTTACTTTTAGATAATTCTAATATATAAAGGGACAAATGTCCATGCGATGGATTTTGAAGAATATTTTTTCAGGCAAAAAGGCCGAGCCCAAGGAATATTTTGATGAACGTTTTATCCCACTACAGCTAAATACGGGATAACTTGAATGGAAAACCTGTGTTTGACTGTCTGTCATGACTGCTTATAACTTGGGAACGACTCAATGGATGTATATACTTTTTTCTATTGGTTTGTTAGGCTTAATAAAGAGCAAGTTTGTGAATAAAATTAGTTAGAATTTTGCAGGGCGTTATATTAAAGTGAAAATTTGAAGATAAGTATCTCAAAAAATACGCCATTAATTTTGATGAAACTTTAATAATAGTTGAGGCTCATTCAAAAGAATGTTTCTGATTTATGATTTAGCAGCTTACATCGTGCCAGTAGAATAAATATAATTAAATCTATTTTTGTCTAACTTATAACTTGAAAGCGGCTAAATAGATTTGCATATTTTCGCTAGTTCGTTAAACTTATTTGGAGCAGGTTTATGGTTACAATATTTCGCACTTTATTAACAATTAATTTCATTTTGTGCTATCCCATGGAACGCCAAGTTTTACTTATTTATTTACTTATTTTTTTTTACTTTCCTTATATACATAATGTATAAGGAAAGTATTGTGACGGGGTCGAAAATTCGAATTCGAGTTTTCGACGGGAGAGCACGTTTCAAGCATCCCTGATCACGAATCAAACATTTTTGGAGTGATGTCTGTGTGTGTGTATGTGTGTGTGTGTGTGTGTGTGTGTGTGTGTGTGTGTGTGTGTGTGTGTGTGAAAGTGTGTGTGTGTGTGTGTGTGTGTCAGTGAGTCTGTGGAGACGATAACTGACGAACGAATGGACCGATTCGAACCAAATTTGGTACAAAAATCACAATCCGTAAACACTGGAAGCCTATTGTTTTTATACGTAATCGAATGTTCAGAACCCCCCTAAATTTTCGAATGAAATTTTGAAAAAATCGTCAAAAAATCAAAACCGCTAATAAAGTTACGTAAATAGACATTTCTTATGTAATTTTTCATTAGAAAACGATTGGCATAAATTTTAGAACGTTAACATGAACCGTTCTCGAGATATTGCACATTTTTCAAAAAAATTATGAAAAAGTCACATAAAAAAAAAATTCCTATTGAGAAACATGTTCACTTTTCATATGTAATACCATGCGATAAATTGAGTGACATCATTCTCGTGGATCTAGCTCGTTCAATTCATGAAAAAATATACTTTGAATAATATTTTTGTATTTGAACGCCAATAGTCATTTATCTGCTGTAAGAATAACTTTTTTCTTAGTGCATAACGCTTGGCGAGATTCTGGCGACGAATTTGGCGGAATGTCGCCAACTTGGCGACTTTTTTGAAATGTTGCCAAATTAATGAAAATCACGCCAAATGGATAAAAATGATGCTAAATCAATGAAAATGACGACTAATTGTCGAAAGTTCAATATCTTGGAAAGAATATTAGTATCTACTATAAGAAAAACCTTTTTTTTTACTGTAAAAGTAGTAAATTCATTACATTATATAAGGAAAGTCATGTGTTGCCCACATCAGATTTTTTTTTTGTGATGTTTGTGTGTATTTTTTGTTGTTGTTGTTGTTTTTTGTGCGACTGAAAAACACGTTTTAAAACCTCCTGAACACATTTCGAAACTTAAAAGATTTCCATAAAGGAAAGTTTTTAAAGAATAATTTGGGAATAAAAAGTTTATAGAAATATTTTTTTTTCCTTTTAAGTTCTGATGTCGATTTTGAAAAATGTATCTCAAATAAAAGTTCATATAAATAAATATTTTTGAAAAATTCTAGTATTGATTATAAGAAATGTGCCTCAAATAAAAATTCATAGAAATAAACATTTAAAAAAAATTCTAATATTGATTATGAGAAATGTACCTCAAATAAAAGTTCATAGAAATGGAAATTTTTAAAAATTCAAATATTGATTATAAAAAATGTACCTCAAATAAAAGTTCATAGAAATAAATATTTTTAAAAAATTTTAATATTGATTATAAGAAATGTACCTCAAATAAAAGTTCATGGAAATAAACATTTTTAAAAACTTCTATGATTGATTATAAAAAATGTACCTCAAATAAAAGTTCATAGAAATAAACATTTTTAAAAAATTCTAATATTGATTATAAGAAATGTACCTCAAATAAAAGTTCATAGATGTGGACATTTTTTAAAAATTCTAATACTGATTATAATAAATGTATCTCAAATTAAAGTTCATGGAAATAAACATTTTTAAAAAATTCTAATATTGATTATAAAAAATGTACCTCAAATAAAAGTTCATAGAAATAAATATTTTTAAAAAATTCAAATATTGATCATAAGAAATGTACCTCAAATAAAAGTTCATAGAAATAAACATTTTTTAAAAATTCTAATACTGATTATAAGAAATGTACCTCAAATTAAAGTTCATGGAAATAAACATTTTTAAAAAATTCTAATATTGATTATAAGAAATGTACCTCAAATAAAAGTTCATAGAAATAAACATTTAAAAAATATTCTAATATTGATTATAAGAAATGTACCTCAAATAAAAGTTCATAGAAATAAACATTTTAAAAAATTTCTAATACTGATTATAAGAAATGTATCTCAAATAAAAGTTCATGGAAATAAACATTTTTTAAAAATTGTAATATTGATTATAAAAAATGTACCTCAAATAAAAGTTCATAGAAATAAATATTTTTAAAAAATTGTAATATTGATTATAAGAAATGTACCTCAAATAAAAGTTCATGGAAATAAACATTTTTAAAAACTTCTAATATTGATTATAAGAAATGTACCTCAATGTTCATAGAAATAAACATTTTAAAAAATTCTAATATTGATTATAAGAAATGTAGTTCAAATAGAAGTTCATAGAAATGGACATTTTTAAAAAATTCTAATATTGATTATAAGAAATGTACCTCAAATAAAAGTTCATAGAAATAGACATTTTTAAAAAATTCTAATATTGATTACAAGAAATGAACCTCAAATAAAAATTTATAAAAAATAAACACTTTTCTTAATCTTAATAACGAGAAACAATATAGTATGTATAAGAATGATTGTATACATTAATTGTGATCGAAAATCCCCAAATGTTAAGTCTTTACATACATGTCTTTATGTAGCTTTTAATAAATAATTTGCGAATAAAAAGTTCATAGAAATATATATATTTTTTAATTCTAATATCGATTGTGAGAAATGTATCTTACATAAAAGATCATAGACATAAATATTTTTTTAAAATTCTAATATTGATTATGAGAAATGTACCTTAATTAAAATACCTTAAGGAAAGCTTTTGCAGAATAGTTTGCGAATGAAAGTTTATAGAAATGATAATTTTTTTTCAAATTCTTATATCGATTTTGACAAATGTACCTCAAATAAAAATTCATAGAAATAAACCTTTTTTTTTTAAATTCTAATATCGACTATGAAAAATGAACCTTAAATAAAATTTCATAGAAATAAATACTTATTTAAATTCTAATATCGACAAATGTACTTCAACAATATAGAATGCATAAAAAGGAATGTATAAATTAATTGCGATCGAACATCCTCCAACCTCAGATACTTTTTCAAATGTTTACTAGTAAACAAAATATTATATTTTGTCTAAGATGCTAATGTTTGAAAAAACTCGTTGTTCTTGAATTTGAAAATTGAGGCATTTCTACGCAAGCATGCAGATAGATGTTTACAAAGAGCCACGATAAGATATAGAGTGCGAAAGATTGCTTCCATCCACTCCTCGTTGCATGGAATGTTTTATCGCCATCATAGAGGTGGTCCAAGCTGAGCAAACGTCCTTAAACTGTAGGTTCTAGAGGCAGTAAAGGATATTTTATCACTTTTGAAATCACTTTTAGTGTGCTGAAGTAGTTTACTGACGATCAAAGAGACCCGGAAGACAATTGAACACTAGGGGATGTATAAGTGCTGAGGGGATATATAAGTGCTGAGGGGATATATAAGTGCTGAGGCTCACATGCGAGTCTTACAAAATATGAATGCTGTTTATATATAAATGTTTATACATAAATGAGGTTTATATATAAATATATATAAATGCTTATATATAAATGCTTTGTATATAAATGTATATAAATGCGGCTTATATATAAATATATATATATATATATATATGTATATATATATAAACGCTTATATATAAATGCTCATATATAAATGTGGCTTATATATATATATATATATATATATATATATATATATATAAATGCTTATATATAAATACGGCTTATAAATATATATATATAAATGTTTATATATAAATGCCTATATATAAATTTTAAGAGTGAAACGCTTTTTTTATATTACACCATTTAAGATGTTATAATTACAATTAGGCCAGAGCGCTTTCGAATTTCATACTGTCCTTCATTAGTGGCAATGCAATAAAGAAGAAAAACTTGAGCTTTTATACACAGTCAGAGACCACGGTTACCTTACACCTTTCTGGTAGGTCGGACGGTCTGGGTCTCAACAACAACATCAACAACAACACATCAAGAACAACACAACATCAACAACAACAGAGACCGGGTGCGGTAGCCCAGTGGTTAGAGAACGGGAATTGCACTCGGTAGGCCCTGGTTCGATTCCCTTCGCTGTCAAAACTGCCGCCGTGTTCACGCGGAGTACGATCACGTTAAACATGTGGGTCCGTAAGTCTTTCCGAGAGGTTGATGATAGGGGAAGAAGAGTACGGTCCCTGTGGATGCCTCCCCAACTGGGTTCTGGCCTAAATTGGGAGACTTTTCCCGGCCGTCCAAACAGTTACCTTACACCTTTCTGGTAGGTCGGACGGTCTGGGTCTTAACAACAACACAGTCAGAGACCACAGAACAAAAATTTGCATATGAATGGTCGGATTATCCGATACAATTAATTAACAGAAAAGTTTGATCAAAAACTGGGGTAAATTTAGCATTAATAACAAATTAATGAATTGCAATAGCCCCCATAATATTTTACTTTTTAAATCCCCGTCCATTTATAATTATCGCGATTCAGTTTGTAACTTTGATCTCGTTTAAAGTTTCGCATGGCGTCTCATTCTCGACTCAGCGTGTAAAACCCTTGTCTGATTTTCTGGATGTCTAGCTACCATTATTCTCGCTTTTGATGCTATTTTAAAATGTTTGTCTTATGCATTTCTGGATTGCAGTTATATATATGTTACATATTTATTTTGTAATTTAATGATTTTATTTCGTATCGGATAATCCGCCCATTCATATATAAATTTTTGCTTCGCGGGCTCTGACTGTGTAGAAAACCCAGACCACACGACCAACCCATAGGCTAATGGTAGCTTTCTGTGTGGCCGGGGGCTCTGACTGTGTGTAAAAGCTGAAGTTGTTCCTTTTCTATTACATTGCCACTGATGAAGGGCGTTATGACGTCCAACAGTGTCTTGGCATAATTGTAATTTCTACGTCTTAGGATGTTGTGATATTAAAAACTTTTACTCTTAAAAGTGTAGACTTTATTGTTTATAATTCATATTTTTAAACGTGTTTCCAAACATTTTGATTCAAATTAATTCATTGAAAATTAAATAAAATATAGTAATTTAACGTCCATTGTCATCTTAAGCCCTTTCCCCCCCCCCTAATAACTTTGTAAAGAAATATCCACGAGTGCACACGTTAGGTCTATCTGTTGTAAAGTGGCCATGCATGATGGAATAAAGAAAAATTGCAGTGCGAATTTAAAAGTTAGAGTAACGCGAAGTTCGCAACAAAGGGCGATAGACAAAAAGTCAATTACAGAGTTGCAAAACATCGTCTAATGTGTAGAAATCAATCATGAAATGGGTTCAAAAGGTATTTATTTCACACATAGGGTTACCCCGGCCGTCCAAATAGTTGCTCTTAGTCCTCTGGACGAGTCGGACGGTCTGGGTCTTCAACACATAGGGTTACTGGCAAACAGTTGGCATATTCAGGAATGTTAAAATAAGCAAAACTTACATGCACAGGAATTTAATGTACAGCCTGTTCAACATGCTCTGTGTCAGCAACAGTGCACATTTGAATTTGAGAAAGAATATTACCGTGGGCTTTGATGTGGTGTCCCGTGTTACGGTCCCTGATTTTACTTTTCACATATATTTATTGCTTTCCATGCTCGCGTTTCGTTCGTTCTTGGTATCGATTCTTAGTCATTAGATAATGTTTCGCAACTTTGTAATTGGCGTTTTTCGTCTATGTCGCATTGTTGCTGTCATATGACTTTATAATAAAAATCTCTATGAATAATGGAATAAAAAAAATGGGTAAATTAAAACTTGCTAATTACAATGAAATTAATATTACACAATCACATTTAATTTTACAAAATCTACATTAAGGAATTACCTTTTTATTATACTGCTCAAGCATGACGACAGGGTGGTTGTCATTATTGGATATAAAAAAATGATTTTAATTTTTTTTTAATTACCGTCTCCCCTCCCTTTTTATAATAAATTTTCAACAATCACTGGCCAAAGTATCGATTTTGATTGTGTAATATCAATTTGATTATAATTAGTATATTTTAATTAACCCTCCCTTTTTTATACCTTATGCATAGAACTTTTTTAAAGTTTTATGATAGTTACCAAATTCGAAACACTAACTTTTAACATGCTTTATTAGGGACGCTGCTACCCCTTTTATTCGATCGCACATGGTCACTTTAATCGAACGTGGTCACTAGACCAAAAGTGAGCCTTCCCTTACAAAGTTATAAGGACTTTCTTTGAACCTTGCGTGAAGATATTCAATTTTTTTACATTTTTGCGTGTTAAGTAAATATCAAAAAACTATCAATCGCAAAGCCATCAAAGCAAATATCAAAAAGCCATCATCGAACAAACAATTATCATAGTCACATCGTCCTCGATAAGAGGCATTATCATTCTCGGATGATTGAGCTCGAATGGCTCAAGTTCGTGAGACAAGGTTCATAAAGGGTTTACTCTACGTTCTTCTATCGCATATAGGATTAAAAATAGTATTTTAGCCCCCGAAAGGTTGCCGACCTCTAGACTAAAGCTACATTATAATTATGACTGCTATCTACTCAAAAAAGAATTTAATATAATTATTACTTTTTCGAAATAATGTAGGGGGAATATTGTGACGGGGTCGAAAATTCGAATTCGAGTTTTTGACCGAAGAGTACGTTTTAAGTTCCGTCAAGTTTTTGACGGAAGAGCATGCGTCCCTGATCTCGAATCGAACGTTTTTGAAGTGATATATGCGTGTATGTATATGTAATATAGATATAATTACAAATATAATCGACCCAATTATAGGATTTCTTATGCCCATAAGTATGTGAAGTATCAAAAAATTCCTTGATGATTGTTTCAGATAACCCTACATCATCCATTACGACCGTCTCACCAAAAAGTTTTAGAAAGATTTTATGACCATTTACGTCTTTCGCTAACATACATCAGTAATATGATGCAAATTAATTTATTTTCACACATTAATTTTAGTTAACCCCCCCCCTCCCCCGGCCGTCTAAACAGTTACCTTACACCTTTCTGGTAGGTCGGACGGTCTGGGTCTCAACAACATTAATTTTAGTTTCATTGCCAATAAAATTCATTCTCATGTAAAAACTTACGTTATGTCGAAAATTAAACTTATAGAATCCATTTAAACAAAAAGTTGTAGATTTTATATATAATTGGTAATTTTAAGAATAGCAAGAAAAGGAAAAAAATTACGGTTTTTTAGTTTTAAAGGTTTTATCTTACACACGCAGTCAGATTTCTTATTTTTCTTTTTCAATAAAATTGTTCCATTTATTTTATGTATTTATTTTTGAAAGTATTATTCTCCCGAAAATATTCGCAAGATATACTTTAAGACCTTCTGAACACATATTGAACGCCTTTGCAATTATGTCCGTTTACAAGTGCTAGTGTATCTATATTGTGTCATAACACGATATTTCAATTTCGAATGCATCGATCGCCCTTGAAGTTGTACATTCATATAGATAATGCAAAAATCTAGAACTACATACATGTTTTGAAATTGGTTTAATTGAAACAAACAAACAATAAAAAATAATTCTCAATTTAAGGTCTTCATAACACTAAACAATCTAATGGGGTCCAGCACATGACTTTCGCTACATAATGAAATGACTTTATTTCTTTCCGGCGGAATGTTGGGGCGGTGTACAAGATTCACAGAATAATTATTTTGGTATTGAATGAATACCACGTCAATTGAAAGCCACCGCTTTTGTTAATTCACGAGTCCAAAAGAATAACTTTATTTATACTCACATGCAAAATCCTCATCAAAATGCAGTTAGCATTTATTAAATATCAATTGCATGAAATAAAAGACTATAGGCAAAATTTTGGGCGTCAAATTGGAAAACTATTACAAAAAGTATCTTCTCTCGTGAATGGAATGATCTAGATTCACTAGAATGATGTTGCATAATACTGAATATGTAGAATGAATTTTTTGACGTTACCAACTACTTTTTAAATTTTATATATTTTTTTTATAAATCTGTTTGAAAACGTGAAATATCTTGAGAACGGTTCATGCTAGCGTTTTAAAGTTTATATCAATAGCTTTCTAATGAAAAATTACGTAAAAAATGAATTTTTGTTTAACATTATTTAATGTCGTACTTTTTATGATTTTTTTTCAAAAACTCATTTGAACATTCGATCGTGTTCAAAATGGAAAACACACACGCACACATACACACACACACACACACACGCACACACACACACTAAGATACATACACACACTAACATACATACACACACACTAACATACACACACTAACATGCACCGTCCATGCCGGCCGTCCAAATAGTTGCTCTTAGTCCTCTGGACGAGTCGGACGGTCTGGGTCTTCAACACTAACATGCACACACAAACATCACCTCAAAAGTGTGGGATTCGAATTTAGAAATGCTTAAAACGTGCTCTTCCGTCGAAAACTCGAATTCGAATTTCCAACCGCGTCCCATTGCTTTTCCCATGCATTTTACAATGAATGCTGTATACAGGGAAAGTGACAATGATAATTAGCATAAATATGTTAGTAGTAATACAGTGGTGTTTGCTATTTAGGCATGTTTATAATTAGAGGTTTAACTGTATATTGACCAAAACACTAATTTTAAAAATATCTATCTAAATTTTAACTCCTTGCTTACGTTTAAAAATATTTTGAAATGATAAAAATTTAATCTCCTTTTTAAATAATTATAAAAAAGGTGGGTATACCTTCACTAAAATAAGGGGCGTGGCTAAATGGTAATATAAAGGAATTCTTGATTTTACTTCAGTTCTTTTATTTGAATTTATTTTTCAGTTTTCCTTACCCAACAAATCAATTAACACACAATTGATTAAACTGTAATCAGCTTTTATGCGTTTATTTATAATTTATTTTTCAGTTTTTCTAACCCAACAAAGGAAAATACAACCTTACACAACAAAGGAAAATACAATTTAAAAGTACGAAATTGATTAAAATCAAAGTCACCGTGCAAGAGTGAAGAAAGATATGGTAATGAATTTTTCGGAGTTCCTATTTGCTTGAGTGAGGAAAGTTTTAAAAGCTTAATGGATGAATAAAAGAAGTATCAAAATGCGTTAGACTCTGATTGTGTTTTAATTCTTTTTGGAAAATCCAATAGCCTTGTGGAAAGATATATAATTTATACGAAATGCATAAAGATTCTAAAATTTCGAATAAATTAAACAAAAAAAAAATGTATTTGAAAAAGGTGGATACGCGCCGTATACCTGCGTATAGCCAGAAGGGAAAAAAAGCTCTGAAAATAATTATTTAAAATTTTTAAAGATGTTTTCATTTGAATGTCGATATTTAAACTATTTTAGATATTTAAACTTAGAAATATATTTGTTACTAGCAGCATATCCGTTCTTCGTACGGAGTATATAATATAATGAGACTTAAAATTCACAATCATGTGCAAATTCCTATAGTATACTAAATGACATTTTTAATCAAAATATTTTGTTAAAATGTTTAATTTAATGCTCCTAAAAAGAAGTTTAAGAATCTCTGTTCCCGCTATACAAAATCATCTTCACGGGCAGATCTAAAGAATAAAGCATTCTGGGCCCTTTTGCACGCAAATTTACAAAACATATGAAATTGAGTCAATATATGCAAAATAAAAGCATTAAAATTGCATGAGATCCGTACTACTGATGTAAGAGAATATTAGAAGATATAACCTGTGTTAGTAGATTACATGTATAAATTGAAAATATTAATAAACCCGTAATCTTTAAACCTGAAGGCAGTAATTGATTCCAATATATGCCAATATATATCAAAAGATATGGTAATATACATGTACTACTCATATTCTGGTAGATTAGAAGATATAACCGTGTATTTGTAGAAGATTACTCGTACAACGTACAATATATGAGTTTCAACAATTTTTGCCGCAATAAAACAATGGCATAATATCTTGAAAATATCAATAATCCCCGAAAATATCAATAATAATAATGTTTAAGCCTGAAGACCGTAATTGATATTATCCAGTCAAAAATGTAATGTCAATGAAATTAATTTTTATTCAAATAAATTATTCAAATCTTCATTATTCAAATCGGCAAAGATTTAATAAAAACCGTCTGCAGCATAAACACATTGGATTTAAATCTGTTGCTAAGCGACATGATATCATTTGCTTCAAATAAATTGGTGGAAATATTATCGTTTGAATAATGCTATCTCTATGGAAGGCTTGGCGACATTTTAAAAAATCGCCAATTTATCGCCAAGTGGGATTGTAGAACTGACAGTCCCACTTGACGACAAATTGACGAAACATCATCACAATACTATCCCCTAACAAAACACAATTAATTTCATTTATTTAGAGCAAATGTTATTAATTTCAAGATATTTTTATGGATGTACAAACATTTTTATCAATTTGGTGACATTTTAAAAATTAGCTAAATGTGTTACTAAGTAGGACGGTTGGACTGACAGACAAATGTTAATGAAATATCATTTCAGTACTCTCTTCTAACAAACCAAAATACATTTCATTGATTTGCGTCGTTTTTATCAATTTGACTACATTTCCGTCAATTTGGCAACGTTTAAAAAAAGTTGACAAGCTAGCGATATCCCGCCAAATTCGTAGCTCTGAATCTGCAGATCTGAATAAAACATCCTGAATCCGTTCGTATATACTAAATGAAAACACTAAAATTGTATTAGAAGATATATCCGTTCTACTCTTTTTCTGTTTCAACAATCGACTAAATGAATTTATTGGGTAAACCCAATATATGAGTTTATTGCTAAACACAATATATAAGCTTGAAAACTCTTTGCCAAAATAAATGAAAGTGATGTACGCAGTCTGCAATTAATATAATTAAAAGAAAAATCAAACCATTCATTTATAAGATATATTTTTATATCCATTTATTTATTATTCAAATCGAAAAAATAATAATAAAAATTAACAAACACATTTAATTGCGTTGCCGAGCAGCATGATATAAGATAGAATCTTCCTCATAAAATGCTAATAATTAAAGAACCAATTTGATTTCTTAATACTTTTCATTGTTGAATAAAAGCTTGTGAAAAATAAACTATGGTGATAGATTTTCCATTTAAATGCATGTTCCAAACATTTATGTTTTCATGAAGTGACTAATTAGCGCAAAAATCTCCTACCAAACTCAGAGATAAAGTTTTAATTCACTTTAACATTCTAAAAAAACGATTTAAAACCTTTTCGTTTGGAGGAACCAGGGAGTTAGGGAGTAGAACTTCTAGGAAAAAGTTTCGTTTTTCATTAATATCTCGACAACCCCTAGTTTTAGAAACTCGAAACTTAGACAAAATTTAAGGGAGGCTATTTCAAGGCTACCTACAAAATTTCTTTAAGCTGCTCGGTTCAGTCGTTCTCCCGTGATGATGAGACAAACGAAAGTTTTGTTTTTCACTAATATCTCGAGAACCACTGGTAGTAGAAACTCGAAACATGGACTAAATTTCAAGTGGGGCTGTTTTAAGGCTACTTACAAAATTTCATCAAATTTGGTTCAGCCGCTCTTTCGTGATAATGGGGCAAACAAACAGGCAGACAGACATACAGATTTTCAATTTTATTTATATAGATTTGTTAGATTTAGAATTAAAAATATCTTAAATAATTTTAACTGTTTAAATTAAAATGTTATTGCATTCAGATTTTCAAAATTATTTTAATTATTTAAATAATTAAATTTAAATTTGATTTTGTCCATATTTAGAATTTTAATAAAATTATTTTAAATAAATTTAAATATTTAAATTTAATATTATGAAATATTCCTGCTTTACATATTTACGTTTTTAATGGAACTTTTGAATATTTACATAAAACATAAGTTTAAGTTTTAAGTGTAATTTTTATATATTTGAATGTTTGAATTTGAAATTGGTTTTTTTTTTGTTGCTAATAATTTTTATTTAAATATATTCAAATATTTAATTTTCAAAACAATAGAATTGAAACAAATTTGCACATTAATTTCAAAACTGTTATTTTTCTAATTTAGAACTTTCAAATATTTAAATTTTTTATTTGCAAATAATTTTTTTTTGTTAACTTTTTAACATATTAAAAGATTTAGAACAGTATTAGTTTTAAATATTTAAAATAAATTTAAACATTAAAACTGTTTTGTAACATTTAGAATGTAAAAATAAATCTGTGTTATTTTTAATAATATTTTAAAATATTCTAAATAAGTAAATATGCAAACAATTCTTTTTACACGTAAAACATTTGAATTGGTTTATTAAGTTATTTTTAAATTATTTTAGAAAATATGTATATATAAAATAGAATATATTTTTCCTTTGAAAACAACAACAACAGAAATAAAATAAAAGGAGACATTTTTGGAATTACAAATTTTTCAGGGAGGGGATGAGCCCCTTGCCTAATTACGGCCCTGGTTCAAATTTTGGATAGGATACTAGCTATTTACATAGTTTTGAAACATTCTATTAAATGTATAATTGATTACAATAAATTATATATGTATTCTGAGCAGAACTGAAGCTTACCTCAAGTTGAAGAGTATCCGCAATAATCGTCTGCTCACAGGCGGGGAGAAAAGCTCTAATTAGAGACTGGGAAGCTCTTCTGCTTCTCTCTCACTTGTGTCACGTGTTCTTCTGCTGTTGACCTCGTAAGCTTTTTTTATTCCATTTCTCTCTTCCCCCTCTTTGGTTCATTTTTTGATGATCCTCGCCTTTTCATCTCGCTGTTCCTTCTCCTTTTTCTTGAACTTTGACATGCGACAACGTGACTCATATGCGAGGCCCGCAGCGTCCAAGAATCTTAAAAAGATTTTTTTTTTCCGTTCCGTTGGCAACATCTCAAATTACAGGAGTACAAGGGAAGTTTTGTGTGTAGTGCTAGTGATATACGAGAGGAATATAAACCGAAGGATGCGCAGACAAACAATATTAAAAGTATTCTGCGATTATCAATGAAAGAATACAACGTGTCTCTGTTGATTTCTTTCCGGAAAATAATAATCCGAAAGTAAACCTTGAGTCTACAAGGAAATGTTAATAACAGAGCAAGGAATGGCTGCATTTCATCTATCATACAGATGTGGTGAGACTGGTTGACTAAGGGATGAATTACATAACCCTAATTGCTAAAGATAGAAGCTTGAAACTTTGCATAAATATGGTACTTCACCTATAAGTGATGAGAAAAATTTCAAATATTGGAATTTTGTTCGAGAGATTTATAAATCGCGGAAATTTCTCTCAAAAACGGTTAGAAACACGTTTTTATGCTATCATACACAGAAAATAAAATAATGAATTTTCTTAATTAATTCTATTGCTGTATAATTAACTGTTCTTAAGATACTTTAATTTATAGTTACAGTAGACGATTTTTTATTACACTAGGGTAATCAGACCTCTACTCGCTACGATCGTTAACCCCCGTAACTCACTTCTCGAGTCGGGAGGCTTCGATTCCTACTCGCTGACGCTCGCTTCGCGAGCACTTTACTGCACTTTCCAATATTGAGATACATTGGCGCCAATATTGGCTAGATATTAGCTTTACAATATTACGCCAGTATTGGCGTCACAATATTACGCCAGTGTTGCCATTACATTAAGAATATTTCCAATATTTGGAATATATTGGCAACTAATACTATCCAAATATTGGGTATATATTGGCATGCCAATATTCGCTATAAATAATCAGACAATAGTGGGCCAGTATTGAAAGCCAATAGTGGCCCGATATTAGCAAAATGTCTACATTTTCATATTGGCCCAATATCGGGTTTATATTAGCCGCCACTATTGGCATGCTATTGTCATTCATCCTTGATTTTTAATAAGCCTCGCTGAAAATTATCAACTTTTGTCCCATCAGTCGTTGCATTTCTTTAAGTTTTTAGACTTTGAGTGGGATCTCATCCACTACTGCCACGTAATCAGAATGAAATCCGGAGTCCTGTCAGACCTCGTTTTCCAGTCTGTAATGATAAAGAAGAGGGAGGTTTGATCACGCCCAGATGACACCGATGTTGGACAGACCGACAGAGAACGGACAGACCGATGAAGGACGTGATGGCCGCCCCCATTTCAATGACACGGAGTTGTATGACGTGGAAGGAAGATCTAAGAGAAGATTACTTCTACGACGCATAGTGTATGTAAAGGAGAAATATTGTGCTGAGGGCTAAAAATACGATTTTGATGGATTTGTACGTTTCCATCATCCATAGAGTCAACAATTTTTTCAGCGATGTCTGTCCGTTCAAATCAAATGAAATTTAGTACAATGATTTTGATACGTAAAAGTTAGAGACCTGTTTAATGCTTTCTCTAAGGCATTGTAACGGGATTAAAAATTCGAATTCGAGTTTTCGACGTAAGAGAATGTTTCAAGCATCATTGAATTTCGAATCAAACTTTTTGAGGACAGAGAGAGAAAGAGAGAAGGAGAGAGAGAAAGAGAGAAGGAGAGAGAGAGAGAGAGAGTGAGAAAGGGAGAAGGAGAGAGAAAGTGAGAGAGTTTGAGAGAGAGAAAGAGAGAGAGAATGTGAGAGAAAGTGAGAGAGTGAGAAAGAGTGAGAGAGAGAGTGCGCGCGCGCATGCGTGTGTGTTCTTGAGTCTGTAGAGTCTGTGAACGCGATATCCCATGAACGAATAACACGTTTCGAAATTAACTTAGTACGATCAGAGAATAATGGAGTCCTATTAATTGTAAATGCGATCGAATATTTGGAAGATCCCCAATTTTCGAATGAATTTTCGAACAAAATCATTAAAAAATCAGGGTCTTCAACAATGATAAAATGTAATCATTCCAGACTTAATTTTAAACGAATGAGACAAATTTAAAACGCTAGCGTGAATTGTTTTCGAGTTATTGCAAATTTTTCAAATAAATTTATCAAAAAATTACATAACATTGAAAGAAATAGTAAATACCATCCGATAGGTTCAGTTTCCATGTGCAATATGATACAAATCTGTTATATGCAAATCTGTCATATGCAAATCTGTGAACATCATTCTCATGATCTAGTTCGTTTCATTCACGAGAGAAGATACTTTTTGTAATAATTTTGTATTTTGACACCCCAGAATTCGATAATAAACTTGTTATAAGCCACAAATTTTTTTGTAAAGCAGAACTGTAAATAAATGTTATGTCGGCTACGTGGAACGACTGATATTGTCAGTTCCCACAGAAGATCACAAAAATTGTGGCTTATATAACAAATTTCTTGCTGCCGTTGCAGATATCGGTTATTCCATGCTGATGAGAACATAATAATCGCAGACCCGATTCATGGTTATTGGTATAGGCAAACTTAGTATTTTCCGAATTTTGGAACGCCCCTTATAGGTGGGCTTTGTGTTTATGATTATTTGATAATGCCTGTCGCTTTGTGGAAATTAATATTTTTGATTCAATATATAGCGAATTTCATTTTGTGGGACATGTATGTTTTGTTAGGGATTTAGGGAGCTGTAAACTAATTGCATTTTTTTAAGGGATGATATAGTAATTATTTTTCGATAGGAAGTCATATAAGAATTAATTATTAGGACGGGCTTAACATCTAGTTTTTTTTTTTATACGCTTAGCGATAATTAGATGGTTGTCATAGTAATAAGATTCGCCTTTTCCAAATTAAACAATGAAATGTTAAATACAATATTGGCATATGAAAAACAATATAAGAATTATAATTTTGAAATTTAGAAATCTATTGATTTGAACGTAAACAATCTGTTTTATACAATAAAATATTAGTTTCTAATGATTATAATCTCTAATATATGAACTATATTGCTTAGCGATGATAGCTATATTTATAATTATCAAGTTAGATTTACGTAAAATAAAAGTTAATTGGGTACTTCGAAATAATTTTATATGTTATCGTCCAGAAACGCGAAAACTAACACCTTTATTTAAAAGCACTAATAAGCGTAAACAGGAATAATATACAGCTAATAGCTCGCGCTACTGTCAGGTACAATAAAACAGCAATTAAATGCTCAGCTGATTCACAAAATAGCGGATACTGTTCTCAAAACACTGACGTGTCTTATAATTCAATTTAGCTCGTATCACGCAAACTACTCTCCAATTGAACGATAACCCCTTTTATATACTCTCCATAGAATTCTTCTAGAAAGGCGCGTATCTCCAAGAATATTCGATATATCGAAAAAGTTCCAGTACATTCGAAAAGTCACCAACTTAGCAATAAATCGACAAATCTGGCAATCTCACTCTGAAATTCAAAGTATGGAACCCTACATTCATGTAATAGGAATGGCTGCCTGTAAAGGTGTGTGGCGATTGAGCGTCGCCGTGGTCCCGAACCAGGGACCTGATGCTTCGTAGACCGACATTATAATCACTGAGCAAAAGCTAGCTCTTCCTCTGTTCTTATAATTCGGGTATGGCTCGTGTGGCATCTTTGATAGATGTCTTTGCTGCCGCACACTCCCCTCGCTGATGAGGAAGTTGCCGAGAGGCGATGTCGCCTCGGCGTGACGGTCAGGGCCGGGAGGCGTGTTGCCTCAAAAGCAGCTACGGACAGGAAGGCTCCGTAATGTTAAATTCCGAAACCACTAGGTGGCGCTGATGCTGTAGGGAATTTGAGGAATAGGGACATCCTGAGGGAAAATATTCAGTATTGTGTTTTGCTTCTGTAGTGTTGGTGTGTTACAGAAAATCTGAGCACGTGGTAAGTTTTAATGATCATTATTTCCTTTAATTTCGTTTAATCCTTTAAGTTTCCTTTAATCGATCGTTGTCTGAGGATTCGTATATCTTTTATTTGCATTTGATTGGTATATTTAGCACGTGCATAACTATTCATGTCTATTTTCGTTTGATTCGGATATTTAGCACGTGTATATTTTTTATTTGCATTTGATTCGTATATTTAGCACGTGTATATCTTTTATTTGCATTTGATTCGTATATTTAGCACGTGCATAACTATTCCTGTCTATTTTCGTTTGATTCGGATATGTAGCACGTGCATAACTTTTATTTGCATTTGATTCGTATATTTAGCATGTGCATAACTATTTCTTCCTATATTTAGCACGTGGTAAGTTTTAATGAGCATTATTTCCTTTAATTTGAAGTTCTTGATGATTATTATATATATGATTCGATCGATCGTTATCTGAGGATTCGTATATTTTTCGCACGTGCATAACTAATCCTTTCTATTTGCATTTGATTAATGATGTTCTTCTGGTGAAATTTCTGGTTTTAATTTTACCTGACCATTAGATTTGTGTTTGCGTGAATATATAACTAGTAAATTTGATTCATGACTAGAAGTATTATACTTTTTTCCTTAATTAATCAGCTTGACTGACAATTTTTAGAAAATGTCTACTTCAGTTATCCACAGCTGATGAGCTCAAATGAGAGCGAAACCGGTCCTGTATCTCTGTTAACAGCATTAGTGACATGACTGGAGTTACACTTTTCTATAATTTCAGATACTCTACTAATGTTGTTAACAGTTGTCTACAGGAGCTCTTTTTTTAGGAGTAAAACCGGTCCTGTGGTACCGTATAGTGTATATAGATGTATGCTTGTACAGATGTATCACATATTACATACAGGTGTGTCTTGTGAATCAGGTATGTAATTTTTACAATAATATAACAATATAAAAAACAGCTTCTAATAAATTTAATTATTATATTGCAAAGGCCTTCGAAACAAATTTATATCAAAGTAATTTAGATGATGTGGGAACCCCTTTCAAATGAAAGTCACTTTATTTCAAAGAGCTTCCCTCTGAAAGTCCTCCACCAAAATACTTTTCCCTTGGATATATAGCTGACTACACATGCCCCATGCCTAATAAAAGTTTATCCTGATTTTCTTTTGATAAAACCGATAAGAATTACACCCCCCCCCCCCAATTCCAAGCTGATCAATAATTTTAGACTCAGTTATAGTGTAATGACAAAACAAATACAAATTGATAAGCATCAATAATTAAAAATATTTAAAAAGTAATATACATTGTAAATTTTGTATAATTGTAAAATTCAAAGTCAATATTTTATATAAATTTAATAAAACTGTTGATTCTTTTATTACATATATAATGTTGAAATAATTATTTACAATATTATTAACTGCATATCAAATATCTTGGCCTATATTCCAGTGAAAAAGTATCATTTTTTAAGTTTAATCAATATTTTCAAAAATCCTAAAAATATCAAATAAAAGATTATATCAAAAAATAGGCCTAAATTTATCATGACATAATCACTAAGTAAATCTTAAGTGTTTATCTTTTTATGTTAGGAAGCCATTCTCTTCCAAATAATAAAAAAGAAAAATACTGTCAAATCGCTCCAAAAATATCCTGCCCAATATCTTGGAAAAAAAATAAATAAATAAAAGATCTAATTCCAGTCTTTCTACAAAAGACATTCTATATTTTACGTTTAAGAGCCGTTTTATTAGAAAGTTTAAAAAAATCGCAAGCATCGTCCTCTACTGAAATATATATAAAATATGAAAAAGTCGTTCTGTCCAAATTGTGAAAAAAAGCTAAGTCCAACTGGAGCCGTTCTGTCAGAAAGTTTGAAAATTTTACAAGTCCCGTCTTCTACCGAAATATATATGGGAGCCGTTCTGTCCAAATTATGAAAAAAAAGCTAAGTCCAACTGGAGCCGTTCTGTCAGAAAGTTTGAAAATTTTACAAGTCCCGTCTTCTACCGAAATATATATGGGAGCCGTTCTGTCCAAATTATGAAAAAAAAGCTAAGTCCAACTGGAGCCGTTCTGTCCGAAAGTTTGAAAATTTTACAGGTCCCGTCTTCTACCGAAATATATATGGGAGTCGTTCTGTCCAAATTATGAAAAAAAAGCTAAGTCCAA
The DNA here is from genome assembly GCA_951213105.1 of Amaurobius ferox. Classification (NCBI taxonomy): domain Eukaryota; kingdom Metazoa; phylum Arthropoda; class Arachnida; order Araneae; family Amaurobiidae; genus Amaurobius; species Amaurobius ferox. Next base: position 38,442,951 of record OX578149.1, on the reverse strand, counting down.
CTGGAGCCGTTCTGTCCGAAAGTTTGAAAATTTTACAAGTCCCGTCTTCTACCGAAATATATATGGGAGCCGTTCTGTCCGAAAGTTTGAAAATTTTACAAGTCCCGTCCTCTACTGAAATATATACGGGAGCCGTTCTGTCCCAATTGTGAAAAAAAAGCTAAGTCCAATCGTACTGCCGAAAAGCCGTTCTGTCTAGAAAATTCCCTATATCTCCCCTACAGATTTTCAAAAATTCCCTATCTTCAGTGGTCAAAAAAATTTCTAAGTTTTAACATTAGGAGCCTTCCTGTCCCTAGCCCCTTGTTGTTGCCTCGGCGTGACGGACAGTTGTGGTCAACCAGGAAGGGAGTGTCAAGGCTTCTGACTCCTTGTGGTGCTGCCATCTCGTGCTGAGAGGCGAAGTCGTTGGAAAGAAAGGTTGCGTTTTTCACACGTCCAGTCATCATTGTGGTGATTGAGCGTCGCCGTGGTCCCGAACCAGGGACCTGATGCATTGTAGACCGACATTATAATCACTGAGCAAAAGCTAGCTCTTCCTCTGTTCTTATAATTCGGGTATGGCTCGTGTGGCATCTTTGATAGATGTCTTTGCTGCCGCAGGTGTTTTCTCCTTGAATAGAGCAAAGGCCTTGAATAGAAACAAGGGCCTGCTATTTGTACTTGTATTATTTAAATAGAGGCAAATCACAGTGAAACTTTTTATATATTCGTAACATTATTACGCTGTGAAAAAAAGCAAAGTCATAGCATTATGTAGGGAGAGTCATATGCTGCCCACATCAGATTTCTTTTTAGGGAAATCGGACCAAGAAAATGCCATATTTGCTTTCGAATATCGATGCTATAAATGCTTGAAAAATTATGTCCAAATTTTTAAACATTTGCTTTCAAATACCGAAAATGCATAATAAATGTAATTAAGCTATAAATGTTTAAAAAGTTGCGGTCAATTTTTTCCGAATGCTGAAAATTCATAATAAATATAATTACGCTATAAATGTTTTAAAAATTTCGGTTATATATTATTTATTATACAAAACTCAAGTCACATCTTTTTACTTTCCTTATATACATAATGTATAAGGAAAGTATTGTGACGGGGTCGAAAATTCGAATTCGAGTTTTCGACGGGAGAGCACGTTTCAAGTATCCCTGATCACGAATCAAACATTTTTGAAGTGATGTCTGTGTGTGTGTGTGTGTGTGTGTGTGTGAAAGTATGTGTGTGTGTGTGTGTTAGTGAGTCTGTGGAGACGATAACTAACGAACGAATGGACCGATTCGAACCAAATTTGGTACAAAAATCACAATCCGTAAACACTGGAAGTCTATTGTTTTTATACGTAATCGAATGTTCAGAACCCCCCTAAATTTTCGAATGAAATTTTGAAAAAATCGTCAAAAAATCAAAACCGCTAATAAAGTTACGCAAATAGACATTTTTTGTGTAATTTTTCATTAGAAAACGATTGGCATAAATTTTAGAGCGATAATATGAACCGTTCTCGAGATATTGTACATTTTTCAAAAAAATTATGAAAAAGTCGCATAAAAAAAAAAAATTCCTATTGAGAAACATGTTCACTTTTCATATCTAATACCATGCGATAAATAGAGTGACATCATTCTCGTGGATCTAGCTCGTTCCATTCATGAAAAAATATACTTTGAATAATACTTTTGTATTTGAACGCCAATAGTCATTTATCTGTTGTAAGAATAACTTTTTTCTTAGTGCATAACGCTTGGCGAGGTTTTGGCGACGAATTTGGCGGAATGTCGCCAACTTGGCGACTTTTTTGAAATGTTGCCAAATTAATGAAAATCTCGCCAAATGGATAAAAATGATGCTAAATCAATGAAAATGACGACTAATTGTCGAAAATTCAATATCTTGGAAAGAATATTAGTATCTACTATAAGAAAATCCTATTTTTTTACTGTAAAAGTAGTAAATTCATTACATCATATAAGGAAAGTCATGTGTTGCCCACATCAGATTTTTACTTTCCTTATATACATAATGTATAAGGAAAGTATTGTGACGGGGTCGAAAATTCGAATTCGAGTTTTCGACGGGAGAGTACGTTTCAAGCATCCCTGATCACGAATCAAACATTTTTGGAGTGATGTCTGTGGGTGTGTGTGTGTCTGTCAGTGGGTCTGTGGAGACGATAACTGACGAACGAATGCACCGATTTGAACCAAATTGGGTACAAAAATCACAATCCGTAAACACTGGAAGTCTATTGTTTTTATACGCAATCGAATGTTCAGAACCCCCCTGAATTTTCGAATGAAATTTTGAAAAAATCGTCAAAGAATCAAAACCACTAATAAAGTTACACAAATAGACATTTCTCATGTAATTTTTCATTAGAAAACGATTGACATAAATTTTAGAATGCTAACATGAATCGTTCTCGAGATATTGTACATTTTTCAAAAAATATATCAAAAAGTCATATAAAAAAAAATATGTCCTATTGTTAAACATGTTCACTTTTCACATGTAATACCATGCGATAAATTGGGTGAAATCATTCTCGTGGATCTAGCTCGTTCCATTCATGAAAAAAGATACTCTGAAAAATACTTTTGTATTTGAACGCCAATAGTCATTTATCTGCTGTAAGAATAACTTATTTCTTAGTGCATAACGCTTGGCGAGATTGTGGCGACGAATTTGGCGGAATGTCGCCAACTTGGCGACTTTTTGAAATGTTGCCAAATTAACGAAAATCTCGCCAAATGGATAAAAATGACGCTAAATCAATGAAAATGACGACTAATTGTCGAAAATTCAATGTCTTGGAAAGAATATTAGTATCTACTATAAGAAAAACCTATTTTTTTACTGTAAAAGTAGTAAATTCATTACATTATATAAGGAAAGTCATGTGTTGCCTACATCAGATTTTTTAGGATGTTAACATGCGTCATCTAAGACTTTTGTTAAAACATAGCTTATTGACAAAAAAAAAATTAAAAGTTTTCTGAGAATAATGCAATTAGTCGTTCCTTAAAGAAAGCAGGCATATGTAAATTACTTGACAACAATTGTTTTGATGGAGTTTTGGTCCCCCAAACCTTGGTGGTGTAGTAGTTGGTAGTATATTTGGGCACAATCAAAGAAGTTCGATTCACGGTTCTGTCATTTGTTATTCTTAGCTCAAAATAAATGTAAAGCTTTACAACCATTTAAATCATTGTGACGTAAGTAAGAGTACTTGAACGTTATATGAATTTCGGTAGGGGGGGGGGGGGAATTCGATAAATTAATAAAATTTTAAATATACGAATATTAATACTTTACCTCTTTGAAAATTTTCTTGAGATAAAATATACAAATTTTAATCGGTCTAGAATTAAAAGAATGTTATGCTTAACGAGAAGTATTTGCTTTATAAGCACGATATTGTTCATGATTTTCAGTCCGAGTCCCTATTATTTTCAGTTAATTTCAAAACTAGAGTTTAATTATTAAATGGTTTAGGTGCTAATGAACTTATAAATTAATTGCGTCATGATGTTTGGTAGCTTATAAAGTTGCGTCATAATTCATTATTAATATATGTGAATTTACTTCTGAAGTTTAATAGCAATTAATGAAATCTTTATATCTTTTACATCTTTCAATAGATGGCAGCACTAAAAATGAAATGTTATGCATTCTAGCTTCTCACTTGTGTCTTCGCCAGACAACACCAGGGGGCACAAAATATTTTGTTTCCCACTTCCACAAGTACCTCTCTTTTTCGAACTTGAATTTCAACATTTAAATTGTTTTTAATTTTCTATTTTAACACTTCAACATAGTTGAAAAGTGTTTATGACTTTGTTTGTTCTGTCTGCTCGTTCGCATGATAACTGCCGTAACTTTATCAAAATGAAATTTTAGTATGTTGTTGAGACGGTCTGTGGGACATATGGGAATGTAAATGAATAATAACACCCAGTTAGTTTTGGATTGAACCCGGGTGGAAAAAATGAAATACATGGAACCCTATGGAACCTAATATTTTAAATATTTTTTAAGTGATTTTAAATTTCGCAAATTGCTTCGAAATTTTTGGAAGTATAAAATCATCCCATAAAACTTATAAAGAAAAGTTCAGTAAAATATTTTTGGTAGATGTTAGGATGTGTGGATGGATGTGTTTCCGTTTGAAGATTTCGGAGTTAGTGCCAAAATGACTATGAAGATGATAGCCTACTGCAAATTTTAAATATTAATACTTGTAGAAGACATTAATCACTATCGAATGGTATCTTTTGTTTTGTTCTGCGATGTAAACTGGGCAATTGCGATCGAGTGTTTTGGTTTTTATTATATTATTATTATTATTATTAATATTATTATTAATATTATTATTATTATTATTATTATTATTTCTTTCTTTCTTTTTTTTTTTACGGCTATACATCCCAAAGTACATGAAATGGATTAAGTGAATAAAGTTACGGATTCTTCCACGCTATTTAAAGGTTTAAAATATTTGTACTTTAAATGTTTCTATTTAACATTATATTTTCACATACTTTTTTTGTAACACTGGAATCGAATAGGGGCCCCATTGATGTCTTTGCTGAAATTCCCGAGAATCATATTCAGGTGCTATACTGAATGTGAGTTTTCTCACGAGCTGTAACCGCTCACTGTTCTAGCCTTTGAATAATGGGGAAGCTTGGAGTATGCAATGTCTGTTCGATTTTGAAATGTAGATCCCGATAATTAAATTGAAACTCCTTGTGAAAGCAACCATCATGCTCATAGAACAGCAGTAGAGAGCCAAAATATCCAGTGTATTGTCCAACGTATAAACTCTTTTATTAACAAGAATTTTTGCATCCGACAAGGCAACTATAGATAGTTCTTTTTTCTAGAAACCTATACAGCTGGTTTTTACAGTGTAATTAATAATAAGCAATCTTAACTTTATAGAATCAATCTCAAAATATGGGCAAAAGTTTTATACTGATGTCAAGTAAGAAAGTTAAATGCTAGAGATTGATAACCAAAATATTTTCTACCTTAAATTGAATTTTTTCAATTTCATTACAATATTTTGCAGTAAAAACAATTGAAGTGAGTATTATTTTCAACTTCTGATCGGTATTGAATATCTACAAAATATTTTAAAGTGAGATTCCTCCCGTTTTTAATTTTTTGTCTTAAAAGTGATGTTTGCAATATTCTTCATATTTGTCACATTTCACTATTTTCTGATGGTATTTTAAACGTATGTAATTTTAATACTATGTTTACTCTAGTTTCATACTTGATTTATTAGTGGCATGAAAATAAGAGCAATAAATTATTATTCCAAGTTACTTTAAATCCTAAAATTAAAAAAAATAACCATTTTTGAAATAAAGGAAGATGACTCCATACATGAATTAGTGTTAGTTGGAATTATCAATCACAGAAAAGGGAAAAATTAATTTGCTTGAAAGTTAATTTTCATAATAAAAATATAAATTTTACGAAATATCCAAAACATTTTTAACTGCATTTAATGCAAATGCTTTTTCCCAAAATTTAAAATGTCTACAAGAAATTTGCTTAGGGAAAATAAATACCCGCAGCCCCCTATCTTCAGACGTAAAAGATATTATACCGGGTGGTCAGAATTAAAATACTCCTACTCTGAGCTCTATATACATCGAACTACTCAGTGTAAAGGCTCCAAAATTGTTGAACCTACTATTCAAGACATGGGGAAAGGGATTACACGAAAAAAAAAATTAGTTCCAGAAACACCGATAGGTGGCGCTGTACAACAGAAAATATGATGAAAAGACACAAAATACACATTTGTAACACATTTTATTCGAACGTACCAAACATTCATATCACAAGGACCTTATCGATGCAGGGAATACTGCTCAATATGGTTCCCTTCTTCAAGATGTAAAATCTGCAGTCTGTGCTTGTTCTGCAGTCTGTGCTGCAGCTTGTCGGTGCTGCAACTGCGGATCGTAATTGGTCGATTGAGATGCTTCTCACATGCAGAGTGATACTGTCTTTCAAATCCACGAAGGTTACCAGACGTCCTCGATAAAGAAGACTTTTTAAGTATCCCCACAGCCAAAAATCACAGGGATTAAGATCTGGAGAACGAGATGGCCAGGTTGTCGGAAATGCACGACTAATTACTCTCCCATTAGTAAAATGTTGCCGAAGAAACTGCTATACACAGAGTCCAATGTGTGGAGGCGCTCCATCTTGCATAAAGGTAATTGAATCAAGACATTGGTGCTGTTGCATTTGGGGTACATCAAAATTTTCGAGCATGTTTTTGTACCTCCTGGCTGTCACGGTGCATGTCACAGGGCCATTGGGAATAGCCTCTTCGAAAAAGAAAGATCCAAGAATGAATGTGGCTGTGAATCCACACCAGACTGTAACTTTCGGTGAGTGAAGTGGAATCTCTTGGAAGGTAAGAGGGTTTTGTGTGTCCCAAATGCGACAGTTATGGGTGTTGACTGTTCCACTTAGATGGAAATGCGCTTCATCGCTCCATAGAATCTGCCATGGCCACGATGCATCCACTTCAACTCTAGCAAGAAATGTCAATACAAAGGTCAGTCGCTTCTCCCTGTCGATGGTCAGCAAGTGGTGATTGTGACTAATTTTGTATGGGAAAAAATACACTATGTTTCTCTGAATGTTCCGCACTGTGCTGTAGGGAATACCCAAGTGTCGTGACACTCCACGTGCACTACTACAGCCTATAACGTTATCCATTGATTGTTCAACAATAGCGGTGGCAACATCGTCTACGACATCTGAACGAGTTGATTTGCTCCTCAACCCGGCTGAACTCCAAGATGTCCAGTTTTCTCGAATTGAGCGATCATTCTCCTGAGAGCTTGTGGAAATAATGGTCCTTTACGCAAATTCTTAAGTCGACGAAACTCTCGAAGTGCAGCTGCAGCATGTCCTTTGCTTTCATAAAACAGCTTCATAAGCAAAGCGCGTTCTGGCAGTGTGACAGCCATCGCTGATAAGAATGAAAATTTCCCAGTTTTATCCCCTTTTATGCCCAGAACATAGTAGCTGCAAACCAAGGGTTTATACAAATTTTTGTGCTTACAGTGCGAAATTGCAGTTACAATGACAGTTTAAGTTTCTTCACTTTTTTATCTTCTTTTTTTTTCATATCAGCAAAAGAAATTAAAAAGGAAAAATTCCGTATCGCATGTGTTTATTTTTTTGTGTCTTTTTCAGCATATTTTCTGTTGTACAGCCCCACCTATCGGTGTTTCTGGAACTATTTTTTTTTTCCGCTTAATCCCTTTCCCCATGTCTTGAGTAGTAGGTTCAACAATTTTGGATCCTTTACACTGAGTAGTTCGATGTACAGAGAGCTCAGAGTAAGGGTGTTTTAATTCTGACCACCCGGTATAATGTTTAGAACACCAACCAGAGTGTCCATCCCTATTCAAGTTACTTCTATTTGCTGTATCCTACCTAGGATCAGCTTTCTTGATAGCATATTCTATCGATCCTATCAATCCGGTATTGTATCATTAAATGAAATTATATTTTATAAATAATTTATCTGTCAAATATTTGCGGTAGATAAAGACGTATTGCAATTTTAACTTTACGCAAATTCACTGAGAAATTTTCTTTTTACTTTCCTTATACGTATACATAGTATGTATAAGGAAAGTATTGTGACGAGGTTGAAAATTTGGATTGGAGTTTTCGAAAAGAGAGCACGTTTCAAGCACCCTTGGCCACGAATCGAACGTTTTAAGGTGATGTCTCTTTCTCTCTGTGTGTGTGTGTGGAGACATTATCTTAGAAACAAATGAAGCGATTCGAACGAAATTTGGAACAAAAATTACAATGAATACTGGAAGTCAGTTAATACTGGAAGCCTATTGTTTTTAAATGCAATCGAATGTTTGGAAAACCATTAAATTTTCGAATGAAATCTTGAAAAATTCACCAAAAAATCAAAACATTCAATAAAGTTACATAAATAATCATTTTTTATGTAATTTTTCTTTGGAAAACGATTGACATAAGCTTTTGAATGCTAGCAAGAATCGTTCTCAAGATATTGCACATTTTTCAAATAAATGTATAAGAAAATCCCATAAAATTAAAAGAAAGTATTTAAATATTGTGAAAATTAATTTAAATATTAAATAATTTATATAATTTTAATACATCTATTTATATAATCTTAATATAACTTAAATATTAAATATGTACACTTTTAATATGTAATATTAATATTATGCAATAAATTTGTTAACATCATTCTCGTGGATCTAGTTCTTTCCATTCAAGATAGAAGATAGTTTGGGCAATAGTTTCGTATCTTACGCCTTTCGTACGCCTTACAACTCGCCCAAAGTCATTTATGTACTATAAGAATAGCCTATTTCTCCACCCGTAACACTTGGCGAAATTTTAGCGACTAATTTGACGGAATATCGCCAATTTGGCAACATTTTTTAATGTTACTAAATTAACAAAAATGTCGCTAAATTGATTAAAATAGCGCTAAATTAATAAAAATGACGACTTATTGATGAACATTTAATATCTTGAAAGAATATAAGAATCTACTATAAGAATAACCTATATCTTCGTCAATTTACGCTTGACAAAAATTTGGCGACGAACTCGGCGGAAATAGCCAACTTGGTAAGTTTTTATAAATGTTGCAAAATTGACAAAAATGTCGCTAAATTGATAAAATGATCGCTAAATTGATGAGAAGGACGACTAATTGATGAAAATTCAATGTCTTGAAAAAATATCTGCTATAAGAATAACCCAATTCTTCATCCGTCCGTAATGCTTGGCGAAAAATTTGGAGGGATATGGCAATTTTAAACGTTGTTAAATTGAAGGTAATGTCTCAAAAGTGATAAGATGTCGCCAAATTGATAAAAATGATGTTAATGGGAGGTAATGTTTTGAAAATTTTTAATACTGTCATACAATGGTAGAAATGCTCTCCTCTTCGTTTGTCTGTAACACTTGTGCGATATATTTGGCGAATAATCTTGCAAAATAATACCAACTTCGCAATATTTCGTCTCAAATTGGCGAAAATTTCTTCAAAATTGCAAAAATGAAGTCAAGTTAACGAAAATGACGCTAACTTGGTGAATTAATTATTAAAATATTTTAATATACTGACTATATTACTTATTGCGTATACTATCATTATTGATAACTGTCAATTTAGAGTTGCTTGAAATATAAGTTAATTGGGTACTTCGAAATAGTTTTACATGCTGTCATCCGGAAAAGCGCCAAATGTACAATTCAACGTTATAAACATTGTGCAGTGGATCTTATATATCATTCTTCTCTGTGAAAGAAGTAAATTCATTGAATCATACACTCCCCTCCATAAATAAGCACGATATGCGAATTCTCCGATCACGAACGAACGAATGAATTTTATTGGATGAAACTTGCTGTATACTTCAAGCACAATATACAAATATAGAAACACGTGCAAAATAGCAATTGGCTCCGTGCCATATCAGCGTCTTGGTATCAGCTTGAAATCAGCTTAAATTAGCGTCTTGGTAAAAGCAGGTGTTTCTTTCTGTGCGTCCTTACTTCTACTACGGACCTTGGGTGAAAATCCGAAATAGCCATTTCATTCGATATGTCCCAAAGAATTTAGATGTTGGTCAGCGATGGCTAGCCGTGGACAAGTTAGAATCCGGCCAATCTATTGGAGAAGTTGCTGAACTCTTCAGCGTCCACCATTCTGTAATTTCACGCTTATAGGACCCAATTCCAAAACAGCGTAAAAATAAGCAGAAGGCCAGGCTCGGGTTGCCCTCGGGTTAAAACTTCTTCCTATGACCGCTACTTAGCGTTATTGGTCAGACGCAACAGGCAAGCAACAGCACCTGCTTTACGTTTAAGTCTCGCTGCAGCTACAGGTAGGCCTGTATCCGTTGCAACCCACATAAGGAGGATCAAGGATTCCGTCGTGATATCGTTAGCCAGTCACAGTACCGTTGAGGAAGAAATGGTGTTCAATACGTCCACCGAAGAAAAACCCCAGCCCATACAAGGATACCACCACCAGAAAATTAGTAGCCCTGGACGATGTTAATCGCTTGATACCGTGTACCAGCTTCTTTTCTCTCCACACAAAAATCCGTCGATCGTTCGACTGCAAAGTGAATCTGGAATCAACGTTGAATAGGATACTGCTCGAATCGTCTATGGTCCAATTGACGTGTTCTGGACATCATTGGAGAAAGTTTGATCTGGGTCTCGAAGACAATGGATCACAAATGGTTGGCTTCCTCGCATAAAAGTCATGTGCATACAATCTCCTTCTCACAGTTGTAACGGGTTCATGCCTACCTCTAGCTGCAGCGAGGCTAGAACATAAATGTGCTGTTGATTGCCTGTTGCGTTTGACCAATAACGCTATACAGCGGTCATCGGAAGATGTTGTAATTCGAGGGCGACTGGAGAGTGGCCTTCTGCTCATTGTTTCGCTGTTTTGGAATTGGGTTCATAAGAGTGAAATCACAAAATGGTGGATTCTGAAGAATTCAGCACCTTCTCCAATAGATTGGCCGAATTCTAACATGCCCATTGCTCGCTATCGCTGACCAACATCTAAAAGCTTTTTCTGGGACATATCGAATGAAATGCGGTTATTTTGGATTTCCACCCTAACGTCCGTAGTAGAAGTGTGGACTCACAGAAAGAAACACCTGCTTTTACCAAGACGCTGATTTACGTGTTTCGCACTCAGCCAATTGCTATTATGTACGTGCGTCTATTTGCATATTGTACTCGAAGTGCACAGCAAGTTTTGTCCAATAAAATTCATTCGTTCGCTCGTGATCTGAGAATTTGTATTTCGTGCTTAGTTTTTGGAGGGGAATGTATAAGGAAAGTCACGTGCTGCCCACATCAATTTTTTAAAAACTATTTTAGTCTAAATCATGACTTTCTAACTGGCACATAATTGTGATGAAATATTTAACTTTATTATACTATATAATATTATTCATAACATTAACAAAAGATAATAAATGGATTTATTAGTCGTATTAATTGATATAAGCTCACTGAAAATGTTAAAAAGAAAACCGTAGTCAGCGTAGAAGAAATTATGTATAAAATTATGTAAACTATATAAAATTTTATTATACGTAAAATTAGTTATATAAACTACGTATATTATATATAACTTCCTTATATACTTCCTTGAAGAAAGCATCAGGCACACGAAAATTAAGTTTCTTCAAGGAAGTATTAGAAAGTTATATTCTCACAAGCAGCAGTTTTATTTATTGTGATACTATATTTGTACTATATTACTAAGAAAAGTGAAATACAATTTGTATTAAATTTCAACTGTATGTTAACTATGGGGGACACCTTGAGAGTGGGACATCATTCGCATATGCCATATCAGATATTTCGTAATATTTACTTAATATTAAGGGGACGGTGGACGTTGAAATTTTTTTAATTATTTATTGACTTAGAAACGTGAAAATTTGTATAAATATTCCTCTTAACATTACTATATCCCATACCATTAAATTTTTTTCAATTTTGTTATAATTTTGTATTTTTTTTTTAATTTAATTTTTTTTTTAACGAAAATTTGAAAATGCACCTTGCGTGCCATTTGTTCACATTTTTGATTCATTTTACATTATGATCACTCAAAAACACATTATGAACACATTTGGGTATTTATATTTAAATCCCTTAGCAAGTTCATTTTCTAAAAATATATTTTTGCATTAAAACTTAATTTTCATCATTTAATTAGGTTCTTATTCACTTTTAATTACCAGTTTCATTAAAATGTATGAGAGGTATCTTTTTGTCAAATTTCATGCATCTCAGACAAAAATTAAGACGCGTGAAGCATTTTAAAAATGCAAAATCTTTGAAAATTCCATTTCGAAAAAAATGCATTCAACCTTCTGCTTACGGGTGGGACAGCATCCATCACAAACGAAGAACCTCCCAAAAAGACAGGTATTTGACATACCCTATCCCAAACAGTTCGATCCGTCTTTGCAGGCATTGGCGTCCATGGAAATCGCCGACAGAAACATTGCCCCTGAGTAGGTCTGTCCCACCCCCACCCGAAAGCAAATGTTAAATGTGTAAAATAATCTTTTGTTTATAATGGGAATTAAATTTTTATTTTGTATGTTTGATGAAATGATAATACTTTATTAATATCTTTACAAATAATGTTATTTTTACAAAATGCATGCTTTTACCATGAACATTAACATTAACCAAAATGTTCATAGATTTACACTATTCCCGAGGTTCCCGAAGAAGTGAGGTTCTGTGACCATGACTATATAGGGCGTCTAACACATTTGCGCATAGGAAGTTGTAAACTTTTGACCAATGCTATTTTCTCCGCACATTTTGAGAAGGTAAAATTCGTGTATGCATTTTATGGTTAAAGTGGAAGTTGCGAATATCATGGTGGTTATTGCACCGTCTGGCAAAACTCTCGGAATGTGTTACTTCAACCGATAGAAACCAGCTGCTTGCCACATCGGGATCCAGACAAACTCTGGAAAAAAGGAATATTTAGCTCAGGACATTCCACAGTAGCTTTTTAAGAGCACCGCAGCTATGTTTGATATTTCTCTAAGAGTATTTTAAATAGAACGCAAAACATACGAGAAATGAGGTGAAAAGAATTTATGATGTTCATTTCAAAAAGGAAATGATTATTATTTTCATTCTTTAGCTGTTTGTAGCACATAATTGTGATGAAATAATGCCGCTATCTAGTGCCGATCATTAGCGCCGACATCTATCATTAGCGCCGACTTGAAAAAATATTGGAAATTTAGGAGATTTTAAATCGAACGACCCATGAATTTTTCAAAGGATTTAAATCTAATTTGCATTCCATTCAGTCAGATTTTCTGGTACAACAAGACATATCTGAAATGCTAAAATGAAGCAAATTATAATTAAGTACAAAAAAAAAAAAAAAAAAAAAAAAATTCCCCCGCTAGATAATTATTTATTTTATTTATTTTGCTTTCGTAGGCTCAACATTATTATATACAATATACAGATACTGTGTGAATTTCCATCTCAATTACCTTTATCAAAATAACAAAAATGTAAAATTTATTTTTAGGTATTTTTATCGATGTTAAAAATGCCAACACATTTTTCTTTAAATCATTTCTTAAACAAGAAAGATCAATCATGCATAAAACATTGATTATGAAACACTTTCCAACTGAAATGCAATTTTATTTAAACATCTCCAAAATGCGATACATTCAGCGCTGTTATATTTTAAATTATCACAGTACTACAATAATTTTTTATATTTGAAAACTTAAAACTTCATCGAAAAAAAAAAACTTTATTCAAATGACGTCACCGAAATATAAATCGTCTGTCTCTTTATGTAAAAGCAATAAATATCTCATTCATATGCTTTTATTCCAGACTCCAGAGCTAAATAATTTTGCATTAAAAAATTCAGCAATTCTTATACAACTCATATTACAATCACTTGTTTATATTCTGCATCCACTAAAATTAGGCTTCGTTGTAGAAATAATCAAAGTTGGATGATCATTTAAACTCAAAAATATTGTAATTGCTTTGGCACAGAATATAGATGCACAGAAAATACACAAAAATAAAGGTGTTTTAGGGCGAATGCAATTAAATTTAAATTTAAAAGAATTTTAAAAATCACGATTTCTACACTAGGAAAAAATGACGGATGCCCTATTTTATTTTGAAGTGGATCAAGTGACCTCTTTATACAATATGGGCGTAATTATTATTTTAATTATTATTTAAAAAATACCAAACATATTTTGCTGAAATTTTTTTTATATATTTTATGGGATAATTTGAATATTCTTTAAAATTTTCGAAGCAATTTGTGAATTTTAAATTTGCTTAAAAAATTGTTTAAAAATTAGGTCCCATGGGATTCAATGTATTTCACTTTTTCAACCCGGGTTCAATCTAAAACTAATTGGGTGATATTCTTCATTTACATTTCCGTATGTCCCACAGACTGTCTGAATAACTTACTAAAATTTCATTTTGATAAATTCATTTTTACGACAGTTATCGTGTGAACGGACAGACAGACAGACAGACAGCATAAACAAAGTCATAAACACTTTTCAACTATGTTGAAAAGTGTTAAAAGTTAAAATCTTGTATTCAGCGTAAAATAAACAGTTTGAGGGGGTGAATTTCTATACACGCGACTTTATCAGAAAACAAAATTTTTGCGTATGCGTTCATTTTCCCTATTAAATACGCACGAAATATCAGGGGTACGAGGAACCCACAAAAAATCATTGGGGGGTTCCAAAAGTGTCTCGAACGCATGAAATCGGCGTCTTTGCATTCTATTAATCTATCAAAACTGTATCATTAAAAAGAAAAATTAGAAAATAAAAAATTTCAAAAACCAAAAAATATCGAAAACTTCCCCTAGGTATACCTTATACTTTCATAGCACGCAACACACATCAAGATTTTTTTTCCCATTCGAAATATGCAGCAGGAGCTATGATGCTTCACATTAATTTGTAACGAGTAACAGAATTAATCACTATTGTTATTATTATTATTTTTTTTTGCTAATATTTTCAATTCTACTAAAGAAATTCTACTTTAGAAAAACTGAATAGCTAACTGCCATAGAATTAATTATTTTATTATACACATCAATTTCTATTTTTGGGAAATCAAATTAGATGAAGAAAACGCTGGCTATGTATATCATAGAGACTCACTGAGTCGTTGTTAAATTTGCAGCCCAAACTGTTGAAGGAAGAAACTTGAAACTTTGCATGCAAGTAGAATTTAACCGATAGGCTGAAAAAAAAACCTAAATCTTGAAGTTTTATTCGAAAATTTATAAGATTATAAATACTATAAATTTATAAAACATATTAAGAAATAAATAGGTTTCTAACATTTACTTCGATTGAAATAATCGTATCCAATTCCATAGAATCGTTCGATTTGTTCGAAAACCATCGTGCCAACAGGCAGCCGGCACTGAAAGAATAGTTGATTCTTATTCATGAATGCTCGAAAAAAAATGTACACCTATGTGTGAAAGTGAGATATTTTTATCTCATAAAAATATTTTCTTTTTATAATCATATATACTGCAAGCAAAGTTAAAGCAAAACGTGTAATTTAATACCTTTTGCTGTCGCTAATTACAAAGCAATATCTAAACCTCTTTAAAAAGAATTTACACGATGCTCCTTTGTAGTTTTCCTGATAATGATCGCCATCTACAATGGTGTTAGTTTGGTGCACTGCTATGTTATGACTCGCTTACCTTAAGATCTTATCTCAAGCAAAGTTAAAGCAAAACGTGCAATTTAATACCTTTTGCGTCGCTAATTACAAAGCAATATCTAAACCTCTTTAAAAAGAATTTACACGATGTTCCTTTGTAGTTTTCCTGATAATGATCGCCATCTACAATGGTGTTGGTTTGATGCACTGCTATGTTATGATTGGTTCACCTTAAGATCTTATCTTAAGCAAAGTTAGAGCAAAACGTGCAATTTAATACCTTTTGCGTCGCTAATTACAAAGCAATATCTAAACCCCTTTAAAAAGATTTTACACGATATTCCTTTGGGCGCGGTAGCCCATTGGTTATCGCGCTGGAGTTGCACTCGGTAGGTCCGGGTTCGATTCCAGCCACTGCCAAAACTGCCGTCGTGTTAATGCGGAGTACGATCACGTTAAACATGTGGGTCCGAAAGTCCTTCCGAGAGGTTGGTGGTAGGGGAAGGAGGGATGTGTGGATGCCTCCCCCACTGGGTTCCGGTCTAAATTGGGTGGCACTTCCCGACCGTCCAAACAGTTACCTTACACCTATCTGGTAGGTCGGACGGTCTGGGTTTCAACAACAACAACGATATTCCTTTGTAGTTTTCCTGATAATGATCGCCATCTACAATGGCGTTGGTTTGATGCACTGTTATTTTATGACTGGCTATCTTAAAACCTCGTTAAAAAGAATTTACACGATGTTCCTTTGTAGTTTTCCTGATAATAATCGCCATCTACAATTGCGTTGGTTTGATGCACTGTTATTTTATGACTGGCTATCTTAGGATCTTATCTTAGGCAAAGTTAAAGCAAAACGTGCAATTTAATACCTTTTGCGTCGCTAATTACAAAGCAATATCTAAACCTCTTTAAAAAAAATTTACACGATGTTTCTTTGTAGTTTTCCTGATAATGATCGCCATTTACAATGGTGTTGGTTTGATGCACTGCTATGTTATGACTGGCTCATCTTAAGATCTTATCTTAGGCAAAGTTAAAGCAAAACGTGCAATTTAATACCTTTTGCGTCGCTAATTACAAAGCAATATCTAAACCTCTTTAAAAAAAATTTACACGATGATCCTTTGTAGTTTTCCTGATAATGATCGCCATCTACAATGGTGTTGGTTTGATGCACTGCTATGTTAAGACTGGCTCATCTTAAGATCTTATCTTAAGCAAAATTAAAGCAAAACGTGCAATTTAATACCCTTTGCGTCGCTAATTACAAAGCAATATCTAAACCTCTTTAAAAAGAATTTACACGATGTTCCT
Organism: Amaurobius ferox; assembly: GCA_951213105.1. Taxonomy (NCBI): domain Eukaryota; kingdom Metazoa; phylum Arthropoda; class Arachnida; order Araneae; family Amaurobiidae; genus Amaurobius; species Amaurobius ferox. Next base: position 38,426,312 of record OX578149.1, on the reverse strand, counting down.
TTGTAATTTTTATGATAATGATCGCCATCTACAATGGTGTTGGTTTGATGCACTTCTGTGTTATGACTGGCTCATCTTAGGATCTTATTGTAACGTTCAAGAATAAGAACTTGTAACATATATGAAAGCTGATACTTTGTGCAATTTTATTCATATATGAATAACTAGTTAATAAAGTTGCTAATAAATGGAATAAAGTTGCAAAAGGTTGCTTAAAGTTGCAAAAGATTATCTTGCAGAGCCCACTTCGACGATAAGAGCTTGCAGAAAATGACCCTAGTACGACTAGTACGGATTCAATGGACTCTGGAAGATTGGGCGCCGATTTCAGATTGAGAGGATAACGACCACGCAGGATACTAACCTGGGTAAAAATAGTAATAGCAGGAGGATAACCTGGGGTAAAAATAGCCGGAGGTGGTCAGTCAGATTGTCAATTGCACCCCAATCTGACATTAGAGGGTGGAGAATGCAGAGTCCATTTCGACGATAAAAGCTTGCAATTCCGTCCCAGTGGCTCAACAGAAGAGCGTCGGCTGGCCAGTTCGAAGATCCAAGGTTCGATTCCCGGTTGAGGCAGCAAAGCTCTTTACAACCTCGCATACGCCATTCATAAAGTTGCAAAGTATCCCTTCCTCGCCTGTCTGTAGCCCCTGTGCTCCTAATATCTGCAGACATATGAGAGCAATATTACTATTTCTTATTTGACTCCATATCAAAATATACATAATATACCACCTCCTAACATAAGCCAATTAATTTACGTTCCCTTAGACCCCCTAACAAAACGTAATTGCTCCACGAACAGCGAAACTCACTATATTTTGAATAAAGAATATTAAATTAATAATGTCCCCAAAGTGACACGAACTGTGAAATTTAAGGAATAGTGTAGATTTTGAGTTATTGAATTTTCGACAATTTTGCAATATTTTCGGGCGAGGGTTTGTTAATTTTTTTGAGACATTTTTCAGAACCGTCAAGGAGCCAAATTTGTCGACAAGTGAGACAGATAGGTCCTATTGTAGCCTAATTAATATGCCATTCGTTTATTAATTAGTTTAAATTCTAATCCATTCCTATAGTTTAAAACCAAAACAATACTTATGTTTTGATTTTAATTTTATCAATTTGCCATCATTTTCGTTAATTTAGCGTCGTTTACTTTAATTTGGATATCTAATTTGAAGAGATTGTTAATTTTGTGGCATTTCATAAAAGCTGCAAAATTTTCATCAAGCGTTCTAGACAAACAGACAGACAGATAGATAGATAGATAGATAGATAGATAGATAGATAGACAGACCTGCGTCACTATAGTATTAATGGCTTATTCTTAAAAAATGAATTTTTACTTCATAATTTTATTATACAGAAGGATTGTTTTCAAATTTTTTCAAAAAATATGAAGTCTTATCCCTTTTAGGTCAAATTTATTTTCTCCAAGCTGCCTACCCGAGTTCTATTTATTTCTGAAGGAGAACAGGAAAAAACTTAAATTACTCGTTTAGTGGACTTTAGTTTCCGGGATGATAATAAATTTTAATCGTTTTCTACCCTTTTTTTATTACTTTCCCTGCAATACATGGTAATGCATAGGGAAAGTATTGGAATCATGCCGAAAATCGCAACTCGAGTTTTCGACGGATCTACGCGTTTCGAGACCTCTAGAATACGAAAAAACCATTTTTAACGTGACGTCTGTGTGTGTGTCTGTCTGTCTGTGCAGATTTTGTCCACTCTAACTAAAAAACTAATGGACCGAATTTCACAAAATTTTGTAGGTAAGTCACTTGTGGGCGGGGCTGGTGCTGATTAGTTTTGGGTACGATTCGGAATAAAAGAACCCGACTTTTTTGTGAAATGGCCCGCAAAAGCTTGTATCCACTGTAGCTGAAAAACTAATGGACCGAATTTCACAAAATTCGGTAGATGAGTCACGTATAGGTCACCCTGGTGCTGATTAGATTTTGGTACGATTCAGAAAAAAATAACCTGCCTTTTTTTGAAGAATGCCCCGCAAAATCGTCCAAATCTAAACTAAAGAACTACGTATTCTCAAATATATCCATTAAATGCTTGTTTAATACGTAATTTTTAGCGAAGAAAAGAATAAGACCAACCCCATTACATTAGGACTAGCCGTTCTCGAGATATTTTAGTTTTTCGTATTTTCTCTACGCCACCTTTGAAAATAAGTCCGGTTACCGAATGAGAACGAAAATTGAATTAAAAGTGAAATAAATTTAATTAAAATAAAGAGAACATGGATATAAGTCTGCAGGGAAAGTCATGTGCTGCCCACATCAGATTTTTATCTTTTGGTGGTTTGGGGTCAGTTTCTGAGGAAGAATTATCCTTGTTTAGGAATAAAAAAAAAATGGCAAAGTTCCAGGCATTGATAATTTAAAGAACAATATCTGATAGGGGTTGTTTAATTCCAATCCAACTATTTTCTTAAAAATATTCAACTTATGTTTTAAATTTTGTTATTTTCCAGTATGTCTACGGAATGTTAGGGTTATTCTTTTTTACATAAATCTGGGAGGGATCCTACTCTTTGTTCTTTCTATCGTCATATTTGTTTTTTACAAACATTGGGGAAAATTTTTAAAAGGGTTTTTACTAATCCATTTAATTTTTACTTAAATACCAAAGAAATTCTTCATTCAAATCTATTTAGCTTCCGAGATATTCATGGTTGTGATGATGCCGCACATAAACCAGTTAGAGTAATAGAGGATCCCATCCTGGTTAATCATGTTTCTCTAACAACAATGGATATCCGTGGGGTTTTGATAATTTGAGATAGAATACTTCCTCTTTCACTTTTGAAAAATTAAATATTCCCTTTTCTATTCGGATTTTCTTCTTTTCTTATCTCAATTATTGATCTGTTACTTGGTACTTCACCTTTTTTTAAATTTATTTCCAAAGGTATGTAACTGTGCTTTTCGTGATTTATGCTCAATTTCTTGAATTTGTGCAAAATGTTTTGTCTTTTTGGTTTCTCTTTAGCTAAACGTATGTTTATTGATAATTGTATTTATGCAAATTTGTCACCTTTTTTGGTCTATATATGAACGATTATTTCTATTTCCATGTAGCCGCTGATGAGGAGTGTATTTACGCTCGAAAGCGCTCTGGCCTTTTTAAATTTTGTACGTCTTATAAGAAGTGAAATAACGTCCTTCTATTATAATTGTGTGCTTTTTGTTTCTGCTTATTTCCAAAGGTTCGCTGGGTTGTGTGATTGCCCCAATTCTTTGGAATCACTATTTCAACGATATTCTGCTACCAAACAATAATCTTTTCTATCTTCAGGCTTTTGCTGATGCCCTTGCGGTGGTTGCCAGTGGTAATATTCGGAAACTTCTTGAAAATAATACAAACGCCTTACTAAATTTAATTTCTGATTCTTTGACTAAATTATAATACTACAACTTGAAATTTCTTTAGATAAAAGTAGTTGCTGCATTGTCTTTTGTAAAATTAAAAAAAAATTGAAAATAAATCCAATATTTAGATTACAGGGAAAAACATTAAAATTTTTAACTCATTTAGAATATTCAGGATTAACTATTGATGATATATTCCCTTGGAGCCCACGTGTTTATTAATTAAAAGAAAAATACTGTAAATTGTGTTGTAATTTTGGGAAAATTGCAAGGAATAATTGGAGGATAGAGGTTTTTCGAAACTTTGGTATCAGGTTGTCATCGAAAAAATGATTACATATGATTTTGGTGGTTGTGGAAAAAATCTAAATTTTCGTCAAGTTAAATAACTGAGTAAGTTAAATAACTGACTTCTCTTCAGAGAACATTTTTACTAAACATTTTTCTCGGCTATAGTACTTCCTCTGGGATTTCACTTTTATCTATTCTTGGTATTACACCAAGGATAGATAATACCAAAAATAGATGGGACCAAGGATTTTAATAACACTTTGTTATTAAAATTTTACATGAAGAATATATTTTCTGAAAACCATGAATAGACACCTTTTCTTGTTCAAATTTTCTTTCCCAATTCGATATCAATAGGTCTATCTCTTGTTATTTTCCTTCCAACTGTACATTGTTCTGGTGTAAATCCAACGCGTTCTAACTGCAAATTGTTCTAATAATAGTTTATACCTTCTGAGTTGAATATTATCGTTTTTAACAAATATATCTCTACCTGTTAGTTATAGTTCTGTTGTGTCATATTCTTTTTCAAATGGATTTGGTATTCCTCAGGGATCTTACCCTGGACTGTCGTTATTTTATTCGTTTTATTAATAATAATCTCAGGGTGCCTCTATTTTCGCTGTGTCTTCTTTTCACTGAAGACCTCAGAAATTTATAGGTGCATTACCGATGATTGTCTTAAATTGCAATATGATTTGAATCAGTTGTATTTCTGGTATGAAAGTAATAAACTTAAGTTAAATATTGTTAAATAAAAAAAATGTCAGCTACATACACTGGCGGAAAATAAAATCCCAACACCAAGAAGGGGTTGTGCTAGATAAACGAAATTTGGGAGGCGCGTTTTTGCACATGAAAGATGACGTCTATTCAAATTTCGCGCTAGACGAATAAGAGTGGCGCTAGTAGCGCCACTATGGTCATGCAAATCGCGGTTGCTTTGCTTTAAATACGCGATGTAAACTTCGTGAGCGTTATTTATCTTCAGGCTTGGACGTTGTGAGCTAGGTTTGAGTCAAGAATGCCTTTAAGGAGACGAAGAAGGCAGTATCAGCAGCTTAGTGAATTTGAACGAGGCCGTATAATAGGGCTACGAGAAGGTGGATTTTCTTTTCGCGATATTGCAGAAAGACTTGTCAGGGATGTATCCACTGTACATGGTTGTTGGCAGCAGTGGTCACGGGAAGGCACTATCTCAAGAAGACCGGGGTCCGGCCGCACACGGGCCACTACTGAGAGGGAAGACAGCCGTATTCGCCGCATGGCTGTGGCGGATCGTACTGCATCTGCAGCAGCAATTAAAGCTTCTGTTGCCCCCAGAGAGACACAGCAAACTGTAAGAAATCGATTACTTGAGGGACAGCTCCGAGTCAGACGGCCTGTAGCGTTCATATCACTGACTCCGAATCACTGTCATCTGCGACGTCAGTGGTATCAAGCTAGAGCTCATTGTTTCTGTCTTGGTGCCAGTGATGGTCGTATGTTGGTAAGAAGGAGGCCAGGTGAGCGCTTGGAACCAAGCTGTCTGCAGCGTAGACACACTGGACCTGCACCAGGAGTTATGGTCTGGGGAGCCATTTCCTATGACAGCAGGAGCACATTGTCGTTATCCCAAGCACCTTGACAGCAAATTTGTACATCAGACTGGTGATTGAACCGGTTGTGCTGCCATTCATGAACAGTATTCAAGAGGGTGTTTTCTAACAGGATAACGCTCGTCCTCATACCGCTACTGTCATCCAACGTGCTCTACAGAGTGTCGACTTTGCCTTGGCCTGCGAGATCACCAGATCTTTCTCCCATCGAACACGTATGGGACATTATTGGAAGACAAATCCAGCGCCATCCACAACCAGCATTAACCGTTTCTGATTTGAGTGACCAAGTGCAACAGGCATCGAACTCCATCCCGAAAAATGACATACGGCACCTGTACGACACAATGCATGCACGTTTTCATGCTTGCATTCAAAATCGCGACGACTAAAGCGATTATTAATGTTCCACCATTTCACATTTGAAATGGCTCTTCTCGCGCATACTTTAACCTGTGATCTTGAAACTTTAATCAAATAAATATGTCACCTACACAATTGCTTTGCCTAAATTTTATTCCTCTAAACTAATTTTTTCTTGGTGTTGGGATTTTATTTTCCGCCAGTGTATATAGTTATACTAAAAGTATTTATCGATATTGTATTAACTTTGAATTGCTGTGAATTTCAACAACTTGACAATATTTTATTTTTTTTCGGAGTTCAAGTTCAAAATTCATATACGAAATATCGTTTCCAGAACTTATAAGAGACTTGCATTTAGTTTTAGGAAGGCTATGCATTTAGCTAAGAGTGATGCCTTAGTTCGCTTGCTTGATTTTTTGGTTCGACCGTCGACCCTTGCTGGAGCAT